>JAOEGL010000003.1:158498820-159115320 GCA_034509955.1 Urosaurus nigricauda
TGAGGACACAGTTCTAGTTGCCTGGGGGAAATCAGAGGGGCTTGGTCACCTCTCAGGTGCTAATACTAGCTGCCATAGGTGGGATGAGTAGCAACAACCAACAAATGTAGTCTATAAGTTGCAAATGCAGACTAGACTAGACTAGTTTATTTGTTTATTTATTTTATATATACAATTTTACATCCTTCTTTTCTCCTTTATGGGTCCCAAAAACGGGTTGCAACTACCATAATTCCAGAGTCAAGTAAAATAAGTTTCCTGGCCCAATTCCCATCTACAGATAAATTAGTGTGCAATCTGAATCGATGGATCGATTCGACAGCAGAGCATGGTTCCCACTACATTTGCCTTGGTCACATTTTTTCCTTCCAAAAGAATCCACTTATGGTTCCCATTCACAAATGAATCGATTCAAAATGATTTGGTTCCAGTCGGCCGATGGGGAAATTTGAATCGATTCCGATCCGCGTGTGATTCACACTTGCGCAGATTCGATTTATTGAAAATGAAGTGGAAAAAAAATCAGCATCATAAAGATGTGGGTTAAATGGGTCTAGCACATGCTCCCCCCCTTCTTGGAATCGCTTCAGCAATTTGAATTAAGTGGGAACCAGGGTCGCTTGAACTGGTTCAAACAGATTCACAATCTGGTTTAAAAGATAGTGGGAATGAGGCCTCTAAATCCTTCTTTTTAGCTCTTATCAAAACATCTCCAAATATCTTCCCTGACAATTTGATACCACTATTTGACATTTGATTTTAGTGGCTGGAATGAAGAATGTTTCAGGCTTTCTGCTTTTAGGTACCATTTTTCAAGCACATCAAATTTCCAGCAAAGAAATTCCCTATTATCTTTGTAGGAGACTACCTTTCAGTGTACATTTATATCCTGTAGTGTATCCCTGGTTTCAGTATTACCCTCACTGTTAAAAAAAACCAAAAAGACAGCAGGGGATTCCAGGGCAAGAATATTGCCCTTGGATCTTGTGCAGAACCCTTTTAAAGCCTGTTCCCATTGCTTCACAGCCATCATAGTGGGATCTTAGGTCATGAGGCCATTCAGGGGGAAATGACCTGACTTTGTCCTTGAGGAATTCATATGACAAAGATTTTGGCTAGATAGAATAATAGAATCATAGAGTTGGAAGAGACCACAAGGCCATCCAGTCCAACCCCCTGCCATGCAGGAACTCCCTGTCAAAGCATCCCCAACAGATGGCCATCCAGCCTCTGCTTGAAGACCTCCAAGGAAGGAGACTCCACTAAACTCTGAGGGAGTGTGTTCCACTGTCGAACAGCCCTTACTGTCAGGAAGTTCCTCCTAATGTTGAGGTGGAATCTCTTTTCCTGCAATTTGCATCCCTTGTTCAGCGTCCTAGTCTCTGGAGCAGCAGAAAACAAGCTTGCTCCCTCCTCAATATGACATCCCTTCAAATATTTAAACAGGGCTATCATATTACCTCTTAACCTTCTCTTCTCTAGGCTAAACATCCCCAATTCCCTAAGGCGGTCCTCATAGGGCATAGTTTCCAGACCCTTCACAGAATGACACTGAGAGAGTGACAAATCCAGCAGTTCCATTTGACCAAGGTCTAGTAGCCCTATGAAAAATCTTTATAGAACCAAATGACTTATTTTCTTCCTTTTGCTGGCAGCCAGACAAGTGGTTGCCAGCAAGTGAAAGGAAATTAAGAACTTCAACATAGATTTATAGTGCTGTAAAATCTGGAATTTGCCTAGCCTTACTAGAAAAATGAACATGTCAGATCAAGCTTGCAAGCAGACAGCAGAGTTGCTCCATTGATGTCTCACAGGAACTCCTGGATAGGTCTATTTGGACAAAATTCAAAGGTTTTTTCTTTGATGGACTCTTTTTGAGATTAACTTTATTCTGTAAACAGATTAAAATCTTCGGCTGTTGTAAATCGTTTTCAGGGAATAACATTGATTTATGTTTTTAGCTTGTTAATCGTTTGATTTGTGATCTTGGCTGGCATACTCTATTGTAGTTCCAGATTTGTAACTTAGAGTTATGGATCCATCACAGCTCCACATTTGGTAATGCTGCATAGTCACAATCATGGCAATATTGCCATAATTGTAAATGCCCCCCAAACCAAGCAGGCACACTAAATGATGGAGATCTGTTCAACTACCCATCTGGGCACAAAGGGGATGGCATTTCCATTCTCCTCCAACCCGCAATTGAGGCTGTGATAGTCAGAAGCAGGCCCTGTGTAGCAATTCCTTGTTGCAGACTTGCTTGGTGGCAAGAGGGGGTTTGACATTTCATCCACATTGAGTCTCAAATGGCAGCAAAACAGAACTCTTTTGTTCATTGAGGCTGCTGGTTATTAAGGTGGGCTTTGGGGCTCAGGCCAGAATATGTTACTTAATTATTCATTTGTAACTAAGCAGTTTATCACACAAGGTTTTTTATCCCATGCGGAAACAGGATGCAAAATGGGGGAATCCTGCAAAAGTGGGATCATTTTAATACAGCGCCACACATTAACACAGAGAGAAAGTGGACAAATCCTGCAAAAACAGGATTGTTTTCACACGACATCGGAGGCATTGAGCATTAAAGGGAAAATAACCCACAGAAAGTGGACAAAACCAGCTGCTTTTTACTTTTGGGATTCTCCTGAAAGTAAAAATTGGCTGATTTTGTCGACTTTCTGTGTGTGTTACTTTTGTGTTAATGCTCAATCCCCCCCGATGAGTTTGAAAACCATCCTGCTTTTGTGGGATTTTCCCAGGATTTAAATCCCCTTTCTGCACGGGATTTAGGCACTTAGCCTCCTGTGTGATAAACTCATTAGTCAGCGATATAGGATATTGGCACTTTAAAAAAAACAAAATTTCTTAATAAACTGCCAAAGAACACAGGACAGTTTGACAGTTATTGGGTACAATACCTTTGACTGCATATAGTGGTTGGCAGGGAGTATTTGCTAAGCTCTTTGATCTGCTTGGAGAGGTGGGATATAAATAAATTTTATTATTCTTATTCTTATTTGAAAGAACACAGCTATGATCTCAGATTTTAATCTTGTTCATTTTTTTATTTTTTAATAAAGAAGCATGAATAAATGAATAAATATTCATTTTAATGGTAATTAACGCTCACTAACTTTCTCTGGCCCTCACTCATATTTTGGTTTGATCATCTGCCTCATGAGAATTTCACCTTTCTTTTAAAAAGAAAGTGATAGCTTATGATGATCAGTTTAGACTTTTTTTGGTTTTGCACAGAGAAGGAGAAATCACAGAGATGGAGATTTCATTTGTGCTGAGCAAAATTCAGCATCCTGTTTCCTTTACTGCTACAATCAAAACTCACAGAAAGTCATATGAATCTTCTTACCAGCTGTATTCGCCAAAGGGGACAGCAGTAGGTAACCTGGACCAGTGTTTTCAGGCAACATCCGAACAGTTGCCCACAATACTTGTGAAAACTGAGTGTACCCGAACTGTGGCACAGTAATGTCACATAGAGAAATTCATCTGCTATATAAATATTCCTGGTTTGGTTCCCATCTCTGTAGTTAAGCCATTCTTTGCTATAAATCTGCAAAACACAGGCAGTCTGTCTCTATAGATTTACAGGGGTAGAGAAAGAAAAAATGAGCCGCCATTTCATTTCTTCCTTTTGCTTCCTCTGAATAATTGCTCAAATCCTTTATATTTCATTCCTTTGAGATATATTTACTAGAAGGTTTTGTGTGGCAGCGATTAAGGCTGTGTGATTAAAAAAATATTAGGAGCAGCGAATGCTTAGTATCAAGGGGAAAAGAAATCAAGAAAACAGAGCTGCAAATTTATTACAGCAATGGCAACATGCCTTCCACCTAGCGAAGCCAAGATCATACTAACAGATGCAGATCATAATTACTTGTGTTTCAAAGTACGCCTGGGACTTACAGTTTCTCCTCCTGCATCACACAGAGCAAGGGAAAGGTAGAACAAAGAGCAGAAGTGAGGTGGTGCTAGTGATGTTGATGGTGGTGGAGGAAAGGAAAGGAAAGTTACAGAACTAAGAAGGGAATACCATAAAAGAGTGAGGTTTTCTAGCTTAAGGGACAATATAAAAACCTGTAAATCCATCATAAAGAGAAGCTGTACTTTAGGTCTTTGCTGGAGCTGTGATAAATTCCCTCTGCTTAGTGCTCATGCTATCCTGCCAATGTTATCCTCCCTAGGTGAAATTGAGCACTTTAGCTGATATAACATAGCAGTGGTTCAAGATTGTTGGTGAAAAATTTCACATCCATAATGAATTTTGGAGGGAGTCTCGGGAATGTCATTCTCCTTCAGCCTCTGTATCCTAAGTGCAAGAGGTGAATAATCCTGAAAAGGTGTACATAAGAGACTGTGGAACTTGGAAAGATATCAATATTAGGCATGAGTGAATATTGGTAATAAACTGCCTTCACTCTGTTTACTTTCATCCATCCTTTCACTGTAACTCCCCAAAATTCAGTGAAGGTTGAAGTGCATTCTGTAGTTGCCAAACAGAGTTCTCAAAGTGCACCTGATCTTCTGATTCATTCCTTCACACACTTTTCATCTCTTGCCATAGATTTTGGAAATGTGCAGCACATCCCTTCTTTTTTCCTTTCTGCCCTTCATTGCACAGTTTGTTTGTTTTTAACTTGATCCAGTTCTTTTATTTGACCCAGAATAAGGCTGGTCCCAGACTTATGAATTCCCTTCTAGAGAGGTCCATTTCACTGTAACCCTTGTTTATACAGTTCTTGACCTGTTGATGTGGCTTGTTTTTCTGCCATTGATTTTATAACCACTAGCCTTTTTTTTTCTCAGCAAGCCTTATAGTTTTTGATCATAAATATGATTTCATTTCTACACATTGCTATATATTTATGTAATTAGTAGAGGTAAGGTCCTTGGTAATAACTGGAGCTGCAAGAATAAAATGTGAAGAGGCTCCTGCACCTTTAATGGTTACGTGGAAGAGGGACTTTGAGCAGCTGTTGTTTATCACACAACCAGTTAAGAAGCAACACTTGATGAAATTCCCTCTTCCATACAACCATTAAAGATGCAAGAGCTTTTCAATCTGGCAACTCTAAAAGCCAGCTTCGAGGCACATATGGAGATGTGAATGCAAGATGAAAGGTAACAATTCTATTCCCCCTTGGATATTCCTACCGGGCAATTTAGGGTCGCCAAGTCAGCACCTGAGATTTTAAGGCCAAAATCAGAGTCTGAGAAAACCCATGTGATATCCTAGTTCTTTTGATATCACAGAGACAAGATAACAAAGGTTGGGGGAGAGGTTTCATCATCAAACGATGATAGGAAAAGGCCAAAATATGGATAAAACCCTGCTAAGCAGACAATATGCCAATGTAGAAATTTGTGTGTTTATGGTGGGTGGGTCAAGCATGTGGCAAAATGTGCCCAGTATCTGCAGCAGTCGCTACCATTCATGGTAGAACTTACAGCTCACATGGCCCTACCTACAGCACACATGGAAATTTTCTCATATGGCTGTTCAGACTTGTGGGAGGCTCACTGCCAACTCTAGGAAACTTTTTCCCCCCCAACAGGCTCTGAGCGACTGCTGCCAAGGCTTGTACAACAAGATAGCTCATGAGATGCCACACTGGCATCTACTCCCTGCCTTACTCTATAAAGTGCATGCATTCACAGTCCCTCTCCCTGTTCCCCTTCCTTTACTTCTGCCAGTTTTGTACACTGACATTGCAGAAACACAAACACCGTAATGCTAAACCACCGAAACCTGCCACCAGCTGAGAATGGGTGGAGATGAATGTCCAGTGTTTAAAGCCACTTCACATACAAAAACCAGACTTTCTGTACTTCTGTTTTCTGCTTGCCCTAAGATTTGTCAAAGCAATTCCATGGGATGTCAGACAATGTCTTGAGATGTATCAACCCTACTAAACTTGAGGCCCTTCCAGACACTGCTTAAATGCTTAGGTTCTTAGATAGAAGCCTTCTTAAAAGTCTTGTTCTCAGATTTGATTGTTGCAGTTTATGAGAGTGAGATATTCTGCATAACCTTGCAGCCATTCTGTTTTTTTATTGTTACCATCTAGGATTGCTATGCATGTGGGTTTGATGCTGAGATGACAATTTTGGGATTTTCCTTCTCATAGCTTAAACAAATCTTCCTCTCTCCTGCCACAATGGTCAGTGTCCATGCTGTCTGTGGGATTTTGGGGTTGCAGTCCAATAAAGTAACATTTGTAATGCAGTAAGGAGCCCTGGTGGTGCAGTGATTAAATGCCTGTACTGCTGCCACTCACTCACAAAGCACAAGCTTGTGTGTTCAATACAAGCCAAGGGCTTGAAGCTTGATTTAGGCGTGCATCATTCTGAGGTCGCTAAAAAGAGTACTCAGCTTGTTGGGGGCAATTAGATTACACATTGTAACCACTTAGGGAGTGCTTAAGTGCACTGATAAGCAGTTTAGAAATGTACTTGCTATTGCTATATACCCTCCAATCGTTTTGATATAGTAAAGAGAGTCCTGATTAAACCTCTGTTATCCCACTTTTTCAACTTTTTTCTCTCTCCTCCTATCATTTTCCTCTGTGTCCTCAGCTTACTTCAATTGCTGTGAACTGAGTTCAAAGTGCAAAAGTACTTTGCTTTCAGTTAACATAGCAGGAGAGAGAGGAGAGAAAGGGGGCAGAATCTTGCTCTTCCCAGTAGACTTAGTCAGAGGAGTTTATTGCAATGCCTTTGCTCCCACAATAAACATAGGATGTAACTTTAAGGAATTTATCACATGGGAGGAATTTCTCCCAATTTCTAATGGAGCCAATTCGAATTCACGCAAATTTGTTAGCGAATTTATGTGAAATCTAATTGCATTCAGAATGCGTTCAGAATGACTTCCCATTTCCCGAAAATGACCCCCCATTGCCCAAAATTGCATGAGATACTCGAATACGCATTAACGTAAAACCTGTGATTGCATTCGGAATGACTTCCCTTTTGCCCAAAATTGCATGAGATACACTCATACGCAATTACGTGAAACCCCATGATTGCGTTCGGATTGCCATTGCATTATACCCCCAAATTCCGTCATATGATAAACTCCTAAGAAGGCAGATCTTACCATATTTCCCTATCGCCAGCTTTTCCCATTCTTGAAAAACTGCAGCAGAAGCCTGGGTTGCATATGGGCAGCATACTGCACAGTGAAGGGAAAATGTGATAAAATCCACCTTCTTAAAGTTACATCCCATGCCTGCTGCAGGAGCAAAGGCAATGCGATAAACTCTTAAAGCAAACTTCTGCATTCTCTCCTAGCTTATGTGTTCTTTCTCATTAAAACCTTTTGCCATTTTGATCACACTCTGATGTTGCTTGGCCCTTTATGCTCCAGTTTTAATCTGTGAAATGTTGGATGGTATGCAATCTCTGATTCTTCCCCAGACCTTTATGCATACAAATTGTTTATCCCTGACAGTTCGGTAGGCTGACCTGATGTGTCTTTCATACAATGAATGTTTTCTCTAGGTCTTCAGTACATGTGTACTATTTATTTAAGCAATGCAAATGAAAAGTGTGCATGGGTTATGGGGAAGAAAGGGAATGCAGGTATGGCATAGCCACACTCAAGCCTATGGAAGTGGGTGGTCCATGGCAAGTGCCATTTGAGCTGTGAAAAGGGAAGCAGATGCAGTAAGGTCTTTTATCAAACCCTAAAGTTATCAATGGAAACAAGGAGCCTGAATGTTTGCTTCTCTGCTTGTGAGATCCACTAAATCTATTTTGGGGATTGCTGAAATGTAGTTCTGTTGAACTGTTACATTTTGGATATGTGAAGTTACTCTCACTCAAGCAGCTTTTAAAAATAACAATTTCCCTGATGAAGAGGTCAGTGGTCATTGGTGACTGGTAAGATCTAACAGCTGCAATTTGAAATGACTTTTGTCTGGGCTGAAGGAAATAGCTTCCCAGTTCAAAAATACCAAAGGAAGATGAAAACCGTGTTCAGCTTGGTCCAGTTCACTTGGAGAAAGAAATCAGAGAGGAACTGCTTGCTTTTGTTTGGGGAACAGCTGCTTGGAAGTCTGCCTGCTATATCCTGTTCAACGTGTATCTGTAAATAAACTAGGAATTGGAAAAGGAAAATCACCAGCACGCTCTGAAAGCTCTATCCTGAAACTTTCAAATGTTTTTGTGGAAGTTAGGTGAATAAAACCACATTTTATGAAGACAAGGAGCATTAAGTAGTCAGACTGTGACTTTTTAAACCCTGGTACACACGGGTGGTGAAACGCCACCCTTCTTTGCTGTGCATCATTGCCAGAGCAACCAAACCATGGGGCAAAGATGCTCAGCAAAACAGCCACCTAGAGTGGCTTCTTTTTTGCTGTCACAAGCAGGAAGATGTGCTGTCATGACAGCACTTCCTGCCAGTGATGTCTGGTTGCTGTACGGCGTTGTGTGGACAGGAGGCTGCCATGATGCCGGCATCTGTAGAGACTAGGGTTCTGGAGTGTGCAGTTGCTGCGCACTCCGGAACCCTAGAATCAGTGCCGGCACGCTGCTTCTGGCCTGTCTGTACAGGGCCTAAGTAAAGAAGTAGAATCTGAGGTGCTTGTGTCAGTGTACACAGAACACAGTGGTAAGGTTACCAGAAATTAGTCTGTGCTGTGTATTCTTAGCCAGTTTACATCCGCAGCATACCTAAAAAAGGATTTGTAGGCTTACAAACGAGTACATTTCATCCCCAAAAGTTCTGCAGACTGAAGTCATACTGGGCTTTTCTTCTAACTAGACATGTATTCAGCTTCACAGCAAGTGACATTGTCCCTGCATAGTCACTGTGAGATACAGCTTTCCAGATTCTGTGTCTCTCACTCTCTTCCTGCCCACCCACCCCCCCCAAGTCTTCATACATGCACACGTACAGAAACATCTAGATCTGAAGCAAATTGGTGGAGATGATTCTCCTTTGGATTCTTAAATGTCAGCTTTGCATGCCTCTACAAATCTCAGTGCTGAAAATGTCAAAAGTTGGGAGTCAAACTGTGATATTTAAATTCAGAATAAACAGCCACATTTCAGGAGTGTGCCTGTGAAAGCTCAAGTACAAAAATCTCAAAATGTTCAAAAGCATTTACGACCAAAAATGGTTGATGCCGAAACTCACAGCATACTAAAGGGACTGTGGTAAAACTATGTGATGTTTCAAATTAACACATGAACACCATCTGTACTCATGCCTGCAGTGCTATGGACTCTCTGCTTCGCTCTCGCTCTCTCTCTCCTTTTTTCTTCCTTAGAATTTGTAACTCTAGTTTATTCCTCATATCTTAATTCTTTTGAATGTACAGCTTCTGCTGCAATCTTGTTTTCCTGAACACCACATCCCCTCCCATCTCTGAGGACATAAATCCTTTCTTCTTCCTTTCCTGACCTTTCACTATTTTCACTCCTTCTCTGCCCACCTCTAGAAACTGAGCTCCTCTTGGCAACCTCTTGCCTTCCCCACCTTTCTTTGACATTGTAGCAGTGCAGGGTCTCTTCCACAATATATAATTATAGCTGTATGATTCCACTTTAACTGCCATGATTGCATCCTACAATATCCTGTGATTTGTAGTTTGGGGAGACACAAAAATCTTCTGGAAAAGAATTCCAAACACTTCTTGAAACTACAAACCCCGGGATTCCATAGGATGCAGCCAAGGCAGCAGCAGATGCAACAAAAACAACAACAACAACAACAACAACAACAATAACAGACTCCATGATTAGTGTTAGGAAACCACTTTACAGCTTTGCTTTTCCACTTTGTAGAAATGGTTTTCAGCTCTTTTTTGTGATGTGAAACAGAACTATACTCATGATTTCTTCTGTGATTTACCAAGCTCATTCATGTTCTAACTATTACAAAAACTGGGAACTGAAAGGTATGCAAAATTGTTAGTCCAGTTCTACCGTTCTGTTGTAGAGGGGGAAATTAGTAAATCTCAGCTCATCAACATTCTTTGCTCTCTTTCTCTCTCCATGTGTAAGTAAGCTGGGCTCTTTAAATAGCCTTCCTTGGGTCTCCTACACATGGTCAGGTACCCTTATAACCAGATCACTGTACTTTGTGTAACCAAAGTGGGAAGAACTGGCAGTCCCTCCCTTAGATCTTTCCACCTGTCCCTAACAACAACAACAACAACAACAACAACAACAACAACAGCAATAAAAGGACACAACATGGCTTTCAGAGGCAGTTGTTGAACTGCCCACACAAATAAACACAGAGCTGCCCAACGCATGCACTCGATTCAGTGGATATCCGTTTGTCATCAAGCTTAAAGGTACTTGCCTTTTGAGGGAGCTGCGCCCTGTTGACAGTCCTTGACTGTTTTAGAAGATGATACTCTTCTGGGCTTGTAGTTGGTTACACAACAGCCTCACTGCCCTGTTTGCTGCATCCAGTTTATTCAATTGCTATTTTTAATTGTGTTAATTATAAACCATGATCTGTGTTCTCCTTGCGGACTTCCAAACATTTTGGAGTGAAAGGCAGCTGGAGCAGCAGTGGAGAGAAGCCCAAATCTGAAAGGATCCTCGGCTATGTACTGGCTTCAGCAGAGCCAACGTGGCTGATACACAAGTAGGGTCAGCCCCAGTGTCTGAGGAAAGCTATTTTAGACTACAGTTCCCAGAATCCTCCACCAAAACGCCTATGCTGGTTGGGCAGCTTTAGTCTAAAACAGTAACATCTGCAGGTTTCTGATCTGCCCAATTATCCAGATAGTGGTGCGGAATAGCAATTTGGTAGACTTGCAAGGCTTGCTTATTCTCACAGAAACTGGGATGGTAAAAAAAGAGATTCTTTTACAGCAATCATGTAAATTACAGCATTAAGAACAAAGGCAAGAGAGGAATGCATCCAAGAGAGGGCAGGCTTGTACATCTAAGACTGCAATGGGATCTTTCCAATGCCATGTTTGTGGCAAGCATATCATTTCACAGAGCCCTGGAGCAATCAGGTACAGATAATGAACAGATAGTACTATGTCAAAGAGGAGCGCCAATGCAATGATCACCAATGTTAAAGGACCTTTAAATTCTTTTTGGATATGGATGTGAATTTATAGTAGATGTCTTATGCCACAATGTAGAGCATGACTTCTATTTTAGCCTTGTTGCAATCGGCGAGCAAGCCCCTTGAGAGAAAGCAAAATGCCTGTAGTTGCTAACATCATTATTAATGAGCTCATCGACAACCTATCTACATACAACTGCGTAATGGTCCTTTCACACAACATAGTTGTAGCACAGTGATTCCATGGCAACATCCTATGGATTTCTGGGATTTGTAGTTTGATCAGAGACACCAGAATTTTAAACACCCTTCCCTAAACTGTTGGCCCCTCAATTCCATATGATGTTGCTGTGGCAATTAAAGTAGAATCATGGTCCTATAATAGTATAGGAACTTCAGTTGTGTTGGTCCATCCTGGAATTTTGGTGCTTGTAGTGGCCAATTACAGTGGCGTAGTTGCTGAGATAGGTCTACTGAAGGGAGTAATTATTTGGGGAATTTTAAGAAGTTAGAAAAAAGCATCATATACTTTGTCTTAATTCTACGTGTCTTGAACATTTGGGAGGCTGTTCTCTGGAGGCCTACAAAAGTATAAATTAAATAAGACCAGAAATGGCCAGATAAAGCATTCTAGTCATAGTTACGGCCAGAGATCAGACACTTTCAGATTGCTGTCTGTCTATCTATCTATCTATCTATCTTGTTAATGAGTGCACAGGAGCTTTGCACCCTACAATCTCAGAGTCTGATATTGACTTGCGGGACACATGCAACCACAGAACTGCATTTAGCTAAATGCTAGTTCCTCCATTTCTGAACATATAAATTCAGTTGTTATAGTACTTGAATTTGATTCAGACCTTAAGTAAAACAAACAGACCATCTATTTGTCCCTCTAATGAGCTCTGGATGTATACTGACATCTGCTGTTGGCGTTTACCATTACACCTTGCCCATTTTCTCATGTTTTCCATCAAATGATAACCCATTTCCCCGATCAGATGGATTTCATTCAGAGTGTTTCCTTTAAAAAGAAAAGAAAAAAGTAATTTCCAGAATGAAAAAGCTGTTCATGGTGAAGAATGCAATTACTAATGTAAAGTTGAGGACAGAGCTTCTATTGTGTTGAAATTAACCTCTAAAGGAAACTGCATTGTGCTATAATTATTTTACGTTGCTAATCCACACTGTGCATCAGTTTGGGGAATGATGATCAATTTTAAAACTTTATATTGCAAAACAACTTAGTTAAGGGTATGTTTGCAGGAAGGAACCTGTTTCTTTTTATTCATGAGCTGTACCTAGCGCAGTGTAGCCATTTTTCATAAATACTGATTGATGCAGGTGCTAGACACTAAGAATTTATAGGAGGAAATTATTTTGATGTGAAACCTATTTAAAAGGATGGGAGCTGCACAAGAACCAGCAGTAAATTTGGACTGCTACCATTAATCTGAGTAGGTGTTATTATACAAAACAATTTTCCATCAGAATGTACCTTAAGAAATCAATTTAAAAAGGGTACACCTTGTTATTGCTAAACTGATTTATGAGTACAGTCCAGCCAAAATTAAGCATACCTGCTTCCAATGATTTCAGTGGAAAAAACTCTGTTTGGTTTATCTGCCCAAATGAAAGATACATTATATGTACATGTGTGTGCCTTTTTGATTGGATTGCTGTCTTGTTGTGTGCCTTCTCATAATTTCTGATACTTATCGCAGGGTTTGCTTGGCAAGATATATTCAGACATGGGTTTGCCATGACCTTCCTCTGAAGCTGAGAGAATGTGACTTGCCTAAGGTCACCCAGTGGGTTTCATGGCAGAGTGGAGATGTGAACCTTGGTCTTTCAAGAGTAAGAGTCCAACATTCACACTATTACACCATGCTAGCTGTCTCCATCATAGGTAGGATTGTGGCCTACTTTTGTACTATCTACTCAAGCTCATAAAATGCAGAAGGGCTTTTTCTGTAGCCTGAGCTTCTACCCAACTGGTAATAAACCGGTGCCATAATCCAGGTGGTGGTTTAGCAGCCAGAGTGCTCCAATCCCTTGAGCCATAGGTCAGCCAGTCTGATGTATGCTTGTGATCAAAGCTAGCCAGATGCTGCAGTGTCAGAATTTCAGCTTGGTCTCCTCTAGATCATCAAGGTGCCAGTTCTGCTTGAGTTCCTGTCCTTCTTTGTCTTCTCTTCAGATAGTTTACCCAGTTTCCATTGCTGGATCTTAAACCATGCTGGTAAACTCATGAAAGCAGAAAAAGATATTCCACCTCATTAGGAAGAACTTTCTGATGGTAAGGGCTGTTCGACAGTGGAACACACTCTCTCCGAGTGTGGTGGAATCTCCTTTTTTGGAAGTTTTTAAACAGGGGCTGGAAGGCCATCTATTAGAGGTACTTTGATACTATGTTCTTTGATACTATGGCAGGGGGTTGGAGTGGATGCTCATTGTGGTCTCATCCTCATCACACAGGGGAAATGGTTGATTTAAACAGTGATTATTCCATGCAAAATGTGATGTTATAATTAAGATTTTCACACACATCCCTATTAAACAGGCAATAATCAAGTGATAAACAGGCAATAAACAACAAATCATTTTCGGGATTTCCCCATGAATGATTTGTTGCCATTTATTGCCTATTTATTGACTGTTTAAAAGTGATGTCATGTGAAAATCTTAATTACGATCCGTTTTGCATGGGATTATCGCTGTTTAAACCCCTGATTTTGCCCGATTCCCCCCATGTGATAAAGTCCTATGATTCTATTATTTTCTCTCTAGTCTGTTTTGCAGACTAGCACACCTTGTGTCAGGAACTCTATGGTTTCAGATAACAAAACAAAAGGAATCTCTCAGTTCCTTTGAAAACTCCCACCATTCTCTTAGAGTCAAAGAGACCACAAGGGCCATCAAGTCCAAGCCCCTGAAATTCTGAAAACATCATGAAAATAGGAATGATGATGATGATGATGATGATGTTGGCTTTCATGTCCTGATGCTGAACACATCTGCTTGGAATCAGAAAAGACGTGTGTGAGAGTAAGTTTAAATTAATAAAATGAGCACTGCCATCTGGAGCTATGAATGTGCCCAGACATTTGGCTATACTATGGAGATTATTAGACGGGGGATGAAATGTCTTTGTCCAGTTCTTTTCAGTCCAGTCCTGAACTTGGCATATGACTTGATGACTTGATGTTGTTATAGAGTGATTGTGAGAAGATTTTCATGCAATGTTACACTTATCCCATCATTAACAATTGTTTTTAAATTGTTTTAACCTTGTAATTTTTAATGCTGTTGGAATCCCGCCTCGATCTGAAGGGAGAGGCGGGAAATACAAATAAATATTATTACTATTATTATTATTATTGTTATTATTATCCCATCCAGAAAGCTCGATGGACCACAATCACCTGAAAGATCCCGTCATTGTCCCATCATTGAAGTGGCATTGCTGAGCATTTTGCATTAACGTGAGTTTGTGTTAATGCAACACTCCTTCAGTAGCACTGTTCTGTATTCATCATTACTGCTTAGCCAGGATTGAGAAAAGAAAAGATGTCATCCTCCCAGATCTCCCCTACATTGCTGCAGTCTAGAAGAATGACATCTCTCCTTTCCCCATAGCTGTAGAACTGTAGATGGATTCTGTCTGGACACCCTCCTCCATCCCTGCCCACTACTAGGCCATGGGAGTGTGCTCTAAATCTCAAAAGATTTATTGTGGTGGGGGAGAATCATCACACAAGGAGATATTAAATAGCTCTCTAGCCAATTTTTTATATTGGAGAATTTTACTTTAGCTCAGAGTGGGTTAGGGTCACAAATAACTCTTGAGACCGTCTCCCTTTTGTATACCAAGAGAAAAGAGTATCTTGCAGAGGCAGAATTCATATAATTAAATGTTTCTTTTATTGGGGAAAAATCATTCAGCAAGTCACTAATGCACACACACATTCATACGAGGCTCAGGAAATCAGGAAGTAGCTGGGAAAAGTTTGGAGGCTGAACTAACGGCGATACACAAACATGAGGCTTGCTTCCGGATCCAATTGGTTGGTGTGGAGTGGGACACAGGCGTTCCAATGAGCAGAGATGAATGAGCGCACTGGAGCTACTGTATATACTCATGTATAAGTCTAGAAATTTTGGTCAAAAAATTGACTCAAAAAACCTAAGTCGACATATCCAAGGGTCAATGTACGTACTGTACTTTTATAAAAAGAGAACCATCCCTTTGTGAAAGGCAAACATGTACTCTGTCCTGAAAGCACTGACGCCCCTCTGCTCTCTCATCCTCCAGCCTTTAGTGGGATCACAAAGTTATGCCTGCTGGAATTTTGTCAAGTTCTCATTTTCATTTGCTTCATCCTATAGACCCTTTATCACATGCCCCTAAATGTTACCCTCGCCTTATACATGAGTCATATCAAAATCCATAATTTTAGCCCCCAAAACCTGCCCTCAACTTATACATGAGATTGACTTATAGTCAAGTATATATGGTAGTCAGGGTTCACACAGATAGAGTGTCCCCATGGAATCCAAACTAACACACTAAGCAAGGGTTTCGGGGACCTTATATAGGCCAAATCGAGCCTCTTGGCAAAAGTGATTCCACATCTATGGGTGAAGTCATGGTCTGGCAATATTCAAGGTGGGAATGGGTGCTTGATTAAGCCCATCAGGCTCGTCCACTGAGACATCCTTCTGATAATGAAGGTGTTAATTTGCAACTCCCAAACTATCTACTTAGCCTACAGGGTTCCGGGGCATTGTTCAGCAATGGTCCCATTAGTCTGACCTTATCTGGGTGTAGTGCGGACATGTCCCCTTGCTTTGGGGATTATGGTGGACTGCACTGCAGGGTTCATCTGGGGTCATGGGGAAAATTACACACACCAAAATTTGAGAATATCTCAATGTCGTTAACAGCTCCTTCTGTGTAATGAGAGGTTATGCTAGCGTATGTCACCCATAGGATTCTGTCCTTGTGGGAAAGGGACTTCAGTAAAAGCACTATAGAAATGTGAATATACTAAAACACTTCAAACCAGCATTATTTTCTCATCCTCGGTAATCATATACTTTCAGCCTCTTGAATGTGTTTTGTTTTTTTATTTTGAAAAAAAAAATCATTTAAATAATTTAACTATTGCTCAATACAGCCAAGTGACACAGTTTTCAACCTTTTACAAACTTTGTATCACTGGTTAAACAAATACCTGTAGCTTGCCTTTATTTCAGTTTTCAGGTGCTTTATAATGCTGTACATCCAATAATTCAGATTAAAATCCTTTGAATTGAATGAATGAATAACTAAACTTTGTCCATGATGCTCACTGGGTACTCCTAAAATGATTACTATACCCCATTTTATTTTACAGAGTGATTGGGCCCATTCCCACTATGGTTTAAACTGGACTGTGTCAAATCATGATCTGGTTAAATCACTATGGTTCTCACTTGGGAACTGATTTGGCAAGGGGGGGCATGGTTTTCCCCCATTTAACCAGTTTTAAAAAGACGCTGGGGTTTTTTGCTGCTGCCGCTGCCAGGCCCCACAAAGCCACCAGCAGCCAACCAGGCAGGCAGGCAGGCCAGAGGAGGGAAGGAGAAAGGAAGAGAGAAGGAAGGAAGGAAGGGAGGGAGGGAGGGAGGGAGGGAGGGAGGAGGTATGGCTGGGAGGATGGAAGGAGCCATGGCTATGGCAGAGACGGGCTGCCAGGGAGGCGTGCCGATTTCTGAAATGAATCCTGAAACCGGCACAGCCATAGTGGGAACTACCGTGTTTGCTGAACTGGTTTCAGAAATCGGTTCAGGAATCAAATCTAAAGGTAAGTGGGAATGGGCCCAGAGTGGGATAATAATCTTAAATTTTCAGATCTAACTTCCATCTTCAACATAGAACATGAATTCTCCTCCATCCTCTCCCCTTGCTGTATACACCTGTCCTTCTCCCTCTCTTTCTTTTTCTCTTTTGCTGTATGACTTTCCCTTTCTCTGAAAAAGATAGTGATGATGGTGCAACCAGTGTGGCTCATCTAGTAAGAGCTGGATTGTGCCTCACAAGATGAAATAGTGTAATCTGGTTGTGATCACACTATGTACCATATTCCAGGATCAGATGAAATGAAAAGAATATACATAGAAGGGAAGGGTTTGAAAAAGACATGGTTTTGCTGTTTGAATTATGGTTTCATAATAAAGTACTGTTGCTGCACTGGCTTTTTTTCCTTTCAATTTTTGTTAAACTTTCTCTCAAAATGCCGAGATGCCTCTCTTCTCGTTATTTAATTTGATGTCCAAGGCTCGGAGCTGGCTTAGGAAACCTGTGTTTGGGCAGATGCCTCTGTGTGAATCCACTGATTTTAAAGCCTCCACAAGGGTCAGATTTTCATGGATCATCAAATAGGCCAATACTAAAGTTGCTGAGCGGCTTAATCCCATAGCACAATGGACAAACACCTTTCCTGAAAAGAAAGATGAGAACAGCCCTGAATCAACATGCAATGTACAAAATTAGACATTCTAGTTTGGCAAAAGACCCAATGTATCTATAGGATAGATAAAGACATACATAGTATATTTTTTGAAAGAGTAGTGATTGGGTAAGACCTGGCTATATTTCATGGCATTCCCAGACAATATGATCTATCTTATGGGGATGTGGCAACTACATGCCTCAGGATTCCAGAAGTGGCAATGCATTTGTAGAGGAATAATAGTACTATAAATATGTAGTGTGAAAGAACGCTTATTCTGTTTCATGTAGATGGAGTGTAAATGAACTCATTAACAATGAAAGGACCCCTGAACCTGTTTAATCACTACTGATTTCTAAAAACTGTTTGTGGAAGCTTGGGAGCAGAGCAAATATACTTGGGGAAGGCAAGATATTTAGGAGGTGCAATTTGCCATTGGAGGTGACATTTTGGTGGGGTATCGAAGGCAGGCAACTCTGGCCTACCAAGGCCCAGTTTAGGGTAAAAACAGCCCCCAGTCCTTAGAAGTTGCCCCATTGCTGGACTAGCCAAAGAGAGAACAACAAAACAAGAGGCGAACAGTCAGGTAGCCCTAATTATCTGTCTTGACCATACGCTATATTTCAGAGGAAAGAACTGGCAAAACCACCTCTGAGTATTCCTTGCCTAAGAAAACTCTGTGAAAAATTCATGGTGTCACGATGCTGTTTTCTAATCTATTTTATTTTATTTTATTTTATTTGAAACCACATTTTAAATATGTTTCCATGTTTTGTTTTCTAGCACGTTTTAAAAAATAGTTATATGTAGTTATTTTTTAAACTTTTGTATATTGGTGTTTTAGCTGTATCTTTTAAAATTTTTGTAAGCCACCTTGTATTCCATTTGGGAGAAAGGCAAGATACAAATTCAATGAACAAACAAACAAACAAACTAGCAGACAGGTAGGCATTCTTGTAACTTTCTTCAGGTCTAATAATCTGCACCTCCTTGTTACTAGGGATCTGATGCAGAGATGGTCCTTCCTCTGCCTGAGGTCCAAATAAACAATATACCTTACCTAGCTTTACACTTATTACTAAATATGGCAAGATTAAAGTGTGCTCTTAAATGTTTTTGCTCAGTAAGAATAGCATGTGCAGTTTTGGGTGTGTGCAGCTGGCCCCTGAATACTGTCCCCCATTCACAATGTCCCTCCTCCCAGTTACCTTCTCCAGTATTTAAGGCCTTGCGTATGAAATCGGCAGCGTCATAGAAAAAGATGCTTATATCGAATGCGTTGTCATCAAATGCTTGGACCCCATAGTACTGCACCGGCATGTCTCTGTAATAGCGGGCTCCGGTGTTGATATTGTACGGTCCATCTGCTGCATTGAGGATGTGAGTAATGCCGAGGCTCTGCAGGATTGCTTTACTCCTAGCTGCCCACCTGTCAAAAGATAATGGAGATCACTGCTTAGGCTCCACAACTGAAGTGGATTTATTTAACAGACCTCTCAGGAGGGCCTTGGGGAGCGTAGTGGCAATCATCCTCCCTCCCAACTCACCCCCTGTTCCAGTTCCTAGCACTGGCTGAAACCCATAGGCACTCCTTATGTGTCTTCTGGAGTATGGCTCTGTAAAAACTGCTCCATCTCAGGTCACAGTGTTTACAAAGATTCCCAGCCACTTTTCCATTCAGTAGCAGTTTCTGTTTTCCTTGGACTACAGTAGGGGATGGGAATCTTGCAGACATCCAGATATCGTTAGGATTAAAACTCCTGTTATCCCTCCCTATTGGGAATGTTGGAGAGCTGAAGTCCAATGACATTTGGAGGACTATACTTTCCCCACACTGTACTACTGGGTTCCCGGAAGATTAATGGGAAAGGGCAGCTGAGACTATGTGTATGCATGTATGAGAGAGAGAGAGAGAACACAGCCAAGCAGAAAGGGAGAAAGGAAGTAAATTCAAACAAGGCTTGACCATAGTGAAACAGAATTAATAAAATCAAGGATTATTTTGTTTGTAATATAACCAATGCTAAACATATTAGACAGTTCCAGAAATAGAGAATAGTACATTGAAATATTTATACAATTGCAAAAGAAATGTATTTACTTCTAGGGAATATAATTACTGCTGTTAAACCATTTCTGCAAAGCAGTGACTACTATGAAAGTAAGTAGCATGTATTTTGTGCAGAGTTAAAAAAGGGTTTCAGCGCAATATTTATTACACTCTGTCTAAATGGGATTAAAAATACTACTGTTCCACTTGATCAATCATACAGCCATGTAAGTGCCTCATTATTAATTTCTGCATCAGAAGTTTTAAAAAATAAATTCAAAAGGCCAGAAGGGTCTTTAAATTACATAAATTATATAATTGATCATGCAAATGAATTCCTATATAAACGACTACATTGTGATTGTTTATTACTTTAAAAGAGTGCATTTAAACTGGCTTATCTTTATTCTTGCAGTGCTGATGCTGTAGCAAATGTTTCTCTTCCAAAGAAAAGTAGAACAGCCAACAGAATTAACACTTGGCCCAAATAATGAACAACCCTCGTATAAGTTCTAATCAGCTTTGAATCAGGTAGAATGAAAAGCTACCAGTGAAGTGTAGTTGTTGCTACCACAGAACAGAACCACCAGAAAGACAGAAAAATAATTTTTGCATCCAGTCTGGAGCAACATTTCAACTTAAGTAGTGCCTAGGGTTATAGTCATATATAATAAGGGATGTTCTAGGTGCTTTGATTGTGTTGTGAATGTGAAGTGATTTTCTTTACAATTGAGTTTCATGATTTCTTATTTTGTGTGTGTTTTAGAAACATCCTGCATCCTGAAATACCGGAAGGAATCAGGGGAAGAGATCATTGGAAGAAGGGGAAAGATATGAAGACCTGAACAGCAGCAAAAGGTTGAACTGTTCATTTCCCAAAATATTTATGAGAATAGGAGAATTGCGTTTGTTGGGTATTGTTAATGCTAGAGCAGTTGGAGTACTGTCTAGTTTTTTTTCCTTCAAAATAATATCAACCACATGTCCAACATTTTATACAGAGAATATGTAATGCCCAGAAGCTCTTTGGCAGAATCCTGGCCTAGGTGGGTCTTTGAGTCAATGGAGCGATTCTGGCTACCCACAGCTAAGTTTCTGGGAAAACAATCCATCTTTCATATATTACTTCTTGCTTCTAAAGTGGTGGGTAAATAAATTGTAGTTGTGTACTGTGTGTGGCCTCCAAGGTTGCTTTTGCACTCACTGGCCTCTCAGTGCCCCCTTGCTGCCGTTGTTGTGTGCCTTCAAGTTGTTTTCAACTTGTGGAGACCTCAAGCAAAACCTATCATAGGGTTTTCTTGGCACAATTTGGTCAGAGGGGTTTGCCTTTGCCTTCCTCTGAGAGTGAGAGTGTGATTTGCCCAAGGTCACCCAGGGAGTTCCCATGGCCAAATGGGGATTTGAACCCTGGTCTCCAGGATCCTAGTCTAACACTCAAACCACTACATCGGGTTGGCTCATTGCTCTTACCTGAAAATATCTGGCCTACAAATAACATAAGGGAGGTGTATATTTCCCCCCAAATCCTGTTTTAGATGGTAGTGAGGATCTTAAACCACATGTGAGAAGAAGGGTCCCAATTAGAATCCCAAGCCCCTCAATATCCCCTTTAGAGCCTCTTGACAAAGGGACATATTTTTAAAATCTTTGGAAAGAATCCCCCCCCCCCATTAGTTTTGTCCCCTTCTGCTTCCTATTTGGCAGGTGAGTAACAGGAAGAATTCTTCTATTCCCTTACGCATCTCCAAGGTAGATGTTCGGCCAAACTTGGTCCACGTGATTGTCGGATCCTCCTCTGTTCCATATCATCCTTTGTAACTCAGAGAGGGCTGGTGTCTCATAATGGCTGTTTCTTTCTGAGTCACGATTCTTGGAAGAGCGGTTCTCTGCATGGATCATACCTGTTTTCTGCTTTCATGCACTTCACATACGGTCTTTCTGAAAACAAAAGGGAGAGAAAAGCTTTCCACATTTTAAAACAGCATCATACTTAAGTAGTTGGTTACATGCCATATGTGAAAAGGACTTCCATTGAGTGAACAGGCTGGCAGACTAAGGAAGAGCACATTGCTCCATCCTTCCTTTGTATCTGCCTTGATTTCTGTGGTAGCCATGAATAGAGTGAAATGGACTGAAACTTCTTTTCTTTTTTAATGGAAAAAAAAATCACATGAACCCAGGCCACTTGGAATAAAGGGGGGGGGGGGTTTACAGATCAATCCCCTCACAAGTCACCTCAAAACTATAGATCAGGTAGATGACTATACTCCACACTGGTTGGATCCCTCTATGATCTATGCCAAATCAGATTGTAAAGACTGGGATGGGAGAAGGGGGCAGCACTCATGATTATTATTTTTGTCTCAGAGTGCATTGTTTGGGCATTGTTTATACAGAATCACACTTGCCATTTTCCTGTATATTCAGCCAATTTGGAGAGTTCCTTGTATAGATATTTTCTTACGAACGTACTGTTCACTTAGGTTTTTCATCATCCTGAAAAGAAAGGGAGTCATTTACAGGCTTCACCACAGACTCTCCCTGGTACAGCAAATGTGTCAGGATATGGCAGTCTTTGTTGCTGTCCTTCCAACTTTTAAATAAAAAGATTCCTAAACCCCTTTTCCAATTGCATGATCTGACATGTAGCCTTATCACATGACAAATCACAGAATCACAGAATCATAGAGTTGGAAGAGACCACAAGGGCCATCCAGTCCAACCCCCTGCCATGCAGGAACTCCAAGTCAAAGCATCCCTGACAGATGGCCATCCAGCCTCTGCTTAAAGACCCCTAAGGAAGGAGACTCCACTACACTCCGAGGGAGTGTGTTCCACTGTCGAACAGCCCTTACTGTCAGGAAGTTCCTCCTAATGTTGAGGTGGAATCTCTTTTCCTGCAGTTTGCATCCATTGTTCCGCGTTCTAGTCTCTGCAGCAGCAGAAAACAAGCTTGCTCCCTCCTCAATATGACATCCCTTCAAATATTTAAACAGGGCTATCATATCACCTCTTAACCTTCTCTTCTCCAGGCTAAACATCCCCAGCTCCCTAAGGCGTTCTTCATAGGGCAAGGTTTCCAGACCCTTCACCATCTTAGTTGCCCTCCTTTGGACATGCTCCAGTTTCTCCACATCTTTTTTGAATTGTGGTGCCCAGAACTGGACACAGTATTCCAGGTGGGGCCTGACCAAAGCAGAATAGAGTGGCACTATAACTTCCCTTGCTCTAGAAACTATACTTCTATTGATGTAGCCTAAAATTGCATTGGCTTTTTTAGCTGCCGCATCACACTGTTGACTCATGTTCAGCTTATGGTCTACTTGGACTCCTAGATCCCTTTCACATGTGGTCTCATTCAGCCAGGTGTCCCCCATCCTATATCTGTGCATTTCATTTTTCCGCCCTAAGTGCAGAACCTTACATTTCTCCGCATTGAATTTCATTTTGTTAGCACTGGCCCAGCTTTCTAGTCTATTCAGGTCATTTTGAATTTTGATCCTGTCCTCTGGGGTATTAGCTACTCCTCCCAGTTTAGTGTCATCTGCAAATTTGATAAGTATGCCCCCAATTCTGTCATCCAAATCGTTAATAAAGATTTTGAACAGCACTGGGCCCAGGACAGAGCCCTGTGGGACCCCACTGGTCACTTCTCTCCAGGATGAAAAGGAGCCATTGTTGAGCACCCTTTGAGTTCGGCCAGTAAACCAATTAAAAATCCATGTAACAGTTAACTTGTCTATCCCACATTTTGCAAGCTTATTTGCAAGAATGTCATGGGGAACCTTGTCAAAGGCCTTACTGAAATCGAGGTATACTATATCCACAGCATTCCCTTCATCTACCAAGCTGGTAATTTTATCAAAAAAAGAGATCAGGTTCGTTTGGCATGACTTGTTTCTCTGAAACCCATGTTGGCTTTTTGTGATTATGGCATTGGCCTCTAAGTGTTCACAGACTCTCTGCTTAATGATCTGCTCTAGAACCTTTCCTGGAATTGATGTCAGACTAACTGGACGATAATTGTTGGGATCCTCTTTTTTTCCCTTTTTGAAGATGGGGACAACGTTTGCCCTCCTCCAGTCTGCTGGGACTTCTCCTGTTCTCCAAGAGTTCTCAAAGATTATTGCCAATGGCTCTGATATTACATTTGCCAGTTCTTTTAATACTCTAGGATGTAGTTCATCTGGTCCTGGAGATTTATATTCATTTAGGTTAACCAGGTATTCCTGTACTACCTCTTTACTTATTCTGTGCTGAATTTCCTCTATTCTGTCTCCTGTTCCATTATCCTTAGGTTGAGCACCCTTTGCCTTTTCTGAGAAGACTGAAGCAAAGAAGGTGTTGAGTGATTCTGCCTTTTCTCTGTCCCCTGTTAGCATTTTGCCATCTTCTGCACGCAGTGGCCCCACTGTTTCCTTCTTCTTCCTTTTGCTGCGGACATATCCAAAAAAGCCCTTTTTATTGTTCTTAACCTCTCTAGCAAGCCTGAGTTCATTCTGCGCTTTAGCTTTTCTGACTTTACCCCTACATGTGCTGGCTATTTGTTTGAATTCCTCTTTCGTGATTTCTCCATTTTTCCATTTCTTATACATGTTCCGTTTAAAACTTAGCTCAGTTGAAAGTTCCTTAGTCATCCATCCTGGCTTCTTGAGACATCTTCCATTTTTCTTCCTCATTGGAACTGTTTGAAATTGTGCCTTCAATATCTCCCTTTTGAGAAACTCCCATCCGTCTTGAACTCCCTTTTCTTTTAGTATTCCTAACCATGGGATCACTCCCAGTATTTCTCTAAGTTTATTGAAATTAGCTCTCCTAAAGTCTAGAGTGCGTGTCTGACTATGCCTAGCTTCTCCCTTCCACTGTATTACAAACTCCAGGAGAACATGGTCACTTCCACCTAAGGATCCAACCACTTGCACCCCATCAACTAGGTCTTCCCTGTTGGTTAAGATCAGATCTAAAATGGCTGATCCCCTTGTTGCCTCTTCCACCTTTTGGACAATGAAATTGTCTTCCAGGCAAGTGAGGAATTTGCTAGACTTTGAGGATTTGGCTGAGTTTGACTTCCAGCAAATATCAGGATAGTTGAAGTCTCCCATCACTACTACATCTCTCTTTTCTGAGTATGTGATTATCTGTTCTAGAAAGGCATCATCCAATTCCTCTGCCTGAGTCGGGGGTCTGTAGTAGACTCCCACAGTAACATCCCTGTTATTTCCCTCTCCTTTAATTTTTATCCAGATGCTAAGCTGACATGCTGTGAGAATGTAAGCTGACATGCTGTGAGAGAGAAGGTTTCTGCTTACTTTCGTGTGTCCTTGAAACACTTCCATTCTCATTTTGAGGAAGACAGTTGTAAAAGCATCCCTTTTGTTGTGCTAGAAAAATCTATTTGACAAAAGGCATGGTTTTACAACCATCCCCTCTGAAAAGAGAATGAAAGTATTCTGCTTCTGGCCTTTTTGAATGTCTGAGTAGGAAAATAGCAACATGCTTTGGCATCATGTTCCTTTCCTTCATCCTTTACATCCTTGGTTACATGCTCCTAGGTTTTACCCTTGACTTATCTATGAGTTATATCAAAATCCATAATTTTGACTGAAAACCTGTCTTCGATTTATTCATGAGGTTGATTTATGGTTGAATATATACGGTAGTACTCCCCCCACAACTTTAATGGCCAGAAGGCTCTGTGAAGCAACTTGGAATACGATTTCATCTTCACCTCTTGATGCTGAATTTATCTTGGGAATGCTTAGCATCACAGAGGCAGTAATTGGCCTAATGAGGTCAATAAAATGGAAATTTAATTGAGACCTTGGATATCTTGGCAGAGATTTTGTTTCTCTTTAGATACTAATCACTAGGCCTTACTCTGGAGACAGTGAAGGCATGGCTGGCAACTTGATACAATTTCTGCAAGCTGCCTGGCTTGGTTAATTGAGAAAAAAAAATCTTAATCTGATGCTGGAGGGGAACCTGAAGGTGTTTGTTTCTAAGGAAATTCTACTGGGAAGAAAAACTTTCTGAGGTGTCAGGAAATTTCATTATAAACTGCATTCCTGAAATGGGGCCTGTGTAGACTTAGGACATTATTTTTGAAACAGCAGTGTTGACTTTCTGGCATGGGAATATAAATCTTGGGAAGTGTTATTTATAAAAAGTATAAAAACTCTTTTCTCAATAGCAACTTCCACCTTTTCTGTCCTGATGTACCTAAATATATTTAAAGGAAATAGAACTTGTACTAGGGAGCTTCATAAGGGAATCTGGTTCCATAACCTGTTCTTTTAAGGAGCTTGTGGAAGTGGGAGTTTTTGTTTTAACCAGTTTTTTTTTAAGTTTGTAAGTCCTCCATTAGCACCTGAAAAGTTACTGTTGTCCTCTCTTTCTGTTCCAGTTTCTACAAAGCAAGGAAAGCTGCAATCAGAAAAACCAGTAGCCATGACGGGATCAACCTACTCTCTGGCTTGGAGGAGTTACCTGTTCAGAACACAGGAACCATCTTTGGTAACTAAAATTGTTTTTCACTTTCAGAACTGAACCCTACAGATGTCTGCTGTGGCCCTGCTTTAAAGAAGCCAATGGGTACTTGGGGCCAATTTACACATGAGCCTTGAGAGGCCAGTGGATCTCCTGACTAGGGTTGCCAGAACTCAGGTCTTGACCTCAAGTCTCCATTTTTAATGGGTCATCCCTAGGTAGGAGGTGAGGGTGCAAATAATCCAATTTTGGTGGGCTCATCCCCAAGCAAAAGGAAAAGACTGTGTGCAAATCTCCCACTCAGCAGGTCGAGCAGCAGCTTGCCACAGTTTGTAAGGCTTAATGGATTTGTTGCTGGAACTTGCAAAAACTCTCTAGGAGGTCTGTGTATTCGCTTACTTATCTTGCTCCTTCCTTCCAGTCCTTGTGGTGCCACAGTACTACTCTACATGCAGCTCCTGGCTAGAAGCAAATTGGCTATATTAAATCACCCTAAGTAAAGGAACAGGAATCCAGTGATTTCCTCTTTTTACCTTGATCTGGGAAGATTTGTCCCATAGTTTCCAAGCAGGAAAACATGTTCTCTCTCCCCACTCCCTTCTCTCTCTGTGTATTTGAATGACAAGCTGTGAGCAACTGTGGTTGGTACATAATGCATAATTCTTAATGACATCAACAGGAACCATGCCAAGGTTTCAGGTTTTGACTTTGAAAGATCCTCAAATAGTAAGTGTTGGTTCATGGGAAAAATATAGGGGGGGGAATGGTGGAAGTGATGTGGTGTGTATTCATCTTCCCAACGTGAATGGGAAATGGAAGGTTTCATAATAGTATCATTACATAATTGCACAATTATGGTTTTTGTTGTTGTTCTTTTTTTTTTTTAAAGTGCCAATCAGGGAGCAGGAGGCAGAGCAAACAGGGTGGTATAAATGACATTATTGGATTTCAAGTGCAAGAAAGCAAATATTGGAACTACAGTTAGCTCTCCGTTTTCATGGGGGATCCGTTCCGGAACCCACTCACACCCCCCCCCCCCGCAAAAATTGGGTCTTGCGCATATTCAAGCCCTATAGGTTTGAATGGGGTGCGCCCCGTGGTGCGTGTGCCATTGGAAATAGTGGAGGTCACCCCCCCCCAGCAGATATTCAAGGTCACAGATCTCAGATCTGCAAGTTAGGAGGGGTGACTGTAATTCCAATGCTGTGAAGGTGCAAAAGTGTGTATTACCATTCTGCTATCTTTCCATGTAAGAGAAGAGCGGTTTTCAAGTGGAATGACTTAAAACAACTAACCAGTATGATAGACTCCTGGGATATGATCATTTTTTAAAAAGTTCTAGATTTGATTGCAACAACATTGGTCTGGGGAAATTGTTTTTCTTTTCATCTGCATGGTTTCCTCAGTTTAAATTGACCTGCTCAGAAACTGCTGTTAGTTCTAAGTAAGAATGTGTATTCATTTCCTGCCTTAGCATGTAAAGTGGAGAAAAAGTAGAAAGGAATTGTCATGCACTTGGCAGGCACACATGGATGGTGGGCTGCATTCAACTTAGAGGCTCACAATTTGTGTGAAGGCCTGCTTTAGTGGAATGAAGGTTGGCAGGGACTTCCTAATGGGACAAGGTCCCTTTCTTCGTTTTCCAAATGACTGTGATCACAGGGGAGGGGAGGAAGTGTTACCTTTGTATCTGGTACCTCCTTATCTTTTATTTTTCTCTCTTCGGCAAGGCCTTGGCGTCTCTTCTGTCTCAGCTTCCTTATTTTAGCTATGTGGGTAAAGCAGGCTGTCTCTCCAGTTCTTCTTGCTTGGTTTCTTTTCTTAGCCACTGATGTCCAACCCACTCTTGGCTTGGGATAAACAGAGCACCTCTTTCGTGATCTTGGGGATTAGGTTGCTGATACTCTGTTATTTGAAGTGCTTATGGCTGTAAGCCTTGAAGGAAACTGTGTGGGCAGCTTCATGACCTGTAATTAGAGGAGAAAGAGAACAAGAGCATCTAATTTAAAACTGTTGGGAGCACCAGTCTGAGATTACACAGCTCCAGATTAACAAAGATTATGAAAATTCACCCTGGGGGAGGTTTATACTAAAGCATTCCCCAAGGCTACAGTTTGATAGATAGAACAGGATTGAGGAGCACTGTTTTAGGTATTGTTTTGCTGAAAGAATTTCAGTAACTATGTTTCTTGAGGTTGAAAAATCGCTCTTGCCCAAATAGTGTCTTTTTCCCTACTCTGCAAACAACGTGAAATATTCATATCATATGTGGAGTCGAAGGCTTTCATGGCCAGCATCCATAGTTTTTTTGTGGAGCTTTCGGGCTATATTTCGAGCCATTGGCTACTGATCTCGGGCAAGTTTGGAAGAGAGAAAGAAACAATTGGAACCACTGAGCACAAGTACAGTGCTAGTCCCTGGCACACTGGAAAAAAAGAATTGGTGGTCCCTACATCAGATACCCTGAGAAGCTCTGCTCTAGTTCATTGCAACCTTGCCCTAAGATATTGGCTGGCTCATCATCTGATTCTGAATTTAAGCCAGGGACATGACATAAATTCACATCTGTGAAAGAAAAGGAAAAATTGATATAAATTTACATATGTGAAAAGAAAGGGTCAAACTAGATGGGGCCTTCAGGGTCCATGAAGATTATCTCTTTTTAAAGAGTAAGGAGGTATCTTCATGGATCCTGAATGCCCCATGTAGTTTGAGCCTTTCCTTTCACACATGCAAAATTCTGTCAAGTAAAAAAAAAAAAAAAGAAAAAAAGAAAAAAGCAGATGGTAGATATTTGTGATTACCGTGTTTCCCCGAAAATAAGACAGTATCTTATATTAATTTTTGCTCCCAAAGATGCACTAGGTCTTATTTTCAGGGAATGTCTTATTTTTCCATAAAGAAGAATTTTATTGTTGAACAAAAATATGAACATTTATTATATACTGTATATATATATATTTATATACAAAAACTTTGCTAGGTCTTACTTTCGGGGGAGGCCTTGTATTTAGCAATTCAGCAAAACCTCTACTAGGTCTTATTTTCTGTGAATGTCTTATTTTCGGGGAAACAGGGTAGTACTGAGACCATGGCACAGGTATATGTGGAGAATTAACCCTTCTCTGACATGCCAGTGTTCAAATGATGCTGATGATGCTAGTTTGATGATGAGAACCTCTACCTTGATATTGGCTGGTGGCTCCAGTGTCAGTGGGGTGGGGTGGGGTGAGGGTTTAATCCAGATTTTCCAGGAGCTGATTCCTCAGTGATGATCACTCTACTAAATAGCTCTGCCATATGGATTCATGATATTGGACAAGCCCATTAAAATTTGGACTAAAACCCAGAAAGGATTCACCCTCCCACTGCCATAGAAGCCACCACGACCACCACTCCAGCTGCCATCATCATAATCATAATCAAAAATAAGAGGGCCGCAAGGCAGCTCACAATATAAATTAAAACAAAATACAGATTAAAACAATAATAACCAAAATCGGGAAACAGGTAAATTATTCTATTGAAAATAACACTAATTTAAAACAATTTCAAAGCACTTCAAGCATAGCAGAGAAAATAAAAGTACAGTAAAGAATCCCAACCCATTAAAATACCCTCATGTATCATCCAAATGCATGCCATTTTGTCATTGCTAGGGCTGAGGACAGCAAGGAATTCCCAATCCTTGCCAGTAACTGTGGAGGAAGGATCACTTCTACACCATGTAGGAATGTGGTTGTTGACTGGCTAATTCTCCTGCCTGAAAGCATCAGCAGCTGGCCCTGGCAAAGTGATAACTGGTAACTGGATGCTTGCAGGTTGCCTCCATAAGTGTTGCCCATCTTTGCGGCTCCTTCCTGTCATAAGCACAAAGGAGGCCATGGCACTGCAATATGCAGGACATTCAAGAAAAATGTACAACATTATCAAATAAAAGCTATAAACACTCATATAAATAGAAATTCATGCTTCTTAGTCATGCTCAAAATGGAATTCCTCCTGGACAGAAGGCTGAAATATAGGACATGTCCTGAAAAAGGAGGGCATCTAGTCACCTATTTTAACAGGTTTACTTCTAGCTTTTCAGAGCCAATATTAATATTCTCATATTACAGAAGGGTGAGTCTCAGGTGGAGAAAGAATGGCCTGCCTAAAATCACCTAGGGAATTTGGGAAGGGCTAAGATCCCACCTGATCATGGAAGCCAAGCAGAGTCAGTCCTGGTTAGAACTTCGATGGGAGACTTCCAATGAATGCCAGGTACTGTAGTATATATTTCAGAGGCCACCTCTCAGTATTCCTTGCCTAAGAAAACCTTATGAAATTCAAAATGTCCCCATAAGTCAACAGGCAACTTAAAGGCACACACACAGGATTTAGGTACATATTTCAGCCTCTCAACAGAGCTAGAACAGTTCAGAAGTAGTTTATCACATTGGTTTTGCTCCCGTGATAGATGAGGGATATAACTTTAAGAAAATGGATCTTATCATATTTTCCAGTTATTGCAAAGATGTGACAGACGCCCAGGCTGCGTAATCCCCAGCGATGGGGAAATGCACTAAGATCTGCCCTCTTAAAAGTTACATCCCACATGTAATGTGGAAGAAAAGTCAATGCAATAAACTCCTAAGGTACTTCTGAACTGTTCTAGCTCTGTTGAGAGGCTGAAATATGTACCTAAATCCTGTGTGTGTGCCTTTAAGTTGCCTGTTGACTTATGGGGACATCTTGAATTCAACAAACTGCCATTCCACATCCAATACAAGAGGAGAGGGAATAATGTGGCCCTCTGGCTGTGGCTGAATTGCAGTTCCTAGCAGCCCTAGCCAGTAAGACAGTGATGAGGAAAGCTGGGAGTTCCAATCCAATCTAAGCTTTCCCCACCTCCCACTACAGCTTTGCCAATGGGGACATTTGCACAAAATAAAGTGGCTTCTAACTGCTTTGAAGCCTGGCTGTTTAGAGGATGCATGAGTCCAAACTGGGTGGAAAGCAAAACAAAGCCATGCTCCAGGGCTAAAAACAGGAGCAAAAAGGAGGTGTGATGCTCTGACTCAAGGCAGAAAATGCACATCATTGGACCAGTATATAAACAGCCTGGCAGCAATACGGGACTGCAGCAAAGCAAAAATGCAGTCACCAAAAATGCAATGGATGAAATTGCAACATATACAAATCAGACAGTCCAACAGAGGAGTATGGGGTGAATGGGGGGGGGGGGGAGCGATATAGAAGGCTTCCATGATTGTGCTTTGCCAATGTATCCCTGGGCATACTGATGCAACAGGTGTTGCTTTGCATGTCCCCAGTCATGTGGGTAAGGATATATGGAATGGCATTTGGGTGGGAAGAGAGAGATTGCAAGTTGTGTGTTTCTGCAATGGTGTGGAGGTACAACAACAACAAAATAACCATGCAGCACAGCTTGGTGCTGCATAGTGAGGGCAGCCCATGGGTGTTTGGGCCGCCTTGGGAGTGGCCCATGTAGATAGCCAGGTTTCGACCCACTTTCAGAAAACCCAGGATCAAGCTGCTTTCTCTTGACCATCTGCTCCTGCCCAATGTGTCTTCATGGTTAGTGAGAAGAAGGACTCTAGGAGCACCTTGGAAACTTGACTGGTTTAGTTCAACCTGAGCTTTAGTGGATATTAATCCACTTCTTCAGGTGTCGTAAATCAAATAAAGTGAATTAATATCCACAACAGCTAATGTGGAAATAAACCAGTTTGTCTCAAAGGTGATAATGGATTCCTTTTCCGCACCACTCCATTTTCATTTTTATGCTGTGACAGACTGATGGGTCTGTCTTTGGAAATCCGTTTTAAATGACAGTTATTGAAAATAAATGGTAGAGATACACTCTTTTGAACACTAGGTGTTGCTCTGCAACCACATAAGGAAAAAGAAGCAACAATCAAAATGAATGTTCTTACATGCTAGGATAGTTCAGCACTGGAGATATAATATACATTGTTATGTGTCTCACCTTGTAAGTAAGATCAGTAAGTAAGATCAGCAGACCTTTGAAAATTAGAGATGCAGTACATAACATTTTGAATGCACATATTGTGAATATACTCTCCTCATTTTCCTGCAGAACTTTAACTGGGTAGGGTTTGTGGGATAGTCTTTTAGTAATACTATCATATTGACCAGGTCTAATAGTTTTAGCTGGACTACAACTGAATTTTCCTGTTATGACAGGACACCCTTTGGATTTGCTGTGCAACCATATATACAATGAAAAAGTAGAATGTGGTTGGTTTTATTTTTTAAAATTTGTCCCCTATATTCTGATAGCACTTATATAGATAATTAATGTTGACAAAATGTTAGTACATCTCTCGCCTTGCCCTTGTAATTCTGACAAACATAAAAATGTGTCTGCGACTGTGATTTGTGCATGGTGGGGATGGAAGAGAAAATATATATATAGCTATAGATATATGTGGGGTCTGCCTTCCTTGGTCATTGACACAATTTAAAATGAGTAGTGAGAGCCAAGGTGCTCTTAAATATCCTCCAACACAACGAAAAACAGTAGACATGCAGCCAAGCAACATCAGAGTGTGGTCAAGATGGCAAAAGGTATTCATGGGGAAGAGGACACATGTTAGGAGAGGATTAAGCAGTTTGCTTTTGCTTGAGCCTGTTGGGAAGAGCAAGATTCTGCCCTCTCCTCTCCTGCTTGCTGAATTAATTGCATGGAAACTACATTTGCACTTTGGACTCACTTTACAGTAATTTAAATGAGCTGCGGGCAAAGTGGCAGGAGGAGAGAGGAATGGGACATTTTAAAAGCAGCCTGAAAAAGTGTTATTACAGACGTTTAATTGGGATTGTCCCTGTCAAATCAGGACAGTTAGAGGCGACTGGTTAACTTCTTGTGAATGTCACAGAGGCAGAAAAAGAAGGGCAAAAAAAGGGGGCAATTTTGGGTGATTTTTTGTTTTGCCCCAAACAACAGCAAACCACCTGTAAATGCAGCAGTTTACCTTGACTACCTCTCCAAATCCACTACTACTACTACTACTACTACTACTATTAATATGTTTTATTTTATTTCTATGCCACCTTTTCCCCAAAAAGAGAACCAAGGCAGCTCACAATATAAAAACAAATTTTAAAGACAATTAAAATAATCTAATTAAAACACTACAAAGTTAGAATTTAAACATACAAAAGTCTAAAAATATAATCTGAAACAACTCCACCAAATAAAGCCACCCTTGGATGATTTTAAAAAGCCTGCCTGCATAAAAATTCTTTTACCTGCCAGCAAAATGCCTAGTGTCCCATGGAAGAGAGTTCCAGAGGGTCAGATTAGCCACTGACAAAGCTGTCTTTCTCTCGTGTCCTCACCAAGCAACAGTGTGATGGTTGCAGGACCGAGAGAAGGCCTTCTCCCAGGGATCTAAAGGCTCTAGCTCATTCATATAGGGAGATATGGTCTCTCAAATAGAATCATAGATTCATAGAGTTGGAAGACACCACAAGGGCCATCCAGTCCAACCCCTTCCATGCAAGAACATAGTGTCAAAGCACCACTGAGAGATGGACATCCAGTCTCTGTTTAAAGACCTCCAAAGAAAGAAGCTCACCCACACTCTGAGGAACAGCTCTTACTGAAAGGAAGTTCCTCCTGATGTTTAGATGGAATCTCTTTTCCTGTAGCTTGCATCCATTGCTCTAGATCCTGTTCTCTGGAGCAGCAGAAAACAAGCTTGCTCCATCCTCAATAAGACACCCCTTCAAGTATTTAAACAGGGCTATCATATCACCTCTTAACCTGCTCTTCTCCAGGCTAAACATCCCCAGTTCCCTAAGTCTTTTCTCATAGGGCAAGGTTTTCAGATCCTTCACCATTTTAGTTGCCCTTCTTTGGACCCGCTCCAGTTTCTCCACATACTTTTTGAATTGTGGTGCCCAGAACTGGACACAGTTGAGGTGAGGCCTGATCAAAGCAGAATAGAGTGGCACTGTTACTTCCCTTGATCTAGACAGTATACTTCTACTGATGCAGTTTAGAATCATGTTGGCCTTTTTAGGTACTACATCATGCTGTTAACTCATATTCAATTTCTTGTCTACTAAGACTCCTAGATCCCTTTCACATGTAGCCTCATTAATCCAGGTGTCCCTCATCCTATATCTATGCATTTCATCCCCCCCCCCCCCCGCAGTACCTTATTGAAATTCTGGCTGCAGCGTTTTGAACCAAACAGTGTCCAAAGGCAGTCCCATGTAGAATACATTACAGTAGTCCAAATGGGATATTATCAAGGCATGTGTCACTGTAGCCAGATCTGACATCTCAAGGAATGGGAGCAGCTAGTGCACTAGTTTTAACTGTGCAAATGCACTCCTGGCCACTACTGAAACCTGGACATCCAGGCTCAAAATAGAGTCCAAGAGCACTCCTAAGCTGTGAGCCTAAGATTTCTGGGGAAGTGTAACCCCATCCAGCACAGGCAATGCCCCTATTCTCTGATCTGCCTTACAACTGATCAGGAGCATCTCTGTCTTGTCTGAATTAAACTTCCGTTTGTTTGCCCTCATCCAGTCCATTACTGACAGCAGATACTGGTTGAGTACAGAGACAGCTTCCTTGGAATCAGATAGAATGGAGAGATAGAGCTGGGTGTTATCCACAGACTAGTAACACCTCACTCCAAAGCTCTTGATGACCTCTCCCAGCAGTTTCATGTAGATGTTAAATAACATGGGGGTCAAAACAGAACCCAATGGCACTCCATAGACCAGCAGCCAAAGAGTCAAAGAGGAGTCCCCCAACACCACCTTCTGGGTCCATCCCTTCAGGAAAGCCCAGAACCATGGCGTAACAGTGCCCCCAAGTCCCATCCCAGAAAGGTGACTCAGAAGGATACCATGGTTGATGGTATCTAAAGCCAGTGAGAGGTCTAGCAGGATCAGCAGAGTCACACTCCCCTTGTCCTGTTCCCTCTGTAGGTCATCTGTAGGTCAACCACAGAAAAATATCAGGAATCCCGAAATCTGTGTGAAAATGTTGACCAGAAAAGATGGCATGTCCCATGGGGAAGGGAGCAGGAGTAAAAATTGGATTCTACTCCCACTCTACCCCAGTGGCATCACTAGGAGGGTGCAGAGGTGTGGCCCTCACTGGTTGACACTTCAGAGGAGGGAAAACATCTGCTCTGGCTGTGGAGTGCACTGCTGCTATACTTGTCCCTTTTTTTCCATTGCCCTGGCTCTGTCCACCAGGAGGAAGCCAAGGCAGTGGAAGAGGAGGAGGTGCAATACATGTTCTCTCCCACTGCCTCGCTTGCCCATGATGCCCCCAGCAGTCCTGGGTGTGTGGCAGCTAGATGAGAGCATATGGCAGTGGGAGATGATGGAGAGAGGACAAGGTAGGCCACCACTGCCTGCCAGCCCTTTCTGGTCTGGCCAGGCAGCAGGTGGAGATGCATGTGGGAGAAGAAGCAGGAGAAGATACCTTGCAAGGAAGATACCATGATCATGAAGGTGGTTTTCTCAGGGTGTGCACTCCTGGTGTGCTGACCCCTGTGATTTCTTCAAATGTGGGAAACTTGATTGCATTATTTGTGGTAGTGGCTTCACCTCGCCAGACTCCCTGCTTAGGAGGAAGCCCAGTGGCACTGAAGGAGAAGCCACAGCAGCAGTGAAGCATAAGGTGCAAGTGCACCCCTCCTGGCTTCCCCCATGCCCAAGATGGAGTAGGGCAGCAGTAGGGGAGAAGGGGCAAGCATACTCCTTCTGGCATCACCCCTACCAGACTTCTTCCTCAGGCCAAAACCTGGCAGCGAAGAGGCAAATGAACCTCTTCTGGCACTCCCACCATCTCACTTGCCTGGTTACCCCTCCATAGTCTTGGGTAAGTGGGCACCTAAGTGAGTGCCCAGAGGAGCCAGGGGAGACCACACTGCCCCCTTGGCAGCCCCTCCACTGCACTAGGTGACACTAGGCCCAGGAATGCCACTGCCCTACCCATTTGACACCTCTATTTTAGAGGCTATGTGTTTCCTGCTGTTTTCTCCTGCTGTAACGTACTCTGTTCCGGTATGTACTTGGCAACCCTGGCAAATACTGAAGTGGCTACTCCCATCCCTGCAGCAATCTCCTACTGTTTCCTATAGCTTATTCCACACACTTTGTTTCCCTTTGAACTGAATGGCTACATTCCCAGCCATCCCCACCCATGTTCTCTGAGGTTTTTATGACACATGCAGCAAATGACTCAGACTCAACTGACAGCAGAACACATTGAAAAATAGCATTCTGTATTTGTTTTGGAGGTCATTCCAGTGCTACTTCTGCCTGAATAATGGTAGAAGGGGGAAAAATTGAATCAGGCCAAAGGAGTTCCACTGAATCAGTGTACCCTCCAGCATTTCATAGATGAAAACTTGGACACATGTTATGGAGAAACACCAAAGTATGCTCAAGATAGCAAAAGCTGTGAATGAGGAAGAACACACAAACTAGCAGAGGCTGCAGCAGTTTGCTTGACTCAGTCCTTTCTCTTCCTTTGCTGAATTAATGGAATGCAAGCTACTCTTGCTTTTTAAGTCTTTTTATTAAAAGTTTTGCAATGTAATACTAAAACTACATAAATTATAAAAAGAGAAAGCAGGAAGAGAAAAACAACAACAGGAGAGAAATAAAGAAAGAGGGGGAAAATAAAATTCAATCTTCCTTTTGTTGGCTATACTTTTTTTTTTAAAAAAAAATCTCTCTTTTTTTAAAAAAAAATACCCTTACTTCTATAATTGGCCCATTCTGGTCATCAAAACCCAATGTCACCAAATCATTTTGTTTTTGATAGCAAAAAGTCAGTAAAGTTTCAGTGTTTAGTATTTACCCCTAAAAACATCTAATTAAAACAAACAACTTATCTATTTCTAGTAAATTTATCAAATTCAATCCCTCCACAACATGCATAATCTTAAATTTGTCTTCTTTCAACTAAAACTGTTTTATTACCATATTCATACACATTCTAATCAATTTTTCTAACTTCACCAAAAATATATCACTTTTAAAAACTTCTCTTTAAGATTTTAACATAGCAGTTATAAGTTCCTTTAATCATATTTTCCGCTAATCCATCTACATTGTGTAACCCAAATTTTTGACCCACCCTCAACAACATACACACAGACACATTCACACACTTCCCCCCCTAACTATCATATACCAACCATACTTCATTTTTTTCTTTTTTTCTTTTTTTGACTGACTTAACATATTATAACTTTACTATAACTTAACATATTATAATTTTATAACATATTATAACTTTAATGTCTTAACATATTGTAACTTTAAATTCCTTAAGCCATATTTACCATTAATCTTTCCATGGGTTGAAACCAGAATTCTTAAACCCTTTTATCATTCCTCCCCTAACTTTTTTCCTTACTTTATGCCATTTCTGAAACAAACAGAACATATTAAACAAATAGCTTATTTTATTACAGAGATTTTCCCTGACAATAACAAATGTAACCTTTCTTTTTAAGAGCACTTTCAATTTCACTCCATTATTATTATTATTAACCTTTATTTATATAGCGCTGTAGGTTTACACAGTGCTGTACATATAAACTTATAATTAGACGGTTCCCTGCCCTCAGGCTTACAATCTAAAAGACACGACACAAGAGGAGAAGGGAAAGGTGATGGGGAAGGGTATCAGGTCCAGTGATTCTTCTCTCCCTCTGAGGCCTGGACCAATGCAGATGGACTAGAGGGAGGGCTCAGCTTCGTAATGCACAGTTAAAACGGGCCAGACAAAGTCACACATCTGGGAAAGCTTCTCTAAACAATATAGTCTTTAACTCAGTTTTGAACCTGGTTAGGGAAGTGATGAGGCGTGCATGTGAGGGAAGAAGGTTCCAGGAGTGAGGGGCAGCAAGTGAGAAAGGACGAATCCGGGACAGGGCAGTGGAAATCCTTGGCTGGGACAGGAGACCCTGACTTCCAGAACGGAGGGTACAAGAAGGAGTGTGAGGAGAAAGAAGGTCAGACAAGTAAGGAGGGGCCAGTCCATGGAGGGCTTTGAAAGTCAGTAACAAAAGCTTGTACTGGATGCGGAAGGGGAAGGGGAGCCAGTGAAGGGAGGACAAGAGGGGAGAAACATGGTCAAAGCAGTGAGCAGATGTGATAATACATGCAGCTGAGTTCTGGACAGAGATTAAAGGATGGAGGTGAGATAGAGGAAGACCTGTCAGAAGAAGGTTACAGTAATCTAGTTGTGAAACCACTAGGGCATGGACCAGAGTCTTGGCAGTGGAGGCTGAGAGGAATGGACGGATTTTAGCAATGTTGTGAAGAGAGAATCTACAGATCTTGCCGGTGGCCTGAATCTGGGGGATAAACGACAGAGAGGAATCAAAGATGAAACCAAGACTGCGGGCTTGCTGAACCGGATGGATAGAAGTGCCATCAACAGAAACAGAAAAGGAGTATTGAAGGGTGGGCTCAGGTGGGAAGATGAGGAGCTCTGTCTTAGACATGTTGAGCTTCAAGTGCTGATGCCGCATCCACTGCGAGATGGCAGCCAAACAAGAGGAGACTTGCTGTTCAAGCCCCGGTGAAAGGTCAGGGGTGGAAAGATACAGCTGAGTGTCATCAGCATACAGATGATAGGAGAAACCAAAAGAACTGATGAGTTTACCAAGGGACAGTGTGTAAAGAGAGAACAGAAGGGGACCCAAGACAGAGCCCTGAAGAACTCCAACAGATAAGGGAACAGAGGAGGAAGTCTGACCACCTGTGACCACTGCAAAAGATCGGTCTGACAAGTAAGATTTAAACCAGTTGAGAACAGAGTTGGAGAACCCGTGGTCAGAAAGTAAGCCAAGCAAGAGACAGTGGTCCACGGTGTCGGAGACCGCAGACAAATCAAGAAGAATGGGAATAGAGTAGAGGCCATTCGCCTTGGCCTGCAAGAGATCATTTGAGATTTTGGTGAGGGCTGTCTCTGTAGAGTGCCGTGGGCGGAAACCAGATGAAAAAGTGGGATAACATAGGATTAATTGGGGCTGTCCCTGACAATTTGAGACATTTGCAGGGTAGGTAGCAAACCTTCAACACTAAAGGCAAATGTAGAAAGACTGCTTGCTTCATGGAGTTCTGCTCAGAACCACTTAACCACTTCAGCACTCTGTCCAGCTCCCATATTTAATATGTTATTACATGCCAGAACATATAAGTGTAGTGCCTGGGCCAATTGCTGGAGTAACAATGTTAGTCGTATGTGAGCTGAGCAAAAATGAAAAATGTTACGGCTGCTGGGTAGTTGGGGACAAAGACCAGTTAGCCACACTGAATCTGGGAAACATCATGGCTAAACTGGCATGCAGTCCTACTGATTTGACTGGACCCTACTTCTGAACACATCTGCTTAGGTTTGCAGCTTTAGTGGAGATTAACTCATAGAATCATAGAAACATAGAGTTGGAAGAGACCACAAGGGCCATCCAGTCCAACCCCCTGCCATGCAGGAACTCCAAGTCAAAGCATCCCTGACAGATGGCCATCCAGCCTCTGCTTAAAGACCCCTAAGGAAGGAGACTCCACTACACTCCGAGGGAGTGTGTTCCACTGTCGAACAGCCCTTACTGTCAGGAAGTTCCTCCTAATGTTGAGGTGGAATCTCTTTTCCTGCAGTTTGCATCCATTGTTCCGCGTTCTAGTCTCTGGAGCAGCAGAAAACAAGCTTGCTCTCTCCTCAATATGACATCCCTTCAAATATTTAAACAGGGCTATCATATCACCTCTTAACCTTCTCTTCTCCAGGCTAAACATCCCCAGCTCCCTAAGGCGTTCTTCATAGGGCAAGGTTTCCAGACCCTTCACCATCTTAGTTGCCCTCCTTTGGACATGCTCCAGTTTCTCCACATCTTTTTTGAATTGTGGTGCCCAGAACTGGACACAGTATTCCAGGTGGGGCCTGACCAAAGCAGAATAGAGTGGCACTATAACTTCCCTTGCTCTAGAAACTATACTTCTATTGATGCAGCCTAAAATTGCATTGGCTTTTTTAGCTGCCGCATCACACTGTTGACTCATGTTCAGCTTATGGTCTACTTGGACTCCTAGATCCCTTTCACATGTGGTCTCATTCAGCCAGGTGTCCCCCATCCTATATCTGTGCATTTCATTTTTCCGCCCTAAGTGCAGAACCTTACATTTCTCCGCATTGAATTTCATTTTGTTAGCACTGGCCCAGCTTTCTAGTCTATTCAGGTCATTTTGAATTTTGATCCTGTCCTCTGGGGTATTAGCTACTCCTCCCAGTTTAGTGTCATCTGCAAATTTGATAAGTATGCCCCCAATTCTGTCATCCAAATCGTTAATAAAGATGTTGAATAGCACTGGGCCCAGGACAGAACCCTGTGGGACCCCACTGGTCACTTCTCTCCAGGATGAAAAGGAGCCATTGTTGAGCACCCTTTGAGTTCGGCCATTCAACCAATTGCAAATCCATGTAACAGTTAACTTGTCTAGTCCACATTTTGCAAGCTTGTTTGCAAGAATGTCATGGGGAACCTTGTCAAAGGCCTTACTGAAATCGAGGTATACTATATCCACAGCATTCCCTTCATCTACCAAGCTGGTAATTTTATCAAAAAAAGAGATCAGGTTCGTTTGGCATGACTTGTTTCTCTGAAACCCATGTTGGCTTTTTGTGATTATGGCATTGGCCTCTAAGTGTTCACAGACTCTCTGCTTAATGATCTGCTCTAGAACCTTTCCTGGAATTGATGTCAGACTAACTGGACGATAATTGTTGGGATCCTCTTTTTTTCCCCTTTTGAAGATGGGGACAACGTTTGCCCTCCTCCAGTCTTCTGGGACTTCTCCTGTTCTCCAAGAGTTCTCAAAGATTATTGCCAATGGCTCTGATATTACATTTGCCAGTTCTTTTAATACTCTAGGATGTAGTTCATCTGGTCCTGGAGATTTATATTCATTTAGGTTAACCAGGTATTCCTGTACTACCTCTTTACTTATTCTGTGCTGAATTTCCTCTATTCTGTCTCCTGTTCCATTATCCTTAGGTTGAGCACCCTTTGCCTTTTCTGAGAAGACTGAAGCAAAGAAGGTGTTGAGTGATTCTGCCTTTTCTCTGTCCCCTGTTAGCATTTTGCCATCTTCTGCACGCAGTGGCCCCACTGTTTCCTTCTTCTTCCTTTTGCTGCGGACATATCCAAAAAAACCCTTTTTATTGTTCTTAACCTCTCTACCCAGCCTGAGTTCATTCTGCGCTTTAGCTTTTCTGACTTTACCCCTACATGTGCTGGCTATTTGTTTGAATTCCTCTTTCGTGATTTCTCCATTTTTCCATTTCTTATACATGTTCCGTTTAAAACTTAGCTCAGTTGAAAGTTCCTTAGTCATCCATCCTGGCTTCTTGAGACATCTTCCATTTTTCTTCCTCATTGGAACTGTTTGAAATTGTGCCTTCAATATCTCCCTTTTGAGAAACTCCCATCCGTCTTGGACTCCCTTTTCTTTTAGTAATCCTGACCATGGGATCACTCCCAGTATTTCTCTAAGTTTATTGAAATTAGCTCTCCTAAAGTCTAGAATGCGTGTCTGACTATGCCTAGCTTCTCCCTTCCACTGTATTACAAACTCCAGGAGAACATGGTCACTTCCACCTAAGGATCCAACCACTTGCACCCCATCAACTAGGTCTTCCCTGTTTGTTAAGATCAGATCTAAAATGGCTGATCCCCTTGTTGCCTCTTCCACCTTTTGGACAATGAAATTGTCTTCCAGGCAAGTGAGGAATTTGCTAGACTTTGAGGATTTGGCTGAGTTTGACTTCCAGCAAATATCAGGATAGTTGAAGTCACCCATCACTACTACATCTCTCTTTTCTGAGTATGTGATTATCTGTTCTAGAAAGGCATCATCCAATTCCTCTGCCTGAGTCGGGGGTCTGTAGTAGACTCCCACAGTAACATCCCTGTTATTTCCCTCTCCTTTAATTTTTATCCAGATGCTCTCCACCTGGCTTCCAGTATTGACTTCCTGCATCTCTTCACTGGTGTAAATATCCCTGACATATAATGCTATTCCTCCTCCTTTCCTGCTTGGCCTGTTTCTCTTAAAAAGGTTATACCCCTCTATTTGTACATTCCAATCATGAGACTCATCCCACCAGGTTTCAGTGATGCCTATTATATCATATTTCCCTTGTTGTGCTAGGAGTTCAAGTTCATCCTGCTTATTTCCCATACTCTGTGCATTAGTGGAGAGGCATTTAAGACCATGTGTCCTCTTTACTTGCTGCTTTTGCACATTTTTTTGCCTCCTACTGTTGGATCCTTGCACTGTTTGCCTTGTTCCTTCTATGCCAGTTTGACTATTCTCTCCATTCCTTTTGCCTTCCAGAATGCTGTCTCCCTCCCCCACATAACTCAGTTTAAAGCCCTCCTGATCAGATTCTTCAGACTGTTGGCAAAAATGTTTTTGCCAACTGGCGTGAGATGAAGCCCATCCCTTGCCAGAAGTCCCTCCTCATGGAACCGCAGCCCATGATCCAAGAATCCAAACTGTTCTTGGCGGCACCATCTACGGAGCCAGTTATTAACCTCTGCTATTTTCCTCTCCCTTCCTGGTCCATGCCCTTCCACTGGGAGAAGAGATGAGATGACAACCTGTGCATTCATCTCTTTCAGCTTCCTTCCCAGAGCCTCATAATCCCTTTTGATATTCTGAAGGCTGTGCCTTGCAGTATCATTGGTTCCCACATGAACCAAAAGAAGGGGGCATGAGCCTTCACCTTTGAGATACACGCCATAGCTGGTCCAGAAGTTGGGATTCTGACCTTGTTATGGCTTAGAAAAATACTCTGAGCACCTGCCATTTTGCTTTCTAAACTCCCTTAAATCATACCCTTTACAGAAATACAATTTGAGCTATTTCCGCTCTCCTTATAATAAACCTTTTACATAAACACTATTTTGCTGTATAAAAGAATAATACTTATTTAAAATAAAAACAACAAAACAAGTCTCTGTAACCATGCCCATGGTTACATCTATCCTCCTTGGATGTGCCGACATTAGATCAGTTTGGTGTTCCCTGCTCATCTGCCACCCTCCAATGCTATGCTGTTGGGGTTTGGACTCTAGCCCTGAGCTGAGGCTCAAGCTGTACCACCCCAGAGTGGATATTTCCCTGATTGTAGGCATGACTAGGCTCGGTTTTATTTCTCAGAGGGCTGTTAGCAGCATTGCCACACACAATTAATTTCTGTTTGGTTTGTAAGGCAGTTACCTTGCACATGGCACAAATAATTCACCATATAGCCTAGGTATGTTAGTGGTTCATCCATCTGTTCCTGCCTTTTAAATCCATCAGCTGCAACTTCACAACTGATTACAAGTTGGGGGGGGGGTAGGGCTTTGCTGTAGATCTGGGTCAGAGCATTCTTGAAGCTGGCAGTGATGGGTGTTAGATATCAGCTAACCTCAGCTCTCTGTTGTGAGCGTCATGCTTCAAGACTGTACTTAAAGTGTGTGCTAACCATAATGATGTTTGACTGCTGCTAGCCTGACACTTTTTCTCATCCTCATCAAATGTGAATGGTTGCCTTTTAACCTTCCTCTCATTCTCATTCTCTCTCTCTCCCTCTCTGTAATTTGCTGCACGAGAATGTGGTGTGAGCTAGCCAAGTTAAATGTCAAGAATGAAGCCTTCCTGTCAAGAATTTATTGTTGGGCATGCTCCGGAGAAAGAACGGCTTGTGCACTGATGTGACAAACAAGCTATTTTTCACCTTTTTTCTTCCCCAGTGTATATTTCTGCAGGATGAGAATAAAATGTGCTCAGCTGAGAACAAAAACGCCTTTTGATCATTGAAACAAAACTAAAGGCACTGCAAGCAAATCAGTTAAGAAAACTGAGTCATGGACTTGAAGACAGATTCTTCAAGATTGAAGAGGGTGGGAAATAGTGTGAAGACTTTCTTTGTGTCTGGCCAGTCTTTTCTGGATCTGTAGAGAATCCAGCAACAGCAGGCTAAGCAAGCAGAGCCTAGAGGAGTGCTTGTTGGAAAAGCACTAGGACCATTACCCTTGTTGTTCCAGTTGCATTCTGGATGTGGCAGGCCATTATGCTCTCCAAGCCCCTGGGTCCTGTGAAACACACCAGGGGTGTATCTAAACTGTAGACATAAGGCAGTTTGCACCACTTTAACTGTCATGGCTTCCATCCTACATAATACTGGGAATTGTGGTCTTGTGAGGTACCATCACTCTTTGGCAGAGAATGCTGAAGACTTTATAGAACAGGATTCCATAGGATGGAGCTACAGCAGTTAAAGTGGTGTCAAACTAAATTATTTCTACAGTGTAGATGCACCCAAAGTCTTTCTTTCATTAAGATGTAACATTGTAATAGTAGTAGAGCCTGTTGCTTCTTAGATTGTACATTCTGGTTCTCCACTGCAAATGTCAACAGGTGCCAGGAAGGAAAAGCATGCCTGAAGTCAGCACATGGAAATATGTCTAAGTGGGCATAACTCCAGATAGTGGTAATGCCACAGTAATCACATTCCTGCAAGTCACTGCATCAAACAGCTATACGGGTTCAGCAGACAAATAAAGCTAAGCTGGACGCTTACAACATATCTTAAAAGGGATGAACGATGATCCTGGTTCAAAATATATATACTTTTACAGCTATGTTATGCTTTTGTATAAAAAAACTGGATTACAGCCAATAGGTTCCTGATCAATTGGGCCCTGGGTGACTATTCCACATTCTTTGACCATCCCAAATTTATCTCTGTGGCTTGGAGTTTAAAGTCTTGGTGTAGGTAGAGCCTGGTGCTTCTATTGCTGCTTTAGTAATGTTTTTCGTGACTAAAGCTGTTTGGCCCTAATACTGCCTACATACATGCTAGCTTACTATCTGCTGAACTAGTATGGCTGTTTGCTTGTAAATTATCATAGTATAGCTAAACATTTCTTATTGCAACTGGTTGGGCTCCTCTTCCAAATCTAAGCCAAAGGCAAGCATCTCATATCCTAACACTATGTTCTGGGCTAAATTTCTGGTCTTTATTATAAGGTAATTTTTCCTGTTAATTATGGCTTGGGCTTTGTTGCTAACTGCTTTCGAGTCAATTTTGACTCATGGCAATCCTGTGGATGAGACATCTCCAAGACTTCCTATGCTCCATTGCTCTGATTAGTTCCTGTAAATTTATACCCAAGACCTCCCTAATAGAGTCCATCCATCCAGCATGAGGTCTTCCTCTCTTTCTACTTCTCTCCAACTTTCCTAGCATCATTGTCTTTTCCAAAGATGTGGCCAAATTATGACAGCCTCAACTTAATCAACTTGGCTTCCTGCAAGATTTCAGGCTTGATCTGTTCTGGGACCCATTTGTTTGTCTTTTTGCCTGTCCATGGTATCCTCAGTGCTCTTCTCCAACACCACATCTCAAATGAATTTATTTTCTTCTTATCCACTTTCTTGATTGTCCAGTTCTCAGTTCCATACATGGTACTGCAATGGCTTGTAACTTATGTGCTTAGTTGAATATCTTTGCTCTTTAAGATCTTTTCTAGTTCTTTCATAGATGTCCTCTCCATTCTGAGGGGTTATGCAGATGGGGCATGAGGAGCAGCCAGGGGCCATTCCCACCCTGAGCATGTTGAAACTGCAGTGACCGCTTGGGCCTGGGCCCAATCTGAACCACTGCTGTAGTCCTCTACCTGGCTGTCGGCAAGGAGCGGCTTTTTACCGCTCCTTTTTATGCTGGCTCTTCTATGTTGGCACAACTTCTGGCTACATTTGGGGCATGCATTGTGTAAATGCCATGCCACGACCCTGTCTGCTTCGAGCCTTAGTCATCTTCTGATTTCTTGGCTGCAGTCTCTGTTCTGATCAATGTTTGATCCAAGGTACATAAACTCTTTAACTATTTCTATTTTCTCATTGGCTAGGTTGAAATTGTACCTTGAGTCCCTGTACAGGGAGGAAGGTGGGACATAAATAAACACAACAACAGCAACAACAGCAACAACAACAACAACAACAAATCCTCCATGGGCATTATTTTTTGTTTTCTGTATGTTCAGCAGTTAGCCTGCCTTTGCACTTTGCACCTTCTTCCTTGACATTCCTTAGTAGTTGCTCTAGGTCTGCGATGTTTTCTGCTAGTAGTATAGTGTCATCTGCATATCTCAGATGGTTGATAGTCCTTCCTCCTATTTTCACTCCTCCCTTTTCTGTGTCCAAGAAAATATTTTCTGCATATAAGTTGGAACAGATAGGGTGAAAGGATGCAGCCATGCTTGACTCCTTTGCCATTTGGGAACCATTCTGCTTCTCCACTCTGTTTCTTCTAATCTTCATGTAGCTTGGGCTACATATATACCAAAGTTCAGGTTTTGGTTGTCTTAAAATTATCTCACCATTTGAATATACATTTCTTATCTGTCCTGTATGTTTAAGGGGGAAATGATAAATGTGCTCTTTTTCAGACTTTTTAGATGTCAATTAGCTTAAAGTTAATTATGTATGCTACACTTCAACTCTCTTGGTGGCCTGGAAATAGTTCCTTAGCTATTTGTGGGACACTTTGGATACTCTATTTTGTGGGAGTGGTGTCCTCTTTCCAGATTTTTTTTAGTACTTGTATTGTCTTGGATTATACACACACAGGACATTTCAGGGATCTAACCAGTAGGGATTTCCTTATGATATCTGTATGAGAGTCCCGAGCAGCTGTAGAGCTACCTTCCTGCATACTTACACATGGGATCTCATTAAAAAAAATTCATGGCATGTTTGTTGTTACAAAGGAACTAAAGCACAATAAGAGTAATCCTTTAATTTACTCTCTAGTTAGCAATGTTTCATATGTGAGAGATATCAATGAATCAGTTATGTTTGGCCAGTACATTCTTCTTTTTCTTTGGTTAACTTTTGGCATGTGATTCCCCTTCCTTTCTGATTCATTTTCCTCATCAGTCATGAAAGGTCTATGTTTCTTTTAAAAGAGCCTGGCATAATGGTAGATTTAGTATGATTAATAAACTGTTCATAATGATGATGACTTAGGCAATTTGGCAAAGTATAACTTTATATTTCTAAATAATCTTAGAATAATTACACAGATTTGTCTTGATTAATTAATGAATTAATTAAGCAATTCTGTCAGGCTCTTAATAATAACAATAATAATTAGTTACTTTGTGGCAGAAAAATACAGAATTGAACTTCAGGACATTAGCTTGGGGAAGGTTTTGCTTGGTTTCCTCTCCAGTCACTTGTATATATGCACTTGCATAGGTTCTGCATAAGAAATCTGTGAATCTAGATAACAATGTATTTAGGCAGGACTGAACACACTCATACAGAACTATTTCACACTGGGAAATTTTTATTACGCACCCTCCAACATTTTACAAATAAAAAACCAGAAAATGTGTAGTTGAGCAACAAGAAGGACAAAGTTATTAATGAGCAGGAACACACAAGAATACCATTATAAGTAAAAAAAAAATCTTGGAATTTATGTACTTAGTTTATGAAACCCTGAACAAAGAAAAAAGAACCCAAATTAATAAATACAATAATCTCTGTGTGCATATATGTGCACATGCAATATAGTAATCAGGACGTATAATATTATATAATACACTATTGCAAAATCAATGTCTTCATCAGACCCTGCTCAAAAATAAAGATTTTGTCTTAGATCCATGGTCACTGTGTGAACTCTGTGTTCACCCACCCATTCTGTCCAATGTATAAGTGAAATCCCCCCTCCCACTCATAGATTTTCAGACTAACCCACTTCACAGGGTTATTGTGAGGACAAAAATGATGGGAGATGGGGGAAAATAATGATTGCACGGTTAATCTAATTAGGAGCTTATCACATGCATGAATAAACTAGCTTACCTCTTCCACATTCAATTCAGGATCTGGGATGCCCCTGGATGTTATCAGACCTAAATCGCCACCGATCTAGCTGTGATGCTGCCACCAGGATGCATCCCAGGTCAAAGCCTTGCTCAGCCAGCCATTTTTTGAAGTCAGAAACTCTCCGACTTCGAAAAAGTCCTGGCTGAGTGAGGTTTCAATCTGGGATGCACCTGGGTGGCAGCATTGCAGCTAGATCAGTGGTGATTTAGTTCTGATAACATCCGGGGGCATCCCGGATCTTTAATTGAATGCGAAAGAGGTAAGTCAGAGTATTTTGTGCATGCAATGAGCTCCTAAATGAAACTTTGCAATATTGGTAGATTCTAGTTTCTCCTCTCCCATATATACACACATATGCACAGTCCCTTTCTTTCAGTTTCAGTTTCTCTTACTTTTTCCTCTCTCACACACACACTCACACTCAGACACAATACATTCCTCCTCCATACACAGATATACAAGCACACACATTTCCCCACCTCACTCTTTCACATACCACACATAACATGCAAAAATACACTCCTACTTGTATTTTTCACACAAAGAGATAAAGAAATATACACTTTCCAGTTCTTACACACACACACTTCCAGCCCTTAACAGATTAAAAGTGGAACATGTGATCAAGTAACATCTACTGTGGTCAAAATGGCAGAAGTCAGTGGTATCCTGCACTGGGGGTTGGGCTTCTGGGGACAGTGCATGCTCTTTCCCCTCCCTTCCTTTTCCTGATGAGGAAAAAGACAGGATAGCATGCGAAGAGAGTGAGGGGATGGCATGGGACAAGCATGTGTAGGGAGAGTGTTCAACTAAATGTCACCACTTCTGGGGTGTAACCCAGTGTGGGCCGCACAACCGCACCTCCCCTAGTGATGCCACTAGCAGAAGTTATTAATGAGGAGGAACTGACAAGCCTGGAGAGACTTGTCTCCAGTCCTGAAAATACTGGAATAAGCAAGATTTCACCCCCTTCTCCTCTCCACACTGCTGAGATAAATGATTTCAAGCTATGTTTGCACTTTGAATTCAGTTTGTCCCTATTAAAGTAACCCAAGGATGAAGGGTGAAAGTGGGGAAAGGTGAGAGAAACTGTGACATTTTAAAAGCAACTGAAAAAGTGGGACAACAGAGGATATATCGGGACTGTTCCTGGCAAGTCAGGACACTTGGAGGGTATGGCTTAGGAAGTAGCTGGACAAAATGCACATGAAAATTATTTCAGCATAAAGACTACCTTTGTGGCACTGGAAACTGAAAACAAAGAAAAAAAACTTTCAGAATATGTATGATGTGACTCCAATGTAATACTTAATAGTCATATTACTACCACCATCAGTATCACATTCAAAAGATTTACAAAAAATATAGACATAGAGATTTTCCTTCTAAAATACTTGCCATGTAAATATGTGTGGGAAAAGAACCCTAGCGTGTATAAGCATTTTTAAAGTTATTAAAACTTTTTTTAGAGAAAGAAATCAACAGATTATATCTGTCCATCCTATCCACACACACACACACATTTATATTCTTACATTTGACAAGAAATTCAGGAAACAATTGCCCATCATCATCTTTTGGTGTTGAACTTGATAGCTTCAGCTGTTCTTCAGAAGTCAGGAAACACACACTCTCTCACCCCTCCTTCTCTCTGTATAGTGTCCTGTCTTCTGAAGAACAGCAAATGCTATCAAGGCCTGCTTTTAGCAGGATAAGAGCATCTTGTGATAAAGTCCTAAGAAGCATTCAGAAACAGCAAAATCAGGTGGAATAAAGCTCTTCTCAAGATGACAGCAGAAAACAAAACCCTGGTCGCTGAAGCTTGGGCCCTTGTATTCTTGGATGGGAATCTTTCTTGTTTACTAGAACTTTTTCAAGTAGTTACCCTGTTTCCCTGAAAATAAGACACCCTCTGAAAATAAGACCTAATAGAGGTTTTGCTGAATTGCTAAATATAAGGCCTCCCCCGAAAGTAAGACTTAGCAAAGTTTTTGTATATATATACACACAGTATATGATAAGTATTCATATTTTTTTGTTCAATAATGAATGTGAATTCTTCTTCATGGAAAAATAAGACATCCTCTGAAAATAAAACCTAGCACATCTTTGGGAGCAAAAAATAATATAAGGCACTGTCTTATTTTTGGGGAAACACGGTACTAAGGAGTCTTTATACTCTGCCTTCATCCAAATTTGGAAATCACTGGAAAAAGGGATGATAAACATAGTTTAGGTTCACACATAACAAAGGGATTAATAATCAAGTGACCAATAATAAATCTGTCTCAGTTGGTTTCCTTTTCAATTGTGCACATTGTTGCCAGATGAAGAATGCCCTGAAAGAAGTATGTATGTGTGCATAGTTACAGACACTCCCAAGGAGTGTTTAAATATCACTCCCATATTCTTGGGGAGGAACCTTCTCAAGAATAATAGCTAACTGTAGTTCTGTTCCTGCACCTTTCCAGTATATACCTTTTCAAGTATTTTATCAGAGAGAGAAGCTTGCAGGAAACCTACTGAAGGTCATGAGTTTTATTTGCTTGGAAAGACTCTTGATCTTCTAAATGGCTTTGATCTTTCTCAACAAGGTTCAGAATTTCCCCAGCATTTGCATTCATAACCACCTATATGGAGTTTATCATACCAGGTGCCTCCGTCACCCAAATGTCATCAAAACGGGATGGAAGTGTCCATGGTGTGAATGTGCCTGGAGCTACTGAAGGAAAACAGCATTTTTGTCATGGATTCGTCATGGAATCATCAAGAAAACACCCCCTTTCTTATTAACGATTTAATCTGTTAATATGAAAAGGGCTGTTTTCCTGACAATTTGGGCAACAGAAGTGCCTGGTGTGATAAACTCCTATGACTATCTCAATACCAATGCTAGCAATGGTAAGAGTTCATCCACAAGTGAATTCTGTTAGACTTGGGCTTGCTTTCAGGTGAGGGTCTCACTGCACAATAAAAGTAAGTATTGTGGAGCCCTCCAGTTGTTACTGGAGTATAACTTCCATCATTCTCCACTGTTGGCTATGCAGGCTAACGCTGTTGGAAGCTGAAGTTCAAAAAAGCTATAGTGTTCCATTTGTAACAATGTTGTGTTCCATTTGTAACCTTGCGGTGTCTTGTTGTAATTTCTTCCATCTTTGTTCTTTTCACAAAGCATACATTAAAGAAGGAAAGACAGAATAATTGCATACCCCTCTGTCAGGATGTATCCAGGGATATCATTAGTGATGTGTGGGGAATGTAAACTGCACCAGGTGACATCCTAAGGAGGGTGACACCACTGCTCCCTTAACATCTGCCTTTCAGCAGAAATGGGCTGTAGCATTCGCCTGCATCCCTTTAAAAACACTGAAGAGATGGTGTGAGTGAGATGAGGCCCAGTGGGAAGAGAAAGGAGAAGCCTCAGGTTATAAAATTTTGTTTTTAATTAATTTTTTTATTCTTCTTAAAATTACTTTAAAAACATAACATCCTATCAATTTTTTCACTTTAACCACATGGAACTATGTACATGTAAATACATGTAAATACATGTAAATAGGCTGTGTTGTTCAAATTTAAAGGTATAATTTTAATTTTGCTGGTTGTTTATGTTGCAACTATTGCCATTACATTCAGTGATATATGGGAATTATGATGTACAGTCGCCCTTCTGTTATTTCAGACTTGAAGTCAGTGGTCTTGAATATTCAAAGAGGAGCGACCTCCGTTATTTTCAATGGGGCATGCCCCCGTGGCACGCACCCTGCGCTTGCTCGTGCCTATGGGGCTTGAATATCTGTGAGTCTCCATTTTCTCAGGAGGGTCCAGAATGGATCCCCCGCAAAAACTGAGGGTCAACTGTATGAGTAAAATTAGTACAAAAACATTACTAAGGATTCTATATGGTGTGGTATTGGAAGAGGTCAATGGTGGTGGTGGTGGTGGGGACACAATGAACAACCACACAAGGTGACACCAGCCCTAGTGATGCCACTGGATATATCCCTGATCCTTGCCAAGTTTTTACAAAGTAATCCTAAATTTTATTCGCATTTATAGATTGAAAAGTATGATTTACCACACATAATTGTTATAAGGATTACTGAAATATATGTGAAGGACTATTAAAAAAATACTCAGTTTTAAAAGTTACAAATTTAATCATCCTAAAAGAAATCCTGAAAATGCGGATCTCATCACTTCTTCTTCAATCTAGTCTTCCAAGGCTATACACAGGGCTGTTCCAAAAGACTCCTATCCAGATTCTCATCAAGAAAACATGCAAACTTGTCTACTCGGGCTTAATTAATAGTGGTGCTAGGACTTCAGTAAAGCAAAATTATCCATTAAACTTTTTCATTTGGCACTCTTCCTTTCTACGCATTATTGAAGTTGGCACAAATTTCTCTTGTGCCTCAGCTTCATTTCCAGGTCCTGCAGTTGCTTCAGGAACCCTCTGTTTGGATAGATGGCTCGATTCTGCAGAACCCTTTCAACAGCAGCAGCCAGCGACAAATTGTGACGCATCATGAGATAAGCCAGAACCAGGGTTGCTGATCGGCTTTTGCCTAGAATGCAGTGAACCAGAATCTTTCCTGGGTGGAAAAATGAATAAAAAGACATCACACATTAACTGCTTTGAGCTATTTTGTCTTGTGCTAAATGATTCCTGAGAATTTGGGGAGGGGGAGGCAGGATGTTGGAACTAGAGATTAATGCAACAGAGCTTTTTAATACAAAGAACCAAAAATTCCTAAGGAGGAAGCAGTGGAACCTAATGCTTAGAACGATCTAGATATTTTGACTCTTTGTTATGTGCTCTTTCCCACTCTGTCAGGTAGATGGATCTTAGGGATGACTTTATTTCTTTCCCAGGCAGTCTTCTGGCTCTTTCTCTCTCTACCATGTACTTAACATAGCTTTCCAAGTAACTCTGGAGTTTATCATATGATGGAATTTGGGGGTATAATGCAATGGCAATCTGAACGCAATCATAGGGTTTCACGTAATTGCGTATGAGTGTATCTCATGCAATTTTGGGCAAAAGGGAAGTCATTCCGAATGCAATCATAGGTTTTACGTTATTTTGTATTAAAGTATCTCATGCAATTTCGGGCAATGGGGGTCATTTTCAGGAAATGGGAAGTCATTCTGAACGCATTCTGAACTTAATTAGATTTCACGTAATTCACTAAACTAGCAAATTTATGGGAGTTCGAATTGGCTCAATTTGAAATTGGGAGAAATTCCTCCCATGTGATAAACTCCTATGTAATCCTTAGGTAGTGTTCCCTCATGAAGTCCTATTCTTTGAAGCTGGTTTTCACCACACTTCATTCAGCACAGTCCTACGCTGTCTCTTTTATGGGATTGATGGGTTGGTTTAAATATGGAAACTCTTAGGCAGTAGTAGGTCTATTACAAGAGGACCTATTTGGGTAAATACTGGTGAGACACAATCAAGGATTTAAATGAAGAGTGGAAACAGTGTGTAGACAACATGAACTTGTGAATGAATGAACCTGTGGATTTCAGTGCTGGGCGTTTCTGTTAGAAGTGACACTCACCATTTGGAGCACTTAGTGCTTTGTGAATGTATTCAGAGGCAGAGCGAAAATATATGCTCAGATTAAAATCTGGGGAGTCTTCAGCTGCTATTCCATGATAATAGAATTCTTTGCCATAGAATACTTGGTTTCCTTTGCTCCCCCAGGCGTTGTGTGCAGCATTCAATATGTGAGTGATGCCATGTTTTCTCAATTCTTCTTTGTTGTGTGCTACCGCACTACAGGGAAACAAATGTTAAAATTAAGAGGACAATGAAAGAGTACAGTGCAACTGATTCCTATCTGCACCTTCATACAGTGGGCCCTTAGTATCCTCTGGGTTTTGGTCCCAGGACCCTCCTCTCCCATTGGTTACCAAAATACATGGATTCTCAAGTCCTATTGTATACAACAGTATAGTAAAAAGGTTTCCCTTATTTAAAATGGCAAAATCAAAGTTTGCTTTTTGGATTATTATTTTTTGTGAATATTTTTAAGTTGTGGACTCTTGAATCCCCTGATGCAGAATCTGTGGATATGGAGAGCCAACTATACTGTGTAAAATACTGTTCATGTTAGCACCAATTATTCAGGTGGTGAGAAACTGGAGATTGGTGCTATGGAGACACCATTCCTTTGGGAATGAGAACATAGGGAATTGGTGAGGTTTCTTGAATTTTTGTTTTATACACAAGTGTATAAAGTGGGAGCACGCACATTTCTTTCAACAGGCAGCAAAGTTGATAACCATGTGCTGGATTTCTAGAGAACAGCTGTTGCAGCCTCTTCTTTTCTCAAAGTTCTACCTTCATTGAACAAACTCCAGCTTAACTATCATAACACCAGACTTTTTGTATTCAAGTTAAGGATGTAATTATTTGCTAGTTTTCTTCTTGAAAGAAGCAACAAGTAACTTTAACAATTTTCTCCCTGCTGCGAAAAAAGCCTCAAAAACTGTGCACTATTAACATTTTGAGACTTATCGTGTGCAAAATTTGCATGTCATATTTTTGCACAAAATCCCTCAACATTTTCTGCATAGGAAATTGCATTTTCTGAAGAGAAAATGTTTTCTGTGGAGAAAATATTGCTTTCTGTGCAAAACCACCATGTGCCAATTTTATGTAGAATAAATCCTGAACTGTGAATCTTCTAATCAGTCCAGGGTTTTGTTTGTTTGTTTGTTTGTTTGTTTGTCAGAGTTTCTCAATTCTTATGAAATAGATTTTCAACTAGTCTTTAATATTCTTTCCATACATAATTTATGGCTGCTGCACATAATTTTTCCTGATATGGAGATTAAAAGTAATTTCAGAAGAATATGCCAAACATAATGAATATGTTTGTCCTTCCAACAAAAGACATCTCTTGTCCAAACCACATGTGGATCTATCTGTTATTGCTCCAACAGCACATGTATCCTCCTCCTCATGAAATTATGTACTCAAATACAAGATATGGTAAGTATGAGTCTGAATTACAGTGAGCAGTTAGTATCTGCTGAGGTTTGGTTCCAGGAGTGCTCATGGATATCAAAGAGGGTGATCTTTGCAACCAGATGGCCCTCCTGTGTTCCAAATGCCTGGGCACACATAAAGAGCCCTGATGTGACCCAGAAGACCATTTGTAATCTTTTGCCTTGCACAATAATGATGATGATGGTTATGATTTTGGGGGCACTGATGTGAGAATCAATACAATCAAGATAGGGAGAGGAGAAGGAAATAAAATTATGACCTAGGGAGAAAGTGGAAGCAAGGAAAAGGGAGAGTGAATGAGAAATAAGCTCAAAACTTCATGTAGCTGTTCCCTTTTTCTCTAAAGCTCAGTTTGAGGGATAAATTTTTAACTGACTTAGATTTTTAAAGCATAATAATAATTCAATATCTCAACTTTTTTTTACTAACTTTCCAAACTCTGCCTGCCTCAAACACAGAATTGTAAAGAGATTTAAGGTACCATCATACTCTATGTAATCCTTGCATGTTTCCCCATTGTCTCATCTTTTATCCTACTAGGAAAAAAAATGATTAGAAAAGAAGAAACAAGATAAGGGTACTATGCCTTCTGAGTGGTAGCAGTACATAGGAGTTTTCTTCCTGCAGGCATCCTGAATCTGGGGTTCAACTTTTTAGAAGTCAGTGACTGATACCAGTCACTGGCTTGCAGTGGGATTCCAGTCCATTGGCTTGCAGTGGGATTCCGGTCCATTTCCTTTAAGAAAGGAGAAGGAGGAGGAGTCTCTAGTCCATGTGCTTGGGTGAGATCTAATCTTAACTAATTTATACTAGAGCCATTGCATTCTGGGAGTCACTGCTAGGAGAAACCAGAATTCTAAGGCTACAGAAGGCTTGCAGAGGAGCGCGCCTAACGGCGCACAAATTTTATTTTTTCTTATTTAGTCAAGGAAGTTTTTGGAGAGAAAAAAGAGAAGCTGGCCTGAAGCATCAGAGGAAGTGAGTCAGAGACTTGCCTCTGGAGGGAGCTAGTAGCCAGGAGCTCTCTACATAACTATAGGCCACATGACTTGAACTCAGTGACAGAGTTTGGGAACAAATGCCAAGTCTAGCAAGGGAATCCCACAGTCTTGTTTCAGTGGCTCCTTAATACTTCTCAGTATGGACACTGAAGGCCCTGCAGCCATCTCCTGCAACACTTGTGGGATGTTTGTCTTCTTGCCTACAGATATGGGGAACTACACCTACACCAAGTGCAAAGTTGGTCGCCCTCTTAGAAGAGAAAGTACAGCAGTTGGAAGGCCAGGTATCTGCACTTCAGCATATTAGGGAGCAGGAGATTCTCCTGAACAGAACAGACCAGAATGTCTTGGGTGGGAAACAGACAGAGGAAGTTGTTGGGGTGGAGGAGGACACTCCACATACAACAGAGGTAGATGCTTGGAGGAAGGTCACACTCAGAAGTAAGAAAACCAGGGAACGTTCTGTGAGCAGCTTGCAGCTACAGAATCGCTTTGAATCTCTCTCTGGTATCAGAGATGATGAAGAAAAGCAGCAGGGACAGATGTCAGGGACAGAGCAGGGGAGCCTGAGAGTACCATGAAAGGGAACAGCCGCTGCTAAGCCTCAGAGGAGGCACGTGGTGGTGGTGGGGGACTCCTTGCTGAGGGGTACCGAAGCAGTGGTTTGTGGGCCTGACAAGATGTCTCGGGAGGTGTGTTGTCTCCCTGGGGCAAAGATCTGTAATGTGATGGAGAGGCTGACAAGACTTGTCAAGCCTACTGATCAATACCCCTTTCTTTTGGTTCATGTGGGAACCAATGATACTGCAAGGCACAGCCTTCAGAATATCATAAGGGATTATGAGGCTCTGGGTAGGAAGCTGAAAGAGATGGATGCACAGGTTGTCATTTCATCTCTTCTCCCAGTTGAAGGGCATGGTCCAGGAATGGAGAGGAAAATAGCAGAGGTGAATAACTGGCTCCGTAGATGGTCTTAGATGTCTTAGATGTCTCTACACTAATGCACAGAGTATGGGAAATAAGCAGGATGAACTTAAACTCCTAGCACAACAAGGGAAATATGATATAATAGGCATCACTGAAACTTGGTGGGATAGTTCTCATGATTGAAATGTAGAAATAGAGGGATATAACCTTTTTAAGAGAAACAGGCCAAGCAGGAAAGGAGGAGGAATAGCATTATATGTCAGGGATATTTACACCAGTGAAGAGATCCAGGACATCAGTACTGGAGGCCACGTGGAGAGCATCTAGATAAAAATTAAAGGAGAGGGGAACAACAGGGTTGTTACTGTGGGAGTCTACTACAGACCCCCAACTCAGGCAGAGGAATTAGATGATGCCTTTCTAGAACAGATAATCACATACTCAGAAAAGAGAGATGTAGTAGTGATGGGTGACTTCAACTATCCTGATATTTGCTGGAAGTCAAACTCAGCCAAATCCTCAAGGTCTAGCAAATTCCTCACTTGCTTGGAAGACAATTTCATTGTCCAAAAGGTGGAAGAGGTAACAAGGGGATCAGCCATTTTAGATCTTATCTTAACCAACAGGGAAGACCTAGTCAATGGAGTGCAAGTGGTTGGATCCTTAGGTGGAAGTGACCATGTTCTCCTGGAGTTTGTTATACAGTGGAAAGGAGAAGCTAGGCATAGTCAAACACACACTCTAGACTTTAGGAGAGCTGATTTCAATAAACTTAGAGAAATACTGGGGGTGATCCCATGGTCAGGAATACTAAAAGAGAAGGGAGTTCAAGATGGATGGGAGTTTCTCAAAATGGAGATACTAAAGGGACAATTTCAGACAGTTCCAATGAGGAAGAAAAATGGGAGATGTCTCAAGAAAGCAGTATGGATGACTAAGGAACTTACAACTGAGCTAAGTTTTAAACGGAACATGTATAAGAAATGGAAAAATGGGGAAATCACCAAAGAGGAATTCAAACAAATAGCCAGCATGTGAAGGGATAAAGTCAGAAAAGCTAAAGTGCAGAATGAACTCAGGCATGCTAGAGAGGTTAAGAACAATAAAAAGGGCTTTTTTGGATACGTCCGCAGCAAAAGGAAGAAGGAAACGGTTGGGCCACTGCGTGCAGAAGATGGCAAAATGCTAACGGGGGATAGAGAAAAGTCAGAATTACTCAACACTTTCTTTGCTTCAGTCTTCTCAGAAAAGGCAAAGGGTGCTCAACCTAAGAATAATGGAGCAGAAGACAGAATAGGAGAATTTCAGCACAGAATAAGTAAAGAGATAGTACAGGAATACCTGGTTAACCTAAATGAATACAAGTCTCCAGGACCAGATAAACTACATCCAAGGGTATTAAAAGAACTGGCAAATTTAATATCGGAACCACTGGCAATAATCTTTGAGAACTCCTGGGGAACAGGAGAAGTCCCAGCAGACTGGAGGAGGGCAAACGTTGTCCCCATCTTCAAAAAGGGAAAAAAAGAGGATCCCAACAATTATCGTCCAGTCAGTCTGACATCAATTCCAGGAAAGATTCTAGAGCACATCATTAAGCAGAGAGTCTGTGAACATTTAGAGGCCAATGCCATAATCACAAAAAGCCAACATGGGTTTCAGAGAAACAAGTCATGCCAAACGAACCTGATCTCTTTTTTTGATAAAATTACCAGCTTGGTAGATGGAGGAAATGCTGTGGAAATAGTATACCTTGATTTCAGTAAGGCCTTTGACAAGGTTCCCCATGACATTCTTGCAAACAAGCTTGCAAAATGTGGGCTAGACAAGGTAACTGTTACATGGATTTGTAACTGGCTGACTGGCCGAACTCAAAGGGCGCTCAACAATGGCTCTTTTTCAACCTGGAAAGAATGGGGTCCCACAGGGCTCTGTCCTGAGCCTAGTCCTATTCAACATCTTTATTAATTATTTGGATGACAGAATTGGGGGCATACTTATCAAATTTGTGGATGACACTAAACTAGGAAGAGTAGCTAATACCCCAGAGGACAGGATCAAAATTCAAAATGACCTGAATAAACTAGAAAGCTGGACCAATGCTAACAAAATTAAATTCAACACATCGAAATGTAAGGTACTGCACTTATGGCGGAAAAATGAAATGCACAGATATAAAATGGGGGACACCTGGCTGAATGAAACGACATGTGAAAGGGATCTAGGAGTCCAAGTAGACCATAAGCTTAACATGAGAGGCTGGATGGCCATCTGTCAGAGATGCTTTGATTGAGAGTTCCAGCATGGCAGAGGGTTGAACTGGATGGCCCTTGTGGTCTCTTCCAACTCTATGATTCTATGAGTCAACGCTGCAATGCGGCAGCTAAAAAGGCCAATGCAATTTTAGTCTGCATCAATAGAAGTATAGTGTCTAGATCAAGGGAAGTAATAGTGTCACTCTATTCTGCTTTGGTCAGGCCCCACCTGGAATACTGTGTCCAGTTCTGGGCACCACAATTCAAAAAGGATGTGGAGAAACTGGAGCGTGTCCAAAGGAGGGCAACTAAGATGGTGAAGGGTCTGGAAACCATGCCCTATGAAGAACGCCTTAGGGAACTGGGGATGTTTAGCCTGGAGAAGAGAAGGTTAACAGGAGATATGATAGCCCTGTTTAAATATTTGAAGGGCTGTCATATTGAGGAGGGAGCAAGCTTGTTTTCTGCTGCTCCAGAGACTAGGATGCAGAACAACGGATATAAATTGCAGGAAAAGAGATTCCACCTCAACATTAGGAGGAACTTTGTGACAGTGAGGGCTGTTCGACAGTGGAACACACTCCCTCGGAGTGTAGTGGAGTCTCCGTCCTTGGAGGTCTTTAAGCAGAGGCTGGATGGCCATCTGTCAGGGATGCTTTGATTGATAGTTCCTGCATGGTAGGGTGTTGGACTGGATGGCCCTCATGGTCCCTTCTAACTCTATGATTTTATGATTCTAAATATTTTTGAAATTGTACTGTTGTCCTTTGGATCAGGATTTGCAGGACTTCCTCACAAAAGCTAGTGTGACAGAGTGGACTTTCAACTGATTATCAGGATAAGCTTTTGGTTAAGCCCCAATATAGCATAAATATCACCATGTGGCTTCATTAGTATAGGGCATTCTTCTTGTCCTGCTGTGACTTGCTGCTTAGCTTTGCTTGGCATTCATGACCAGCTTTCAGAGCCTAAGTAGAGGCTTGTGAATAATCTGTGCACACAGATGAAGTCATAATTTCATCTGGACATGAAAGCCTGTGAGTGTATTTCTCTTTCTCTCTCTCTCCGCTCCCACACATATACAGAGCCACCACTCTTCCTTTTGAAAACTGGGATTATATGTAAATAATAATAATAATACTTTTATTTATACCCCATTTTTGTAATAAAACAATCAAAGCAGCTTACATAGTTAAAAACATCCAACATCCAATACTTAATATTATAGTATCCCCCCTTTAAAAAGAATTAAACAACTTACAATTAAAATTATGTAAATTGTGTAAAATTTTACTCCAGATCCTTTGTCTTTCTTGAATAAAGAAAGACTGCTTTAACAACATTGAACTGTGAATTTGTTGTTCAATTTCAGCAACATGGAAACATATATATCTATTGTAATTATCCAGAACAAATTTCCAAGGAACATATAGAAATAGTAAATCTGTGAACATGCCAGTACTCCATAATGCAGTTCTGATCCTCATAAAAGTTGTGATGCCTAAGAATATTGAGCAGGATCTGACCCTGTGTCTATAGGAAAATCATTCCCATTTTGATCTGGATGGGTTCTAGATTATGCCTGCAACATCTGTTTCCATCCTATTTATTGTGTCTGTTACAGAAGACTATGTCTTAAATTTCAAATGTGGTGTAGTATGTTATCAAATTAGATCTATCTACAGTTAATACAAATGACAAAATCTGGTTTCCTCTCTTGTGTGTGACTGACCTCTTAGAGCCAGTAGTTGAGAGACAGTATAAATCATGTTTAAAAGATATAAAAATAGCAACTCTTGGATGCTCTCTCTAAGGTTCCTGCAGTTTTTCACTGCAGTGCAGCTGGTGTTAGCCTATGTGGGTGAAATGCTGTTCCCTGGTTTCTAAGATTTCTGTTTCCTCGGTACTGGGAATGCTTAGTAAACAGTTAGCTCAGAAGATGTTACTGAGGGGAAAAGTGGACACTGGATTGGTTTTGATTGTGGTGTCTGTATGATGAGGTGAGTGTAGAGAGAGAGAGGAAAGTGTTATGCCATTGGCCAGACTTCATCAAATGTGGACCTGCGATAAAAAATATATAGGTTAAGGAGACTTTGAGGTTATGAACCTTATACCCTCCAACAGTTCACAGATGTGGCCAAGGAACATCAGAATGTAATCAAGATGATAAATGTTATTCATGATGAAGAACACTCAAACCAGGAGAGGCTGCAGCAGTTATCTCATCCAACTCTCTTACTCCTGTCTACTTGCTTCTACACCGACAAACTTCCTGTTCCTCTCCTTAGCCTCTCCTCTTCTTCTTTAACTCCACTGAGGGAAGGAAACTGTTGAAGATGTTACCTCAAACATTGGAGCGGGACTTGGGGGCCCCACCAGTTGTGTCAACATCTTCTTAAATGTTGAGGTATTGCTTAGCTCAATGAGGTCTGCAAGAGGTTGGGTAACCTAAGGGACCAGTTTCACCTGTATATACCAGTACTAACTGTGGGAGGACTCTATGTTTAATGACTAAAGAAAATTTGTATTTACAAGTATGCATGAGTTCAACCAAACACATGATAGCAATTCAAAGAGGGACACCATACAGAGCTAACCAAGAGAAAAATATTTACCTGTACTAAAGAGGAATCCACAGAAAGTGGAGCGTGGCTAAGATAGTGTCTGAAATGATAACAGTAAGTGGAAGAGGGTCTCTGTGCAAACAGCTAGGGTTGATATTTATATCTGATATCTTAGACTTGAGGGGTACTTTATGTTCCCACATGAGTTTGACTACTTTCTCATGGAATTGACAAAAAGGTTTATGGTCTTAACTTTAGATTGACAAGACAAGCTCAAGGTAGGTGGATAGGGAAGTTGGTTGGGAACATGGCAGGGGCAGGTAGGAGAAATAGTCTCACTTGCTTTAGTACAACGGGACCTCTTTTGTCTCCAGTATGAGAGGATATGTGGAAAGCCTGGGGGGGGGGGGAGAGAAAAGAGTGCTCATCAAACACATTAAACTTTATCTTGGTATTACCTGGATCCATCACATCTCTTTGGGTCAACATTCCCTTCCCATGGGAAAATTTCCTGGTGTTCGAAATAACATTCCTGTCTCTAGCTATAAAAATATGGAAACCCCATATACAGTATGAGGGGTGTCGAGTATGCTAACAAAGCTAAACAGGGTGTTCCATGAAATGCACGAAGTGCTTCCTGCACTTTGTCCCACTAAATAATAAGAAGTGAGCTGAGAATGTGCTCAGTAATCTTTGACCACACCTCTGAAACTGTTTTTCATATTAGTCCTGTGTGCATTAGTCCCTGTAATCATTTGGAGAAGACAAGAAAGGTGGGCCCACAAGGTGTGCTCTCAGGCTTTTGAAATGACTGAATGGATTGTTCTTCCTTTGGTACTGAATTGTTCTTTCCCCTGGCTTCTAAAGAAAGCAAGGTCAGCTAACTTTTCTTGGCCAGATTTTCAGCTCCCACTCAATGACCCTTTGCTAAGGTACTTGTTATCTTCAGTTTCTTCTTAGGCACCAAAAATTCTTAGAAAAGTGAACAAGGCATGGTACTTGCATGCCTTCTTCTGCTTCATCTGAGGTCAGGCTCAGGCACCTGAAATCTTCTATGCCTCCAACACTCAAGTGTCCTGAAGTACAAACATACTAGGTCAAGGGTTGCAGTTCCAATTCGAAAAGATTCTGCTCATTCCTCTCCCAGCTTTTATAGTATCAGCTGACTCCTCAAACCATTCAATAAACATCTATAAAACCCACAAAGACAAACTAGCTTGTTAGTCTGAGCAATTTATCACTAAGATTACCTTTACAGATTGCCTTGCCTTCATTGGGCTAAGTTTGATCTTGGACCTTATCGCACACATTTTAGGTACCAATCTGGGCATGGGCAGAGGACACTAGGTGATGCACACTGTCGACGGAGAACAGATTTTACTGCACACCAAAGTGTCCTCAGGCTGGCCACAGGCTGACACCAGGCTGTTCCCACTCAGTACTGAGACACATGAGTTTGCGCCGCTGGAAAGCTTTCCTTGGAGCAAAATTATGCGCCTCAGTACTGAATGGGAATGGCCTGGTGCCAGGCGATGGAATGTGGTTGGCCTGAGGACACTTTGGTGTGCAGGAAAATCCATTCTCCCTCAGCAATGTGCATCAACAAGGGTCCCTTGCCCATGCCCAAATCGATACCTAAAATGTGTGAGATAAAGTCCCTTCTCTTCAGCTACTTTTAAAAGGTTGTAGTTCATGTGAGACACACCAAATTTTGAAAACAGAGTTTGCACATAGTAATATGCACCACCTGGGTGTAAAACATACTGTTGGCCTTTGACACACTTATCTGATATGTTATGTAGTATATAAACTGATTAATTCTATAAATGGAATTTAAGTTTTCTGGGATCAAAAGGAGGGTTTCTTGAAAGACAAGTTAATTACTTGGGCACAAATTATGCAATATATAATCATAGGACAGTGCTATCTATTCTGGGATGAACAGTGCAGTCTCATTGTTTCCTACGCTACCAGTCTTTTTATTTTTAAAGTTTTCTCCAAAATACCCAACATGCATAAAAACTTTGGAAATATTATTGTTTCTCAGGGTGCACATATCTGTTTATCATTAGCAACGCATTTCTTCAGTTTAAGAGCTTACAGGGGCAAAAATGTTTCTCCCACAGTTAAGCAATGACTTCTTCCAAGATAACACTTACATGCCACCTATATAAAGACTGGGCCACACTTCATCTACCTCATTTAATTCCATCCTGCAGCTGTCCATAGCACGTTCCAGTTCTTTAAGGGAGGGTACAGCAGACTTGAGGGTATTCATTTGCAAAAAATGGTGATCACCTTCAGAAATGGATTGTTGAGCTCTCATGTGATCATCAGTCTGTTGACACTCTGTCATTGCTGTGCTCTGCTGAGCTATAGTTACTTTTTGACATTTGACAGTGAAAAGCAGGTGTGCATCTTGAAATGTGTCACTCCTCCCTCTCACGCGCACACATGACTGATGGATAGGCAAAAAGATTTTACTGACACAGCAGCAAGTCATGCAAAAAGAAAAACAAATAAAGTGAAAAAGCTGCATTTCCCTCCTTTTAGTGGTTTTGCTGCAGCAAAGGAATACATAAGTCTCTTTGCAAAAATGAAAAGTCAAGCTAGTTTAACAGATCTGAACATCTGCTTGCATTTGGCAGGGACTCCATTGCTGATACTGAAAATCTCAGAACCTGAAAAAGATCAGACTTTAGGTCAAATGAGACATACATGCCATGAAATTCATGACCAGGGCATCACATTTTCCAAAACAGCAACAAACTATTAGCTAATAAAAGTGATTTGTAGAGCAAGGAAGATTTGCTGCGGTGAAAGGGAATGTGTTTAGTCTTTTATTCTTTTGCCAACTTAAAGTCCTTTTTGCCAGCTGAAATTCCACTTTCCCAGTCCCACTCCCATTTACTATTAATTTCACTTAAGATATCATAGTTAAAAGACTACCTACCGTTGTTTATGTCCTCATGCCTTGGAGCCCCCTTCAGGCACAGAAGGGAAGAAGGATATGTGTAGCATTGGCCCCAGTGACTGGCATGCAGTATGCAGTATTTAGTTCAGCTAGGGCTGATATAAATATCAGGAATGTGACATTCTGTCCTTGTCCAGTCAGTAGAACAGTATCTCTTGTATGTTCAGAGCCTGGTTTCAGTTCTAGGGCCTTTGTAGCTTCAGCTGAAACTCCCACACAAGTTCTAGATATCTCCATCTCAGCTCCAGATTTCATAATGGTCACCCCAGACAGTGCCATATGCTGGAGGCAGACACTATAGCAATTAATTGGGAATACAGAGAACTGTCATCTGGATGTGTATTATGTCTCAATCTGAACCCAGGACTCCAAAGATACTACCGAATTCACTATTTATTTCTTCTTTCTACTTTGTTCTGTCTCAGTACCAGCCACCAACATGGTGTGGCAAGCTCTAGGGTTCATGGTGGCTCCCTGTGGCTAATAAAGATCCTTTTATTTCACTTAAAAAACAAAACAAAAACAATTGCTTACTAATTAAAGAGAAGAGCTGGATAAGGCACTGATATGTTCTTCTACACTGCCACCCATGTCCTTCTCTCCTATGCCCCTGGCTATGAAGTTTACATCATGGATGGGGCCCAGAAACCCTGAGTATAAGGAAAGGAGTGGCAACAGCAACAGAGAAGTGCTTTAATTTTCGCTTCTCTAGGTGGACTGGCAAATGGCCACCTTAGCTTCTGCAATCTTTACTGCCTAGGGTAGTGTAGGGTAGGTGACTTCTTGAAAATCTGCTGTCTGTGCTATTCAAAGGGAACAGGCAGAATGTCAGAAGTAGCAGTACTCAGCCAAAAATGAAGCCCCAGTGCTCTCTGAACTGTCTTTTAGGAACAAATATATTTCCTAGAACTCATTGGAAAAGCAGGAAAAGAGAGAAAGTGCCAGAGGGCTGGTGCTGTATAGGTGATGGCACCTATATAATCTATATCATAGACTACTATTTAGTAAACTGCTGGGGGGGGAGATACCATCAAGGCCTCTGGCAAGTGCTTTTCCCAGGGCTATTGCTGAGGAGCTGTGCTCGCACTCCTTACCCATGAAGTTGTGTTTTGTTGTTTAATTGGCATTGCCCAGATATCTTGACTCAAGAAGAAACAACAGAGCCTCAGGCATGGGAAGTTTCCAAGAATAAGAACCATGTGCTGGGTGGTTTCAACTGGGCCTGAGTTACTGCATGTATGTTTCATCTACTTAAAAAATTAAAGCAAGTTGTTACTAGGGAATTATGGAATTGTATAATGCCTAACTGCTCAGTCAATGGCCAGTCAGCTAATCGAGAAGGGTATTTTTCCTGGGCCTTGGTGCCAAATCTGGCCCAGTACTTAAATGTCCCCATCCATTAGACAGACCAACAAGTTTAGAGGCCACCTGGGCCCACTCGTTTTACCATTGGTTTTGTATATTGTAACTAATCATCTTCCCCTGAACAGCTCTTGATGTGAGCTCTCTGAGTTTATAGTTTTTTGTGTTAAGTTTTTTTTTGAGCTGGCAGCTTCAGAGAATACTGGCATGCAAGAAAGTTGGAGATAGATAGATAGATAGATAGATAGATAGATAGATAGATAGAGTGTGATCCTGGATAGGGAGGAGTTATTTCCATGCTAATCTCTGTATTGTTCTGTTGTTGATGGCAAGGCCTCAGGGTGGGAGGATATACAAAGAGGATTAGTGTCTGTTTAATTAGTGATCATTGTTTGCTGGGAAAAATCCTGACTCTGACAAGTTTTCATTTGCATTTGCTGAGTCCTGATTTTGCTGTTTTTCAGGACTGGTAGCCAAACTTTGTTCACTTTAAGGGTTTCTTCTTTCCTGTTGAAGTTGTCCAGGTGTTTCTGGATTTCAATGGCTTCCCTGTGCATTCTGACCTGATAGTTGTTGGCATGGTCCAAAATTTCAGTGGTTTCAAGCAGCATTTTATGCCCAGGATGGTTTACAACATGTTCTGCTACTGCCTATTTTTCTGGCTGACCCAGTCTGTAGTGTCTCTTGTGTTCCTTGATTCATGTTTGACCACTGCGTTTGGTTCACTCCTATGGGTTTTTCTGGGTGTGATAGCCCTTCTGATGTCTGAGCTGGAATAACCATTAGCCTATGAACTCTTTCAGACATGGGAAATTGGAAGTATAATCCAAGGGCAATCCAAACGCAATCCTGGGGTTTCACGTTATTGCGAATTAATTCTTCTCACGCAAATTCGGTCAAAAGGGAAGTCACTCCGAATGCAATCATGGGTTTAACGTTATTGTGAATTTAAGCTTCTCACGTGATTTCGGGCAAGGGGGGGTTATTTTCGGGTAATGGGAAGTAATTCCGAATGCCTTCCGAATGGAGCAGGGGTTCAGGTAAATTCGCTAAACAAGCGAGTTTACATGAATCCGCATTGGCTCCATTCGGAATTGGGAGAAATTCCTCCCGTTTGAAAGAGTCGTTTATCTTCCAAGAGTTGGGGTTCACATATCGGGCAAAACGGATCTGTGAACTCCACTTCTTGGAAGCTTAATCTTTCAGACAATTTTGGCTGCCTTTTGTTCTACCACTGCTACTTATTATCCTGATGCTGCTGCCACCATTCAAAGTCCTCATGCAAGTTAATGGGTGCTGCCATTTGCCTCATGTTGCTGGTGCTGCCGCTGCCACAATTCTCATGCATTACTGCTGCTCTCATCCATTGCTTCTGCTCCTTTGTCTAGGGTTCTGCTGCACTCTCACTGCTCCCACCTCCACACTTGGGGTTTGCAGCAACAGTCCCCCACCGCTCCTCCTTCCCATCGCCCCTATTTTCCTTGACTAAACTCCAGATGAAGCTCTGTGCTGACTGTTGAGGGGAGTGCAGGATATTGGTCTCAGCCAGTTTGGAGACTGGATTGAGGCACCTGGGTCAACTTCTCAGGTTCTTCCCACAAGCTAGTTAGAAGACCCTGATTTGCAGGTTTTCCTTCCTTTCCCAAGAGCCCAGGAAAATGCATAGGCTTTTAGGAAGGAGAAGGCTCCATCAGTAGAAGAAATAGTTCCTGCCTAGCTCTGCCTCGTCATGACCTGCAAATGGTGGTTCTTGTGTATCCAAAGTGTCTGCTAAGCTCAAATCTTAGATTAATATATAATGAAACACATTGAGATAGCTTCCATATTTGCTGCTTTGCAGGGGACTTCAACTTACATATGAGCTATTAGTATTGAATCCAATGGTGGTGGTCAAGCAGGGAATCTAGAGCACTGGGAACTCCTGGGTCAAGAGAAAACATTTTTGTGGCCACCTTTACCATCTTTTGGGGAATTTTTAACTAGTAGCCTTCCCTATCTCTGCCCTAAGTGCCATTGAAGATTTTCACACCAGTGCTTACCATGGGTTAAGCGTCGGGAAAGTGCCAGTAAAACATTCCTGAAGCATGAGGGTGTGAAAGCTCATCGAGCTTCTAAAACATCAATGAAGCATCCCCTTGCCTCTTCCGTCCTTGTATTGTTCATAAACAGCCATTTCCTATTAACGGGAACTTTAACTTAATAGGAAATGGCTGCTCTGCAAATAATTCCAGGACAGAAGAGGTGAGGGGATGCTTCACTGACATTTTAGAAGCATGACAGGCTTTCACATCAGGAATGTTTTACTGGCACTTAACCAGTGTGAAAATCTTCATTGCCTCTGTTTAAGGCTCTTGTTTTATGATTCTCCATTGAAATTCCATTTTGAGCCACAGTATAGTAGCTCCAGGACTCCCAATAGTGGCTAAGCCTCCATTCTGATTTGTCATCATCACTGCAAGTAATTGTTGCACCAGAGCCACCTTTGGCTCTATCCTCTGTTGTCTGTCCCATGACAACATGGTACTCAAGTGGAGCCGTTCTCAAGCCTTTTATTTTCATGTCTTAGAGAACGCCAACATAAAAATTATACCTACAGTTAAAAAAAATGTGTATTTTTTCCATTCCTAATCTCTCACAGAACCTCTAGTGATGCCAAGAGCTGGTTGAACTCTCCCCCCAACCCAGTAAATCTGTCCTCTGTAGATTAAACAAGGCTTTATTTCTGAAGTTGAAGAGATGCTACCAGGAAAATGTCTTGAACAGAACTGAATAACAATCATACATACAACAATTAACAGTTATTGGCTCCATCCAATGAATTTGGAGGGCTGAAATTCCCCATTCCCAAAACAATTAAGTCCTTTTTTATTTAACAATGTTTTTCTTGCTCTCTTCTCCAACAGTTGAAACTAGCAGACAGCTGAATGCTCTGAACAATAAAGTTCCTCCCACTCACATACCTGGCATTCTAGCCAGTTTGAGGCTCTTAGTGAAAGCTAGGATCAGTCTTTATCCTTTCTTATAAAATATCAATTTGCTAACCAGCTATTAAGCTTATAATCAAACTGTATTATACAATCTATACAACAACATATGTTTATATTGATTAATCTCAGATATATTCCCACCTCATTCCCCCTTACAAAGTTCACAGCACACCAAACCTCTATAGAACTTACCCTCAGGCATAAGCAATGAACCACATAACCAAAACACAGTAATACCCAGTACACAGTGAATACATATCAATACATGTCATAACCATATATAATCAAACATCTCAATCAGAATTCTACATATTATACTCAAAATGGCCCAACGTAACCATGTGGCCATGTAGCCAAACATTATAGTCAGAGATTTACATAATATAGTCAAACAGCACAATATGGCAACATAGCCATATATAATCAAAGAGCACAATCTGAAATTTACATCGGAGCATTGCTTAATCTAAACATCCTAACTCATCAAAATAAACAATATGACATAATTAATGACACGATTAAACCAATCTTGACAAGTGTCTTCTCATGGAACTCTGGTTGAGAAAACCTTCTCAAGAGTGTCATGCTTTCTCATGAAGTACAGCTTCCAAGGTCCCCGTCTTTCCATTTCTACAGCACTTCCTTCCATTATGTACTTAGAAAGTGGAAGTGAATCTCCGCGTACAGTCAGGAGCCTCATTTGCTGTGTCAGACAGGATGACTGGAGGGCTTCTCAGATGAATCGCTGGGCATCACAGGTAAGGAGCGGTGCGCCAGTCCTGGGTCAGTGTAGGGATGGTGTGAATATCCAACTGTACCCGTGCCAACCCAGGGACCAACCCATGGGAGCTTCAGGGCAAGGATTACACAAGCCCCATGAGGACTGGAAACTTCTATCTCATTAAATCCCAGTATGAGGACTAGAAGCATGAATTCCTAGTATAATCAAGCTTTTATTCTGAACCATAAGATTAAGAATTTAAGTCTTTTATTCTAAACCATGAGGAATAGGAAGTTAAGGAGCTTATCCCGTTAACAGATAAGCCGGTTTACCTCTTCCGGCTTGAATTCAGGATCTGGAATGTTCCCGGATGTTATCATACCTAAATCACTGCCTATCTAGCCAGGATGCTGCCGCCCGGATGCATCCTGCATCGAAGCCTTGCTCAGCCGGCCATTTTTTGATGTCAGAAGCTCCCCGACTTCAAAAACGTGCTGGTTGAGCAAGGTTTCAACCTGGGATGCATCCAGGCAGCAGCATCCTGGCTAGGTAGGTGGCAATTTAGGTATGATAATATCCTAGGGCATCCCGGATCCTGAATTCAAGGTGGAAGATGTAAACCAGCTTATTTATTAATGGGATAAGCTCTTAACTCTTCTCCAATTCCAGTCAAACATATATTAAACCTTTAAAAAAAACACTCATGGGGACTAGAATCTGAAATCTTACTACATTCCAGTAAAATAAACCTTTTTTTGTTCTGAACTAGAAACTTGAATCTTATAAATTCCTAATGAAACAGAACATCTAGTCCAAACCATGAGGACTGGTAACTGAAACTTTATTGAATGAACCTTTATTTAAAATTATGAGGACTCCAGAACATCTAAAGAGTGCTAAATAGGATGAATGGGGCAACAATTTTTCCATCATTTAACTAGGCAGAGCCCTTATCACAATCTGTGCTAACATTTCCCTCCAAATATATAAAATATATATATTTTCCCTGCTGTTCTCCCTTTCCAATTTGCATTCCTTCCGAACCCTAAAGGGACCTGCTGCTTCCACAGCTCCAACCCAACCTCAAAAAGTAAAAAATAAAAAATTAAGGGACTGCCCCCAGCATTGAGACTTAAAATCCACATGAGATGGGGGCAAGGTAACTCTCTGGCCAGGTAAGCCTCCATGAGATGGTGGTTTCTTTCTCTCTCTTTGAGAAAAAAAAAAGGGAGATTTTGAGTTCCAACAAAAGACAAGGGTTTTTTTTCTTACAGTTTTTATATTAGACTATAGATTATATTAAATTAGTAAAGTTTTTTTTTAATTGCCAGCATGAAGCAGTGATTTGAGCTTTGGACTAGGACTCTGGAGCCCAGAGATCCAATCCCCACTCAGTGGGGAATCCCACTGGGTGACCTTGGACAAGTCACACTCTCTCAGCCTCAGAGGATGGCAATGGCAAGCCTACTCCAAACAAATCTTGCCAAGAAAACCCCGTGATAAATTAATCATAAGTTGGAAAAACTTGAAGGCACTTAACAACAACAACAACAAGTAAAGCTTTCAAAATGTTATTATGCTGTGGTTTGAAGTTATCGGTTGCCCATCCCACATCTAAAATAAGAGGGGCAGGGCCGGCAGCATGTGCGCATGGCATGCACATAGGGGGCAGTAGGGGTGGGGGTGTGCATGTGTGGGGGATGGCAGCAGGTGTGGAGGGGGGGAGTGTGCACATGGGTGGAGGGTGGCAGCGTACATGGGTTTGTGTGCAAGGGGTGCAGTAGCGGATTTGGGGGGAAGGCAGCCAACACTTGTGTGTTTGTGCACATGCGGGATGAGTGGTTATCTGTCTGCATGTCCAGATGGAAGTGTTGGGGGGTGGCAGCATGTGTGGGTCTGTGCGGGTCGATTTGGTGAATGTGGGGAGTAGTGGCAGTTGTGTGCGCGCACGTTGAAGTGGCAGGTTGTGTGTGTGGGGGGAGGTGGCAACAGCAGAGTGCGTGTGTAGGGAGGGGGTGGGGAGGCGAAGGGTCAGAGGTGTGTGTGTGTGTGCACAGGTGGGTTGTGCTGTGTGTGTGCTTGTGTGTAGGTAGGGTGCCGTGGGATGGAGTGCCCTGGGGGCATCTGTGTGTTTTGCTGGGGTGGCGGTGGCATGGTGACACCTCTTTAAGGGTGTCACTTGTTGCGGTCGGCACCCCCCTCACTCCCTAGTGACGCTGAGGCTTTCAGCCACTGGAGACTGTAAAACCTGAAGAACAAAAGGTCATGAACTACCAGTGTAATAAACAGCGTATGTAGCAAGATGCCTAGGGTTTTTAATTCCCTGCTCTGAAATTATGAAATTATGCTGTATGACTTTAGGCTAGTTATTTTGTCTTTAACCTCCGCCACAAGTTTTAACTCTTTCTTACAAGACACACAAATACTGATATTTTTTTAAAAATGCATTTAAAAAACAACACTCTTCTTGGCTTTTGCCTAAACCGTACTTATGAACATAATTTCTGCAAATATATCTACCGGCATGAACTGGTTGTTGTTTTCACAACTAGCAATGGGTTGTTGTTTTCACAACTAGTAGTATGAACAGCAGTGAACCATAGACAGATTCAATGGCTTATTGTCACTTTTCCTGACAATCAAGGATTTTTTCCCGTATGCTCCGCTTTTTTTGTTAACTGAATGTCCAAATTTCTCAGTTGTTTCAAAAACCCACGGTTAGGAAAAATCCAGCGATGTTTTTTCACTGTCTGAATTGCTTCAACCAAAGAGAAATGATGATATATCATGAGATATGCCAACACCAAAGAAGATGACCTGCTTATCCCAACGGCACAGTGCACTAAGATTTTAGCTGCAAATGAAAGGAGAAGAAAAGGAACAGTGTGTATAAATGGCGCATATGGCATTTCATACTACAAAAATCTAAAATTTCCTGAGGATATATTATTTTATTATTTTATTTATTTATTTCATTTTTTTCCCTGGAGGGACCCAAGGCAACTCACAGACAAATTATATATTTAAGAGTTGTTCTTTCTAATCTTCTGTTAACACTGAATAACATTTATCTCCAGTCACATCCAAGCTGCAGCCCTGACACTACACAGTACAGGTTGAATACCCATTTCCTGAAATGCTTGGGACCTGAAGTGTTTCAGATTTTGTAATTTTTTTTTTATTTTGGAATATTTGCATATATTTTGCAATCTTTGTATGTTTATGTATCTAGGGAGCCTGCCAACTGCCTGCTTCGGCCTTGTGAATGAATGAGTAGGAGCACTGTGTCCGCTATCTCAAGGACAGAAGCGGGCAGCTGTTGGGCTCCCTGGATGTGGGGGAGCCTCCAAAATGCACACCTGGCAGCTGGAGCTTACAGCTGTTTATGCTGATGCCCTACACCATTTTATAAAGAAAGACTTCAGCACCCATGACCCATCACAAGAAATCAGGTGTAGAATTTTTTACTTGTGGCCTCTTGTTGACACTCAAAAGGCTGTGGATTTTGGAGTATTTTGGATTTCAGATTTTTGGGTTAGGAATGCTCAACCCGTGTATACTAGTCCCGTGTTGTCCTGAGCTCAATCCCCCGAACAGTAGAAATATCCTGGAAAAGTTAACAATTATTAAAAATTCTCAGTTCATGTGTGAAATTTATGTCACAGTTTTAACTTTTCCCCATTATTCAGTTAGGAATTAATTATCAGTCTTGGGATAGACAATAAGATAAACCCAGCAGCTGCAGTGGTGTGACACCATTGCCACTACCACTCGTATCTCACGTAACCTTACCTACATGTCACACCGTTACAGTTGCAGTGTGCAAATAATGGAACAGGGCACAGAAGGAATACTTGTGGTTGGGGAAAAGGGAGGTAGGCAGAGCTGGGGAGCTGGGGAGAAAATGCTCAGAAGACAGGAAACTGAAGAGAGATTCCATGCCTCTTTGACTCATATTCAAGAGCCTGAATGAGCCAGCAAGGGACAAAGGCTGCTCCATGATTTACTTAGCTCCACTCCATCATAGGCCACAGGGAGCCCACATATAAATGTAAGTACTGCCAGTCTTCTTACATCCATTCTGCAGCATGATGGATCATGCCAGGTTAATGCCAATATATCATACCACAACATTATTCATGAGCCAAAGTGATTTCCTACCTCCTGGTGTAGTCAAGGCTTTGTGTATAAATTCTGCAGCAGGATAAAAGTATGGACTTATGTCAAAGTCAGGTAAGTCAAAAGCAGGTACACCATGGTATTCAATACTAGTGCCATAAAAGTCATGGGATCCTTTGCAAAATATTTTTCCGTGGGCAGCATTCAAGACATGGCTAATGCCCATTTTCCATAAACCAAACCGGTTGTGGGCTATAACACTGAAGGAAAGGCGAACAGCAAACATGGAACAGAAGGAAAGGCAAATGTCATGCAATGTATGAATATTCTTGTTAAACAACATAAATTTTTTTTTTAAAAAACTTAACATGCTCTGTTAAGTTTGGAAACCCTTCATTGACAATGAAATTTAGGATGATAGTTTCTAGCTAGTTTGTGAGGCTACATAGGCACTGATCAATAAATAAAGGTGGTATAGCCCAAGATCCAGATCTCTGGACCCATTTCTGAGTATAAATATTATTGGTCTAGTCTGAAACTGGGCAGAACCTCTGTTCAATTTTGACTCGGCACCTCGGTGGCTGGCCATCCCACATTCCACATATAGCTACTGAGCCATATTCAATCAGGTAAAACCACAATTGAAAATGCCCTTCAGGACTGGTAGAGTATTGCCTCTTAGCAACCCTGTGACTCACTATTACCTACTACCTTTGCTTTGTTAGTTCTTGTGTGCATGTGTTTGTGAAAGAGTGTGCTTGTGTGTGTGACGTCCTCTTTTAAATAAACTAAATTAATTCAGAAAGTGTCTCTGGAGTTCGCAGGTTTTGGAACTGTTATACACAGGTCAAGATCCTGGCTTTATGTTACCAAAGCCTCCTTGCTGCTTCCTATTGAGCTAAATTAATTTCCCCATTGAATACAATTTGTGGATGCCCTGTCGAGACCCCCTGTGATTTAGGTAACAGTGGATTGACTATAGAGTGTAGAGTGAATATCAGAGGTACTTCGTACTTCATTTTTGATCAGAGCCAGTTCTACAGGACCTGGGACAGCTTCAAAGCAAAAGAGGCATTACTCCAACAATAGTCAGAGTCTAACTAAACCCTTGAGTAATGCAGTAGGCCTGCTGAGCATGTTCTCGTAATGGAGCAAGCCTGCTGAGCTTGCTCAAGACCATGGCTTTCATGAAATTTTAAAGAGCAAAATATTAGCTTGAAACCATATGTGGATGCTGTGATGTAGGAGCTTCCCAAGGAAGTGAGAGAATTTGTTTTTTGTGAATTGAGAATTTAGATTCCTAAATCAAAAGGGCTTCGGGGGCAGTGCCCTCTTGCACAGGAGTTCTGTGAATAGTTCTACTTGAACAGCCTTGAAGTCTAACATACCTGCCACGTACGGCCACAAATCTTGGATTCCATACCACCACATAGATGTGTTTACTGATACATAAGCTAGGCATTTGTACTGAAGACATAAAATAGTCAACATTGGGTCAAAACACACTGCAGAAATAATCCAGTTTGAGACCACTTTAACTGCCCTGGCTCAATGCTAGGGAATTCTGGGAACTGTAGTTTTCTGAGAAATTTAGCCTTCTCTGTCACAGATTTCCGGTGCCAGGGTCTGCAGCCAGAACAGCATGTATATAGAACAATTATTTGCCAGTGGTTTAGCAGGAATATGGGATTGGAAGTTCATAATTAACAACTTGGCCTGATTTAGCATTGTAAAATATATGAATGTTTCCCCAGACTAAACTTCAGCCATAAAGATATTATGGTGCACTGCTACCAACATTATACATAAGAAATCAGTTATGCATATAGTGATTTAAATAGCAGTGTATTCATCATGCATAACTAGTTCAGTATTCGATCACATCACAGAATTAAGCACTCCTAGAAAATAGTATTTTCTTCACTGCAACCATTACAGTAAGGTTGTTAAGATAAGTTGAACAGTTCCACCAGGATTTACTTACAGGTCTCCTAAGAAAAGATTAGGCCATACTTCATCAGCATGGTTACAGGAAGGCCTCCCAGTGTTCAGGAGCTCTTCTAAGACTTTAACGGTCGGGGTCTCAGGTGTAGATGTTTCAGAGCCTTCAGGGTCTTTGAAGAGTGTTACACTCTCTTCAGCCATCATCATCAAAACAACAGCTCTGCCCTCTGAAACCTGAGAAAGTGAGCCAGGTTTCCTTCCAGTTGTCGTTCTGAATCCAGCAGTGATGACAGGTGCTGGACATTAGCACACCAATTCAAGATTGCAAAGGGGTGCAATTTGTACTACTCCCCATCATTCAGCAATGCCCCACATTAGAAAATCAAGTCTAATAGACAGAAAATCATTATGAAAGAGAAATGTTTTGGAGCTAGAACCCTCATTTGTCTTGCAATTAAACTCTCTTGATTATGTCAGTACTGTTATAGACTGTCCTTCCTCTCTCTGTTTCTTTTCTCCTTGGATGTGGCTCTAAACATGAGGACAAAGAATCCTAGAGTAGGAAAAGCCCTTTAAGTTGTAGTTGTGTGTGTATGTGTGTCATCAAGTCACCTGTCAAATTCCATGGGGTTTTCTTAGACAAGGGGGTTTATCATACAATGGAATTTGGGGGTATAATGCAATGGCAACCTGAACGCAATCATGAGGTTTCACGTTATTGCGAATGAGTGTATCTCACACAATTTCGGTTAATGGGAAGTCATTCCGAATGCAATCATGGGGTTTCACATAATTGCGTATTAGAGTATCTCATGCAATTTTGGGCAATAGGGGGGTCGTTTTTGGGAAATGGGAAGTCATTCTGAACGCATTCCGAATGCAATCGGTTTTCACGTAAATTCGCTAAACTAGCGAATTCCTGTAATTGCGAATTGGCTCCATTCGCAATTGAGAGAAATTCCTCCCATGTGATAAACTCCAAGGAATTGCAATTAGTTCACTAATAAAGGCTCTGGAAGGTGTTATGTAAGTAATTCTTTGCATATATTTTGCATTTTGGGAAAGATTTCTGTGACCTTTGCAGATGGCAATAGTGTAGCAGTCAGCTTAAAGCCTTCTGTTGCTGTGTTGCAGTCCTGTTTCATGTTAGCTGTTTGGGAACAGAATCTGAAAGCAGGGAGAGTAAGACCATTGTATTTCATAATATTTATGGAATGGGCCAGAATCAGGTAATTTCATCAGCAGGGTCTAGCCAAGAGAGAAAAAGTCAGCCAATGACTGTTGGGGTGATGAAAAAATTCATTAGGAATTGGCTGGGGATGGAGCCATGACCTAAGAGGTAAAGAAAATTGAGGTGGATAGTTGAAGATCAAATACTAAGTAACTCTTTGATTGTACAATAACTATACTTTGCTGGTAATGATCAGATGACTGTGTTATTGCCGCAGGTTGCCTTGTGTAAAGATCTTGCCAGTAAAAGGCTACAGCTGGAAAACTTTTGGTATCAAATAAAGATTTTACTGAGCACCTGATTATTAGGGAATTTATCAGGATGGGCATTTTGGGAATTCGGTTTCTGGTAGGAAGCTGCTTAATGGATCATGTCAGCATCAGTATCCCTTGAACCCTTAGCAATTGTCATTTAGTACTTTTGAACCCCCAAAGTAGATTTCACTATTCCCATATGTGAAAAAAAATCCCTTTAATAAATAACCTTATTTATTAAGCTTCATATTAAGTCCAGTGTTGGTGCTCACGTCAGTTTAAACATACCATAACAGCCACTAGGAAGTGTCACTTTCTAAGGGGACAAGTTCAAATTGGGAAAGAGATTCTGATGGCATAAAAATAGTAAGGCATAGTAGTAAGTGGATTATGATGTCCTAGGTGGTACATTCATTTGAAGCAAGGTAAACTGCATACATAATAATACAGTGGCCCCTTGATATCCCCTGGGGCAGAGATGTAGCCAGGATTTTGGGAAGGGGGGGTCCAGACTAAGTGCCACCATAATAATGGGACTTGGGTGCAGCAGTGCAGCAGCACACACCATTCATTGTATTTAACGGAAGGTGGGTCCGGACCCCATGGACCCCCCCCCCCCGGCTACATCACTGCCTGGGGTTTGGATCCAGGGCCCTTTGAGGATGTACAAGTCCCATTAAATATAATGGCATGATAAAATGGTGTCCCTTACATAAAATGTCAAAATCAAAGTTTGCTATTTGGAATTTATATATTTTTTGAATATTTTCAAGCCATGGATGCTTGAATCTGTGGATAAAGAATCTGTGGATACAGAGGGCCGACTGTAGAATGAGTTTCTTTTCCCAACACTGGGAAAAGCTGTGTCATCTGTTAATGACTTTGTTACTCACAAAGGTGTGAGGTTTGTAGAGTCTCCACTAACAACAGCAATCTATTTTTAAAATGTTATTTTGGCTTGAGAGAGGATGGCTAACTTCTAGGACCATAAGCACCTTTTTAAACTGATACTAACTGATAGGCACAGCAAAGAATCTTTTTTGTTTACCTAACTTTTGCGACACTGCTAGTGTCATCACCCCCACTTCAAAAAGAGCATCACCTGCTGTTGAATCCCTTGAAATTCATTTTTTAAACACTAAGATCCAGAAATGTTTTCATCTTGTCAGTTGTGCTTTGTACTCTATGTTACTTCAGAAGCTGAACAGCAACTGCCTTTGGAAACCTTTACAGAGTGTGGATGAACACAGAAAACAGTGGGAAGCAGATAAGCATAGATCTGTTAGTTTGACCACCAGAATTAAAATTATTAGAAAAGTGGAGACTGGTGAAAGAAAGAAAAAAATCATCATTGTGGAAGAGGCCTTGAAGTGTGCTTCAGAAGTTTCCAAATGTTTTTGTTTACTCATGCAATGCTTACTTGACACAGAGGTTTCATTTATACATGTGCATATGTTTAGTTCTGACTAAAATGTTTTCTGAAACATGTCCAAGCTATCAACTTTTTAAAGGTGAAGGAACCTATCTTAATTTTTTCCTTGTTATTTCTGCCTCTGGTACTAAAGTTTCTGTTCAGAAGTAATGCTCAGAACACAGCATCTATTTCATCGACCGGGATATACTTGTAATATAAGGACTCATTCAGATATGAAAGATCCTCATATTCAGCAATTCCATTCATGCAGAATTTCATGATAAACCCTTTAATCATGATTACATCGCACAGAGGAGTTTATCAGATGACGGAAATTGGAAGTATAATCTAATGGTAATACGAACACAAACATGGGGTTTCACGTTATTACGTATTAAAGTATTTCATGCAATTTCGGGCAAAAGGGAAGTCATTCAAAACGCAATCATGGCTTTTACGTTATTTCATATTAAAGCATCTCACACAATTTCGGGCAATGGGAAGTCATTTTCAGGTAATGGGAAGTCATTCTGAATGCATTCCGAATGCGATTGGAATTCACGTAGATTCGCTAAACTAGTGAATTCATGTGAATTCGAATTGGCTCCAATTGGCTCCATTCGAAATAAAGAGAAATTCCTCCTGTCTGATAAACTCCATACTCTTGGAGTGATTTTTAAAAAAAGCCTATGAATAGTTCTTAAGGACTGCAGGTTAAAAGAGTACAGAGATTCAAGAGATATGAGTTCTACACCAGTTTCTGGTACATAACAGGACTTTAGTATACTATTGTCATTCTCAGTCTTTGGTCCCCAAGCTGTTTTGGACTTTAGTTCCCAGAATTCCTGACCGCTGGTCAAACTGGGGCTTCCAACCATTAAAGACCAAAAAAATCTAGACCAAAAAAAGCTTGTGAACTGCAAGCATAATAGACAATGTATGTACCGAGGAGTCTAGCATTTTAACTCCCTACTCTGATATGAAATTGTGCCAAACAATTTTAAGCTAGTTACTTGCTTTTGTCTTAAACTTCAATCACTAGGTCAATCCAATGATAAAGCAAGTTGTTTTCTATACATTGTCCTATACTCCTTGGAAACAGTGGTTCTAAAATGTGATAAATATTATTTAAGACATGTATGCTGTTAGATCTAGGGTCTTTTTTTGTTTCTTGGGGGAGGGGGAGAGGACTCTTTTCCTTGGTCCTCCCAATCCTTTTGTGCTACCTCAATTTCTTGCAAAAAAAAAAAAGGCATGACAACAAAGAAAATATGAAATTCTTTAGAAACAAATACTGATTTTTTTAAAAAGCCTTTAAATATGGCACACTCTTCCCCAGCTTTCACATAAATGGTATTGATGAACATAATTTCTGAACGTGTGGCTTCTGGCATGAACTAGTTATTATTTTGACAGCTAGAAAATCAATATGAAGAACGGTGAACACGGGAAACATTCAATGGCTAATTAATTTTCCTGACGATCAAAGATTTTCTCCCTTTTCTTCAATTTTTTTTCTTAACTGAATGTCCAAGTTTCTCAATTGTTTCAAAAACCCACAATTGGGGAAAATCCACCGATGTTTTTTCACTGTCTGAATTGCTTCAACCAAAGAAAAATGATGGTATATCATGAGATATGCGAGCACCAAAGATGCTGACCTGCTTATCCCAACTGCACAGTGCACAAAGATTTTAGCTGCAAATGAAAGGAAAAGATAAGGAACAATGTGTATAAATGTTAAGTAAGACATTTCAAATGACAAAAAAAAATCTCTGAGGAGACATATAACAGTTATTCTATCTAAGCTCATGGCTTGATGTGTTAATACTGAATAATAAGAAGGTGTTTGACAACTTTAATTAGCAGTTCATGAATGAAGTAATGAAAAAACTGATCCTAGGGAAAAACTTTGTAAATTGGATTAATGCAATCTACCAAGAAAAAAATGACATAAAAATGAAGAGATTGGTTAATCAAAGGACTAGAAATCCAAGATCATATCTACAGCGGACATTTGTAGACAACATTGTGATATTTTTAGATGACCCGAATTATGGAATAGAGAAATTAATTAAAGTAATAGAGCTGGCAGGATTTAAAATAAACAAAGGAAAGACAGACTTATTAAGAAAAAAAATCACAAAGAAAGAAGAATTTGAATTATTTAGGAAATCAGGATTTAAGATTGAAAAGAAATATACTTACAACTCAGATTTGTATGATGACAATAAAGTTTGTAAACATATTAAAGAGGATTTGAAAAAATGGACAAAGCTGAAACTCTCGCTGTTAGGAAGAATATCTGCAATTCAAATAAACTTCTTGCCCTAAATGATATATCTGTTCCAAAATCTACTTATAATCAAACAGTGCATTATAATAGGTTGCAGTCCAATAAAAAGTTCAATAATCACTTTTTGAGAAGAGTGCTATTAAGAGTATGGTTAAAATACAAAAATTAACTTACTCTGAAGATAACCAATATGGACTTCCCCACATGAAGCATTTCATAAAGAAGAGAATTTACACAAAGGAAAATGGCCAACATATAAAGAACTATTAAAAATTAAAATTAAAACAAATGAAGAAAGCTCAATCAAGAAGGTGTTGTATGTCATCACTGGGTTTTTTATTGTCAATTAACAGAAACTTTTAAGAGAGAGATGAAATTAGGAGGAAAACAAAATGGGAAAACAAAATGAGAAAGCTTGCATCAATCAAGGAACAAACAGATATTCCCAAAGCTTTATAAACTGATACTAGATATTGGAACTGGAACAAGTAATAGCAAAAGAAAATATGATTTAATGGGCCTAGAATATTGGACATCCAATCCAGCTAGAGCAATGGTCTAAAACATGGAAATAGAATTTAAAAATTACCAAAAGTAACAACTTAAAAAAAATTACAAAATGTTCTACCATTGGCATTTGATAGCAGTAAAGCTAAGCAAGATTTCTAAAAACGTTAAGAATAACTGTTGGAAATGCAGGGAAGTGAATGCTACCTTTATCCATATGTGGTGGCAATGCCCAAAAGTAAAGAAATTTTGGAGATAGATTCATCTTAAAATAATGAAGACATTACAGATTAGACAGTTCTCTTACATCCATTCCACAGCATGATGGGCCTTGCCAGGTTAAAGCCACAACATTACCCATGAGCTGGAGTGATTTCTTACCTCCTAGTGTAGTCAAGGCTTTGTGTATAAATTCTGCAGCAGAATAAAAGTACGGACTTATGTCAAAATCGGGAAGGTCATGAGCTGGTACTCCGTGGTATTCAATAGTAGTGCCATAAAAGTCATGAGATTCTTGGCAATATATTGTTCCGTGGGCAGCATTCAAGATATGGCTAATGCCCATTTTCCATAAATCAAATCTGCTGTGGGCTGCAATACTGAAGAAAAGACGAAAAGGAAGATGGGACAGATTGACAGCAGGAAAATTATTTTCTTCTGCCTTTGGGGATTTCTTTTTTGAGGATGATGACGATGATTTATTTCTTACCTAACTCTCCCCATGAGTCAAAGCAAGGAACACCAACAGATTAAAACACAATGCATGTCAGTCAGTATAAAACACATCATACCAGTTTAAAAGAACATATAAGACTAATAAATATTAGCACAATCATTCCATATTTTAAAATGCATTATTTAAAATCCATGAATTAAAAATCATCTGGATAGGCCTGCTGGAAGAGACTATCCTTTACTGCTGTTGTAAATTCAGACAGCGTATTCAGCTGTCCAATCTCTTTCAGCAGGGTGTTCCACAGTCTAGGGACAGCTGAAGAAGAGTTGATGGTTACAACACGTATATTGTGCATTTTGATTGGTCAATAAAGGTATCACTGTTTGGTGGATTTTCATTTGAATTTGCTAAATGGCCCACACAGCTACCCCTGAATGTTTTTTGTATTATCTAATACTGCTTAGAGTTGGGAGGCAACTGCCCTTTTGATCACCTTGCCCAGGAAAGGGAGACTTGATATTGGTCATACCACCACTTGTTTAAAACAAGACGGAAAACTTCCCTACCTAAGAGCAGCTGAGTTCTAAGTACATCTCCTTTCTGGATGACCAGACATGCAGGACAGCAGTCACTTCAGTGTTGAGAGTTATACCTTTGCACTTTAGGATTTTTTCCAGTTTTTTCATGGCTGCCCTTCCCAGTCTTGATTTCTTGACTGCAGGTCTTCATTTTGGTCAGTTTTTGATCTAAGATATGGGAATTCTTTGACTATTGATTAACAGTAATATTTTAAAATATCTGTTTATTTTTCTCTGATCTATTTGTTTTAAGAAATAACCTAGTTTCTGATTAAAGCCCATGAGGCAAATGTACATAAACTGATTTCCTACTGCACATTTTATTTTCCCACTACACAAAATGCGTCCAGCTACGCATTAGAATAATGCCTGCCAACACTCTGTCAAATCCTTTCTGGGCCTGTGCCACACATCTGTGCAAGTTATGGCTTGTCTGAAGTCACCTTCTTCCTAGTGTTTGTTAAAACTGATATGTCCATAGTGGCATGCCCCAAAAAGAAATTAACATTCTTTATAAATGCACATGTTGTGTTTCAGGAAGGCACACTCCAGTGTGGTGGCATACGTGAAGGAGGAGCTGAGCAAATCTTATTGGTGCCAGCGAATTAAAAGCTCAGGGAATGCTATGAAGGGGATAGCTATGAGAGAGAAAGAATACAGAACAGAGACTTGTCTCTGATAAAAGGCATTAGGGGAAAGATCGCAGAGAGATAGGGAAAAGATGGCACAGAGATAGGGAAAAGCTGTACTAGAGATAGGACAGTCAGCGGGGGGAGGGGGCTGATTATAGTTTTGCAGAATTGCGAATGGTTAAATAGTTAATTTATTTGTGATCTAACAGTGTTTATTTTATTTCTCTATATATTTTTCCAACTGTGTCTAGCTATTCGTGTTAAGATTTGGTAAAGTCTGGTCACATTTACCAGAGTGAATTTAATGAACACATCCGCCTTGAAGCCCAAGTAATGGATCCAGGGAGGGATCTTGAAGGGAGAAGGGGCAAGGTCAATGAGAGGAGCCCAGGGGTTTGGCATGGTGTGGCCAGCCTGGAGACCGAATCCATCAAAGCACAAAAACTAGCCCAAAAACAGCCTCCTGGAAGAGATCCGTCTTATTAGCTCCTTGGATGCTTTCAGGAGAACAGTTAAGACAGATATCTTCTGGCGGACATACCCACCTGATCTTATATAAGAGATTGCTCCACTCCTTCAACTGTGATGGCGTGGTAATTTTATTGTCTTGTTATTTAACGATAGAGCTGGTTTTTAACAAAATTATATTGGCACTGTGTTTACTATTGTTTTTATTGATGTGGTTTTAGGTTGTAATCCCACCTCGATCCAATTGGGAGAGGCAGGAAATATAAATAAATTTTATTATTATTATTATTATTATTATTATTATTATTATATAAAAGCAGCATGTAAATAGCACAAATATTTGGCATAGCTTTGGAAGGGTTATAGGACTGGGCATTTACGGTTAACACCATGGTCTGATTTAGCTATATGGAATATGTTTGTGTATTTGCTTAGAGGCTGTTGATAAACTGCAGTTGTTTAGGTATCCTGTACGAAATGCCTATATCCACTAAGGTCTGTGTTTCAGCTGTACTATTTCAAAATGTAGTTGGGATTTTATATGATTGAATGGTTCTCCTTAAAAAATATATAAAAAATCCCCACAGCCCAAAAGTGAGTGTCAGTGAGAAGGCTAGGCTAAACCAACACCCTTCTCCCTGGAGCTAAGTTTTTATATAGACATAATTGTTTTGGGCAGAGGACACTTAATTCACGTTAGCCGACCTCTGCAGCTCAAAGTGGTTACAATATGTAAATAATTGTATTGTGCTTTGTTTTTAATATTGCTCCCCAAGGCTTGTTCCCCAATGTACCTGATAGGAAAAAAAGAGTGGTGATACAGTGCTAGGCCCTTAGACTATTGATAAACAATCTGTAAAATATTAGACTGCAATACTACTACTGTTAATGCATGGAAAATTGATTATGCACATACTCATTTCAAAGGCAGCATAACTAGTTCGGTATCCAGCCAAGTCACAGAATTAAGCACTTCTTGGCGACAGTATTTAATTGATGCAGTAGTTGTTGCAAGGGATATGTTGAACTATTCTACCAGGATGTACTTACTGATCTCCTAAGTAAAGATTAGGCCATACTTCATCAACATGGTTACAGGAGGGCCTTCCGGTATTCAGGAGCTCTTCTAAGTCTTTAAGAGTCGGGGTCTCTGGTGTAGATGTTTCAGAGCCTTCTGGGTCTTTGGAGAGTGATACACTCTCTTCGGCCATCATCATCAAAACAGCAGCTCTCCCCTCTGAAATTTGAGAAAGTGAGCCACATTTGCTTATTTATGCAACAGCCGTCCCAGTTGTCATTCAGAATCCAGCAGTGATGACAGGTGCTGGACGCTGGTAAAGCAAGTTATGCAGTTAAATTCAAGATTGCAAAGGAGTGCAATTAGTACTACTCTCAAGAGGAAACCATCATTCAACAACACCCTACACTAGAAGTTCAACTTTAATAAATAATAAACCATTACCAAAGAAAAATATCTTGAGGCTAGAACTCTCATTTCTCTTGCAATTAAGCTGTCTTGATTATGCCAACACTGATATGGACTGTCTTTCTGCCTCTCTGTTTTGTCTCTGGATGTGGCTCTAAACCTGAAGACAAAGAATCTTAGCATACGAAAGCCCTTCTAAGTTATACTTTGTTCACAAATAAAGGTCCCGGGGAGTGTTGTGTAAGTAAAACTTTGTATATTTTTGCATTCTGGGAAAGAATTGTGTGACCTTTGCTGTTTGCAATAGTGTAGCAGTCACATTTTAAAGCCTTGTGTTATGTTGCAGTTCTGGTTCACATTAGCTGCTTAGGAACAGATTCTGAAAGGAAGGGTAGGGAGATCATCCTTCTTAATATTTATGAAAAGTGCCTGGATCAGGTAACCAACCCTCAGCAGATAATAAGGGCCCACTGTACTTTCCCTTTTGTTGTGGCAAAAACAGCAGTGGTCCCTTTAAGATTATTACAAGCTGTGTTCCCAAGTGGACTATTGGTTTTGATACCATCAACTCTGCTAACCTAGCAGAGCTGTTTAAGGTGGTGGGGGAGCTGATGCAGGTTCCCCCTGCGCCAAACCCCCTGCTAGAGCCTACGGCAGCCTGCTGTGAGGTGTTTAACATTCACTTTGCAGATAAACTCTCTCGGATAAGAGCCAACTTGGATGCCAATATTTGTCCAGGGCCCAATGGTGAGGTAGCTAGCAACTCTGTTAGTGTCAGTTTACTGGATGATTTTCAATCGGTAAGTACCGATGACGTGGACAAGCTCCTTGGATGTGTGAGGAAGACGACTTGCTCCCTTGATCTGGGTCTATCTTGGCTGGTCATCCACGGAGGGGATGCATTGAGAACATTCCTTCAGGAGGTGATCAATGCATCCCTCAGGGAAGGCATCGTTCCATCTTGTCTGAAGGAGGCAGCCGTTAAGCCCCTCCTGAAGAAGCCTTCCATTGATCCCCTGGATAGAAATAACTACAGACCAGTTTCCTTGTTACCTTTTCTCAGCAAGGTGATCAAAGAGCAGTCATCTCCCAACTCCAAGCCATCTTGGATGAAACAGCTCGGAGAGTGGTGGAGTCGCTTTCCTTGGAGGTTTTTAAGCAAAGACTGGATGGCCATCTGTTGGGTATGCTTTGATTGGGAGCTCCTGCATGGCCCTGGATGGCCCTTGTGGTCTCTTCCAACTCTATGATTCTATGATTCTATGAAATAATGCATGATTTTTCCCCACCGTGAAATAACTGTACTTTGCTGCTGCAGATCAGCTGGCTATCCTATGGCAGCAGGTTGACTTGTGTAAGTATCATCAGAGGAGGATTGCATGAGTGGGCCTTAAAATCATCTAAATACTCCAGGCACCCCAATGTAGAACTGAAAGAGCTTTAATGTCAGAGAAACACTTTACTGAGTACCTGATTATGAGTGAATGTGTCGGGGATGGCCATTTTGGGTATATGGTCTCATGTAAGAAGCAAGTAAAAGGCTTATGCCAGCAAAAGTATCTTGAACTCTTAGAAACGATCATTAAGTACTTTTAAAACAGAAAAGAAAATATCAGTATTCTCATATGAGGAAAAAAATCTGTTGCCATTATTTGCTGTCAAGTCAACTTTGAATTATGCCAGCCCTGTGAATGAGGCTTCCAAGACCCCTGATCACCCACAGCATTGCTTAGTTCTTGCAGACTCAGGGCTGTGGCTTCCTTCATTTGAGTCTATCCATCTGGAATGCAGTCTTCCTCTTTTCCTAATGCCTTCCGCTTTGCCAAGCATTATCGCCTTTTTCAATAAGCCATGTTGTCTCATATGTCCAAAGTACAGCAACCTTAGTTTAGTTATCTTTACTTCTTTGCCCATTCATTTGTCCTGTTAGCTGTCTAGGGTATCCATAGACCTAGAGGAGCACATTCAAATGAGTTAACCTTCTTCCTGTAAGGTTTATTTACTGTCCAGCTTTCATAATTGTACATAGAAATCAGAAATACTGCATCCTGGATTATTCTAACTATTTAATTATATATTTTTACACTTGAGGATCTTGGCTTGTTCCTTCATGGCTGCCTTTCCACGTTTTTATCTTCTTCTGATTTCTTGACTATGCTCTCTATTTTGGTTAATCACTGAACCAAGGCATAGGAAACATTTAATTATTTCAGTGTTTTCATTACCTGCTTTAAAGTAATTTGAGGTCATTATTTTTGTCTTCTTACTATTCAGCTCTAACTCTGCTATTGCACTTGCTTCCTTAACTTTCATGAATAGTTGTTCCCATGGTGTCATCTGCATATCTTAAATTATTGATGTTTCTTCACCCTGTTTTCATGCCCCTTTACTCCGAGTCTTAGTCCTGCTTTCTGTATATATTTTACATATAAATTAAAACACAAAGTGGACTGGTAACACCCAATAAAATGACTGTAGAGAAGAGACAAAATCTGAGTGTTGGAAAATATAATTTTATTCTTAAAATTAGCCCAGCATGTTTCAGCCTAGATGTATTTAATGGCTTTCCTCAGGGGCTGTTAAAAGGGGGGAAAAGGGACAATACATAAACAACAACAACAAAATAACGGGACAAGTTACAATGTGCAGTATCAATTTTGTGTACATATATCTTGCATCAAGTTGCTTGTAAAATGTTTCAACGTTTAAAAAGCCTATTATCCCAAATAAACTTACACAAGTACAAAATCTTACTTACAGTAGAAGTTTAAAACCGCCTGCAGGTATTCCAAAAAGAGCATCTCCAAAGCTTATGCTTGGCAAATTGAAAGCATTATCAGAACATTATCCTGTTCCAATTTTTTCTACAGTGTATCAAGGACACTCTCGTCATAGCAATGCTACAGCAGAGTGGAAAGTTACAGGATATCTGAAAACTTGAATTTTAAAAAAGATGGATGTAGTCCACATTTAGACTATGGGGACCACTGTAACTTGTCAGATTTCGATATCCAATCAATTTCTTTTTAAAGCAGGGTCATTTTTGGGGGAAAAGTTTCTCATGTATCCAAAACCACAGACCCTTAAAGGAGTGATCATGTTCCAGATGATGGTTAACCGAAGGGGCATATCTCTTCCTGATATTGCTAAGATGTTCATCTATGTGGATTTTTAAGGCGCTAGATGTTTTTCCTTATGCAGTTTGTTGCAGGGACACCTGACAGCATAAATCACATATGGAGTGCTACAAGTTTATAATTGTTTTAGGGTGATTCACAACTCTGTTATCTTGAATGTGTACTCACAATAAGTACAATGTCCACATAGGTATTAGCCTTTTGGGTCTGCTGATGATCGTAGAATATTGAGATGGGAGTGTTGATGTGCTTTGAAATCATGAATCTATGGGGCTTTCTAGATTGGCAGGAAAGGGCGACATGAAGTTGCCTTTTCCTTAATATTTAGCAGCTGCACTGCAAGTCCCAGGTGTGTAATAAAAAGGCATAGGGCAGCTACACTGAGGAGGTGTGGGGACGACTTATCTGAAGTCTTTTCTGTTGCTCAGCAACTACATTGGAAGCTGTCAGGATGCTAGAAACACAGGTGGAGCAGCTGCACGGGTGGTAATGAACGGGGCTTTTGGCCGCACTGAACCTTTAATATTTTTTGTTGTTGTTGTTGCCGGTTGTGAACTGCGCAGTTGCGCAGGTACATCACACATGAACTGTGCAGTTATGAAGATCTGTCAAATTACCATTGTGGTTTCGCTTCCCTTTTTAAAGTGCGCAGTTGCATCAGTGCACTATGAATGAACCCCTTTATTTTATAATAATAATAATAATTACTATAACTATTATTATTATTATTATTAATACCTCACCCCTTTGAGATCAATTGAGGCGGCTTACACATTAAAATATTATTACATCAATAAAACAACTGCATCCCTCCCCCCTTAAAAAGATATTAAATCTGTTACAATTTAAGTTCATGAATAAACTTCTTTATTTTATGAATGAATTGACATTTTATGTGCAGTTGCATAACAGTTACAGCATCCCAGAGTCCCTACTGCGCATGTCTAGGGTTCGGATTAGAGCTGGAGCTAGGGTTTGGGAGCCTTAAAAAACTGCACAGTTGCACTGCAGCATTTAGACATAGCTGCGCAGTTACACCCTTTTTAAAAAGAAGCTGGGAAAAGCAGGTCCTTTTTTAAGCTGCTTTCCCCCCACTAAAATGCAAAAGAAGTGCGTTCATGCCAAACTTTCAGTGTGGGTCATCTAAAGGCTACACTTTCATGCAGGCATGAACACACCCCTTTTTGCCAGTCTAGATCAGCCCTATGAGTTCTTTTAAAACAAAGAAGGAACATTTCTTGACATCCATGTATGTCCTTCAAGATGTGCCAATATTTTCTGATACTACTTTGCAGTTTTGGAGTTATGGTATCACAAGTCAAATTGCAGTTTATTCTGTAGTTAGTTCTTCTAGGGCTCTCTAGGGCTATACACAGTATCGCTCCCAAGCGCCCTCTCAGGCCCGCTTCCAAAAGGAAGCCCTGGTACACGGAAGATCTCCGGGCAAGGAAGCGGGTCCTGCGACGGCTAGAGTATGCCTGGTGGAAACACCAGCGTTTATCCGACAAGGCTCTCCTAGACCTTCATTTGGAGGACTATGGAGAGGCGATGCAAGCAGCTAAGAACTCGTTCTTTGCTGCTCGTATCGCGTCCGCGGAGTCGCGTCCAGCAGAGTTGTTCAGGGTAGTGAGGGAGCTAACTCAGCTCCCCCCTGCCCCGAACCAGATCCTTGAACCAACCAAGGCCTGCTGTGACCAATTTAACAACTTCTTCACGGATAAAATCTCTCGGATAAACGAAGGTCTGGACGCCAGAGTTGAAGCAGAACCCAGAATAGAGGCGTCTAGAGCTTCCGTGGACTCTGTTGTACTGGATCAGTTTGAGTCTGTCGGTACCGAGGATGTGGACAAGATCCTTAGAAGTGTTCGGAAGACAACCTGCTCTCTTGATCCCTGCCCCTCATGGCTAGTGGCCCAGGGGGGACCGGCAGTAACCTTGCTGTTACGCCAAATTATTAATACATCTCTGAGGGAGGGACAATTTCCTGACCATCTAAAATTGGCCATAGTAAGACCGCTATTGAAAAAGCCCTCCCTCGACCCCCTGGTTCATAATAATTATCGGCCAGTCTCGCTGCTGCCATTTCTGGGGAAGGTGATCGAGAGGGCGGTTGCACTCCAACTTCAATCGATCTTGGATGAAACGGATTTTCTAGATCCATTTCAAACCGGTTTTCGGGCGGGCTACGGGGTGGAGACGGCCATGGTCGCCCTGGTCGATGATTTCCGTCTGGGCATCGACAGGGGTAGCGTGTCCCTGTTGGTGCTCTTGGACATCTCAGCGGCTTTCGATACCATCGACCATGGTATCCTTCTGGAACGCCTGGCAGAGGTGGGAATCCGGGGCACTGCGCTCCAGTGGTTCCGGTCCTACCTCTCTGGGAGGTTCCAGATGGTGCAGCTGGGGGACGTGTGCTCCGATAAGAGGGCCCTCACTTCTGGGGTCCCTCAAGGAGCCATTCTGTCCCCCATGCTCTTTAACATTTACATGAAACCGCTGGGAGAGATCATCCGGAGGCATGGGGCGCAGTGTTATCAGTACGCTGATGACACCCAAATAGTCTTCTCTATGTCTCCGACTGATGCAGTGACCAGGGATGGCATCGCTCCCCTCGTGGCCTGTCTGGAATCGGTAATGGACTGGATGAGGGAAAACAGACTCAGCCTGAATCCAGAGAAAACGGAAGTGCTGGTGATAGGCTCTCCCGGTCCAGGGATGGAGGTGGTTCCACCCGTCCTGAACGGGGTCACGCTCCCCGTAAAGGACACAGTACGCAGTCTGGGGGTGCTCCTCGATTCGTCGCTCCATCTGACTTCTCAGGTGGATGCGATGGTCAGGAGCACCTGTTATCAGCTTCGGCTGATTCGCCAGCTGCGTCCCTACCTGGACCGGGGGGACCTTGAAACCGTAGTACATGCTCTAGTAACCTCTCGGTTGGACTTCTGCAATGCAATCTACATGGGGCAGCCTTTGTATCATACTCGGAAGCTACAACTGGTACAAAATATGGCAGCGCGGGTGGTCACTGGCGCTCCCAGGGCCGCCCATATAACACCAATATTAAAAGATCTACATTGGCTGCCTATTCGCTTCCGGGCTCAGTACAAAGTGCTGGTTATCACCTATAAAGCCCTATATGGCTTGGGCCCAGGGTACTTGAAGGACCGTCTCTTCCCATATAATCCGCCCCGCACACTTAGATCTTCTGGACAGCGGTTATTGAGAGTTCCGGAGACCAGACTAGTGACCACGACGAAGAGGGCTTTTTCCATCTCTGCCCCCGGTCTCTGGAACTCTCTACCTATTGATCTCCGCTTGTCCCCCTCCCTTGCACAATTCAAAAAGGATCTAAAGACCTATTTATTTAACCAGGCATACTGCTGAATGGACTTTTATGTATTAGCCTGTTGTAATGCCGCCCACTGTTTCGCTTTGCTGCCTATTTGCACTTGCACCTGTAATTGAGAATTGTGATTTTATACTTTTATTGTTTTATTGTATTTGGCTTTTTAACTGTTTTTATGTCATTGTTTTTATTGTTTTACTTGCTGTACACCGCCCTGATCTATGGAAGGGCGGTATAGAAATAAACCATATTATTATTATTATTATTATTATTATTCTTTCTTCTTTTTTTGAGAAGATCAGCCAGTGTTATCAGTGCAGTCCTGTGGTTAATGACAGACTTCATCCCACAGCTGGCAGCTGGGTGACCTTGATTCATCTAAAAAGTATTTCTCCCTTGTACAGTTTAATTCTCGAGTGCAACTTGATGCAATATTTCTATATCTTTTATCTTTTAACAGTCCTGAGCAATGCCATTAAATACTTCTACACCTAAATGGGTTGGACTATTTTTCACATATCCCCTAATTTCCACTCTGCCATAGAATTGCTATGACAATCTTTGTCTCCTACTTGTCAAATTATCAGCTGCCAGGTTTGGAGCCACTCTTTTTGGAATCCCTGCAGGTGATTTTAAAATTACACTGCATGTAGTATTTTGTACACGTGTAAGTTTATATGGGTTTTTAAAACTGAGATAATGTACGTGCATCTTGGTGCAAGATACATTGACATTGCAATTGTAATTTGTCCCCTGTTACACTTTTTTTTATTTAAGTTTCTTTCTTTTATATTTTAACTACTCCTGGAGAAAGCAACTAAATACCTCCATGCCCAAATGTGTAAGACTATATTTAAGAACAAAATAATATTTTTCAACACTCTTAGACTTTGTCCCTTCTCTACATCCCTACATATAAATTAAACGGACAGGGTGAAAACATGCACTCTTGTTTGACCTTGTCAATAGGAAATCATTATTTCACCACACTGTGACCTGACAGTGGCTTTTTGTCCAGAGTACAGATTACACATTAGGAAAATCAGATGTCGTGGCACTCCCATTTCTTTTACAACAAAGTATAATTTCTCATTATCTGCTCCAGTGGTTCTCAAACGGTGGGGTGGGACCTCAGCGGCGGGAGTGAGAGCTGCTAAATTTACACATGCATTTGAGTTAAATATCAGATTTACTTAAATAAAATCTAATTTGAACAATGTTGTTTCCTTATAAAATGTTAAAATATAAATATACATGAATGTGTGAATGAATATACGCACACTAAAGAACAAAATATTTTAATTCATATACTATTTTGAGGGGGAGGGCACCCACATGTAGATGTAAAGCGGTGTCCCAAGGGTAAAAAGTTTGAATACCATTGATATTCACAGTCAATGTCTCTGCTAATCTATAAAGTACAGTATAAAGTAAAGTAAAGTAAAATGCAGGCACACTGTACTTCTATTTATGCAGCCTAGAATCACATTGGCCTTTTTAGCTGCCCCATCACACTGTTGACTTCATCCAACTTATGATCTACTAAGACTCCAAGATCCCTTTCACACTTATTATTAGCTTTATTTATAAAGCACCATAAGTGTACATGGCGTTGTACGAAAACCAAATAAAATCAAGAATATGTAAAAAGCCTGCCTATGACATACAATCTAGAGATTAAAACAACAAGTTAAAAACATCATAAGAAACAAGTTAAAACAGCAGATATCAAATATTAAATCAAGCATCAAAACAACCAGGTCACAGTCACAAACTTCCTGGGACCGCTTCCCTAAACAATATGGTCTTAAATGGTTTTAAAGCAAGTGAGAAGGGACGAATCCGGGATGAGGCAGTGGAAATCTTAGTCTTATTAAGCCAGATGTTCCCCATCCTATATATATGCATTTCATTCCCCCCCCCCCCCCCAAATGTAGTATCTTAAATTTCTCCATACTGAAATTCCCTTTGTTAGCTTTGGCCCAGCTTTCTAATCTATTAAGGTCATTTTGAATTTGGTTGTTCCAGTGCCCTTATGCAATTCATCCTACCTCTTCTCTCCTTCTGGTTCCAAGTATGCCCTAGAACTCATGGGATGTTCTTAGGCATTTCTAAGGAAAATCTGGATAGCCACTTACAAGATATTGGGTTACTGGGATATTGCATTTTCTGCATCACCAGATGGATGGAGCAGAATACCTTTGACCTTCTTTCAGATTCTGCATTTCTGTACTTTGGAGTTGAACACCTTGGGATGTGTAAGTAGGATACATACACACAGACACACACACACAAAGGTTTGTCCTTCAAGTATCAGTTTAGGTCCACCTCAGTAAACAGTACTACTCCCTCAACTTGATGGGAAAATGTTTGCCAACTTTTGTGTAAATGTTTGAACTACCTTACAGACACACATTTCCCCTGATACCTCGTGTGTGTGTGTGTGTGTGTGTGTGTAGCCCAAACCTACAAATCTAAAAGTTTTAGTAGCACGAATTTAGAAAAAAACATGTGCCAATTGCAATCCCACAGCTGAATTATTGTTTCTGAAAACAAAATTCCAGCTGCCAAAGACTTATGCAGCAACAGCATGCCCTTCTCCCTGCCCACTCACAAGTGAATTTACTGAGGCTACAGTACTTTGGAGATACTATGAGAGGACATGACTCATTGGGAAAGATTATAATGCTAGGTAAAGCAGAACACAGTAGGAAAAGAGGGAGGAACTGCAGGCAGATTGATTCAATCAAAAAAGCCACCCATAAAGTGTTCAAGTCTGTTAATCACAGAGTGTCTTGGATACCTCAAATTCATTGGGTTGCTATATGATGAGTATTAAAAGTTTCAAATAGACATATAGCAGTCAGTAAGAACACCTTTCTATGGCATCTGTTCTCTAGCGCTAATCATAGTTCTTCGTATTTTGATTGCTGCTGTGCCGAATTTTAACCACCTTATATGTTATACGCTTATTGATCTATTACTGTAAATAAAAATATCTGTGTTATCTATGCTAAAGCCAACTAGACTGCAATTAATAAGATTGCACTGGCAACCCTCCTCTGAACCAATCTTGCCAAGAAAAACCCAGGGGAGAGTTGCCTTAGAGTTGCCGTAAGCCGGAAAGGACTTGAAGGCATATAACAAGAAGGCTGTTGCCTTACTACAAGAAATCACGCTGAACTCTAGAGAACTTACATATCATTTGCTTGTGAAACACCCATTCATTTACTTAAAGGGGGTAATTATACACCGTGTAAATACTTAGAGAGATCTTGTAGCACTTTTGAGACATAACTGAAAGAAAGAAATTGGCAGCATGAGCTTTCGTGGACTTTCGTCTACTTCCTCAGACACATTTGGTCCAAATTTCCTCAGATCCAAATGCATCTGAGGAAGAAGTCTGAAGCTTACGAAACCTCTTGCTGCCACCTTATTTCTTTCATTTAGTCTCAAAGGTGCTACAAGATCACTCTACGTACTCATTCTACAGACTAACACGACTACAGCTTTGAATTCTATCACTTGGCAGATTAGGCCTTTTGGTGTATGTATTGATTTGTGTTTCTAAAGTGAAGCAGCCTGATGCTCTGGAGATACTCTTCCTCAGAGCATAGCATTTGCAATTCCACACATTCTGTAGTGAAACCCATTAATAGGCAGAGAGGATCTTCCTGACAGATTATTCCTTTCTCCTCATAGAAAGGTGTCTAGTTCACAATCCGTGTAAAGCAAAATACTTTGACCACAGAACTGAGTGCACCGAATGGCAGGGCAGGATGTGAGGTGACCATACAACTCAGGGGTGACCGACAAAGCTGGATTTGTGGCACCAGTGCCCACATGACTAAGAATGGGGCCTTTCTCTCTTTCTAGATACTACCACAAAACAGCAAAGCAGCAGTGCGGTGTAATGAACGGAGAGTTGGGGCCAGAACTCAGGAGGATCAGAGTTCGAATCCCTGTTCGGCTATGGAAACCCACATGGGCAAGTCACACACTCTCAGCCTCAAAGGATGGCAACGGCGAACCCCTTCTGAAGCAATCCAGCCAGGAAAACCCTATGAAAGGGTCCCCTTTGAGTGGTGAACAGTCAGAAGTGATTCAAAAGGCAGGTGGCAGCAACAAATCCACCTTTTGGGTTGGGGGAGTAAGGATATGAAGGCTTATTTAATTAAGGTTCAAACCACACTGCAGAAATAATCCAGTTTGAGATCACTCTCACTGCCCTGATTCAATGGAGTTCACCCCACGGGAGGAATTTTTCCCAATTTCGATTGGAGCCAATTCAAATTCGCGTAAATTCGCTAAACTAGCGAATGTACGTGAATTCTAATTGTGTTAGGAAAGCATTCAGAACGACTTCCCATTTCCTGAAAATGACCCCCCATTGCCTGAAATTGCGTGAGATACTCTTATACGCAATTACATGAAACCCCATGATTGCGTTCGGAATGACTTCCCATTGCCCGAAATTGCGTGAGATACACTTGTATGCAATTAGGTGAAACCCCAAGATTGTGTTCTGATTGCCATTGCATTATACCCCCAAATTCCATCGTATGATAAACTCCAGTGCTAAAGGAATTCTGGAAGCTGTCGTTTTTGTGAGACATTTAGCCTTCTCTGTCATTTTGTCATCATGCTACACTCTCATAGAGTGCTGCTATTCCACTTTTGCTGTGTTCCCTGCCTCCTACTCCATTCCGGGGTTTGTAGTCCAGTGAGGCCTAAGAGCGCTCTAGCTGAATATTCTTAATGCCTCTCTTTAAACTGCAAATCCCAGAATGTAACAGGAGGAAGCAGTCAGAGCAGTTAAAGTGGAATAGGGGCACTATAAGAGTGTAGTGAGATAATCTAGAGAGCTATTGTGCCACAATAAATTACAATGCCCAGCATTTTCCCTTAGCACTGAACCAGGGCAGTTAAATGGATTATTTCTGCAGTGTGTATTTTTTTGTGAGTTTTCCAGGTTCTGTGGCCATGCTCTAGAAGAGTTTATTCCTGATGTTTTGCCAGCAGCTTTGGCTGGCATCTTCAGAGAATGCTAGCATGGAGGAGAGTGGGATATGTATGTGTGTGTGTGTGTATATATATATATATATATATACTGTGTGACCCTGGGTTGGGAGGAGTGATTTCCATGGTAATCTGCGTATTGTTCTTAGTTTTTTATGGGTTTTTTGGACCGTGGGGCCATGTTCTAGAAGAGTTTATTTCTGACCTTTCGCCAGCATCTGTGGCTGGCATCTTCAGAGAATGCTAGCATGGAGGAGAGTGGGATATGTATATACAGCAGTCCCTTCCATTATGCAGGGGATCTTTTCTGGACCGCCTTGCATAAGAGAAATTCTGTGTATGCTTGAGCCCCATTAAAGTGAATGGTGCTCATGCCTGCCACGGTGTGCGGCGGCGGGTGGCAGTGTGTGCCATTGCTTTCCGCTGCACGGTGCCACTTCTTCCAGCGTGACTTCTAGCATATGCTGGAAGCTATATAAGGCACACCCACGTATGGTGCAGGCACACTGTATGTGTGTGTGTGTATATATATATATATTTATACTGTGTGACCCTGGGTTGGGAGGAGATTTTCCATGTTAATTTTTGTATTGCTCTTAGTTTTTTGCGGGTTTTTTGGGCTATGAGGCCATGTTCTAGAAGAGTTTCTTCCTGACGTTTCACCAGCAGTTGTGGCTGGCATCTTCAGAGAATGCTGGCATGGAAGAGCGTGGGATAAACCAGTGTATACATACCCACACACACACACATATATATACTGTGTGACCCTGGGTTGGGAGGAGTGATTTCCGTGTTAATTTTTGTATTGTTCTTAGTTTTTTGTGGGATTTTCGGACCGTGTGGCCATGTTCTAGAAGAGTTTCTTCCTGATGTTTGGCCAGCATCTGTGGCTGGCATCTCTGGAGAATGCTGGCATGGAAGAGAGTTGGGTGTATATATATATATATATATATATACATACACACACACACGCACACATATATATATATATATATATACACACACACACACACATACATATACCGGTATATATACACACATACACACACACATATATATATATAAACACACACTCAAGGATATATACATACACACACACATACATATATACACATACACATACATATATTTATATACAGTAGAGTCTCGATTATCCGACATAAACTGGACCGGATGATAGTTGGATAACTGAAAATGTTGGATAATCCGAAAGGTCCAAGAAAAGCCTTGAAATCACTATGAATTGCAAATGTATTGAAGTTTTATTGCAATAACAGTAAAAGTAAATGTAAAGAAATTACTGATCGACATTGTGATGTACGGTATAATCAGTTCAGTCCTCTGAAAATGTAAAGAAATCTCAGAAAATTTAAAGAAATCACAGCAGCCATGATGTTGGATAATCTGGAATGTTGGATATAACCGAAGGTTCGATAATCAAGGCTCTACTGTATATACATACACACACACATACATATATACACACACATATACATATATAGATACATATATACACACACATACATATATACATGCACACACATACACATATATACGCATACACACAGAAACATATATACGTACACACACACATATACACATACACACACACATATACACATACACATATATACATAAATACATATATACACACATACACATACATATACATATATACACACACATACATATATATACACACAAACACATACACACACATACATATATATACACACAAACACATATGTACATACACACACAAGCACATACACACACACATATATATATATATACATACATACACACACACATATATACCGGTATACACACACACACACACATAAATAAATATATATATATATACACACACACACAAATATACAGTATATGTGACCCTGGGTTGGGGGGGGAATGCTTTCCACGTTAATCTGTGTGTATTGTTCTGTTGTGTTGAACATGTATGTGTTTGGGAGGGACCATAAAACTCTCATTGTATGTACAGCAGCAGCAGCACAGCCTGCTATGGCTCCTCCCCCCTCCCTCCTTCCTCCTCGAGGAACTGAAACTGAGGAAAACCCAAACCAAACTGCCACTACTAGTGCCAACAACAGAGCACCACCAACGGTTTTCCTCAAGAAGCCACGCCCCCTTGGCGCGAGCCGGGGGGGGGAGAGAAGGGGGCGGGGCTTGGTTGGGGGGCGGGGCCTGCCTCTCGTCCCGAAGATAGAACCTTTTCAGCTCGAGTAAGTCTTCCTTTCACGGAAGCGGTGCGTGGTGGCGGCCGGGTGCCATAGTGGAGGCCCCGCCCCTTCCGCTACGTCACGGGGTGTTGATGCTGCTAAGGCTGGCCTCTCTTTCAGTCTCAGTCTCAGGCTCAGTGTGGCTGGAGCTGCTGGCTGAGGAGGGTGATGGGGAAGGAGGAGGCGCGGCAACGGCGGCGCAGGGAGCGCAGCAGCAGCAGACCTCCGCCCCGAGGAGCCTCCTCCAGCGAGACGTAGCGGACGACGGTGAGGAGGAGGACGTCCTCCTTTTCCAGGACGCGTCCTCCATTTCTGGTGGGCGGGGTGGGGGGAGTGGGGAATGGGGGGATTCCACAAGGTCCTCTCAAAATCATCAGCAGGGAATTTATGCTTATTTTTCTGAATTTATTTATTTTTTTATTTATTAATAAAGGTAACCAATTAATTTAACAAATTTAATATATTTAATAAATTAATAATAAGTTATTATTATTATTATTATTATTTGTATGAGTAATGGGTTTATTTCTTATTTATTCTTATTTATTTTTGTGAATTTATTTATTTTTTATTTATTAATAAAGGTAATAAATTCATTTAACAAATTTAATATATTTAGTAAATTAATAATAAATTATTATTATTATTATTATTTGTATGAGTAATGGATTTATTTCTTATTTATTCTTATTTATTTTTGTGAATTTATTCATTTTTATTTATTAATAAAGGTAACAAATTAATTTAACAAGTTTAATATATTTAACAAATTAATAATAATTTATTATTGTTATTATTTGTATGAGTAATGGATTTATTTCTTCTTATTTATTTTTGTGAATTTATTTATTTTTTATTTATCATTATTATTTATTTATTAGTATAATTTATTATTTGTATGAGTAATGGACTTATTTCTTATTTATTCTCATTTATTGTTGTCAATTTATTTATTTATTTTTTATTTATTCTTATTTATTATTACTATTATTATTTATTTGTATGAGTAATGGACTTATTTCCTATTATTTATTTTTGTGAATTTATTTATTTTTTATTTATTATTATTATTATTATTTATTTGTATGAGTAATGGACTTATTTCTTATTTATTCTCATTTATTTTTGTGAATTTATTTATTTTTTATTTATTCTTATTTATTTTTGTGAATTTATTTATTTTTATTATTATTTATTATTATTATAATTTATTATTATTATTATTTGTATGAGTAATGGATTTATTTTTTAGATTTATTTATTTTTGTGAATTTATTTAATTTTTAATCAATTTAAATAAATTGAATACATTTAATAAATTATTTTAATAATTTTAATTAGTTTAATTAATTTAATAATAATGTATTATTATGATGATGATTAGGATTATTTGTATGAGTAATTGGTTTATTTCTTCTTATTATTTATTTCTTATTCTTAATTAATTAAATATATTCATTTACTACTTTTATAAATAAACGTAAATTTTACAATAAACTTGGAAATTCATGTTTCTTCATCCTGCTTCAAAATTTTGAGAGGACCTTTAGTAAATTAACTACTTAATAAATTTAATAAATTCATTTATTACCTGTATAAACAAACGTAAATTTGCAATAAATGTAAACTCATGCTGCTTAGAATGTTGAGAGGACCTTAATTAACTTAATTAACTACTTAATTAAATATATTCATTTATTAAGGTTCTCTTAATCTTGAACAGGATGAAGAAGTATACATTTATGTTTATTGTAAATTTTGGTCTATTTATTTAAGCACATAAATAAATTGACCAAAATTCACAATAGGTCCTCTCAGTCTTGTTCAGGACTAAGAAGCAATGATTTACATGTATTGCAAATTTACATGGATTTATTTATTTATTCAATAAATAAATTTGCAAAAGGTCCTCTTGATCTTGAGCAGGACGAAGAAACATGAATTTCCATGTTTATTATGCATTTACGTTTATTTATAGGAGTAATAAATGTATTTATTAAATTGATTAAGTAGTTGATTTACTAAAGGTCCTCTCAATCTTGAGCAGGATGAAGAAACATGAATTTACATTTATTGTAAATTGTAAATTTACATTTTTATATGAGTAATAAATGAATATATTTAATTAATTTACAAATTTTACAAAAGATCCCCTCAATCTTGAGCAAGACTAAGAAGCATGGATTTGCATTTATTATAAATTCACATTCATTTATATGAGTAATAAATTTATTATATAAATACATTTACAAAATTTACAAAAGCTCCTCTCAATCTTGAACTGGATTGTGAAGCATGAATTAGGATTTATTGTAAATTCACATTTATTTATATGAGTAATAAATTTAATTGTTAAATTAATTAATAAATTTTCAAAAGGTCCTCTCAGTCTTGAACTGGACTAAGAAGCATAAATTTAACATTTATTGTAAATTTACATTTATTTATATGTATTTGTTTGTTGAATAAATTTGTTAAATAAAGTATTTAAGCAAATAAATTTGTTAAATAAACTATTTAAACAAATAAATTTATTTGTTAAATAAACAAAATTAAATTTACAAAATTTACAAAAAGACCTCTCAATCTTGAGCAGGGCTGTGAAGCACGGGTTTGCGTTTACTGTAAATTCACATTTATTGATATGAGTAATAAATGAAATAAATATATAAATTTTCCAAAGGTCCTCTCAACCTTGAGCCGGATGAAGAAGTATGAATTTACATTTATTGTAAATAAGTTGGGTTGTTTTTGGTTTTTTTACAGAATTCACAAAACGTCCTCTCAGTCTTGAGCAGGAATAAGAAGCATGAATTTACATTTCTTTAACCGAGTTATAAGCTTATTAAATATAAATAAATTTATTATTATTATTATTATTATTATTATTATAAAGCAAGCAAGAAATAAATTTATACAATTCACATTTCTCTCTGCCTGGCCCTCCTTGGCTTTGAGGCCATCTGATCACCTTGAATGGAGCCTCCATGGGGCCACAGGGATGGACCATCTCTGCCCTGCGACTGTTGGGTACCTATTATAAAGAGAGAGCGCGCGTCCTGTTTTCCGGCTTCTCTAGGGCTCTTGGCTGGATCTTCCACACAGACTGGTACTTTGAGCGGACAGTTTGGTGTAGGTGTTGTGCTTGGTTTGTGGGAAACGAGTATTTCCACCAGGTGCGCCACCTCACAGGTTGCCAACGTGGCTCAGAATAATAACCTTTGACATGGGTATGTCTGTGTGGCTCGTACATGGCTCATCTCCTTAAAAGAGGTGATATGGTGATAGCCCTGTTTAAGTATTTGAAGGGATGTCATGTTGAGGAGGGAGCAAGCTTGTTTTCTGCTGCTCCAGAGAACAGGACCCGGAACAATGGATGCAACCTCCAGGAAAAGAGATTCCACCTCAACATTAGGAGGAACTTCCTGACAGTAAGGGCTGTTTGACAGTGGAACACACTCCCTCGGAAAGTGGTGGAGTCTCCGTCCTTGGAGGTCTTTAAGCAGAGGCTGGATGGCCATCTGTCGAGGATGCTTTGATTGTGAGTTTCTGCATGGCAGCAGGTTGGACTGGATGGCCCTTCTTGGGGTCTTTTCCAACTCTATGATTCCACCAAGATGTTGCTTTGAATGTTAGCTTCTGGGAACAAACAGCTGATGCAAGGTGGTCATTGTGCTCTGCTTGGAGATGTCATGGGGTTGGCTGTGAGAGGCTAGAAACTGTAAGGGCTAGATATCGCAGTGATTTGAGGGTGTAGATGAAGTAAAGGGGTGTGCGGGGGAAATGTGTATGAGGAAACCATACTGTCACCTATCTAGATCAGATGGGAAACCTGTGGCCCTTCCAATTTGGATCAGCAATTGCTCCCCTCACTGTTTGTCCGGCTGACTAGGAACGATTCGTCCCTAGCTGTGTTCTGGAGGATGAATACAGCGGGGACACATGCTGTCCTAATACCAGGGATGGTTGCTGTTTGAGCTGCTTTCTCCCAGCTCCCTTCAACTGGGAGGCTGTACCTGTTGTATGCTGTACTGATGTATTCTGCAGCCGTTTGTCTCTTCTTCTTCTTTTTTTTTTTTGAAAGGTTTGTTCAAAGGACAGGTCGAGATTTGCCATCCTCCGAGGTTGAGACAGTGCGACTTGCTCAAAGTCACCCGGTGAGGTTTCATAGCTGCGCTGAGATTTGAACCCTGTTTTCCGGAGTCATAGTCCAACGCTCAAACCACTACGCCACGCCACAGTTAATTATACAGTGCTAATTCCATAGTTCATTGTTAGATGCATATCTTTTTGACAACAGCTAACAGAACTGAAGTTGCACAGTACGAACAGGGAATTCAAAGGCACACAGCCCTGTTAGTCTGGAAAATCAGTGTGCAAAGGGATCATGTAGCATCTTTGAGACTAGCTAAAAGAAAGATGCTGGTAGCATGAGCTTTTGCGGACTTGAGTTTACTTCTTCAGATACATGGAATATGCATCTGAGTATGGACAGGGTATACGTATGTTTGTTAGATTTGCACCCCCTTCTATATAACCCATCATGTGGACCCCCTCTACCCTCTGAAACAGCAAGGAAGCTGAAACTGGTGCCAGGAGTCAATATTCTCTATGATGGGACTGTCTCCATAAGTTTTTTTATTGTAAAAGAATCTAAAGCCACTCTGTGCTGTGTTGCTAGACTGTCTAGGGAAGTGGTGACAAGGCTTTATTTTTATTTGTAATGCTTTCTGTGTGTTTACAGAGCAACTGGCTAATGTGAAGAATCGGTAAACAGAATTTATTGCCACTGAGAATAATCCTGGAAAAGGACAGGAAAAACTTTGGAGTTTTTTTCTTGGGGGGGGGGGGGATGAAATGCAGCCATCCCTCTATATGTGCGGACTTGGAGTCCATGGTCTTGCTCTTTGCGGGAGGGACAAGCTGCTATCTTTAAAATGGGCATGCACGCCCGTGCGCAGCCCCCGCACAAACACACATGTGGGTGCACCATAATTCTCTATGGGATTCGCATATCTGCAAGTCTCTATTTTCGCAGGGGGGTTCAGAACGGATCCCCCGCAGGTTGGGAGGGCCAACTATACACTTCCCTTCCCTTATGAAGAACATCAGATGTGTTGCGCTAATCCAGCGTTAGGACTAAGTGAGGTAGATTTGCCGAAATGAATGGCACTTGTTGTTCATGTTGTGTTTTGCTCATTATCTCAACTCCGACTGTTTCATAAATATATACATATATTTGTTTTTGTTTTACTGGAAGCGGTATGTACAAGTTTACCCTGAAGCCCTCTGCATCCCGGAAAACAGACATTTCTGTCTGAGTTTCTGGAAAAAGAGCAAGTTGAGAAGTAAAAACATCAGTGTCATGATTAATGAAAAGGAGGCTGTATTTTCTCAGACCTGCACAGAGACCTCAGTTTCACCATGAAACAGACAATTAAATATATATATATATATTTGAGAGAGCATATGCTTGGGGTAGTAATCCTTCCAGTACTTAGGAGTAGCAATGAATCTGGATATCTGATTGAACTTTGCAACAGTATATCATCGCACACAGGTTGGAGTTCTATGCACATAATTAACAGAGTGAATCATAATGAACTGGGTGGGACTTTTAGAAAATTTTTATTTATATGCCAACCATTTTTTTTAAAAAAATCTACCCAAAATCATTTTAAAACATATAGAAATTTTAAAAAAATAAATAAATCACACACTCCGGTCAGTAGCTTAACTGCTTACCCATTAAAAGCCTACCTAAACCCCCCTAGAAAAAATCCCCATTTTCCTTCTCTCCCCAAAAAGAAAACAACAAAGTTGTTTTTCTCCCAACTTTGCTTGTTCCCTTTTTTCTAGGGATAGAGACTGGGGAAAGTTGACTGTCTTCTGCCCAAGAATTTCACATCTCTTATCATACACGTTTTTGTGCTGAGGCCTGAGCTAATAGGTGTCAGATTGCTAGATTATTCATCCCTCCATGGAGTGTAGCAGGTGACATATATCTGCATCATTTTTGTGTTTTGGATTGATTGATGTGCAGTAAGTGAATTTAGCAATGACAAATTCCTTTCAAAGAACACTAATAGTTTCCCTGGCTTTGTATACTTTTATAAGCCGGGGGGATAGTCTGGGGTTAGCTCAAAAAGGAAGCACCCATGTTTCTTGTAATATTGCTCTATGTTTGCAAGATACATGGAATGCTGCTTTAAATGAATTTTGGATGCGTTTTTGGATGAACGTTTTAGATTTATGATAGCTTAAGATGCAGCAGTTATTTGCTCTTTGAATTAGGCTTTATTCCTTTTGGTGTGAGGTGGGGGAAAACGAATAGTTTATTTACCATAGATATTTGAACTGTGGGTAGGCTTTCACAGCTTTTTTCCTCTGGCATGAGATGAGGAAGCGTTGCACAGGTAGACTGGAGGAATTCTTTGGGCTTGCATTTAAGGCTGGTACCTGTGGACAAGAGGCACCATGGTGTAGTATTTTGAGCTTTGGACTAGGGGCTGGAACAGATGGACACAAAAAAGTGGCCCGAATCCCTTCCGGTTGCAAGCGGGTCAGGATTGCATGAGCTGCACGACCCACTCCCAAAGTAGACCATGGCTGCAGAACCAAACCCATGCTGCCAAGAGCCGGATTATCCTTGCTTCTTCTTCCTCTGGTCCAAAGGACTGGTTCAGTGTGGTTCTGGGCCATTTTGGAAGGGTGCGTTGTTTGAATGCCACACCTCCAAAGCACCCAGAAGCCGCTTCATTTGACCTGTCTGTTCTAGGCCTAAGGTTCGAATCCCCACTCAGCCATGGAAAACCACTGGGTGACTTTGGGCAAGTAAGCGCTATCAAATTCAGAAGAAGGCAAAGGCAACCCCCCTCAGAACAAATCTTGCCAGGAAAACCTCGTGATGGGGTTGCCTCATAAGAAGGCACACAACAAGCTGTTAGATGAGAAGGGGGTGCATGTAGGCAAACAGATGAAATTTCATTCAGGCTTGGTGAAGGAAGGAATGAGTTTTTGTTTGGTGTTGTTTTCAAGGCAGAAACCAGTTGGGCTGCCAAGAGAGGGAAGTCCCCTATTTTACACCCACAACAGAAGTGCAGCAGGTTCTCTCTGGGCTCCTCCTCTGCCAGCCTCAGCAAGGTTAGTTTATGGGCTTATTTTCAAGGCTCTAGTGATTCTGTGTGCTGATGAGCTGAATCAGCACAAGAATGTTTTTCATAGAATTCAGTAGCACTGCACATCTAGCACAGATAACATTCGTAAACTTTGTTTCCGTAAAGAGCAGGGAACTGTACTCAGGGTGTTGCTATTTGTCGCAGGGCTGTGGAGTCAGAGATGGAAGCAATTTTCGGTGAAGTTGGTAGAAATGTACCAAATCTGGTTTCAAAATAAAGCCGTATAATACACAATTTTACACTTTACCAAATAAATATATTATTCTATCAGTCTAAGTAGCCTGATAATTCATGCAGTAGTGACAAGATGCTTTCTGTCACCGTTATACTACAGTAAATTTGTTACTACTAATTAATATCTATTTCTCATTTATGAAATAGTTGGGAATTAGGCAGCAGAAAAACAGAGGAGTTGGAGTTGGATGTTTGGCGTACTGACTCAGCAATAGAGCCTGCCAACTCTGTCAAAATGTTTGTAACATTCATTGCTGGTCACTGACCGACTAAATATGTTCATTCATTCACTCATTGTGACATTCAGGTCGTGCTGTACTTTTTATTTTCTCTTGTACCTGATCTAAAGTATGTCCATACAAGTGAAACATAGGCTTCTACTGTTATCAGAAGAGTTTGAAGTCCTACAATCAATATACCTAGACTTGTGTATAGATTTGCGGTATTAAATTCTATGTTGGCATCCCACAGTCTGTGGGCCTTGGCCACTCAGGCTGTGGCCCAGGGTGTCCTATCTTTTTCTGCTGCTGCCTAGTAAATCAAGATTTGTTCCTTGCGCCAGGGAATTCAGAGCACTTTTACCAGCTGATTCTCCTATATCAGTTGTAAGTGGAAAGTGAAGATGCTTGAGACTTTGATAGGCCCAAGTCTTGGAGCCATGTATCAACTTGTTCTCTTTTAAAAGTGTCACAATCACTTGCTGAATTGTTGGTCAGTATCTTTCCCTTTCCCTTAAAAGATGTGTCGGATTGAATAACTTAAAAACTAAATACTTTTATAATTGAGCAGTCAACGCAGCTAGCAACTGAAGCAATGCTATGCAGTTTACAGAGCAGGACACACTTATTAAACTGATTTGAAAATATTTGAGTAAAATGTTCATGCTCCTTTCTAATGTAATATTATTTATTTGTTGGTATTTCATTAAAATAGATACTTTCTCATAATGCACACCCCTTAATAAAAGTTAAACCTACACAAACAAAACTTGCCAATCACCAGTCAAATAACTCCATAAAGATTGGCTTGCCTTCCAGACATTTTCTGTATAAAAGCTAGCACTTCTTTTGCAAAGCCTTTAGAAAAAATGTTTTAATGAATCTTTTCTGGAAGGCTATTCTGTGCCCTCGAATAACTTCTTGATGATCTTACCCTAGCTACCTAGTAGTGAAATTCAGAGCAGGTCACGCAATTCAGATCTTGCTTCATGATGGGGAGAGGCAACCCCATAACTCTGAGGGTTCCAAACTATGAACCTGTGAAGGTGCAACACAGCATCTTCATTTGCATGCTGATTGTTGTTGAATAAGAAAGCCAGAAAGCTAGAGAGTATATTGAAGGAAAAATTTACATCACCTGGGCTTACATGCTGTTAGGAAACAAGATGTCTGGAATTGCAGGAAGAGTTTTGGAAAGAAACTTCCATGGAGTTTTGGTGGAAGAAATCTGGTGGAATAACTCGCAACCTTATGGTTTTGAGTGAGTGGCTGCAGTACAGGCATTTAACCACTGCACCACCAGGACTCCTATGCCACTTATCAGTGCACTTAAGCACTCCTTAAGTGGTTTACAGTGTATAAACTAATTGCCCTCAGCAAGCCGTGTACGTACTCATTTTAGCGACCTCAGAAGGATGCCAGGCTGAGTAGACCTTGAGCCGCAGGCTGGGATTGAATTCATAACCTTGTGGTTGTGAATGGCTGCAGTACCAGCATTTAACCAGACTGAAGATGCAGCAAGGTGTGGGAGACCTTCAGCGGTGTCAGCACCTGAAATTGTTGAACATGTTCATGTCCTCATTTTGGCAGATTAGTGAATCTCAGTTAAAACAATTGCTGGGCTATCCTGGGAACACATTTGATTTATAATTCATGAGGAGTTGGCTGTTCGGAAGCTGTCAGCCAAGTGAGTGCCGAAATGTTTAAATGCTGCCCAGAAATGAAATCAAGTGGACAAACCCAAGTTGATTTTGCAGCATTTTGGGTAATCTACTGATAATTTTGGGAGGCAGCTCGTCACAGTTGATGAAACATGGTTCATGTCCTTGCAGTGGTGACACTTGGGTTTTCCATAGTCAAAGAAATTCAAGGCTCAGAGGTCAGGGGGAAAGGTCATGGCTGCAGTTTTTTTAAGATAAGGTATTTTGATTACTATCTTAGGAAGGGCCAAAAAGTTAATGCAGAATACTACTCTAACTTGCTCTGCCAATTAAAGGTGACATTAAAAGAATAATGGGAAGGGAAGCTGTTGAGAGGTGTTCTCTCTTTGCAAGATAACAGGGTTGGATGGATGTTTTGAAGAATGTGGGTCCTGAGTGGATAGACCATTCACCACAGTCACCAGAATTTGCTCTATTTGACTATTTCCTGTTTCCATACCTTAAAAAGAGTTCGAAAGGAAGCAGGTTTTTTAATGATTCAGTAATGATAGCAGCAGCAGAATAGCATTTCAAAGACCAGACATCAAACAAGTTTTTTGGAAGGCTTAAAGAAACTTGAGAAACAATGTGCCAAGTGCACCAAATTTTGATGCGGATATATGGAATAGCATGTAAGATTCATGGCTCTGGGGCATTTCCTTCTGGTTTGGGCCAAGAATTTTTTAGCACCTTGCTCTAAGTCCAATTATTTCAAAGAATCAATGCTACTTTATGGAGATACTGATTAGCTTCTGTAGAACCTAGAAAAGGAGGTGTATTGTAATGTTCCTGATTACAGTAAAGTACTTAATATTGGCACTTTATTGAACTCATTTCCTGTAAAGTAGGAGGAAATGTTCCTTTAACGACTTGTAATCCAATTTGATTATGTTTTTATGCTGAAAAGTGGGGTATAAATGAAACAATAAACCCTGGCATAGGAAGTTTTCTTGAAAGCTAATAAAGCATTATTTTTCCCCCAGACATTTGATTCTTCTTACATTTCTGTGTCTCTTTCTTGCTTCCCATTTCTAGTAGAGATTCATGTCTCCTTCCCTCCCCGGCTCCCATTGTGGGAATTGTAGATGGAGACCTTGCCCCTCTTTTTAATGTATTTGCCTCATCTGGTCAGCTTTGTCAAAGTAGTCAATGCATCAAAATGAACTGTGTTTAATACTTGTATACACAGTGAACTACTGTATATACTCGACTATAAGTGAAGAAATTTATGAGCTCCAAAATCCTGGGTAGACTTATACATGGGGCAATAAGGCAATACATTGGGGATCCGAGGGGGATTCATTTGAGATTCCTCCCTCCATGGATACCCAAACCAGTGGGACCTGAAGTCCCATTGTCCCTAATGGCCGTGTGAGGGCTCAAAGTGGCTCACAATTTAAAAGACTGATACAAAGGGCTTGAAGGAATTGGGAGGGGAGGATAAGCAAAATACAACAAGTAAAAAAAGTAGAGTATGCTGACACTGCTTTTAGAAGCCTCCTTGGGTCTATCTTTACATGAGGCCGGGAGGGAGCCTGGGCCTTTTTCCAGACCGCACTGCAATCTCAGCCTGTGGGCGGTGTTGGTGTACTCTGAAGCATTTTGGGGGGCCCAGGAGCAATGGGCCCAGGGCTCGCATGTGGAGCCTGGGAATGAAGGAGGACTTTGTGGGGGGGACTCTGCTTGCCTGTTGTGAATCTATTTTACTGTTTTTACTTGTTGTATTTTGCTTATCCTCCCCTCCCAATTCTTTCAAGCTCTTATGTTTGATTTGCTTCAGTCTTTTAAATTGTGAGCCGATTTGAGCCCATTGCACCCAATGGCAGTGCGGCTGCCCTATGTTACCCTCGACGTAGCCACAGAATCCCCAATTTTGGCCCCAAAATATACCCTCAACTTACACATGACATCGACTTGTAGTCGACTATATACAGTAGGCTTAAAAACAGCCAGGAATAATAGTTGCCGTTGTTTGGACTTTTCTATGGATTTTTTTCTTAATACAAAGCTATCACAGGTGATCTCTTCAGAGTCTGCAGTTTATTTTCCTCTTATCTTTTTAGCTGTGTATTTTTTGAAAAAATGTTAGATTTTTTTTTTCCTAGTCAGTTTTATGTGTTTAGTTCTTTATTGAAGAACTAAAGTCACACAGAGCTCTAGCAGACAAGCAGTTAGCACATCTTAAGGGCAGCTGAAATTGTCTCAGAGATGTGAAAGGCACAAGAAAAGAGGATACTCTTTCAAACATTAAAAGAAATTTGGGGGGGGGGGGCTCCCTGAGTTTTATTGTGTTTTTCTCAGTCTTCAATATTTTTAATAGAAAGGCATGCCTCCCCCCCCCCCCCCCCCCCCCCGTTATGGGGAATGTAGATGGAGACAATCTTTTTTCTTTATGAACTTGCTTCATGTGGCTATTTTTCTCAGAGAAGTAATACCCCAGAATGTATTCTGTTGAACACCTTTTTGCAGTATATTTGTCTAGAAAGCAACCACTTGCTTCCAGCAAATAAAAGTTGCTTTATAACTAGCAAACAGGGTAAATTTGTTTAAATTGGCAAGAGCTACTCTTCTTCCTAGCTGCTAGGATTTCATGAACTATAATGTTAGTATGTGTAGATAAGCAAAAAAAAAAAAAAAATACTTTTAAGCATGTCACTTTCCCTTGTTTCCTGATAAAGGTGCAGTATATTTATTCTTGCTTTATCATGACAGGTATGTAATACTGGAGTGCCTTGTTAAACAGAGTTAGATTGTACTTAAGACTTTGGCATCAAATTACTGTGGTGCCAGGGAAGTTGTCTTTTTAATTTTCTACTTATTGATAAAGTGTCAGAACAAATGACACTTTAATCAATAACTTAAGAGTGAAACCTCTCTAAGGTACTTGCCATTAAATTATTTAAGATGGTATGAGATCCGTTAAGGACATCAATTTGCAATTCCTGAAGACCCAAATAATTTCTTTACAGGTGTTTTTTTCTGCCCCCCCCCCCAACTACAAAATGGAGACCCTTCCATGCAAAATACAGCCCCCCCCCCCCGGTCAATTGTACCTTTAAAAAATCACCAAAAATTGGCTGAAAACCTAACTGGAAATACTGTGATCTTACTTCTGATCATGGTGGATGTACTGGTGTGCCCTGTTGGTGTGATACAAAAATGGCCACTACTGGTTGCCCACCCCTGCTTTAGAGCATGCTTTTATCACAAATATGCTTGTAGTACACCAGACCCCATCTGATCATGGAAGCTAAACAGGGTTAGTCCTGGTTAGTGCTTGGATGGGAAACTACCAATGAATACCTAGTTATCTTTCAGGTTATCTTTCAGAGAAAGGATTTGGAAAAACCATCTCTGAGTATTCCTTATCTAAGAAAACCCTGTGCAATTCATGGGATTGCCACAAATCAACAGGCAACTTGAAGGCACATACAAATTCACATACTTAGTTTTTTCCTCTTTGTTGGGAACCAGAGAACTACTTGGTGTACCCAAGCACTGTAGTTCTATGGAAATGCATGATAACGGACCATTATACTGTATATGTAATTACCATACAAACTATTTGTCAGAAATGTGTCACCATCTGGTTTAAGTTATGCAATGCTCAGGGGGTCTGTCAAGCATGTTGTGTCATGTTCGTTGTGTCATTTGCATCGAGGAAATGCAAGTGCTGCAGAAAGCTCCTGCCTGGCTTATAATGTGGTTACCGGTAGCTCTTCCCCATGCACGTGGTACTGATCAACAGATGGGTAGGAGGCAAGTACTCCTATTCTCCTGTTGCTTAACTACTTTACCTCTTGAGGACTAAATTGTTTCAGAATATTCAAAATTGACACGTGCTACCTATCCAGTGCTTAGAATTTGAGGTTCCATGTTATCTTAAGTGTTTCATATTGATGGTAATGTTCTTTATTTGAAACCTGATGTCTGAAGGTGGATTGTATTCTCTAGATTTTAATTCAGGAACTCTTAAGAAAGGCATGCAGGAATCAGTTTTATATTTTATAAGAAAATTGGAACTTCAGTAAGTAAGTAAGTAAGTAAGGCACTCTTTTAGGAAGTTATAACCTGATAACCTCTGCATATTACTGACTTAATCTTTAAAACATCTGGTTTTTAGGAAATGGAGAAAATGGAAGGCAGCACTCAGCTTTGCATCCGGCGTTGGTCTACCAGGCATGTAGCCAAGTGGCTGAAGGAAGAAGGTTTTTGTGAATATGTGGACATTTTGTGTGATAAACACAGACTGGATGGAATTACACTACTGACCCTGACTGAATATGACTTGAGGTCTCCTCCTTTGGAAATCAAAGTTCTTGGTGATATCAAAAGGCTTATGTTGTCAATACGCAAGTTGCAGAAGCACCATATTGAAGTTCTGGAGGAGCTTGGTTATAATGGTGACAGTCCCATTGGTTCATTATCCCCTGTAATTGGCTCTCTTCAAGGAACAGACTGGTTCTGTAATGGTGAAGTGCAACGGGATTGCGATGACTGTGAGCCTGCTGCTGACTTGAACGCAGAACAGTATCAGTATGCAAATGGGAAAAACAAACACTCTACGCGAAGACTGAACCCAGAGTACTGGAAGACAGCTTTGAGTTGTATATATGTTTTCATTGTGTTTGGCTTTACATCGTTTGTCATGGTCATCGTTCATGAGCGTGTGCCTGACATGCAGACATACCCACCACTACCAGACATATTCCTAGACAGGTAAGTGCAGCTTTAGCCTTCAAAAGAAAAACTCTTAATGCAGATATATTCAACTGCTCAGATCAAAGTACAGTTTGCCCTGTGGGCAGCATAAAAATGAAATAAATAAATACATAAAATTATTGGCACCGTGTGCATTCGAATGAGTTTCGGATGCTTAGTATTTGCTGCCCATCTTTATTCTTGAGTAATTGAGCCCTTTTACTTCTGAATGGATATATAAAAACTGGATTATTCTAGTGTCCTGCTTTTCACTATTTATTCCAGGGCTGTATTGATTTGAATGACCTAAACCACATTCTGAATGATTCAGCTTCAACTGTTTGTATCATTTGTTAGGACAATTCTGTTTAATCATCATGTCTTAGTAAATAAGTACATTATCGTTTATCTCCATGAATTGAAATCTATGAAGGCTGATGCTAAAACAGATCAATGTGCTCCTAGATGATGTCCTCCACCCTCTTTTCCCTTTTTTTTTTTTTTTGCTTTTTTAATCATTATTTAATATAACTTTAATACAGTGTATCTTCAGAGATGTAGATTTCATTTGAAGGTAGGTATGTACAAAACTATTAGTCTGAATTGTGGATCTCTTGCATTTGCACCCAGACCCTTCTTTCTTGGTCAGATAATTTCCTGGATTCTTTATTCATTGATCCCCCTCTACTGTTTTGGCAGAAACCTTGCAGGTATCCCTTGTTACGAATCCGTGTCACATTAATCATGGCTTAGTATTTTCGACAGAGGACACAAGAGCCAGTGGTAGTATAGTGGTTTGACCATTGGACTCTGAAGACTAGAGTTGGAATCCCTGCTTAGTCATGAAAACCCACTGGATGATGTCCTTCGGCACACTCTTGCAGCCTCAGAGGAAGGCCAAGACAAACCCCCTCAGAGCAAATCTTCCCAAGATAAGTTTGCCTTAGATTGCCATGTGTCAGAATGACCTGAAGTCACACAGCAACTTAAGGAAAGGTGAAAGAAAGAGAAAGAGAGAGGTTACTCATATGTATTTTGTCAAAACCACCTGCAGAAGAGATTTAATCTAGTTATCTTCTACCTCTATAAACAGTTGTTACCATATTTACAGGATATAATTAAAAGTTGTATAATTAGTATTAATTATGATATCTTAATTGTAGGGTGGGGCTTTTTATTACCCAGCATGCATTTTCTATCAAAGATCAGTCTAGATCAGTATATCCAGGCTTTATATGCCATAGAATCATAGAATTATAGAATCGTAGATTTGGAAGTGACCACAAGAGCCATCCAGTCCAACCCCCTGCCATGCAGGAACTCTCAATTAAAGCATCCCTGAGAGATGGACATCCAGCCTCTGTTTAAAGACCTCCAAGGAAATAGATATGTTTTGAAGAGTTCCCTAGAGCCCCGGGATTGCAAGATGGAGTCATTTGGAAAATGGCTCATCAGAAAAGGTACGGTTCCTTTCCTAAGCCACCATACCCATAATGCCTCATCTCCAAGAACCTCATTGAATCCTGAGACATTATCATTCTCTCAATTTTGAAAGAAATGAAAGTGTTCGGAATTGAGTGAATTTGCTAGTTCAGCAAACTTACGTGATTGCGTATTGACTCCGCATCGCATCAGAATTGCCCGAAATTGCCTCCCAGTGCCTGAGATTGCATGTGATAGTTTCTCACGCAATAACGTGAAACCCCACAATTGTGTTCAGAAGGACTTCCCATTGCCCGAAATTGCGTGTGATTGGCCCTCACATAATAACACGAAACTCCATGATTGCGTTCCGATTGGCATTGGATTATACTTCCATTTCCCATCGTGTAATAAACTCCGTAGTATTGAAGTGACAAGTAGCTCTGGCTAGAACTGGCTCCTGTTGGGAAATGCTTGCTGGGAAGGCTTGGGTTGGTGCCAGTGCCATGTTGTTATGTGATGTGCTCATGCACTAATTAAGACTAAGTGTTTTCTATTGCAGACCAGTAACTAAATAATTATTTATAATAACCAAATAAAGTAACTAAATAATTATTCTATTCACTCTGGAGAAATGGGAAAGCAAAAAATTACTTTATTTATTTGTTTTTACTGTTAACTGGCTTCCTAAAACACAGTTAAGTAGACTTAGACTACATTAGTACATGAGCACACCACATGGTAATATGACACTGGCACCGACACAAGTACTTTTAAAAAGCACTAATTAAAAGGTGCAAAACTAGGAATATATGCAAGTGTTCATTGCATTTTCTTCTGGTTCTTGGCAATTGATGTCACAGGCCAGGTGTAAACTTTCCTTTCCTGCAGATTGGATATGTCTGCAGGAGGCTTTTCTTGTGCAATGTTTTTTGATATTATGTCTCCCAGTTGCACAATAGCTTTACACTGTTGCCAGTGGGTTATTTAAAGCATTTTGTTTCCAAGCCCAGCCATTGGTCGTTTGGATAAATTTGATGTTGCATCTTAATAATAGTGCTTTGCTATTGGACACAGAGAGCGTAACTCTAATTTAACCAATTTTATTCTAGTATATGATGGCTTCTGGGTGTGGAAGGTTACATTGGCTCCTCCCTGAGCTGAATGGGAGCCATACCCTACTTCTAGTGAAGCTGTGCCACCAATTTGTCTCTGGAACTCCAAAAAACAATGTGTGAGAGGAACATACATATAGCTTTAATAGTGCACTGCTGAGGCTTTTGCTAGTCAGAATATTGTACCACAGGATCTGATAAAAGGTGCAGGAGGTCTGCATATTTTCTTTCCCTGTTCTGTTAGAAACAATTAAGCTGAGATTTGTTTATTTGTAACATTATCAACTGCCTTTCATTTTTTTTTTTTAAAAAAAAATCTCTTTCCTATAACGACAGTAAAACAAATAGTTAAAAAATAACGACAATAAAAATGATAAATTCCACTAAAAATTCATTGAATACTCAGGAATTAATAGTAACATTATTTTCCTGATGGGTAATCAGAAAATGTGTGAGAAACAGATAAGCCTTTAATTGATGCCAAAACATTAAAATAAAATAAAAATCCAACACTGGGAATTGCCTGATATCTTTGTGGAAACTCTTGCTCAGTGAACACTATGAAAGCAAAAGCCCTCCTGCCCAGTGCAGCCATACAGGCCTAATTTGGCTGTAGCACAGTAAGCAAAGTCTCTCCTTTTGCTCCTGAACAAAAAGGCCATGCAGTATATAGGGGAGAAGATGGCTTCTAAGGTTAGCTGGTCCTGAACTGATGTTATGTAAGCTCCATGTATTGACTTGGCAGCCAGTGCAATTCCAAATTAATACGGAAACACAAGAAAGCTACTTTCTGTTTCGATTATTTATATCCTGCTCATCCTTACCACTTTGGATAGCTCACCATATTTTAATGTCTACATCGTGAACGGACTGTTTCAAATCAATTTTTTGAACACTGCTAAAAAAGGCCTGTTGTCCTGCAGTAGAGATCACATGAGCAGTTCTTGTTGGGAGGAAGGGATGCAGTCACCCAGCGCCAGCATTTGGTCCTCTAGGCTAGGACTGAAGCCAGTTTATCATTTCTGTAGCCACAGGGCATCCTCTGTTTTGATTCACATGAAGTAATGTCTGCAGAATTTCACATTGAATTTAGATCATGTATTATTATTATTTTTTGGAAAAAAATTAAGTTTGTCTGATATTTTAAGGATAAAGATTGTATACTAAATGTTAAAACTGCTAGTATCAGAGTGCTGGGATGGATTTGGAGAAGTGAGTGCTAAACGACAAGGCAGCAAAACAAGACCAAAAGATAACAATCATGAGTGGCTTCTGTCTTATTATCCTTTTGTAACACAGAGGCATGTGACTGCAGAACATATGCCAGCAGAATTCGCAAGCCGTTGTGTATTTGTGGTGGTGAAACAGTGCGCGTGTGCTCTCTCCCAGAAGGATGTCTTAGCGGTGCCGATTGCAAAGCACTTAAGAAGCAAGGCTAAAATATTCATAAGAAGTTGTAGGTCAAGAAAAAGGCCTAAGCTTTTCCCTGATTATAATTGGCTTATAATAGATGGGAATAATAAGAATGCAGTGACTGAACAGATAGAGGAGCCATTATCGCAGATTAGGTCATTAGTAGCTTAGCATTGCTAGCTCTTAAATTTATTACATGATTCAGTCACATTTGGAATGTTTGCACTTTCTGTATAAACATTTTAGAGATATACTGTACTGGCTATTCCTGTTGTGTGCCTTCAAGTTGTTTCCAGCTTATGGCAACCCTAAGCTGAACTTGTCATGGGGTTTCCTTGACAATATTTGTTTAGAGAGGTTTTTGCCTTTGTCTTCCTCTGAGGCTGAGATAATGTGACTTGCCCAAGATCACCCAGTAGGTTTCCATGCCCAAAGAGGGATCTGAACCCTGATCTCCAGAATCACAGTCCAACACTCAAAGCCACTGCACCATGCTGACTCTCGCTAGCTATCCTACGCTGTGTTTAATTTTAAAAAATCTATATGGTGGGGATACCCATGAGCTTTTCCATATGTTTAGGGCTGTCTACTGACAGTGTTTATGAAATGGAAAAATTGTTATCCGGATGTACAAGATACAATATTGTCTGGGTTCTATTTAGAGATTCTCCCAGAAGTCACAGTCTCTCTCATGGGTATTCTCTACAGAGCTTAAATTACTGATTTAGGTTATTTGTAGAGCTGCGCATTTTCCATATGTAGGTAGCTGCGTCTGCTTCTTCTAAGTACTTGTTTTTTGGGAATAATCAGGTGCACATTTGTCCTGTGTTGAATGCTGTCAAGACCCAGCAGCAGTGAAGAAGCGGATAATTTTTTTAAAAAAAAACATTCTAAATGCTAAATTTATCTGGATTGATTCCCTCTTTATTGTCATGTTTGTTGTTGTCGTCTCTCAGGGCATCACAGGACCATAAGGGTTGGCTGTATCTGTACTTTTTGAAAACCTATGACCACGAATAGCCTTCCATCAAAATTAATAATTAAGTGAAATGCATAGCCCCATATTTGGTTTCTCACACTGTAAAGGGATGGAGACTCATCTTAACCTCAGAGATTTAGAACAGTAGCAAGTAACAAGTTTCTCTCAGGTTCTGTAGTCATGGGATCAGTACTGTTAGCTGGTGTCCTCTACAGACACTTGTGTCAGGACAGATTTATGTACACCTCAGAAATGTATGAAGACTTGATTTTTGTAACTTGCCTTGAAATAAAAGCATCGAATTGAAAAATATTTGGCATTTATTTCATCCCTCCTAATGTATTTGTGAGATTTATGGTCCTTCAGGTACAAAATGGAAATTGGAAGTGTTATATATTACTTGCAGACTTGGCTCTTTTTGTAGGTATAGTGATTCATTATATGAGAGTGACAATTTCTCGTGAACTAAATCTGGAGGATTGAGGGCATAATTGCTTTTGGGGACAGGTCTAGCTCAGTAATCCATAAATCCTGGGCATGGGATTTTGAGTCTAGAACCTTCTTTCTATAACTGTTTTCTCAGCTGACTTTACTTTCTGTATTTAAACATGGAAAAGGAGCAAAACTCCTGGAGGGATACCAGACAGAGGTACAATATGGGATAATCAGTCTTTGGACTCAAGACACGAGTGGCTTAGGATATTACTTATTTCTTTTTGACAAGGGATTTCTACCCCATCTTTCCACATGTCAGAGTGAGACATTACGAAAAACCAGGAAGAAAAATGGCCTTTGCCCAGGTGACTGTGATCTCCTCTGGTAGGTAGCCCATGTTGCAGTGCCACCATTTGCTGTGGCTACTGCTTGTGTAAGGAGGTCTTCATTATCTTCTTGCATAGAAACAACAAACCATATATGGAGTGGTCCAATAGGCAAGAGGTTTGACTCTAAGATACTGGCCAGTGTGTCCTACAAGTCATCAAACTTAGAGTGAATTGTACAGCAAAATTACTTTCATGTCAAGATTCTGGTTTTGATGCTCAATCACTTACAGATTTCAAAAGGGATTATAAATGTTTCAGCAGGGTAGAATCAGTTTATGAAAGATTATTAGTCTTTTATTCTGAGCTCACTCTTAATCTTCATGGCATCCTGAAAACTGAAGTTCTGCATGGATTGAATTTTGACGTTTGGTATGTCAACTTGTAACTTGATTTTTTCTCTATTTCCAAGTATAGGCCAATTTCTTTTTAACTGTATCAAAAGATGGAGCAGTGTGAAGAAGGGAGAAAGATATAGAAGTTGTACATAGAATCATAGAGTTGGAAGAGACCACAAGGGTCATCCTATCCAACCCCCTGCCATGTAGGAATACACAATCAAAGCAATTCTGAGTCCTGACAGATTGCCATCCAGCCTTTGTTTAAAAGCCTCAAAAGAAAGAGACCCCACCACTGTCTGAAGCAGCATTTTCCGCTGCTTCACAGCTCTCAACTATCAGAAAACATTCTTCATAATGTTAATTAGAAAGCATTTTGAGAGAGTAAAGAAAAGCTAAAGCGATATTTTAAGATGTTGCGTAGAAGGCATTTTATCCATATGAAAGAGGAAAAAAGAGGATATTTAATAAAAAGTAATATCTATTAATTCTGATATATCAATTAGAAATGTAGTAAAGGGGGACATATTTCCATGGTTAGCCAATTTTTTTACCGTGGCCTTATAACACTTTGGCTCAACAGGTATATTACCTGTATGGCTGATGCCTTCTAATGCATTTTGTTACTAGATCAAGCTATTGTTTTGTCTTTTCAGTTGGCTTCAAAAATGTGTTTATATTGTGGCTGCAGAATGTTAGATAGTTAGTCTTTCACATTGTCTAGTTGAATTAACTTTCTTCCCAGTTTTGGACCAGCTAAGCAAAATTCAAATTTAAAATAAATGTACGGTAAGCAATTAACATCCACATAATTTGGTCCTTCTAATAAATTCAGATTTATCCTTGATATGCCGTGTTTAAGTACCATGACTGAGTTCAAATAAACCTGTCTGCCATTACAAGAAATGGGATGTGTAATTGGTTGTATACATGAATGGGCTTAGATTTTTAAAGATGTGAATTACGTATGTACTTTGATTTTCTTTTGCTGAAAAAGCAGGTCAGCGACTTTGATTTTTAAGATACTCATATCATGTTGTTTTTCATTTCTATTTTTAGTGTTCCTAGGATACCATGGGCTTTTGCCATGACTGAAGTATGTGGAGTGATTCTCTGCTACATCTGGTTGCTCGTTCTTCTACTTCATAAACATAGGTATAGTCCCTGCATCTTGAATTTGTAATAGGTTAGCTTGTTTTAGGACATCAACATATATGTTATCTACCACTGTTCTGGAGCAGAAAGGCCACTGGATAAAAAGAAGTACTATGGGAGGCTGAAACTGAACCCATGGCTGCTACTCAACATGGTGAGGCATAAGTGTGCAGCAGTTTGCCACATGTTCAGTCAGTACCACAAAATAGTTGAGAATGAGTTGACATGTGAAAAACTGTGACAGACATGCATGGAAAGCTGCAGCACATTGTACTACCCCAATATATATCTGGCTGTGAAAAAGAAGATGGCATGTCATTGCCACAAGTATATGGAACAACTGCTGCAGATACTCTGTTTCAAAAGGCCTTTATGCTGATTGGGGCTTACTAGCAGCTTTTCAATTAGAAGGAGATGTTTATGTCAATAATTACTGATTGGTGGACAGCCCGTCATGATCTTAAAATTGATGCCTGGAAAATTAATGTAATTTTCCCCCTTTTTTACTGCTAATATGTTTGAACCCCACAGAGATGCAACTTGCATAGTAAAGCTTGTACTTGGAGGAAGATTACATTATTGTGATCACTCACATGATGCAATTTGCATGTTGGATATATTTTAATAAGGTGCTGCATAGGTGGAGCAAAGTGCTTCTAGATGAGGTCCGCAGTTTTGTGCAGTTATTTATAGGCAGTATCCATGATCTTCCATTGTGCCTGTAGAGACCTTGGCTTCCCTTCAGGTTTGTTTTGCACTGTGACATGGTAGCATTCTGGTGCTCTGCTTTTAAAGTGCTCTGGGATTTATTCTGGTTTAAATTCTGATTTGTAGGGAATACCTAAAGCATTTTTTAGTCCACTCATCACTGTACAGTGTGATTCAGGGGCTAAACAGACAGGCAAAAAGAGGTGCTTTCAGGCTGGCTTGAAGGTGTGGCGTTCGGATGACACATGCCTTGAAGCCAGCAGAAAAGTGCTCTTATGCAGAGAAAAGCCGTTTCAAAAAGCAGCAGCTTTTTTTCCGTTTTTTCCTGGCTTGAAGCCATGTCATGTGGTCATGACATGAGCACACTAGCTGCCTTGGGAGCCATTGGTGCGGTTGGTGGGGTTTCAATGTGGCTTCAGAAAAGACAGCTTCAAGCCACTTTTCCTGGCCATCTGTTTTGCCCCATTGTGAACCAAACTATCTTTTATGACACTGGATTTCTGAGGGCCAGAGTTGACAGGTTTAAATCAGGTTGGTTTAAATCTTGGTTTAAACCAAATGACTTTTTTAAAAAAAAAAACAAAAAACCCACCCCTTGTTTTTGATAAATTGATTATTATTATTTTTTTTAGAAAAATGTCTGACTATTATTACTATTTTCCAGGCCTTTTGCTGGAACAACAATGACTGCTTGAAATTAAACATTTTAAACTTTAATAGTTTCTTGGCAATTGTTTATTATTAGACCAGTATCCAATGTCATTTGCTTCTTTTTAATTATTTTATAGTGCAAGATATGCCATTGAGAAACAAATCCTTCAATTAACATAAGTTCAACCAAACCAATTTGTTTTAAAGGAACACTTTTAAAGAGCAAGTATTTAAGCTAGTGGCCATATCATCTGAACTGCATTTTGCTACGTAATTTAGCAAATGAAAGTGATGTAAACATGCACACAATATTGGTATAGTCTGTACTCCTAGTCTACCAACTTGTCAATAATTCTCAAAGTTTTATGAAGGATGGAAATCATATCAAAGCCTAATAACTTTGGATTGTTAATGTTTGAAAGCATTAAAACATGGTTGATCATGGTTAATATGTATGATCCATAAAACGTTTCACAGTACAGTATTAATAAGCAGGATTTAATTCTTTTTCATTAAAAGATTAACATTTAAACAACTGGCTAAAACAAAACATGCACACGTGTTGTTTTGGTTTTTAAAAAACCTGGGTATTTTTTCAACCCTGAGTACTCAGACTGATTGCTTGTTTCTAATCCAGTAATAATTTAGAATGTCATACACTTAATCCTGATGCTTCTGAAAGACAATCTTTTGTGTGTGTGAAATTAGATTGATCTCATTACTCTTACGTTGAGCAATTAAACATAATTCCTGTTCTTCCAATGCAGCCATCTGAATGTCACCCAAGCAAAGCAAAATAATAAAAAAACCCCCTGAGTTCAAAAAGCTATCATAGCAAGCAGGTTCGTGCTCTCCAAGTGTATTTCCTGGAAGAAAACGTTTTCATTTTCATCATCCTCAAAACGGTCACCTGTACCCCTTGAAAAGCATCTCTGGAGAGGTATCCCCCCACTTGACCACTTCTTTACAGAAGTTTGTGGAATGCCTTGGTATAGCAGGGACAGGATATATTTCTCCCATGAATTTCCTTAGTTTACCTTATTTTGACGGTTGAATACTGAAGCCAGTTTCTTCTGCTTCTTTCTAGATCTATCCTTTTACGACGATTATGCAGTCTGATGGGTACAGTATTTTTATTGCGTTGCATTACAATGTTTGTGACCTCCCTGTCTGTGCCAGGCCAACATTTGCAGTGTTCTGGAAAGGTAAGGCCCCAATTCCATTGCTTGATTTCTTCTTTTGCTGCATTCTTAGGACTAAATTACACACCTGACAAATTATTTTATTTATTTATTTATTTATTTGGAGTATTTATACCCTGCTCTTCAGCTGCAAAGGTTCTCAAAGAGGCTAACAAATTTTTAATTAGACAATTCCATGCCCTCAAGCTTACTATCTAAAAAGACATGACACAAAAAAAAAAGGGAATGGCAGTGGGGAAGGGGATCAAGTCCTGTAGTTCTTCTCTCTCTCTGAGGCCAGGGCCATGGCAGATGGACTGGAGGGGAGGGCCCTTCTTCTTTCTATGGGCTAGGCATGAGCTGTGCCTGTCCTCCTCTCCCTCTGAGTCCAGGATGATGGCAGATGGACTGGAGGGAAGGGCCCTTCTTCTTTCAGATTAGAAATATAAAAAGTCTCTTTTTTGGCTTAGGTTCTTTGCCTATCCAGCCCAGTCCTGTCTACTCCAGCCTTCCCTTTTCATATCAGACTACATGTCTCATCATCTCCAGACAACATAGTTAATGGCAGGATGTGATAGTTGTTCTACCGCACATCTGGAATTCAATAGGTTCTGGAAGGATAGTCTGATTGGTTTGGCAGCAGCTCTCTAGTAACTTGGGTAGGGGATTCAACATTATCACCTACCTGAACCTTTAAACTTTGGATGGGGAACTACAGCACATTTTGTGGACCAGTTTTCCACTTCCAGGAATCTCTACAGGCTATACAAGGTTCCCAAATGCCCTCCATCAAATGAAAACATAGAAGTGGTTTTCAGCCCACTTCTGGTTTAATTTTTTAAAAATGTTTTGAAAACATCAGAAGAGTTGTGTAGCTTCTGATCCTGCCTCAAAAAACCAAAGAACTGTGACCCTTAGAATTGTCAAAAGTTCCGCATGGCAATGTTTTCTGCCTCCCATAAGCTGGGTGTGTATGTTTGTCACACCCAGAGGGATCTGCAGGTAGAAAGAACAGCCCTGGGGGAAACATTTTCCATCCCTGTTTTAACTGGATATACCAGAGATGAATTGCAGAGCATGTACTGATCTATGGTCCTTTCCCCAAAATTGAATTCTAGCATATTGAAGGCTGGTTGTTGAAATCTGTATTCAGTAGCTTGATATAAAGGTTCAGAAAATAGCCTTCCCTTTAGCTGATATGAGCAACATGGGTTCTCTGGAATATATTTACTGTGTTTATAGGCAGACATTGTCCGATTATGGTGACAGTTTTTGCCATTTCAGTATTGAATAGCAAAAGGCTAGTGGATTTTCTTGGCTTGATTGATGTACCATGAAGCCCAAAGAGCACATTTCTAAAATTTGTAGCTCACTGTATCTCATGGATGTGGAGGAATGGAGAAATGAGTTGATCATAAGATAATTCTTCCAGACTTGAATCTGCTGCTTAAAATAGAATTCCTCAGTGGGCTTTTCACAGTCACAAATCCCTTTTCAGTCCTGACCTCACTAAATAATCTTAGCAAATTAGGGTATCTCACCTTCCCAAGCACAAAATGGGAATAATATTGAATTAATCTACCGAGTTGTTGCACAGAATTCTGAAATGATGGAGATGATGCTATTTGAACACTTATACCTTCATAAAGGCAAAGTTAATTAAAAATTAATTAAAAATGCAAGAGCTGTGAAAAGACGTAGATCTTGCTCAGTCTTTTTATGTATTATGGCTCATAAATACATAGACATATGTATGCACAGAATGTGTTTAAGGACATCAATACCGTGTTTCCCCGAAAACAAGACAGTGTCTTATATTAATTTTTGCTCCCAAAAATTAGGGGATTTTCAGGGGATGTCTTATTTTTCCATGAAGAAGAATTCACATTTATTGTTGGAAAAAAAGAACATTTATTATATAAACTTAGCCAGATCTTACTTTCAGGGGAGGCCTTATATTTAGCAATTCAGCAAAACCTCTACTAGGTTTTATTTTATGGGGATGTCTTATTTTTGGGGAAACAGGGTATATATTAGCTGTGAATTATGAAAATACATATTTTAAGTTGAATATTCAAGAAGGTGAATGCTTAACTCATTTCCTGTAGGAAGTATGAGAAATCTTATATAATTATGTATTGGATTTTTTTTAAGGCCAGTAATACCAAAATAAAAAAATGAGCTGTATTTGACTTATTTGTGGACTGCAAGGGGCAGATATCAGTGCTCTCCCAAATTGGCAGGTCTCCTCAAATGTTCCAAATGTGTTCTTAAAAATTATATATATGATTCTATTTCTAGCTCTATGGCAACGTATGGGCAAAACTTCAGCGGGCCTTTGCAATTTGGAGTGGGTTTGGAATGACGCTAACTGGAGTGCATACCTGTGGAGACTACATGTTCAGTGGCCATACTGTTGTTCTGACTATGCTAAACTTCTTCGTCACCGAGTGTAAGTGCAAAACTAAAAAGATTATTGACATTAATCAGATGTGTCACTACTCTCACAACTATTGTTAAGTCTTGCTTTTTTATTCAGGAGGCTAAAAAGATGGGGGAGAAAACAGGTTTCAGCTGAAGAAAAGACAGGAAACTATATAGATGGTAGCACAGTGGGCCTGCTACATCATTGATCAATGGCAGAACATGCATGCAGAATTCACTAACACATAGGTGCACTTAACACTGCCCATTGAATAATATGGGGCATGACTGTTTATGTTTTTCCCATCCACAAGGCCCCCTTGGAATTGACCCCTGTGGATGGGAAAGGTCCACTATAATAGGTGATTGTATTAATTATGGAAAGCATATTAAGGCAAGAATGACTGAATCTTGAATGCTCAATGAGTGCATTGTTGCTCATATTTTAAAAATGTTACATGTGTACTGATTGTATACTGATGCCATCTTAAATTATTTTTTTATTGATGCAAACATAATATGAAAAGTGTGTTCTCACATACAGTACCAAGTTACTGTTGAAGCTCCAGAAAATAAACCATATCTAAAAGCAAGACGCTACCCTGTTTTCATGTTTACAGTCTAAAGAAGATTGTAAGGGGAAAGGGAGAAGTGGGTATTAAGAGAAAGATCAATTTAAGGATGTCACAATGAGGAGGCATGTTATTAATATTTATTTATTTATTTATTTATTTATTTATTTTATTTATATACCGCCTTTCCAAAAAAGATCAAAGCGGTTTACAAAAGTGGATAAACAAGGGTTCTCTTTCCTCAGGCAAGCCCTGATGGAGCTGGGCCTGCCTCTTCTCTCCCTCCCTAGGCAGAGGATGGCAGTTAAACCAAATGAGGTCTATGCTCTCCTTCATTTTGCTAAGAGAAATGCAGTTACTAGACAATTAACTACCTAGTTGTCTTTGGTCCTCTAATTGGTAAGTGGGATTGTTCCCACTTACCAGTCAGAAGACCAAAGACAACTAGGTAGTTACTTGCATTTCCTTCTGGTTAGCTGCCCTCCAGAGTGAGTCTTGTTGTGTCTCTTCAAGTCGTTTTCAACTTATGGCAGCCATAAGGCAAACTTGTCACAAGATTTTCTTGGCGAGATTTGTACAGAACCTTTGCCTTTTTCTGAGGCTGAGAGTGTGTGATTTGCCCAAGGTCACTGAATGAGTTTTTTAATGGCTGAGCAGGGATTCATATCCCTGGTCTCCAGGGTCATAGTCCACACTGGCTCTCTCACCTGTCTCATTATTATAAATATTAGAAATTATGTTTGTTTCAATTTCAATGCTTTATTCTCTTCTTTAGATACACCAAGAAGCTGGAACTTCTTGCACACTCTGTCCTGGGTGCTGAATCTCTTTGGAATCTTCTTCATTTTGGCTGCACATGAACATTACTCTATTGATGTCTTCATTGCCTTCTATATTACTACAAGACTATTTTTGTACTATCACACATTGGCTAACACAAGAGCCTATCAACAAAGCAGGAGAGCCAGAATCTGGTTTCCCATGTTCTCTTTTTTTGAATGCAATGTAAATGGTACTGTTCCAAATGAGTATTGTTGGCCTTTCTCAAAACCAACTATAATGAAAAGACTGATTGGCTAAAAGTTATTGGATTTAATTCACAGCTGTGTGAAGTATTTGTGACTAACTTGCTTCAAGAATGGGCCAGGCAAAAAGGGTTTCTTCTTACCCATGTGACTTCTTCTAGCCTTGTTGATTCTCATTTAGCCACAAGTCTAAAAGAAGCCCGATTGCCATTTTTTAAAAAAATGTGTACTCAGAGTTGTTAACCTGTAATAAGGTTCTGCATGAGTGAGGATAAAGTTAAGTTACTGTTTCAGCAATTCGTAGAATGTGTTCATTTGGAGGACTTCAAAACTGTCCTAGGCTGAGAGAATGACTTTGGATCTAGATAGAATCAAATACTACCTAGTTAGCTATTGTGTCTCAAAATAATAAATAACACAAATGTCATGCTTTAAAAATAATGTGTCTGTCACATAAAGAATAGGGTGTATGATAGGAGGGAATACTCAACTGATGAAAAGGCCGCCAGAGCCTTTAATATCAGATATACACGTTGTGCCTGGTGTATAAGCAAAGGGGCAAACTGACAGCTTCTGGAGCAGTGGCAGCTGTGAAGAAGGCATCACTGACTTGGAGTAAATCACTTCATAATGTTCTGCTATCCAAATGTTTTCCTTGTTTACATTTCACCCAGTTGGTAAGAAACAAATGCTTGATCTTTTGAAATGAGATTGATTTAGTTTGGGTGCCCCAATTTTTCTTTCCAGTACAGTATTAAACACTTACATCCCTGCATGCTTTTAAAACACTGCTTTGAGGGGAGTAATATTGTTTCATTGGGAGTGTAGCAAGCAATGTCCCATTGAACAAAGGAAAAGTTTATTTTTATTTTATTGAAGCACATGTTAAAAGTAGCTTTTGGGAAATCTGTTAATAACAATATCTTTTTTTCTCCATGTCACTGTACAATTTTCAAAGGCATCTCATTTTACTCTGTGTAGCATTAGTAAATGTTGGAATTTAATTGGTTGGCTGAAAAACTTCTGATAGTATTTTCAGTAAATGCGCTATTCTTTTCACAAGTTAAAATGGTCTTAATCAGCTTAATCTTTGTAGTAGATTTCAATACTTCAGAGTATTTTGATTGTGAAAAAATAACAAAAGAACTATGGCTTAAAGCATTAGGAGTCTTGCAGGAATTAGTGCACAGCACTTTCGTACTCATTAAAACCCTATATTTTCCTGTTAAATCTAGCTTTTATAGAAGATACTCAGGTGTTCAATTAATTTTTAAAGCCATCTATTTAATGAGTTGTATTTAGGAGTAAAAAAAAATGCTCAAAAATTATGTGAATTACACAGCCATACCTATTAGCACATTGATTCAAGAGTTTTTTATACTACATTATTTCAAAATAGGTAGTACATGATGGTTTACAATTTAAGTTGGGTTAATTTCCATTCTGTATATTAAACAATACCTGTCAATACCTGCCTTGCTTATACAACTTGACATTCACAGGTGGTTTAGATCTTTAATTTAGTAATTTAAAGGTCTTTGGTCACATTATGTACACAGATCACCCAAAATTGTAAACTTATCACAACGTGACATTAAAACTTGTGGTCAAGTAAACTAGATTTTCAATTATAAGAAGTCCATGCAATATGCTAAAACTTCTATAACACAGAATAGTTAAACTATCTTGGATGTGAAAAATTTCTCAAGTAACAGAATAAGAGATTAAATAATTATATTGAACCTCTATGTGGAAGTTAGATAATTTGATTTTGCCACTGGCATCTCTTTAAGCCCCATTTCTGCTGCATCTTGCTAGAAATTAAATTAAGCCAGCCACACAAAACATACATTGCTTTTATAATTATTACTGAGGAGCTATCCTTAGCAGAAGCAAAAGGTGATTACTTGTCTTTGTTTCCTGTATAAACGTTCTTTCCTTTCCGATTCTTTGTTAAATATTGAGTGCTGAAGAAATATTTCCAAAAGTATGCTGAGCTGGAAATATGTGTTGGTAAAATTGCAAATCTGCCCATTCAAAGTATTTGCTGACCCAAAAGTTGTACCTCTTCTAGTTATATTTAATATTGCAACAGTAATGTATTTCTACACAGTTAAATGATCACATCAGTATTTTATGTGCTACTTTAAAAGGAAAATATTATCTTAGAGCTTCCTTCATTTCTTCAGAAATTACTAAGTCAACACTGTTGCAGAGTCAACACTCTATAACCAAGTACCTGTTGTAAAACCATTCCTTAATGTGTTGGCTCCTAGGTTGTATGTGATTGCTGGTATGCACTGATTGGTTTCTTAAGAAATCTTTACCTTCAATCATTTCAGACTTATGGTGCCCCTATCATGGCGTTTTCTTGGCAAGATTTTTTCAGAAGGGGTTTGTCCCTGAGGCTCAGAGAGTGCAACTTGCAAAGAACACCCAGTGGGTTTTGATGGCCAAGTGAGGGTTCAAACCCTGGACTCCAGAGTCATAATTCAATGCTCAAACCAGTATATTACACTGGGTTGTGTTAGTTATTCTACCTTGTGCTTAATGAGGGGATAGGAACTATATGGTAGGGATACACCTATAAACCTTTCCATATGTTTAAGGAGATAGTCTACTGGTAAACAGTCGGCCCTCCTTATCCATAGATTTTTTATCAACAGATTCAAGCATCCTGATAATATTTTTTAAAAAGTATACATTTCAAATAGTAAACCTTGATTTGGCATTTTATATAAGGGACACCATTTTGCTGTGCCATTGCATTTAATGGAACTTGAGCATCCATGGACTTTGTTACCCACGGAGGATCCTGGAACCAAACTCCAGCGGATAGCAAGGGCCCACTGTACTTAAACGCACCATGTTTTTCAATCAAAAAGAAGCCTCTCAGATGCAATTGCAGTTGCAACATTTTTACTACTCTAACTTTACTAAATATTAATGGTAAATGCTCATCTTTGCAATTTCGAATAGAATTATGCTTTCTTTCAGGATAGCATTTTCATGTGGCATATAGGAGGAACGATCCAAAATATCACCTTCCTCTCTGCCCTACTCCTGGTGATATACCCTAACTTTTACTGGGTCTTTGCTCCACAAGAAGAGTGAAAATGCAGCATAGTAAGAAGCTTGTAGTGTTTGTTGTTTACAAGAAATCTCAGACACACCTGGGAATTCAAGATACATGTACCCCCTTAAGTTTACAAACTTGGTAGAAGTTTGTACCACATCCATCAAAATGTACAGCTATGTTTACAGTTCAGATTTACATTACATGGTAAGCAGTATTATTTTTGTCAGTTCAGATGGAAACAATGGCCCCAGTCTAGTAAAGTGGGATAAATGAATAGCAGCAGTGGGACTCAACATGTAGTTCATGTTCATGTTCCCTTGGAAGCAGTCCTGCTGGGCTTCATTCAATCTCTGTGTGGACTATTCCCACTCAGACTGTAAGTGACTGCTTCCCCAGCTGAGTGCTTCACCAGGAAGGAAAACCATACACAGAAAACTAGAGAGTGCCAAGAAGAAGGGCAAGTTAAAAATCTTTCTCCAGGACATGATACTTTCAGCTCAGTAAGAAATACTTTGTACAGAAGAGCATTCAATTTGTTGAACTGCTGTTTCAGTCTAAAATGGATTACCAACCACTGGTCCTCCTGGTATTTTGTACTTGAGTTCCCAGAAGCCCCAGCTAACTTGGCCAGCAGTCAGGAATTCTGGCAACTGAAGTCCAAAACTTCTGGAGGACCAAAGGTTGGGAACCACTGGTGTAAGAGGTATAGCACAAGCACTTGAGGATGATATCAGTGGTATGGATTCAGTGGGACATACTTGAAAATTAGCAAGAATAAGTTTTAGGACCTTGTCAGACCACTAAAAAACTGGCTTACCTCTCCCGAGTTCAATTCTAATTCGGGAGGTAGCCGCATTCTATTGCATGTAATTCGCTGCTTACTCTGCCGGCTGAATACAGCCAACTTTGAAAAGCGGCTTCCTGAGCATGCCTGGGACCTGGGCTGTATTCAGCTGGCCGGTTTGGCAGCAAACTATGTGCAATAGGACCTGGCTGCCTCCCGAATTAGAATTTAACTTGGGAGAGGTAAACCGGGTTTTTTCAGCAGTGCGATAAACTCCTTAGTTGAGACTAATATTAGTTAAATTGGGGCTGCATATAAGTTTACATAGTAGAAGGGAAGGAGAGTATGGGAAAAAAAGTAACCAAAACTAACTTACCTTTTGAGGAGGTAACATCATTTAAACATAAAAGTCAGTATAAAATGTGTGTAACACCTTTTTCCAAATTAAAAAATATTATTGTTGACTAGATTTGCACTTTAGGTTCTAATCAAACTAGCTATTCTATGGATTAATCTGTTTTAAATAGTTAATAGTCGTAGTGACTTGTTATCCTGTCTTTAATTACACATTTGTTCATTCTGAGAGAAGATACATTCATCTGCATTCCCAGCATTTATCCATTGTGGAATAGAATTATACTAAAACTCTAGTTTGAACACTCTTTTGTCACAGAAAAGTTAAATATATATTACACTGTAATTTATTTCCTGGTCTTTCCAGCAGTATTGTCTTTGTTTGGAAAATGTTGTGTTTGGAATGGAAAGTGGTGGTAAAAATATAACAGGTGTTGAAAATATAACAGATCCCTAGCAGTTATGAAGACCATCATTGATGCAAGTGCATAGTGCTCATTGATGTAAGTGCATACTATCCACATAATGTCCACTCTTGAATCTCTTTCATGGTGTCTTAACATGTGACTTGGATAGTATGTTAAGGCTTTAAATTATAATTTGGTAAAAGTGTTTAATTTTTGAATTCTTGCCTTGAAACTTGAGAAACAGACAAACTAATTAGATTGTTAGATAAATGAATAGTTTAATGTATTCTTTATTCAAAATCTGTGGTGTGCAAACTTTTCTTTTAATTGGCAGAGCTAGGTATGTTGATTATGTACACTGCTATCTTTCAACAATACTTCGTTGGAGTAACCCAACTACCTTATATATTCGTGTGTAAGTTGACCTCATGTATAAATTAAGAGCAGATTTTTGAGGCCAAAATTATGGCTTTTGATATGACCCATGGGGTAAGTCAAGGGTAAAACTTATGGACTTCTAACAAAGGATGTAAAGGACGAAGCAAAGGAAAACAGTGCCAAAGAACTTACAAAATTCCAGCAATCATAACTGTTTGTACTCACCCTAAACGCTGGATGGATGAGGAGGGAATTACGCTAAATAGTGCTTGTGAATTGTGTGGAAGAGGCAACCAGATGTGGGAAGGGCTAAGAAAATGGGTACATGTCAAAAAGGACGTAAAGGCAAAGCAAAGAAAATGGCTACTATCTTACCAGTGGTTACGGCCTTTAATTTTAATATGGTAACTTTGCCTGATTTTAGTCCAGAAAAGCTGACAAACATATACAGGTGTCTTATTCAAATCCTTGAAAGCCTGATTCCTTGTTGCTGGAATAACTTCACTGGAATCCCCTTCTCCGAGTGTGAAAAGGGGAGAGCTTAGTCCATTGTAGGAGAATCTAAAACAAGCACCGACCCGCTCTACTCACTTGGCACTCATTTGATGGGAAGCACCAAAGAGCTTCAGTCACCATTTTCCCACCCAGACATTTCAAAAAGCCAGATGCAGCACCAGAGCAGAAAGAGTAGAAGGTGCTTTTTTCTTGTTCTCCTAGGACGGACTAAGCTCAACTTTCACCACTCTACTCAGAGCAGGAGTAATTCTGTCAGATACAGTACTTACACTGACCTGTTGATAAGTCGACCCAGGTTTTCAAACTAAATTTTCTTGATTTATACAAGATGTTATATGGTAACAATCATTCTGTGAGAGAATTCAGTCTGTAATGGAGTGTACACATTTGCTACACAGCTGTTCTCTCTGTTTTCAGATGCATGGCATCATGGTGGTCTAAAGACATAATGACAATAGTGGGATGTTTACATCTTGAAATACTATACACTTACAGATTTAAAAAAAAAACCTTGGGAACCTTTTCGTTCCACTGGGTTTTTAATGGACTGATGGACAAATCGTTTCAGGGCTGCCAAATCTGGACTAGATCCTGAAAGATGCCAGCACCCAGTTTATTCAGGAGAACCGCCAAGGGTATACCCAAAGAGACACAGTGATTCCTATATTCTAAGTGGCCTAACTTGTCCTGAAGAAGTCCAGTTTTAAGAACAAGTTTCAACAGTCATATTGATTTTATGATACATTAAATGAATGACACGTTTGCAGTAATTGTAGTGCAACCAGGGAAACAGGAGAGAAGTGTCTGGTCTAGAGTCAGTGATTCTTAATGTTATCCTTTTATTTTGGAACTTTTTTCTGTCCCAGAGAATGTAGTGTTTTTGGAAGACTTGGATGTTCCCACTGCTGATGAATCTGAAGCACAGGTGTGTATATAAAGACGGATTTCACTCAGATTTGAACCCAGATTTAATTTATATTGTTTTGTATGTATTATATTAAACTATTGAAGAACTAAATAAAATCTAAAATGAATTTTAAAAATGACTAATCGTGTGTATCATCCTTTTTTGTTTTGTCCAAGTAGTCAACTAGACTAATCTCTCTTTTTTTTTACAAGCTGCTGCTCTTTGTGTCTTGCATTTACTGAGTCTAGAATTACCATTTCCCAGCTGCATGTCATGTGAGAACTTGAGTGCTGTAAGTTCACTTCTCAAAGGCTTCTGTAAGCCAAAAATATTCACCTACAGAAGAGGTTAGGTGGATCTCTGCACATTTTGCTGTTCCGGCTTTTCAGCTTTCTTTTTAATCAGTCTACTGGAATTGGTTCATATATGTCTGCTATGGATGTGACTAGTTAATTCAGTCACTTTTACTGAAGATGGTACCTGCCACTAGAGAGCAGATCCTGTTATCTCTTAAGTCTCTAATCAAAGACTGCTGAGACTAAATCTGCATTTTATGATTTGTGATAATGCAAGTAAGTCTCAGGGCTAAGTCTCTGTTTAAACAAAGCCTCCCATAGTCTAGGAGGTTACCTTTTTCCTGCATATTGTATGTGCTAATATCAACAGAACGTCCATTCTCAAAATTGCCTAAGGCTGGCAGTTTTAAAGTTGTTCACAGACTAATATATTTGAGCCGGTTGCCAGTCTGCATACATCTTAACAAATGACACTCTTATGAGTTGCTAATTTTATAAATGTACAGTTAAAAAAATGGTAGCAAGAGCATTTTGTTAAACCCAATTACACTATTGGCTTAAAGAGTCAGAACCAATGGCCTTAATTAGATTAATGCTTTAAATGAATTGTGAAGACAAGGCCACAGATGGGCATGTGAAATGCAAATGATTCTATGCTGAGAGCTATTATAAAGTTTGAAAGCATATCTGACTATCTGCAGGAGATTTAAACCAAAACAGATGCAAAATGTAGCCCAAATTCCTCGCTGAAAGAGTATCGAAGTAGGTATGTGGGGGTGTTTTTGGCTCTGCGTGTTACACTCCATCAGTGTGATGGATTTGGGACTGCTTATACTGCTAACCTGTACATAGACAGGAAAAAGATTGCATTGCAAGTTGCTATAATAGTAGCCAACATTTCACATACTTAGTTGCCCACTCTTTTCAACTCAGTCCTCCATAAGCTCACTGCTTTGTTTTGCTGCTGCTGCTGCTGCTTCGGTCCCTTCCTCCCCTTTATCTGTGCATAAAGCTCTCTGCTGCTCTAAACTAATTTCTATGTGAAGTTAGAGCACAAGACTACAAGGCAGAATCCTGTAGTATGTCATATAGTTCTTTGTGGTAGATAGCATTGAGTCCAAGCCCTAGGAGGTGAGAGTGGTGTTAAGTGGGCAACAGCCCTATGAAACTACTTTGCAAGTGTATTGTTGAAACTGCCCAAAACTGAGCATCAGTTTGACTAGGCTTAAGTATGCTTAAGGTTGCTGACTTATAACCATTAAATGTAAAATTATATATTGTACAAAGGTATACCTTGTAGACAACTTGATGGCAGTGGGGGATTTATCCATTCTGAGAAGACAATTTCATATAAACAAAGCAGGCTGGAAATCCTGCACTGACCAAATGTTAGATCATTTCTAATCTCTCCCGGCTGTCCACCGTTAAATAAACACACTCGAATCCTGTAGACTGAGGGATAGGACGCCTGGTCAGGGAGATTTTATTCTGATAGACCACTGCAACCCAACCTCCCTGCCCCCCAGGTCTAGTGGATCAGAGCACTCGTAAGCATTAAAATAAAGATTGTGACTACCTGCAGGATCTCATCTTGAGTTGTCTCCTCTTTGGTTACATGTTGTGACTGAATATTTCTTGTGACAAAAATGAACTGAAGGAATCACATGGAGCTTTTCATGCATTGCGCACATTCCCTGGGCAGTGTGCAGAATGCACGCATGTAAGTAACACTGACACAAGGATTAGCCTTTTTCTGGCTAAATGTGTACAATCTTTAAATGATGTTGGGGAATCACACACCATCGTAGTGTGGAGGCATTTCATCCATTGTGTGGTCAATAAGCATATACTTCACTTGGATCCAATACACATTCACCTGTCTGTGTGTAAAATGCGTCCTCCAACATTACTTGCAGTCTGAGTAGACAATGTGAGCAATAACTATTCCCGCTGTTAATGTGCACATTTTCACAGTGTTAGATGTACACATTTATAGGGCAAAATGTTGTTGAAACATCCATGCATACACTGGTTTGGCATGTATCCAGCAGCTGAATGCTTGTTCTCTTTTGCATTTTCAACATGCTATAACTTTCTGAGCCCCAGCCAGCTATTTATATGGGTCGGCTTAAGTTAACACTGACCCTGAAGTGTAATTGTTTCTTTTCATTTGGCAATCTCATTTTGAACTGTGACTCCCTTTAATTTATCCTTGGAGTTTTGCTTGTTTATCACTTACTTAATACGTGCTGAGACAAACCAGAAAGAAACTGGAATACAATTGTATCTGTCCTTCTCTTTGTAATTCAACAAGGTCTTCCCATCAATCTGTGGGTAATAAATTCCACGTGATCACTTTCTACTCCCTGATGCAGATTTCTAGTTACTGTTTTAAAGCAGCAGCAGCACATAAATTGTGAAGAATAGTTGCAATGACTTCTAATCTATTTTCTAAGAAGTAGCTATGTTAGTCTCTTACTAAAAAAGAGGAAGGAAGGGGGAGATGTAGTACAGAGTGTTGTCCAAATCTCAAAATATAAAGCTGTGGCATCTAGGTTTAGCGTCACCCAGTCTGGTAACTTATGGGGTCACCCCCCCCCCCTTGACCTCTTCTCATACTACATTATATAGAATCCTTAGGAATGTTGTTTGTACTAAAGTTACTCATTAATCACAATTCCTCTATATCCCTGAATGTAATGGTAATAGTTGTGACATAAACAACTAGCAAAATTAAAAATTATAACTTTAAATTACAGTATCATGCACACACTGCCTAAATGCCTTCACATATATATAATTTCATGTGGCCGAAGTGGAAATATGGGAAAAGGTGATGTTTTTAGAAAATATTTAAAAACAATAAAAAATTAAAATAAAATTTAATAATAAAAAAATAATCTGGGATCTCTCCTTTCTCCTCCCACTGAACTTCACCACACTCACAACATCTCTTCAGCATTTTAAAAAGACATAGGAAAGTTTGTATTAATATATGTAGTGTATATGAAGTGTATATGAAGTTTGTATTAATATATGTAGTGTATATGAATATATGAATCTGTCGTCTTCGGTCCAAAACACACTGCATTAAAAATCCAGTTTGGGTCTGTTTTAACTGTCCTGCGTCACCGCTAGGGAATCCTGGGAATTGTAGTTTATTGTGGCACCAGAGCTCTCTGGCAGAGAAGGCGAAATGTCTCGCAAAACTATAGTTTCCAGAATTCCCTAGCATTGAGCCAGGGCAGGTCTCAATCTGGATCCAGTTTGAGATCCAGGTCTCAAACTGGATTATTTCTGCAGTGGGTTTTGGACCATTGTCTTAGTTTATATCCCTCTGCTAATGGATTGGAATTTGTGAATATACAATGAAACCTTGGCTTCACAGGTTTAACTTTCACAGATCTGATTATTCGCCATTTGCTATTTTGCCATTAATAATTAAAGTTTTGCAGAACCACTGCAGAAAATCACAGGCAACATTCCTAGGGTAGAAAATGTAAAGAAAACTTTTAAAAGTTTGGTAAGTCATAAATGCATCAAATAACACTGAGTATCCTTGCTTCCCCTTCCACCCCAGAACCTCACCTGACAATGGTCAACCTGCTGCAGCTGTTTTCCTCCTCTCCAGCCACATCTGGAACGAAAAAGACTAGCATGCCTCATGATGGCAGGATGGAAGCTTTGCTTGGGTTTCTTAACTCATATAGATAGGAAGATAGAGCAGGAGGCTAGTAATGTTTGCAGAGTTGATGTGGAAACAGAATTGTATCTGGGTATCCTGTTATAAGTGAGCAGTTCTTTAAGATTTGGAGGCTGTCTGTAGACCAAATCAGGGTTGTGTTATTCTCTGGAATTGGTTATAGCCTGTTGGTGATGTGTTTGAGTGGTCTCAGCTGGGTACTGGGGTGTTCTGTCAATTTGTGTTTGTGGTCTGTCTTGTAGTAAATGGTTCCTTGGTATTAATTTTGCCTTGCAGATTTGTTCCTTCATCTCCTAAGGTGGTATTGTAGTTTGAAAAATGCCTGATATAAATCCAAGGGTTTTAAAACTCGGTTTTGTGTGTTTGAGTAGATGTGGTTGTATTAGAGAGCTTGGCTGTAAACAATGGATTTGATAGTGTGTTCTGGGTGGAAACTGGAGGCATGTATGTATATGTAGCAATCAGCAGGTTTTTGATATAGAGTATGGTGCATAGAAATAGAAGATCATTGGGCCCTTGCACAATGGTGTCAAGAAAGTGGATTTGTTACGTGGATTGTTGCAGACTCAGATTGTTGGTAGGGTGCAAGTTGTTGAAATCCTGGTGGAACTTTAGATTGTAAGCATGAAGGCAGGGAACCGTCTAATTAAATGATTGTATGTACAAGTGCTGTGTAAATTTATAGCACTATATAAATAAAGATTAATAATAATAATAATAACAACAACAACAACTTCTCAAGTGATTGCTTTCTGTATGGCCAAATTACAATCTGTTTGCAACATGCACATTTTCTATCCCAAATTCAAAATCAACAAATTTGTACAAACAAGGTATTTTCCTTATTGATCAACTGTGTTTTGTATTTTAAAAATTATTTTATTAGTTTAAAAAAACCCTGATAGCTCAAGTTATTTTTATATTGCTAGCCTTTATAATACATAATAATAATACATTTTATTTATACCCCGCTCTTCAGCCAAAGCTATCAGAGCGGCTTACAATTTGTTAATTAGACAATTAAGTCCCTTCAAGATGGTGGTTGAAGGGAGGGCTCTTCTTGCTTCCAGCAGGAGGTGGCCTGCATCTCTCTCCCCTCAAGATGGTGGTTGAAGGGAGGGCTCTTCTTGCTTCCAGCAGGAGGTGGCCTGCATCTCTCTCCCCTCAAGATGGTGGTTGAAGGGAGGGCTCTTCTTGCTTCCAGCAGGAGGTGGCCTGCCTTTCTCTCCCCTCAAGATGGTGGATGAAGGGAGGGCTCTTCTTGCTTCCAGCAGGAGGTGGCCTGCCTTTCTCTCCCCTCAAGATGGTGGTTGAAGGGAGGGCTCTTCTTGCTTCCAGCAGGAGGTGGCCTGCCTTTCTCTCCCCTCAAGATGGTGGTTGAAGGGAGGGCTCTTCTTGCTTCCAGCAGGAGGTGGCCTGCATCTCTCTCCCCTCAAGATGGTGGTTGAAGGGAGGGCTCTTCTTGCTTCCAGCAGGAGGTGGCCTGCCTTTCTCTCCCCTCAAGATGGTGGTTGAAGGGAGGGCTCTTCTTGCTTCCAGCAGGAGGTGGCCTGCATCTCTCTCCCCTCAAGATGGTGGTTGAAGGGAGGGCTCTTCTTGCTTCCAGCAGGAGGTGGCCTGCCTCTCTCTCCCCTCAAGATGGTGGTTGAAGGGAGGGCTCTTCTTGCTTCCAGCAGGAGGTGGCCTGCCTTTCTCTCCCCTCAAGATGGTGGTTGAAGGGAGGGCTCTTCTTGCTTCCAGCAGGAGGTGGCCTGCATCTCTCTCCCCTCAAGATGGTGGTTGAAGGGAGGGCTCTTCTTGCTTCCAGCAGGAGGTGGCCTGCCTTTCTCTCCCCTCAAGATGGTGGTTGAAGGGAGGGCTCTTCTTGCTTCCAGCAGGAGGTGGCCTGCATCTCTCTCCCCTCAAGATGGTGGTTGAAGGGAGGGCTCTTCTTGCTTCCAGCAGGAGGTGGCCTGCCTTTCTCTCCCCTCAAGATGGTGGTTGAAGGGAGGGCTCTTCTTGCTTCCAGCAGGAGGTGGCCTGCATCTCTCTCCCCTCAAGATGGTGGTTGAAGGGAGGGCTCTTCTTGCTTCCAGCAGGAGGTGGACTGCATCTCTCTCCCCTCAAGATGGTGGATGAAGGGAGGGCTCTTCTTGCTTCCAGCAGGAGGTGGCCTGCCTTTCTCTCCCCTCAAGATGGTGGTTGAAGGGAGGGCTCTTCTTGCTTCCAGCAGGAGGTGGCCTGCCTTTCTCTCCCCTCAAGATGGTGGTTGAAGGGAGGGCTCTTCTTGCTTCCAGCAGGAGGTGGCCTGCATCTCTCTCCCCTCAAGATGGTGGTTGAAGGGAGGGCTCTTCTTGCTTCCAGCAGGAGGTGGACTGCATCTCTCTCCCCTCAAGATGGTGGATGAAGGGAGGGCTCTTCTTGCTTCCAGCAGGAGGTGGCCTGCCTTTCTCTCCCCTCAAGATGGTGGTTGAAGGGAGGGCTCTTCTTGCTTCCAGCAGGAGGTGGCCTGCCTTTCTCTCCCCTCAAGATGGTGGATGAAGGGAGGGCTCTTCTTGCTTCCAGCAGGAGGTGGCCTGCCTTTCTCTCCCCTCAAGATGGTGGATGAAGGGAGGGCTCTTCTTGCTTCCAGCAGGAGGTGGCCTGCCTTTCTCTCCCCTCAAGATGGTGGTTGAAGGGAGGGCTCTTCTTGCTTCCAGCAGGAGGTGGCCTGCCTTTCTCTCCCCTCAAGATGGTGGTTGAAGGGAGGGCTCTTCTTGCTTCCAGCAGGAGGTGGCCTGCATCTCTCTCCCCTCAAGATGGTGGTTGAAGGGAGGGCTCTTCTTGCTTCCAGCAGGAGGTGGACTGCATCTCTCTCCCCTCAAGATGGTGGATGAAGGGAGGGCTCTTCTTGCTTCCAGCAGGAGGTGGCCTGCCTTTCTCTCCCCTCAAGATGGTGGATGAAGGGAGGGCTCTTCTTGCTTCCAGCAGGAGGTGGCCTGCATCTCTCTCCCCTCAAGATGGTGGATGAAGGGAGGGCTCTTCTTGCTTCCAGCAGGAGGTGGCCTGCATCTCTCTCCCCTCAAGATGGTGGATGAAGGGAGGGCTCTTCTTGCTTCCAGCAGGAGGTGGCCTGCCTTTCTCTCCCCTCAAGATGGTGGATGAAGGGAGGGCTCTTCTTGCTTCCAGCAGGAGGTGGCCTGCCTTTCTCTCCCCTCAAGATGGTGGATGAAGGGAGGGCTCTTCTTGCTTCCAGCAGGAGGTGGCCTGCCTTTCTCTCCCCTCAAGATGGTGGATGAAGGGAGGGCTCTTCTTGCTTCCAGCAGGAGGTGGCCTGCCTTTCTCTCCCCTCAAGATGGTGGATGAAGGGAGGGCTCTTCTTGCTTCCAGCAGGAGGTGGCCTGCCTTTCTCTCCCCTCAAGATGGTGGATGAAGGGAGGGCTCTTCTTGCTTCCAGCAGGAGGTGGCCTGCCTTTCTCTCCCCTCAAGATGGTGGATGAAGGGAGGGCTCTTCTTGTTTCCAGCAGGAGGTGGCCTGCCTTTCTCTCCCCTCAAGATGGTGGTTGAAGGGAGGGCTCTTCTTGCTTCCAGCAGGAGGTGGCCTGCCTTTCTCTCCCCTCAAGATGGTGGATGAAGGGAGGGCTCTTCTTGTTTCCAGCAGGAGGTGACCTGCATCTCTCTCCCCTCAAGATGGTGGATGAAATTCCCAAAGGGCTGGCAGCACACAGCCTGCCCATTTTTCTGCCAAGTTTTCAGATTTCATAACTAGACAGGGGAGGTCAGCCCACACCACCAAGGCGTCTTGCACAAAATGATCTGAGAAGTACAGGGTATTCATTTAATAAAATCATATATATGATTATTAAATCAGTTATCTGTGCAATTTATTTTGTTGTGCTACTTTGTATAATTTTGGTTTTGGTAGAAATGGGGGAAAGGCACTATTGAGCACTGAAGCCCTGGCTGCAGACACTGGAACTCTTCGGCCATATTTCTGAATTCTAAGATTTCAGCAAATACTGGTTGCATGCTTTCGAGATAACTCCTAGTCATAAGGATTATGTACCTTCTGTGAAAAATAGCTGAAAAGCTCAGGAAGCAGACATGTATGCTTTGACATGGTTTGCATCCTGTTTGTGATCCTTTCCCACTTACGCAGTAGCTGTGCCAGTCCCTCTAGGTGTACTGGCCCACAGGATGACCACCCACCTAGTAGTAGTAGTTGTTGTTGTTGTCGTTATTATTATTGGACACCTTCGAAATAGGTCACGCACCCCATATATATATATACTGTATATATATATGGTGTGTGACATATTTCGCTTGGTAGTTTCGGGAGAAGCAGTCCATCCGTTTTCTTTTTAACCACAAAAGAGGTATCCATGGGAGTCTGGAGAGTTAGGGTCCACAAAAACAGCCCCAGGGAGGTATAAGGAGCCCCAAGGGTGTGTTTTGTGTCCCTCCCCACCCTGATACTGTACATAAACTCTTGATAACATGCTATTGTTTAGCACTCAGTATCTTTAGGTCATTGCTAATAAACTATGACAATGATTACTTATGCTGTGTATCTAATCAGGTTTTAGTTTAAGCTTCTTATGCACTATTTCTTTCCTAGGCTGTATAAGGCTTTAATACAATCAAGGAATGATGCCAACATGCACAATTAGGAAATTTTTATGGGAGGCTGGAAATTCTTTCCCTCCAGTTAATGTACACGTCCAGTTAAGCTACATATATGCTTTCTTTCCTAGGATTTCCAGTTCTGTGCTCCGTGTTCAGTAATTTATGTTAAAGAGGCTTCAGTGGCAAAATTCCTAGTTAATGTTCAAATTATATGGATGTTACATCTAAATGTACATATATCTTTAAACACCAGTACATAATGTACAGTATTTGGATAATTTGCCTTTAATGTTGGTTTGTTTCCCTGCCCATATATGTAAATTGGTGCCATGTGTGGCATTCACACATGGAAGGAAACTGCACTGAGGTTTCCTAAATTATGATGTGTAAAATAATATTCATTCCGTAAACATTAAATAAATAAAAATGCCCTTAGATTTTGCATGGAATCTTGCTCATTTGGACCTAACTGAAGAGGATAATCGCTGTCAGTATAGTGAACATTACTTGGATGTTTCCACGTAAAGAGAACTGGAAAGAGTTACTGTGGTGTAGTGGTTTGGATTAGGACTCTAGGATGCTAGGGTTCAAATCCCTGCTCAGCCATGCGAACCCATTGAGTGACCCCAGGCAAGTCACACTATCTCAGTCTAAGCGGAAGGCAATGACAAACCTCTGAATAAGTCTTGCCAAGAAAACCCTATGATAGCGTCCCCATAAGTTGGAGTGAACTTGAAGGCACATTACAGCAACAACAAGACAAAAGAATTGGAGATTTCTTTAGATTTTAGAAATAAGTCAACACATAAGAAGAACAATCTTGCTAGTTCAGACCAAAGGCCTGTGGAGCCCAACATTCTGCTTTCACAGTGGATAACCAGTTGCTCATACAAAGCCTACAACTGGGACAGGACTACAATATGTAGTACTTGTGTCTCCCCAGCAACTAGTGTTCAGTAACATACTTGTTGTTCCACTACCCTCAAATATATATTTCTCTACCATGTAAATGAAGTACTGAAAAATTTTCAGGACGAGCTGGAGCAAGGGCTTAAGCATCCCCTGGTAGTCAACATCAAGAGAGAACAAACATCAAAGATTTATAACCTGCTTTTCAGGTTTAAGCAGTCCTTCAGAGGAGTTTACAGTTATAGTAAAACAATATCTCAACTTTAATAAAATCAACTGTCAGGGCAGAGAGGTTGAAACTGGAAAGGGGTGTGTGCGTGTGTGTGAAAAACAAAGAGACGGCATTGTTACCTGAACATGCGATTTGGTGCTGCCCTCTAACTTAGCTTTCAAAGAAAGATTGCATAAATGGATTAGTGGTCCCTTGGTGCCATGGCTATTAGGCCATTGAGCAATGGTGGCAATAGTTAGGAATGGATTGTTGCCCTCATACTCTGCTTGAGGACCTCTTGGAAACTTTTGGTTAACTAGCTGTGTTTAGAATCAAGATGTCATAGATGAACCCGTAGTCCTCTGAGGAGTACGGGAATTTGTAGCACACTGTGTTTATGATGGATAACGTTAGAAACTTGGTATGAAATTATTGCAATAATTGACTAGAGACAACAAGTGTAAGCTACTGGAGAGCAAGAGTGATATGGTGGTCAGAATGTTAGACTGGGACCTAGGAGATTCAGGGTGCATCTACACTGTAGAAATAATGCAGGAATAAAGTAGTTTGACACTACTTTAACTGCTATGGTTTTATCCTATAGAATTTTGGGATTTGTAGTTTAAGGCACTAAAGAGTTTTGGCAGAGAAGGCCAAACGCTAGGAAACTTAAAGCAGTGTCAAACTGCATTATTTATACAGTGTAGAAGCACCCTCAGGTTCAAGATCCATGAAACACAATGGGAATACCTTGAGTCAGTCAATCTCACCCTGAGGTATCTCACAAGGTTGTTGTTATGATAAAGTGTAGTGACTTATGATGGGTTCTGGCACCTTCTAAGGAGTCTGTCTATCTATCTATCTATCTATCTATCTATCATCTATCTATCTATCTACACAGAGAGAGAGAGAGAGAGTCTGGACATATCTTGAGAATTATAGTTTCTTTTGAACGTTTCCCTTCATTTTATTGTAGTCTCTATGGCAGGGCAATTTTGATGCTTCAGATGTCCAGATAATCCTTGTGGCAGGGCAACTGATGCCCTTCTATTTTGAGACTACACTTAGCGGTGTTCTTGACTGTTTCCCATTGCTAGAACATGTTTTTTTTTACAGTAAAATTGTACCAACATGGTAATGTTATTTAATTAGCATATTTTGCCTAAAAGCAGAAACAGTAATCTTTATTTTGGTTCAGATTTATAGGCTGCTTTTCTATGACAAGGCCTGAAGTGGCTAAATTTCTCCTCTCATGTTGATATTCTTATCAAAAGTGGTTTTAATAAAATTTTGGGGACATGTGGCCTGTACTATGACCCCCTGATCCGCCATTAAGCCCCAAGCAAGGAGGTCACGTAGGCAAGCCCGCTTGGAGCGGTAGAGTCCCTAGTAATGAAATCCTCTACAGGAAGTTTGGGAGTCGCCAAACCAGAAACGCCACTGCTCTCCTGTGTAAGACAATAGACTCGGCCTCACACTTGATGGGCCAGCCATCAGCCTAACTACTTGGCTATACAAGTCGGACTCCCCTCCGAATTGTGTTCAGATCTAATTCATTGTGCTGCATATTGCCCTCTCTTTAATAATGCCCAAACCATCAGCGTCTTTGTCCAAGCCTATCCACATAGCCCCTGGACACATTTCGCCCTATAAAACACCCTGAGTTTGGACTCCATGTTGATGCTATTGTCAGCTTGCTCTCTGGTCCATGCCAGTCTGGGCAATGATTCCAGCTCCCTCGGCCATCTTCCCCATGTTCCAGAGGCCGTGTCCCATCATCCATCCACGTTCCATCGGACTTCCCGGAGAAGATTTCTAAGGTAGTATTCCTCAGTGGTGCCTCTCCTTCTAAACCCTTTCCCTACTGCTAGTGTGTGTATGCTTTCCCATATTGTGTGTTTCCTAATAAAGGATATATAGTCATTGGAATCTACTTGGTATCAGTGCCTTATTCTCTTGGATTTGTTGGCAACCTCTGGTATACATATAGGGGACCCGGTCTCGGCTTAAAGGCTTTGTTAGGACCTCCTCTCAGCAGCATTAGAGCTAATTAATTCCCCTACGTGAGAGACCCTTCGTAACAATATAAATCAACAAAAAGTACAAAAATACATGCTGAGATTACCAGTTTCTAATAGTTGCCCATCCTGAGTCTTCAAAGACAGAATGAGTTTGTTTTACCATATAAAATTGTGCATTTATTTTAATGTGCCAAGACTATCTATCTTTCTGCAGGAGTTCCACAGGAGTGATTCATTCTCCTTTAGCCAGAAACCACTTGGAAATTCAGAACAGATGGAAATTCCTGACTGCCCAGAAGAAAGCTTTTAATCTTTCTCTTGCCTAATTGAAGCAAGCAGCATTTTCTTTTAGGCTAAGAGAAAGGGCAATGCTTCAGGGAAATATCTTAATTTTCAAAAGAAACCCATATTTTAGAGAGCTCTTTGACAGCTTATACACATTAGTTTTCGACAACTTTGCCAGTAAGTCCACAAATGTTTCTAGACCAAAAACTTTTTACTTCTATCATTGTCTATATTTTCTGCATTTCTTTTTGTTCTGACTTCACTGTTTAGAGTTCTTTCCATTTCTTGCTAGGGGTATGTATAACGTCTTTCTTTGCATACCCTGCCTAATAAGTTCAAAGCAGCAAATAACGCTGTCCCCTCTCTCCGATTGATCATCACAATACATCTGTGAAGGGAGAAGGGACATGGAGAAATACATTTGGGTGTCATCAGCGTACTGATAACACCCCACCCCATGTCTACAGATGATTTCTCCCAGCAGCTTCATATAAATGTTCAATAGCATCTGGGACAGGATGGCGCCCTGGGGGATGCCACAATTAAGCTTTGTTTTTGAAGATCAACTGTCCCTGGGCATCACCCTCTGGAATATGCTGTAGCTGGTATTAACCCATCATTTTTAATTAAAGTTATTAAGTATCATTCATTATTAAATTTTAACAAATTAGACATTTGATGTGTGAGTGAAGTATGCATGTTGGTGTGTGTTGAAAAAAGAAAAGAAAGGCGCAGATCATTGGCAAAACGTAACTGATTGTCAGATGAGATCCCATGCTTTAGAACAGACTTTCCCAATCTTTATAACTTCCAGATATTTAGGGCTCCCACCATGTCCAGGCCACAATGTTGTTATGGACTTTTTAGTTCATCTACCATACCTCTGGAGATGATCACAGATGGCTTTTAAACCACAATTAAAGTTGTAAAATAGCACATTTGATGATACTTCTTACACAACGTTTCCTCCAACCCGTAGCTTCTGTGTCTCCCAAGTGTATTTAAGGAGTCCCTTTTCATTGACAGGGGAAACCCATCAATAAGCCCCCAATCATGTAGCTTTGGCATTAGTCCTCTGGTACAATAAGTTCTTCCCATGGCAGTCCTGACATTGGGTAGTTTTGTGGTGTCAGTCTTCTCCTGTCCCCCTGTCCCCACTCCTCTTTGCTATTCACAAGCAGCCTGTTATCTTTTCTTCCATATTTGTTTTTCTAAATCGCATTGCCACAATTGTTAAATTGTGTTGCAAATAAAAATAAAAATGAAACAAAAGGCATGCTGGGTAGGTCATAGGCCAGGAGACTGGGATTAAGCAGGAGTGTGGAAGAGAATGGAAAGGACTGTCAATACCAGAAACAGACCCTGACGCAATTTTGGGGGGATGTGTGATAGGGAAAGATTCCAAACCGGCATTATTATTATCATCATTATTATCCTTTATTTATACAGCGCTGTAAATTTACACAGTGCTGTACATACAATATTATCTTTTTACTTTTACTAACATGATTGCAGTGAGAACAGGGCTCATGTGAAAGTCTAAAGTCTCCTAGACCAAAATGTCTTGGCCTGGAAATATTTTTATGGTTGTTTTCAAAGGAACACAACTTTAAAATCAACTGCAAGGAATCTAAAAGCAGTGTCTCCAAACCTTACCAGTTGCCAGGCACAAGCTTTGAAGACACCTTCCTTAGAATCCCTACAAGTTGATTTTGCAGTTGTATTCCCCCGAAGAAGGCCATAAAAGTATTTTCAATTGAAATGCACTGGGCAGTTTTTAAGAATAAAATATTGGTTTTTTTTTCTTTTCTTTACATCCTAAACTATTGGATGTTACCAGTCCTCTTTGCTTTGTCTACTCAACATATACACAAATTAGGTTTATAAAATCCATCCACTTCCCAATTTGTTTTCATTTTTAGCAAGTTATGTAGCCTGCAGAGGGGTTGGGAGAAAAATAAAGGTCCCTAGACCTTCTAAAGTTGCCCACCCCTACCATACACAGAATTCTGAAAAGGGTATTATATCCAGTAGTTTCCTGCTTTACCCTTTCTAATAATCTGTAGCAAAGAATTATTTTCTTACAATTTTTTCTCTAAGGTATTCAGAAGTTCTTTTGAATTACTCATAAGCAGTTCATATTGTCACAATGTATGTATAAAAGTAGGATTTTTGGCTCACAGTTCATCATTTTACACTTGCTTTCACAAAAATATGCTTGCCATCTGATCGCACATTCAGCCAGTGTGGGGAAATGATTTTGGATCTCTATATAATCTGCCTTTTACCATTCCAAATAATTGGGCATAATCAGAAAATTTGGCCACCTAACTGGATCAGATCATTTATGAATATATTACAAAGTGAACGTCTCAATAAATTTATTTTATATTTTATATATTTGTTTCATTTGTATACCACCTTTCTTTCAGAAGGGACCCTAAGACCTTGAAGTTCAATGGCCTTGTTGGCCGGGGGATTCTGGGAGTTGTAAATCCATATAAATAATTTATCCAAGCTCTTGTATTTAAAAACAAAATATTTCTTCTTTGGAAATCTGTATTAATAGCGTTGCATTTGGAAAAACTGCAAACATTCATTTTGGGCAATTACGGAAAATGCAAACAGCATCATCATGAATTTGGACCAATTAAAGTCTCAATGTAGTAAAGAGGTGCCTCAGGACTTACAAAAAGCATGGTTATTCTTTACATAAAGCATGTCTCTTCTGAGTTCTCTGAGATGCAGTAGTGGTGATGTGCTTTCTGTGGGTGAGGAGGCTGTGCTGCTTTTGACCACACACAGATCCTCAATAAAATCGAAAAATATGTGAATTCCCCAGAATGATTACAGTCCACTAGCCTACCCAGGTTGAAGGCTAAACCTGTTGCTTCTGATCAGATTAGGCCTCAAGCAGAAAACATTTCAGAACATTGGAAATGACCTTATAAAAAGTCAGGATGTTGGCTCACTTAGCTCAGTATTGCCTACACTGAGAGACAGGAACTCTTTGTGGTTCCAGATGGGAATCTTTCCCAGCCCGATTTATCACACTAGTGGGCAAACAGGATTTAAACAAGAGTTAAACGAGAGTTAAACTGGAAATGTTCTGTGATAAACATAGGGCATTTCCTCTTTAACTCTTGTTTAACTCTCGTTTAAATCCTGTTTGCCCCCTAGTGTGATAAAGCAGATGGAGCTGCACCCTTTTCATGTAAAACATGTGATTTGCCAATGAGATAAAACCCCTTTTCCAATGGCATATGTACCTGAGGAGCTTAGATACTTGGAGGGTTCTCTCTGTCAACATGTCCTACCCACACCAACTCTTCCTCTATCCTCACCATTATTAAGGGGTAGTCCTTGTCCAAGTGACCTGAGGTCCCATCAGAAGCTGGCCCTGTTAGTGCCTTTGCTCTTTCACTAGGTTATCACTGTCATTTTTTACTCTAGCTAGCAGGTACTCACCCTCTGTTAAAGACGCAGGGGAAAAAGCAGCAAGCCTAGATCTGTTGCTTTAAGAATTGCACAGTTGTGAGGAATTTCAGGTGTGGTTTTTACCACCAGTGCTGCACTTAAGGAGAGTTTTTCCTCTTAGGCAAATATTTGCATTGCAATCTTAAATGCGTCCATTGGAAGGAAGCCCCAATGACTTCAATGTAATTATTTATAAACAAATCAGACACGACTTGACAATCATGTCAAAGGGAAAACCTTTACTTTTATGCATTTTACTGCAGCCTGATGCTATGGATATTTACTGAGTTCAATGGGACACATGCAGGTACTTACACATACACACACACACACACAAAACACAGTAACTTACTCAAGGTCTGGGAACCCTAAAACAGAAAGTTTAATTCTGCAAAGCCAAACTATAAGTGGGTTTGTACAAGAGCACCCTGATTTTTATGCTTCTTTACTCTGAAGTAAATCCCACTGAGTTATTATTATTATTATTAAACTTTATTTCTAAAGCGCTGTAAATATACTCAATAGAATACTTTCACGTAAGTGATTTAAGATAGGTTTTTAAATCTGTGAGTTTAAAAACACACCCCTCCCACTTATATATAAGTTGCAGGATACTGGTATTTGTTATTTAAGTCACAGCATTTCTTCTTCCAGATAACACAGTCTCCCTTAAGCCTTTGGTTAAGATAGGGAGATTAGGGTATATATTCTTCACTAGAAAGAGGCAGTAAAAAGTTCTTTACCCAGTGCTAAAGTCTACTAGTTTGACAAATTTTGTGGCTTCAGTCGCGTCAGGAGGGGCTGAAGAAACTGAAGCATTGTAATAGTTTTACTCATGTCGGAACACCTACCTTTCTTTATACTGGAGGATGGAGGAAAGAAAGAATTGATAGAAGAAAAGAAGAAGAAAAAGAAGAAGAAAGGGCATAAACATGCAGGTAAAGATGAAATGCATATGTAAGTGCATCAATAACAGGGAGAATTTTATCCTCAGTCTACAAGATTGGCTCAGAGTGTGGGAAAGTGAATGAAATGGAAACAGGAATTGGGATTTCAGGCATTTTGGAGGACTCTGATGATAATGAAGTCTTGAGTCCCACATTTTGTGGGGACCACTGCTGAGGTTGGTGTGCGCATAACAAAACCTGTAGTTTGCATTTACGCACCGTCTTACTCGACCAAATTAAAAAGTCCCTACCATAGGCGTGTCACCCAGGGCCCATCCATACTTCATAATGGGCTATGCTGTTATACAACCCTCTTTCTGTACTTCTTATAGTTTAATTATGAATCAGACTGTAATGGGGATTGTATAAAGATTACCTGCATACATCTAAACCACGTGAAGGATTTGCCTGCCTTTGCAACTGAGCTGCGATACCTTTACAAAACAAATGGTTTAGTTCTATGCATATTTAGCCATCGTTGTTTTCAGAGATTATTCAGTGATTTAATTAAAACAGGAAACTATGCACAGGACTTCATAATCCATGATTATTTCAATTTTTATTTGGCCAAAAGTTTGAAACATGTCACACACAAAATTAGACAAAATTATCCATTTCTTTCCTATAAACTTTATGGTGTAAATTTGAAAGGGGTGGTTTGAAGGGGAAAATCTGTGCATGTGTGTGTGTTGCTTAACCCTTTCTCATCCCACTATAAGATTTACAATGTTTCAGGAAAAAGAACTTGAAACATTAAAAAAAAATCAAGGTCCATAGACTAATTTTCTACTTAGAACTATAGCCACTCCTTGAGTAAAACATGCTAGTTAGCAGGAGCTGTGAAAAGGCCTGAAGTAACTTGGAAGGTAACTGATGATTTCTTTAAATAGAAACCCCTATATAGACTGAAGGGTCGGTTAGGGCTTTTTGTTTGCCTGATCTCATCTTATTCCGAAGGAGCAGCCACAACCCTTCCAACTGTTCCAGTTTGGCAGGGATTAATCCTCAATCATCTTGCTTTTTCAGCTGCTTTTAAAATGTCTAAGTTTCCCTCTTATCCTTCCATTCTCCCTCTTTGTATTCAGCTCACTTCAGTTGTAAATTGCTTTCAAAGTGCAAAAAATACCATATATACTCGACTATAAGTCGACCTCATGTATAGATCAAAGGCAAGATTTAGGGCCAAAATTATGGATTTTGCTTTGACCCGTGGATAAGTCGAGGGTAAAACTTAGGGGCATATAGCAAAGGATCTAAAGGATGAAACAAAGCAAAACAATGTCAAATAACTTCCAAAAGTCCATCAGACATACCTCTTTGTGCTTATTCTTAAGACAGGATGGATGAGAGAGTACAGGGGGTCAGTGCTTTCAGGACAGATTATACTCTTGCTTTTCACCAGGGGATGGTTCCTTCTTTTAAATAAGAATTCAGATACAGTGGTCCCCTGGGTTACGAATCCTCCGGGGTACGAAAACCCCGGGGTACGAAAGAGCCGGGGTCGCAAAAAAGGCCCCGGCTTGCGAATAAAACCCTGGGTTACGATAAAAAAAACTGCGCGGCCCCTTTAAATTTGCCGCGCGGTCCGGCAAAAAAAGTGGTCCCCCGGGTTACGAATATTTCCGGGTTACGAAAGGTAATCCGGAACGGATTACCTTCGTAACCCGGGGGAGCACTGTATAGTACTTACCAGTACATTGACCCATGGATAAGTCGACTCAGGTTTTTTGGGGGTCAATATTTTTGACCAAAATTTCTAAACTTATACATGAGTATATACAGTAGTTTATGCTCAGTTAAGAGGAAAGGAGACAGCAAAATCTTGCTGTTTCCTGTGCGCTCCACAAAATTTATTATGCTCATTCGTGACAAATTGTTGAGAGGGTTACTAATAAATGATTAAAATGCAAATTGTCTAATAGTGTACACTGAAAGTCTAACAGTTTATTCACAGAAGGAACATGCGGACAGGAAAATTTCTGAAAAGCTAGACCCATCTTCCCTCTGTGAAAAATTAGTTGCCGTGCCATGAAGATCCTAATGCCATGAAGACCCTAATGCATTTGAATTTTGTTTTCACCCTGGCACACAATCCAGGTTGTTACAACTGTGACAAAGTATGCCCTATTGTAGGGTTTGCATGACAATATCTTTTTGTACTTCAGTAGAGCATTCTGGTTAGGGGGGCAAATAGAATTTTCTCTTCCTTATCGAGTCTTTTTATATAGGATTTTCTCATGCAAAGTCTATCACTGCCAATATTTCAAAGGCCAAAAGCCCATTACTTCTTGACACTTGACACATTGCGGTCCCCTTTATTACACAAAACAAGGTTTGGATATGTATAAGCACAGTGTTTCTTTGAACTCTGGCCAATAGGATCTTGGCTTTATGCCAGAGTTCATTATTAAACCCTCTGCGATATCGTTTAATGCTTAGCTGCTTAGCTGGTATTATGTAATGATTTTGCCGACGGAGGTTTTTTGCTAGTCCCACTTTGTTATCTCTTTGTGGTGCCTATGTTTTGATTCTATGACTTTTTTTCTGTGCGTGCATTTTTATGTCTGGGTCTCCAGCAAGGATTTGCTTTATTCAATAAGTTTGGCTGAACTTTTCCTTTCACTTTGACCCAATTTGCCAGCTTCCTGACCTGGTATTTGCCTTGGGGTTAACTGGAGCACTCTCACCTAAGAGCTTCTTTGAAGTATTTGTATAATATGTTTTAGCTACCTCATCTTTTAATCCCAGAGTTCATTATTAAGCCCTCCTTGATATCTTTCTAATGTTGTTCTCCAGTTTCTTTACTGTGGATCACTAAGTATTTCTCAGCTGATTTTAAAAAAAAAAACTATATTGGTTGGAATGTAGTGAGCTGGAAATATTTGACTGGTCTTCCTACCAATGTCAGCTGAAAATACAAGAATGACAAAGGATTAATCGGGACCAACTCTGCCAAATCAGGACAGTGGGATATAGGAAACTTCTATAATGCAAAGCCAGCAAAATGGCCAGTGGATTCTGGGACCTCAAGTTCCCAAAAGCAACGTCACTCACTCCAGATATGTGAACTTGATTGAACAAAGCATGGCAGTGTGAAAACACTCTGGAGTTCTTACCTGAATACAAAGGCAATTCCAAATCCACTACCCGGCAGATCAGTTTTACTTTCTCGGTGAAGGTGATACATTTGGCCATGTGCAGCTCATTGATCTGAAATGGATTTGGTTTCAGGTAGAAGCTGTATCCTATGCTAGCCTAACTGACTGATTTAGCCTAATCTTTCATAGACTACAGCATATACTATCAAATCCAAGTAAATAAGATGCAATCCTCGAAAGGCTAGCAGATCCTACCTGAAATATGTGCTGAGTGGAGATAGTTTACTTTCCAAAATTTGTACTGTGTTTTGGAATGTCTTGATGTGTGTTTATGAAGGAGCAATGCTCCTCTTGTTAGTTTACTTATTTTGCTTCAAGTATGCACACATTCTCACACTTTTTCTCTCTTTTCTCTCATAATGCTATGATTCACTATGCTGAAATGCAGTCTGACAGGGGCTCCATAAACCTGTTTTAGCTGCATGCCCGGAGCTGCAAAATTAGTAGTGTTATCAAAACAACTGATTTTGTTCACTGCATTTGACTTGGTCAATTTGTGCAAGATTGAAGAACAGTAAATTTGATGGCATGGCATATACTTGCTAACATTTTATACCTGGAAAACAGGGCACCCTGGAATACTTATATCATCCTATTCTCATCTGTAACCTACGTGCCCAATTTAACATTGCAATGGCTTCTCTTGCATTGGCTTCAGAAATAATGTATATGTAAACAGGGTGTAAATTTCCTTCATTACTTGTAAAACTCCATCTCAGAACAGATATGTATAGATTTACTATAGATTTCGCTGTCAATCATCATTTGCTATCTGGATAGATGTTGGTATAAATAATAGAAGGGAAGCAGTACCATGTCATTTTGTGTTTAGAGATCCAAGGGAGAATTAACTTAGCCACAGTCTGGGGCTGCTTGTGCGGTGTAAAAACAAAAAAGGTATTTTAGTTTTTTTAAAAAAGCAAAGTGTGGTCATATTATGTGTTATCACAATGTCAAAATTTGCTTTATTAATTGCAGTATATAATAGTTTTAACTACATTGCAGTTTAGCATTCATCCATGTGTATTTAATGGATGCTCAAGAGACTTGACATTCTTGCAATAAAATTTTCTGCATCGTATTTAACTGCTTAATGATAAAAATGCTTGCAATATATAATAAAATTTAGCATCTATAGATTCAAGATGGGCTGAAACATTTCAAACAGGAATGTTATGGCACATGTGTGCAACACTAATTTTTAAAAATCAGATATTGTCCTCACTATGTAGCAGGGTGAAACCTGGTTAGTACTTGGAGTTGCCAAGGAATATCAATTGCTCTAGGCAGTATTTCGGAGAAAAATGATGGTAATCCACCTTTGCGTACTTTTTGCCTAAGAAAATTCTACAAAATAGATAAGATTGCTATAAGTTTAGAAGCCACTTGAAAGTGTGTGCATAGGCATATTTCCATTTCTGGTGTCAAATATGTATCCATTTGTTATTTTGTGTAGAGACTGAGCTATATAAAATGTATAATAGCACTGCTGCTGCTGACAGATGGCATATGTCACATTCAATGATGGGCGAGCGACTGGACTTCTCATGTTGTGGGTGACATTGCTAGATCCTATTATGGTTTTCTTCCGCTGCAGGGACAGAGGTGGTAGCTGGGCTTCAAACAGCACTGATGGCTTTTTTTAACCTTGTGTGGGCTGGTGTTGCTAGTAAGTAGCTACTTATGATGGGTGAGAGGTATTCTTTAAACAAGCACAGACTTCTTACCAGCCACGATCTGTGAGGGAAAATTATATTATCCCTTAGGGGTCATGCCACATTAATTTCAACTAACACTTGTAGGTGACAAGTAGTACTTTCTCACTGAGTTTTTTCCTGTGGTAAATAATTCCTTGGTGTAAGTCTGGCTTTGCCAAATTTCCATATTCTCCCCCCACCTTCCATAGGGTAGATATTAAGTACTGCAGCTGATGTAAATCCTTAATAAGTTAGGTTCTATCCAGTGAGTCTGAAAAGATGTGGTTATATTGTAGAACTTAGTTGTAGACAATGATTACTGTATTGTGTCGTGTATGGAAGTTGGAAAGATATACAGTTGGCCCTCCTTATTCACTGATTTTTTTATCCACGGATTTGAGCATACACGGCTTAAAAATATTACCAAAAATTATAAATTTCAAATAGAAAGCTTTGATTTTCCATTTTATATATGGGACACCATTTTGTTGTGCCATTATATTTAATGGGATGTGTGTCTGTCTAGTTGTCAGGTTTTCAGTATAAAGTCATACTTGTTCTAACAAGAGAGTTGTTCCAGTAAATTGTTTCTGTTTCTTCACCTATTGCTGATGTATCTGGGATGTAGGGAACACCAATGGCAAATAAAGGAGTACATGGAATCAAGCAGTTTTAAAGGACAGAAAAATGAAACCAACCATTTTGAAACATTGTGAGTTCGATCCCAGAGGACTCAAGGTTGACTCAGTCTTCCGTCCTTTCGTAGGTTGGTAAAATGAGTACCCAGCTTATTGGGGGCAGTTGGTTTACATTGTAAACCACTTAGAGATTGCTAAGTATGAAGCGGTATAGAAATGTAAATGCTATTGCTATTGTATTATTGCTGTGTTAGTCTGGAAAGCTGCTACAAGATTCCTTTGCATCTCCTTTGCACAGCATTAAATACCTGTGTTTGTTTCTGTGGTATCAGTCTTGCAAAGCTGGCGTGATAAAATATTATGACTTTATTAAATGGGATTAAGGTTGCCATCTAATGTATAATCTAAAATACACATTGGTAGTAACTTTAATAAGGCCAAACAAGAGGCATGCATGGGCAAAGAAAAAGCCTTTGAAGCTCACTGGCTTCTTCATCAGCCAACAAAGATAGTACAGAGTTAATTCAGAGGAAGGAATGCTGAAGGCACAGGTTGCCCTTCTGCCGCTTGTCTGTTTCAATGCCACAAGGAGAGTGTTTGAAGCTTGCAGGAAGTTCAGATCCACCTCCTGAGCAGAGCAGAGCAGAGCAGAAGGAATAAAGGTGGTTTAAGTTTGTTGTAGTTTGCTGCCCTCAAGTCAACATTGACTCATGGCAACCATGTGGAGGAGGCCTATCCTCAGCTGCTCTCTTCAGCTTCTGTAGGTTCAGGACAATGACCTCCCTGATTGAGTCCATCCATCTGGCGTGCCGTCCTTCTCATGATGCGGCCAAAGTAAGGCAACCTCAGTCTAATCATCTTGGCTTCTAGGGAGATTTCTGGCTTGCTTGGCTCAAGGACCCATTTGTTTGTCTTCTTGGCTGTCCATGGGATCCTCAGCACTCTTCTCCAGCGTCACATGAGTTGATTTTCTTCTTATCCGTTTACTTGTAGAATCATAGAATCATAGAGTTGGAAGAGACCACAAGGGCCATCCAGTCCAACCCCCTGCCATGCAGGAACTCCCAATCAAAGCATCCCTGACAGATGGCCCTCCAGCCTCTGCTTAAAGACCTCCAAAGAAGGAGACTCTACTACATTCTAAGGGAGTGTGTTCCACTGTCGAACAGCCCTTACTGTCAGGAAGTTCCTTCTAATGTTGAGGTGGAATCTCTTTTCCTGCAATTTATATCCATTGTTCCGTGTTCTAGTCTCTGGAGCAGCAGAAAACAAGCTTGCTCCCTCCTCAATATGACATCCCTTCAAATATTTAAACAGGGCTGTCATATCACCTCTTAACCTTCTCTTCTCCAGGCTAAACATCCCCAGCTCCCTAAGGCGTTCCTCATAGGGCATGGCTTCCAGACCCTTGTCTAGTTCTCACTTTCATACGTGGTGATGGGGAGGCTGTCGTACTTTGGACACATTGCGAGAAGGAAGGACTCATTGGAAAAGATAATGCTGGGAAAGGTGGAGGGAAATAGGAAGAGAGGAAGGCCACATGCCAGATGGATGGCCTCTGCGAAGGAGGTCATTATTGGTTTTATGGGGTTGCAGGAATTCAGCAGAGCGGGGTATCTTGGAGAGATGTCTCATCCATAGGGTTGCCATGGGTTCGAGAATGACTTGAGGGCAGATAACAACAACAAGTACTGTGTGACTCTTGGTATGTAAAGAGAGAGAGATCTTGTAGCCCTTTTGAGACTCACTGAAAGAAATTGGCAGCAGGAGCATTCTCCTAAAATGTTGGTCTACTTCCTCAGATGCATTTGGAAGTGGACTTTATGAAAGCTCCTGCTGCTATTTTCTTCCTTTCAGTGAGTCTCAAAGGGGCTACAAGATCTCTCTCTCTCTACATACCAAGGTTTGGGATTGCTTTAACTCTTTGCTTGACTCAATTGCTATGGAATTCTGGGAGTTGGAGTTTGTTGTGGGCCCTTTGGGCCCACAACAAACTCCAACTCCCAGAATTCCATAGCCTTGAGCCAGAAAAAATAGTTTTGTTGTGGAATTATGGCCCTTTGAGGCTTCCATACAATCGTGGGCCTATATAAATCCTCCCTCATTCCACAGCGCATGCGCAGAAGCACCACTTCTTAATCTTGGGTAGCCTTTTTTCTTCCAGGACAGGCCACGCCCCCTAAACTCTATGGCCACGCCCCTCCCACTCCCTGACTCCGCCCCTTCCACTCCCTGGCCCCGCCCTTTCCCTTCTCCTCCCCTCAGTCCTGGGTGAGGCTGAGGACCCCTCCGTGATCCTTAAGCGGGCTGTCTACTCTAGTGCCTGCTTTTTAAGGTGACTACTACACTCCTTTTTTTTTCCTCCCCTGGAAAAAGGGGAAATCCTCCAAGCTTTGTTCGGGCCTGTCTTCGGTCTCTCCTAAGAAGGAGGGAAAGCGGCGGGAGCGGAGGAAGGGAAGATTGTATACGCAGGCGCCCACTTGGGCAACCCCTGGCTCGTAGCGGGAGGTCCTTAGGAAGAGGAAGGAAGGGCGCGCGCGCGCGGGGGTGTCTCCTTCACTTCGCCCTCCAGCGCGGCCTCCAACTTCACGCGGAGACTCGAGAGTGAGACACACAGAGGCTTCCCCCCTCGCCCCCTTTGGGCAGGTAGGACGGGTTGTTGCCATGGCAACGCACGGGGCGACTTTTAGAGAAGAAGAAGAAGAAGAGCTCACTTTTCGAAGGGGCGGGGGGGAGTGGAGTGGAGCGGAGCGGACCATTCCTGGGGAAGGCGGGGGGACACGCTCTAGTGGAAAAATAGAACGCTCAGCCCCAGTGCCTTCTGCCTTAGTCCTCCTTCCCTGCTCTCCCTGCCCTTCCTTTCACAACAGCCCTGCGAGGTCGGCCAGGACAGAGCGGCCCCTGCCCCGCCCTCGGTCCACCTCCACCACGCTCAGATACATACATACATATATAGATAGATAGATCTATATCTATATCTATATATATATCTACAAATATATATAATATTTGTGTGTGTATGTATGTGTGTGTGTATATATATATATATATATGCACATACACACGCCTATGTATGTGTGTGTGTGTATATATATATATAGGATTATTATATTATATGTATGTATGAGTATATGTATGTGTATATATATATATATATATGTACATGTATATGTATGTATATACATATGTGCCTGTATATATGTGTGTATGTGTATATATGTGTGTGTGTATATATATATATATATTCATTTTTATATGTATGTATATACATATGTATGTATATATATATGTACTTATCTATATCTATACAGTATAGGTATATATGTATGTGTATATATCTATATATACGTGTGTGTATATGTATATAGGTATATATATATGTATGTATATACCTATCTATATTTTTATAGGTATATATGTATGTATGTGTGTATATATATATATATGTGTGTGTGTACCATATATATATATATATATACTTATATGTATGTATATAGCTTTATATATATGTACATATCTATATCTATATAGGTATATATGTATGTGTGTGTATATATATACTTATATGTATGTATATACATATGTATGTACATATGTACATATCTATATTTAGATGTATGTATGTGTTTAGTATATATGCATATATGTGCCTTCAGGGAGCTTTTTGAAATCTTTCCTCAGATTAATAGGGAGGTGGGATCATGGCCTGTCTGCAGAGGGTGGTCCTCCATTTCCAGGGCACGGTCCTCCATCCCATCCTTCTCTCTCTGGGAGGAGTTCCAAGGTGTCCTCCATTTTGAGCACTTTTTTTTAGATTTATAGTTGTGTGTTTTTTAGCTTTTGTTCTGCCACGTTCCCACCTTTCCCTTGAATGTCCTCCATTTTGTGGCTCCTTCTGCTGCATGGGGTCAAGTATTGAGGGGCAAGGCAATAGATCCCTTTGGAAGGAGTTGGAAGAGGCCTCAAGGGCCACCCAGTCCAACCCCATTCTGCCATGCGGGAACTCTCAATCAAAGCACCCCCTTTGACAGATGGCCATCCAGCCTCTGCTTAAAGACCTCCAAGGAAGGAGACTCCACCACACTCTTCTGGCTGGGATCAGTTTTAATATTTAGGCCCTGCCGTGTGCTGGCTTTTGCCTTCCTTTGGAGTGACTAGTCTATAAGATATATATATCCGTTAAGGCCATGCTGCTCTCCTTGGTGGAAGTGTACTTGGAAGGGCAAAATGGCTCTTTCTCTTCTATATCCTCTTTCTTCAGAACCTTATATTTCCTCTCTGTCACTCTCTAGTTACATATATATATGTGTGTGTGTGTATAAATATATATTGAATGTATACCCTGCCTTTTTAACTTTCCAGCTGCTCCGTGCACCATTGCCCTTGAAGTTAGACTTAGGGCCTGTTATGTGCTGACTATTTTTTCCCTTTGGGCGGCTAATACAAGTTATGCCCTTCTTGGTGGAAGTGTACTTGCAAGGGAGAAATGGTTCCTCCTGTACTCTATCACCTTTCCTTACAACCCTATATTTCCTCTCTCTCTCTAGTTACATGGAAATATGGGCCATTTAACTGACTCTGTCTCCCAAAGGTGCCTTAAAAACGGCAGCCTTGCAGGGATGGCTGGCTGCTGCTGGTGTTTAGTTTACATCTGCTCATTTATTCTTCTATACTCTTCAGCAGCTTTCCTTTTTTCAGGCCTTCTTTTGTTGTTCTTTGCTGCTATCACCTTTCCTCACTCTTTTCACTCTGTGACCTTTTTAAATATATCTGTCTTGTCTTTATAACTTGCAGCAGCAACAGAAATCCAGCTCTTGGAGAGTTAAAAAAAGAGTTACAAAGAGAGGAGAGTTATGTTCCCAGCTTGTAGGTGCAGAAGTCAGTAAGGGTCCCATCTCTTTTAAGGGTCCGTCTGCCCCTTTAAGATGGCCGCATGGCACGGATCACACTGCAGTCATTGTAGAAATGTGCTGGTTCCCTTTCTCTCCTCTGCCCTCTTAGATGCACCATATTTGCAAAGCCAAAATTTGGTCCGTTACGTGAGGGAAAGGCAGTTTCTCTAATCTGTTTGGAAGAGGCGAGACCACACGCTTCTAATTATAATGCGACGTTATCAAAAATGCCAATGCTGAAATGGTTTATGCTCTAATGGGATTGTTATCCTGCGTCTCTGTAGTTTCTTTTTAATGGAATTTTCCCCATTTTATAGATTCTCTAAATTGGACTAAATAGCTATGACTTTTAATCCAGCATGTCAACGCCCACCAAGACGTAAGTAGGGACAGAGATAAGTAAGAACGTTGGAGTAATTAAACTAACAGGTTTATAAGTTTAGTCATAGAAAAAGTTTGACTAATATCGTAACAGTTAATTCATATTCAGAAAAAGTTGTCTTTCTTTGACAACGTTAAGAACTTGAAATAAGCCTTGGTACTATCAAACTGCTTAAGTGTTTGCTTTAAATAAAAACTTGGTTCCATCTGTTATGTGTCTTTCTGCATGTTCTGTTTAATAGATTGAAACTAAAGATATTCGCAAAGCCTTCTAAGAATTATTTAGGAGTGTTTTAAGATAAGGATGTGGAGGAGTTTGAAGGAATAGCTTCTGTAAATTATCATTATCCAGTCTTCATAACTTTTCGTTTAATTGCCACGTGCTTATCTTCTCTGGTCCAATATTCTGCAGAGAGATGTGTTTTGTCTTCTCACTGTACATTTATGCTCCAAGTAGACCCTACCTAGAACTGAGAAATCTAGCCACTTGCCTCATTTTATGAAGGAAATGTTATGTGACTGGCATATAACATTGTTATATAACTGGAAATTGCTTCCATTGATTTCAGTTGAGCTAACTATTTGGGAACTTGAGCTTTTGTAGACTTCAGTCTACTTCAGATGCATTTGGTGGAGTGGAAGCCAGGTATTTATTTAGGGTATTTATACCCTGCTGTTTAGCCAAAAGGCTTTCAGAACAGCTTACAAATTGTTAATTAGACATTTCCCTGCCCCCAGGCTTACAATCTAAAAAGACAAGACACAAAAGGAGAACGGAATGGCAATAGGGAAGGGGAAAAAATCCAGGAGATCATCTCTCCCTCTGAAGCCTGGACCAAAGCAGATGGACTGGAGGGAGGGCCTCCCTCACATACCAATGGCATATATATATATATATATATATGTCTGTACCTGGCTTCCACACCACCAAATGCACCTGAGGAAGTAGACTGAAGTCTATGAAAGCTCATGCTGCTAATTAGTCTCAAAGGTGCTACAAGATCTGCCTTTGTACTGAGTCTACAGACTAACACAGCTATATCTTTGAATTCTATTTGGGAACTGTTTCGGTTGACCGATTTTGTTGCACGTTTTCTTGTAAATGCATGTTTGATCAGCGTGTCAACGTTTTTGAAAGCAAGTGGTATTTTGGTAATTTTTTTTGTGTGGCATACCAGGAGACAGAAAAGATGACACAGTTAGATTAACAGGAGGGCCTCTTTGAGAAAGGAGAGAGTGGGGCCAGGGGCAGTCCCCTCTATCCCCCAGAAAGGATTGATGTAGGTACTCCATACTCTGAATTGGAAAACTGGGAAGAGGTGCTGGTGCTTGGGGCTTTAATTTGCCTCCTTTGAGTTTTCCACTTGATGATCTTTCAGGACAGAAAAGGAGATGTTTCAGTTACTGAATCTCACCTGGTCAAACTAGGCCCTGCAAATCCATACAACTATGTGATTCTTAATACACATATAAAACAGAGACAATTTATGTTCTTATAATATTTCCAAGTCAAAATGTAAAAATACTAGGTATTGAACGCAGCTGTTTGTTGAATACAATGGCTGAATTTTAAACTTCACAATAAAGGGTGTAGGGCAACCCATTGATAGCCATGATGCTGTATCCTTATGCACCTTAAGGTCTACAATAGAATTAACCTCCAAGCCTAATGGGAGTGTTTCCTCTGCACAATAAGGCTTGACAGATAATATTTCTATCCAATACAGCAGAAACATTGAAACAGGGGTCTTTGCGGTTGGGTAAGCTTACCAGAAGTGCTAAAATACTCCATTAGATTTGCACTGTGGGTGGATACTCTTATCTTGCCCTTTAACTGTGCTCTCAGAGCAGAGTAGCTATTTGTTATAGTTATCAGTGAATTACAAATGGAAATAATGCTAAAAGTGATCATTCACCCTCCAAAACATAGTACATTTGAAGTAAATTTGAAGGTTTTTTTTGACATAAAGGCAGTTTTATATCTTTGAAGTTGGGAGAAAATCTCTTTTAAAACTTAATATTTGTAACATTGGTTCAAAATATTGGTCACACTTTTAAAGAAAACAAAATGAAAAATCTATTGTCTCATTAAGTTGTATTGAGTGGTGCTGGATGACCAGAACATAACTGTTCTCACTTGTCCTTGTGGCTAAAAGACCATGATGTGCAGAAATCATTGGATAAAAGCCTTTTCACATCATGAACAGAAACATTATTTTCCAGTATCTGCACATAAGCACTTTAAAAGTTAAACAGTAAGAGCTGTAGTAATAATAATACACAAGGTAGATGCGACAGCAAGTCACAGAGTGTTGAACAAGTGGTATTTGTATGTGCCCTGAATGTCATGGGATTTTTCATGAGCTCTGATGCTTCTGCAGATTCCAAGAATCTGTCAACAAAGCTGCATAACCAAATGAACAGATCTCTTGTGGGGTAATAGAGCTTAATCAATATAGAGGATATTGGATTTTACATTCACTATGTGAATAGATTCACACTGTATTTAATGAGACTTGAGCATCCATGGATTTTGGTATCCACAGGACTCCTGGAACCAAATCCCAGTGGATACCAAGGGCCCACTGTACAGTTAAAAAACCTGAATATTTTAATAAAAAACAATTAAAATGTAGGTTTTCAATACTGTAGTACTAACATGCCCATTTTTGTCTGTCTCTAGCTCCAATGGCTATCCCACCAGCATATGGGGATCTCGGCAAGTCTGCCAGAGACATCTTCAACAAAGGATTTGGTATGGATGACATTTGTAATGGACATTGTATTGTCAGTGTGCTCTTGTTGCCAGTGTACCTCTTTGTCCCATTTCTCCCCATGAGATTGAGCAAGTTATTTACAGAATGCTTTGGAGAAAAAGACAATATTAGGACAATCTGTGCCTGGGCTCAGGGCCAGTTTTTGCCCCTTGCCTCCCAAGGGTGCAGCACAGATGTATTTACACTAAGCTGGAAGTGGCATGACATCACTTTTTAGTCTTGTTTTCAGAAGGGTTGGGAGGGTGTCACAAGGGCTAAAAGTAGAGTATTTGCATTTACTATTTTGAACTATTTGGGGGCAAAAAAAATCTCCATTTTAAAAAGAATGATTGCAAGGGCTGTCAGATTATCCTTGGGGATCACGGAGGGATGTCTTTGGGGGCACAGTGTGCCTGTAGCCTTTGGGTTGTGTCTTCCGCACCTCTGACCATATAGCTTTAGCACTATTTTATTTGGCTTTGGGAATGGGCCTCTTGAATGGTAAATTAAGTAAAAGCTCTGTACTACCATGTAACCATGGTGCTCTTTTTCCTGTGTGAAGTTGAAGCTAGGAGAGATTACTTCTGTCCATTGAGGGTAACCCTCACAAGTCATTAGTATCAAACAGTGGGGTGGATCTTTCTTGATGGTCATAGAGAACTTGGGACTTTCTTAGAAGGGAAATGGTGAGGTAGCTAGAACCTTCACTTTCTAGCTGGTGAGAGACCTAAGTTGTTTGAATGCCAGTTTGACATATTCCTGTATTTAATTTCACAAATCATCATGCTCTTACTCTAAAATAAAAAATATGATCAACATGAATATTGGTAAGACATTTGTTTTCAGAAAAATTGCATGGACAATGCAACAAATTAATGAAATAAATGACTGGAAGATAAACAATATTACTGTAATTTTAAATGAGCGTGGCTTAGTTATTGGCTCACATTTTAATGGAAAAACAGAAAATCATATGTGCCAATAGGAAAGTTGGTTTAAATTTTTCCTTTCCTCCTACTGATTAAAAAATGATTTAAATTACCTAGATGTAAATAAACCCACTCCTCCTTTATCACTTGCTGTCCTTTATTTCTGGAGTGTATCTAAAACCTGTTGTAAAGCCATGTATCCTGGGCCCACTTTGAAAATGAATTCACCCACACTAGAAGCTATGAACTGGGTATGAATTTCTTTGTGGGCAGATCTCTGGCCCATCTGTGTTCCCATATTCCAGTTTCCTTTGTTTCTCATCTGTCCTCAGAACAAGGATATATAAGAGGTGAATATAACTTCTTCCTCTCACTATCAGTTATATCTAGACTTGGATGATTATTTCAGATCTGTAATGTCATTTTTTTCCTTTAATATTTAAAAGCTTTTAAGGTTGCACCACATTTCCCCATATTTTTCTTCAGAACTTTAACCAGATTCTAACGTGAGAGCTTTCTTACAATAAAAGCAATATAAACATAAAGTATGTAATGTTTTCTTCCACCTCTGCCTCAGATTATAGTCAAATTTTTAGTGTGGACTGCTTTAAAGATTACTGTGTTGGGTAAAAAGGTAATAACTTAAGTTCTGTTTGTCAAGGTTTCGGTCTGGTGAAATTGGATGTGAAAACGAAGTCCGCAAGTGGAGTGGTAAGTGATTCAGGGCTGCCTGCAATTCCTTTGGATTTCATCAGCTCCCCAGGACCTCCCTTTTGCTTAAAACCTTCCCCCCCCCCAAAGTCACTTACCATATCTTAGTCTCCATGAAATTCCATTTCAAAACAAGATGCACCCAACCTAGTTTTACACTCTCCTTCCAAAAGTGGTTTCCAAAACCAGAAGTGAACTCTCAGCCACTTCTGCCTTTATTTTCAGAGGCTTCAGCCTGTGATGGGCTTAAAAGATGGAAAATTGAACCATGGGCCTCTGAAGCTTGTCCCCCTTGATTTACAGCATGGCATTAAACAGCTGATCTATGAATTTATGAGAGGTGTAATTTTATCCTTTGGCTTAAAGCCCTTCCCAGTTTTCCTGTGCCCCCACCAGCAGCGGACATAGGAAACTGCTTTCAGGAATCTCTAGGCTATAGCAACAAGATGAGAATCTATCTCTGGCTCTCTACCTCACTATTGTGATTCCCTGCCACTTCCCCTTCCATCAGATACTGAGATAATTGTAGGGGAAAGCTAGTGTTTCCTTCCTTGTTAAACACCAAAGTAGGAGCATTAGACAAGCTTGATGGCAATTCTACCTTGTCTTATTATCATGTTCTTGACATGATTACTGAATGGTAATGTGCCATTTCCTCACTCATTTTCTTTTTTCTTTCCACTCCCTAATTTGCAATAGTTATAGTTTGCAATGATGTCCATTGGAGTAATGCTAACATCTAAATCATTTCATATGAGTATAATAGCATTCTGTGCAATCATGCAGGCCACATGATCACAGAGTAGTCTCTGACAGCACTGGCTCTGTGGCTTTGTAATGGAGATGAGCACCACCCCCTATGGTTGGACACAACTTGACAACCTTGTCAATGGGGAATACCTTTTCCTTTACTATACCAGCCATGAATTTGAAGGGTAATGTCAATTTTAGGTGCCAGTTTTGCTATCATGGAAGACTGTGATTACAGCAACCTAGTAACTGAGGATAGACGATTCTTCTGAGTGGTTTTGAGGGTTATCAGAATCAAACCATTATTTCTTTGTTAGCTATTACATGATCAATTTGTATAGACCATAGCATCCAGGCTCTGTGTTATGCAGTTTGATAGTTGGGATCAGACATAACATGCTACAAGAAGGAGCATCCTCTCCTCTCCTTTCCTTACACAGAACAAATTGTTACTCTTTGCAGTTCTTCATGCAGAAGCAGACTGGTTCTTGTTATCAAGTATATGCAGAGGGAGGAGAGAGCTTGTGATATTGATTCCTGGGCCTGTTCATTTGATAAGTGCCAAATCATAGACTAGAATTATGTCTGAACAACCCACTTTTATGCATTTTGTGTCCTCTCATTGACAAAGTTGCATATGTTTGTGGCTTGATATTGTGTTTGATGCTTGAGTTTAAACAAAAGTGCAGCGAATGAATATAGATTAGCTCTTCACGGTTTTTATGCATTGTAATAAATTACTACAATTAATTAATTATAGTAAATGGCTGCAAAGTAAACATCAAGTTTCTGCAAGTATTTGTAAAGTGAAGTATTCTGACTCTACTGATCATCCTTTGTTGATCAGTTTGTTGAACTGAAACATACCTTTACCTGCATTGTCTTGCTAGGAGTTTGCCACAGCTGGTTCGTCAAACACAGATACAGGGAAAGTGAATGGAAGCTTGGAGACCAAATACAAGTGGGCTGAGTATGGTGTGACTTTCACAGAAAAATGGAATACAGATAACACTCTAGGAACGGAAATGGCAATTGAAGATCAGGTAAGAGGTTTGATCTACAGAAATGCTACAAAGGATACATTTGTACACTTGAATTAACAATATTATTTGTCCCTAAACTAGATTGCCAAAGGTCTGAAGTTGACATTTGATACAACTTTTTCACCGAATACCGGGTAAGTTTTTCCCCATTAAAACCCTTAGCATGTTCCATGTAGGTAACATTAGAAGAAAGAGATGGGTTAATAAATCTTACTGAAACAGATTTCAGCGGCTGGATACATACTATGTTTTTATATGTACTTAAGGCACAGGGTCCCAACTGCCTAGGTTAGATGATGCTACTGAGATTTTATAGTTTGAAGAAATCATTGTTTCTCTTTTCTCTACATTCCTTTTGTATCATTTCTTTTAAACTGTTAGCCTGAAGGCAAGTCCTGTTTTGTATTCTAATCTCTAGACTTGAAACCACTGATCCCAAATAGATGTGATACATGAAAGCCATAAAAAGTTCAATAGTTGTTAGTAATGTGGCTTGGCAAGAAGATACCATGGTGTCTCCAACTGCTGGTATCTCCAAATACTAGTTAAAGCCAAAACTGGACAGTGTGGAGACCTAAAGGCTCTCTGTGATCCTGACATGCCATGTGTGTTGTTTAGAATGCAAAATCTTGTTTTCTTCTAATAGTTGTAGGTATCAATTTTGTATTATAAAATCTAGAAGCCAAAAATCATTGCCTGAAAAAAAGGAATAATCTTATCTTAATCTGTGTTTGAAATAGTTTAATTTCTAAGTTGTGCATAAGTTTTAAAATCCTGAACAACCTTTGTGTTTAGTCTCAAATTTAGCATTCGCTTGGTCCATAGGGGAAAAGAATAGGTGTATATTAAGCATATACCATTAAAATATGAGAGTTGGCATGGTCTAGTGGTTTTAGTGTTTATAAGGACTCTGGAAGACCAGGGTTTAAATTCCCAATCAGCCATGGAAACTTACTGACTTTGGGCAAGTCACACTGTCTCAGCCTCAGAGGAAGGAAAAGGCAAACCCCTCTGAACAAATCTTGCCAAGAAAACCCTTTATAGGTTCACTATAAACAATCGTTAGGCACAGAACAATAACAAACTACTAAAATACATAAGTTTACAGCAACCTTCAGCTGCAGTTCTATTATAATGTTGGTGAATATAGGGACGTACTTATACCAGGTCAGGCTACTGGTCCACCTAGTTCTGCACTATGAAGTATTAACTCTCCTTGGTTCAAGACAGGAGTTTTTCCCAGCCCTAGCTGGACGTTGCTAAGGATTGGATACTAAACAAATTATCCATCTCAAAAGTGGTTTGTGAGTGTGAATGAAAGTCTACCCATGGACCCCCCCCCCCCCCCTCCCCGGCCATTAAATATACAATTAGTTCAATTTGAGCTTCCTTTTTTCTTTCCATTTTTCTAGTGATTAGTCATACTTTGAATGGGACTGAAACAGATGTCTCCTATTTCCCTATAAAGATGAGGGTTAGTATAATTTGTGCATTCCAATTAATACTTATTTTAAAATGTCTCTTTTCAGAAAGAAAAGTGGCAAAATCAAGTCTGCCTACAAGCGTGAATGCCTAAACCTTGGGTGTGATGTTGACTTTGATTTTGCTGGACCAGCCATCCATGGTGCAGCTGTCCTGGGTTATGAAGGCTGGCTTGCTGGTTACCAAATGACCTTCGATAGTGCCAAATCCAAGCTTACAAGGAACAATTTTGCTGTGGGTTACAAGACTGGTGATTTCCAGTTGCACACTAATGTGTAAGTATTTAATAAAATGACCACATTGCTGTTAATGAAGATGTCCAGGCATGCTGCAACTTCATCTGGAAAATTAGCATCTTATTCTTGGATCTGTTGCATTACTGAATATTTCTACAGTGGGTATGATGTATTTGCTCAGTGCTGTATTATTAGAGAGCATCTAGAATGGCTGGAAAAGCAAAAGTACATTTTTAAACACTACTAAAATGTACCAGTTAGAAAAAGAATATTTAATTCAGTGCAGAGTATTGTGAGGCAAGCGGCTTTCTTTTCTTGGACTTCAGACTCTAGTGAGATGATCGGTTTTGGATAATTTCAAGTAGATATTATGTAGTACTATTCATTATCCTATGAGCTTGCACAGCTGGTATTCAGGTTTATATAAAATTCTCAGATAGCAAAAAGTTGTGCTTTTTAACTGGGCATATGGAAGTAACACAGACATTAGGTTGTATTGACTGCACAAAAGCTTTCTGAAGAAAATAAGTGTCAGTTACATTTTCACCCACCCACCCCATCGCCCAATGTTCAGCTATTGGATTTGGTGTGCTGCAGAATTTTTTCACCTGGGTTCTTAATTGTTTCATCCTGTAATGTAAACAAATGAAGCCCAATATTTTTGAGAAAAATCTCCAGATATATGTGCATATGTGATAAAACTTCTCGTCTGTGTAGTCTGGATTTATGTTCATTTGAAGAAGTTTCTGCCCCCCCCCCACACTTTTAAGGCTTAAAAGGTGTGGATGTGAATGTCTATAGAGCTGGTGTTGTACAGACACCTGAAATCCCTAATTTGCTATAAGCTTCTGGAGGCAGGAAAGAGAAATGTGCTGCATGCTGTAATATGTACAGCTAGTATTGATTATCAAAAAGGAATAGGTATCGGTATACCATCACTGTAGCTGATTCCTCTTTTTGTGTAATAGCTTCTGTCTTACCCCTGTTCACTTAAGATCCATGCAAAAATGTTTTTCAGCAATGATGGCTCAGAGTTTGGTGGCTCAATTTACCAAAAAGTCAGTGATAACCTCGAGACAGCTATAAATTTGAACTGGATAGCAGGCACCAATAGCACTCGTTTTGGAATTGCAGCAAAGTACCAGCTGGATCCCACTGCTTCTATTTCCGTAAGTAGAACGTCACTAAAACTGCTGACAAAAAAAATGTCCTTTTACCCTACACAGAAAAGCCACCCTCCTTGTCTTGGGTTCCATTCTTTGTTTCACATTCAGTTCCCACCCAGTGGTGAGGGCCAGTGGAAACCTTGTCCTGCCTTTCTTGTATGGCTGGAATTCTTGCCACCCAAGAAGTGCAGAGAGGGGTGGAGAGGTAATTTGAGCGCCAGTTGTGAGAGACAAGGCTCTTCATTTAAGTTGGCTCTGTTCTGTTCAAAGCTAACAGAAATCACAAGTTTCTGTTGTCTGAGGCTTGGGAGATTGGGAGTCATTTTTTTTCCTGGTGCTGCTCTAGCTTTAAAAGGGAGCTTCTTTGCTTTACTGGTTGTGGTGGGATCCCAAACACTTAGACAAGATTGAGTTTCTGCTAAGGGCTACTGTCTCACTTTTGTCTGATACACTCTTCACTAATAGATTAAAATTAGAACAAACCTTTTGTCATGTTTATTCCAACAGGGATAGCAAAACAAAAATGCACATTTAAAATTTCCACTAAAAATGTTTTCAGATGTGATCCAAACTAGCTTATAAGTAACAATGTTGAGTGATTTATCAGCCATTTCCAAAATTACAGAGCATAATAAAAGCATTGCTCTGCCCACTACAACTTTTTTCTCAAGTGAGTGTCTTCATTCAAATAAGTAAATAAATTCTTACTCAGGAATTTAAAAGTTCAGTCTCATTTTATTGGATTATATGGTTATCAGAAAGGATTGGCTAAATTCTTATCTCAATTGCTTCTATTTGCTGCTTCTATTTTGCAGGCAAAAGTGAACAATTCTAGTCTAGTTGGAGTCGGCTACACCCAGACCCTGAGGCCAGGTAAATATTTGTCTTAAGAACGTAAGGAGATTCAGATAATAGAATCACGTTAAGCATGGTTGACATGCACTTGAAAGCTTCTCAGTGAGAAAACTCCATTTCTCAAAAAGGATTTTCATGCATTCAGTCTGACAGTCAAATATTCAGTTTTAAGCCCTTGTGTAGTCTACTAATTTATAGGATACATGTGTTATTTGATGTCTGTCTGTACTTAAACAGAACAAATGGGCATTGATCACTATTTGAAAGTGTGGTTGCCTACGTGATGGATTGTACAGAGTCAGGAGTTTATAATACATAATACTTACCATCAACAAATTTGATGTCAGGTTGATGGGGCAATGAGGGTGCTCTAACACCCACATAGCTTCATAAACTGAGTGGAATTATTACTGTTTATATACAGATTGAGTATCCCTTGTCTGGAATTCTGAAATTGAAAATACTCCAGAATTGTCAACATGGGTGGCTAAGATAATAAAACTTTTGCTTTTTGATGGTTCAGTGTACACAAACTTTGTTTCGTGTACAAAAAAAGTATTAAAATATTACGTATAAATTATCTATTGGCACTATATATATAATGTATGTATGTATGTATGGAGTATATGAAACATAAATGAATTTTATGTTTAGATCTGGTTCTCATCTGCAAGATATCTCATTATGTATATGCAAATATTCCAAAATATGAAACAATGTGAAATTCAAAATACTTCCAGTCACAAGCATTTCTGATAAGGGATACCAAAACCTATATAATTAGGGTGTGGTGGATTTTTTTGGGGGGGGGGGGAGCAGGGGTAATCACCCTATATTTATAAAGTAAACACGCTGACCCAGTTTGACAGTATTTACTCTCCTTGTAACTTCTGCTGAGTGCCAGGAATAACATTTCTATAAGGCAAATACAGTCTGCCTGCCCCATATGCAGGCCTGCTGTTTGCAGACTTGAGCTCACTCAGATGGTAAGCCCAGGGGGATAAAATGGCGTGTGTGTGTGAATGCGCTACCATTGAAATCAACAGTACTTGAGGTCTCACGGTTTTTCCCATACTTGGGGGGGGGGGGCAGAACAGAATCCCCAGGTATACAAAGAGCTCACTGTAATCGACCTGTTAGAATATGATTTACTCCCTTCACTTTTGTAGTGCCCCTGACCTAAAACCTGAAACAATTGTGTGATTTGCCATGCAGACCTTATAGGCCAGTGGAGAATTGGTGCAATGGGAATAGCTTTACAGTTAAAAAATCTTGTTTTGTTTTTGATAATCCATAATGCCATCCAAATTAAAAGTGTGCGTCACTTTTGGGGCTGAAGAAAGTGTTTCCCAAGTGGATAATCTGTAAAGCTGTTAGGTTGCATTCATACACCACGTGTCTTGTCACAAGGCTGTTTCAAAAACCTCTCTACCATTTTATACTAAAAATCAGGGCATCCAGTTGTGGAGAGCACTAAACAAGTATTGGAAAAAAATCCCTCTTCAGCATGAGGTTGTCACATTATAATAATATTTGAGTTTCTATGTATGGAAGTTTTAATGGGCCTATACTTTCTTAGGTTTGGTTTCACAATCTGATGGCATTTGATATCCTGATTATATAAAACATCAGGTACACACATCTGATAGCTCAGTAGTTCCTGGAAAAAAAAAAAGCATGACTGAGCTTACTGTTACATGTTCCTAGATTTCACCTTCTGGGTGCTCATACTCTCAAGCCCCATGACAGCGCTACCACTACAGCTAGTAGTTCCAGATCATGTGTTGGTACTGTAGTAATTAATACTAATCAGGTGGGGGGCAGGCACTATGGTGATTGAAATCAACACAGTCTGGGTTGTGCTAATCTAATCATGCTGTCAGATCATGAAACTGTCTACATCATGCCTCCCTTACTTTCACTTCCAAGAGTTCACATCCACTTTCTCACATTGTAAATGTGTGTGGGCCCATACCACTTTAGATTGCAGGATGGAACTCAGATTTGAATGCTACTAAATACAAAACAGTTCCCGGCACATCGAGAACTAGTACGTCAGGGAGAAAATTTGGTTAGAAGCCTCCCTGATAACTTTCTGTGTGAGGTGTTTTTAAAACACTATATCATATGAGTGCACTATGGCATTCTGGAAAGGTATTGGCCACAAATACAGTTTCCACTTTTGTGAGATTCAAGATCTTGGAGAAATGTAAATTAATGTGTAGTTCCCTTTACTGATCTTCCACTCCACCCTACCCAGACCAGTAGTCCTTGGAGCTTTATACTTCTCAGACCTTATTGTGTATTTCATTTACATGAAGGCATGTGGGCAGCAATCTTAATGGTAACTTGAGTACAAGACTCAGTTTTGAACCATGTGCAACTTAAAGTGTGTTGTGTAACTCGTGATTCCCCTATAGCTGAGTAAAAAGGTTCTTTGTTTCTGCAGAATTATTTCTGGTATTCCTGTGAGTCAGGCAAAAAGTTATTTTCCTGCCCTGAGGAGTTTCCGATCTGAATGTTGATAGTAGAAGAAAGCAAACAAAGATGAGAAAGCAGAAAAGGATGAATCAGATCTAATAACCTTAGATAATGTTTTAGCTGGAGAGGAGGTCTAACACCCAAAACAGACGAGCATTTTAAGCCAGCTTCTGTGCGGCTTTAGGGTGTACTGTTTAGATGACACATGCCCCAACCCACATCAAAGCTGTTTCTGTTCCTTGCCTCAGTCCATTTGGGTCTGTTTTGCCCCTGAAAAGGCTGGCTAAAACATTTAACTTGACTACTTTTAACATTGGAAAATGCCTGGAAACAAGTAGATATGCATAATGCATCTTGCCTTCTCTAAAACCTTTCTTGTGTGATCTGCAGGTGTGAAGCTCACTATGTCTGCCCTAATCGATGGAAAGAACATCAATGCTGGTGGACATAAACTTGGCCTTGGCCTAGAATTGGAGGCTTAAAAAGTGTGAAGAAAAAAGTTGCAGAACATGGGATATTGGATGAATATGGCCTTAAAAATGTAATTCCAGTGCGACTTGGAGGCTTTCTTCCTTCTCAGAGGGATGGCCTAGAACAAGAGCTGTATTCAGAGTATTTAGGCAGTTACTTGTTAGCTGGTTTTTAGTTTAAATTGGTTATCTATCTAGTTTCTCAATTCTGCATTAGTGCAGTCACTACATAATACATTATGTAAATGTATTTAATTGTTGAATGCGCTGCCCACAAATAATGAAATAGACTTTATGAAAACCTGTACAAATGTGTGCATGTTATATTTCTTTTAACACGTAATAGCCATTGAAATAACAAAATGAATCAATGGATATTCTGAAAATGAGTTCAACAGTTTTGTCAAAATCACCTTAATTAGAAATACTTTTGGTATCCCAAGGCAATTCAGAATTATGAATAAAACAAATACACACACATACTTGTGCCTCCAGATATGTTAAGTTATTGAGAGTAGGCCTGACATCAGCCTTAAATATTATTGCTAAATCTTCCTGCTACTCCAGATACACTTCAGCTCCTTGGCGTTGTGGCATTTCTGTAGTATGTTGAGTTTGCTTGAAGTTGTTAATAGGTGCCCTGTAGAGTTCTTGTGCAATAATTTGGTGATATATTTTTAAGGGCACTTTCCTTTAGGTTTAACAGGAGAAGTGCTTCTTTTAAAGTTCTTTATCTGTTTGCATACATTCCCATCAAAATGGGAATGTTTGATAGAGATAAGAATGTAATTTAACATGAAAAGGGCAAATACAGGTATATGTTACTAGCTTATCAAAGGTGCTACAAGATCTCTCTACATTCTGAACCAGTGTTCCAGATACATATGTTCTTAATTCTTGCCTATTTTAAAATGTGCCCATGTCCTGTTCATGAGGGAGGCAGATATATTTGCCTCTTAGGGAAGTAATGGCTATGTATTGCAAATCATTCCAGAATTGAAGACTTCATTACACACACTCTGAAAATATCTGTACCAGTTAAACTATAGTTCTTTCTCAGATAATTAGGAATGAAGAACTGAATCCTGGTAAATTCAAGAATCTAAGATAATTGTCTGAAGCAACTACCTCTTTAATTTTAATTACTGTTGCTCTAATTTGAATACCATAACTTTCCCTGCTGCTTTGCACAATACCTTTGCCACAATGTTTTTAAAAAATGAATGCTTACTAATCACATGGATACATCTGGCTCAGTTATTGTTCTTGTATGTGGCCAGTCAAAAGAGGGAAGCTAGAAGGGACAGGGCTTAGTTTTTACATGAGGAAACTGATACAACTTCTTAAGAACAGCAGATCCTTATGCTCTTCACCTTCAGCAAAGAACTGTTAGTGGCATTGCCATAGGCGGTACTGCCTGTCTTTCAAGCTTTTCCACCTCAAACCAGCCTGAACACCAGCTGATATTACAAGGATTTACATATTAAGCCAAGGGCTGCAACTATGATTAATATTAATGTAGAGGACAGGTCCAGAATTGTTATTAGATTACATGGATTAGAGCTGGATTGGGAATTTTTGGTCCTCAAGATGTTGGAATGCAAGTTCCATCAGCCTATGAAGCACATTTTTATCAGAAGTGGTGTTGCATGCACATGCATGACTGACAATGTGCAGATCTTTTTAGTCTAGGAGAGAAAACAGCTGAATGGCTTAAATCACTGATGTAATCCGGAAAGCCAAGAGAAATGCTGGATTTGAAAAACACTCTTAAATTGTACAATCCACTGCAGGGTGTCATAACTCTTCGGACTTGCCCAGAATGCTTCAGTCAATTAATCCTCATCTGATCCATCACTTGATCCCACATTCTCACTGAAAATCTCAACTGATGTTCTGTAACAAAGCACCAGAAAAAGAGAGCTGAGTGCCTTCACATTTTCATTTCTGGACTGCCTCCTCCAGTGATTTCATGCAGGTACTGCACACCAAGTATAAATGGAACTATGACATCTTACAGAGTGCAGTTGCTGTACTCTGGAGGAGCCATCTCATAGTATTGCATTTGAGATCTGTTACAAGGATTGGAGCCAACACTGCCCTCTCTGTCCAGGTCTTGGGTCAGGAGGATAACAAAGTTGTTAGAACTGAAAGCTGAGAGCCTGATTCAAAGCTAGAAAGCAAATTAATCAGGATTTAGATAATTGTGGGCATGCAAGAAAAGTACCACACACATATGTGTTGGAAATGTCTCATCTACAGGGTTACCATGAATTGAGATGGACTCAAAGGCAGTTAACAACAACAACACGCACACACATTCAAGCTCTTTGTTCAGAAACAGCACATTGTAAACTGGCTAAGAGTTATATAGAATTTTGAGAGCTAAAAGGGGTGAGGATTTTCCTCCCAGCTATCTCACTCCAAGACTGCACACAGGGATTATCTTTTCCACCAAAGGTGTATTTCCTACTTCCTCACTCATTGGGCTGGCACCACCCCAATCTGCTACTCTAACTCAGAAGACTAAAGGTTGAGTGTTAAAATGTAAGACTTGTGCCTTCAAGTGTTGTGTCCACATCTTCAGTCTGAAAAAGAATTATCCAAGCAAATAGGGTGCATAGAGAATCCCAGTACCTCCAAAATGTAGTCTGTATGCCTAATTAATAGTGGACAGGATCTGCCAAGTGCTTTGCAAACCGGTCACTAAAGGCTCCTCCCAGCACATGAGCAGCTGAAAACATTAGAGGTGGCATGGATAAATTGATGGGTGGCACTGAAACGGATGTGGTGGCTGAAAAATAGACATGCATTTTTCTTTAACAACTCAGATTCAATGGGAGACAGAACAACTGGCAGCAGTGGTGTCATGGGGAGTGCAAGGGGTGTGGACCACAAGCGGTGACACCCCAGAGGAGGGGTGACACCCAGTTGGGCCTACTGCAGGAGAATGTATATGTGCCAATGCTACTGTACCTGGCACTGGCCCCTTCCCCACTGCCGGGCTTACTCCCTGAAGAGGAAGCCAAGCAGCAAAGGAGGGATAAACACTCCTCCTGCAAGTTTCTTCTGTTGCTTGATTTTCTCCCAAGGAGGACGCTGGGCAGTGGAAGGAAGTGAATTTGCCCCTTCTTCCATTGCCTCACTTGCACGGCCGTCTCTTGGTCACTCTGGGGCCAGACAAGTGAGAGAGGCAGTGGGAGGGTGGCCAGAGGAATCTGCCACCACTTCTGCCCAGCAGCCCTTACAAGGTTTGGCCAGGTGGTGGGTAGCTGGGGCGGGGGGACAGAAGACTGAGACAGTGGGCAGGGGGCAGGCCACTGTCACCACCAATCTGGCAGCCCTATCACACCAGATAACACCAAGGGTACACGGTTGTTACCCCCCTCAATCCTCAAGGAGAGGCGAGATATAAATAAATATGTTATATTGTTGTAGTGATGCCACTGATTGGGAGTCTCCAGAAGTCAATGCAAATAGCCTTAAACAGAAGTAGGCTTTGTGAAGTTCCTTGAAGGTTAAGATTTATAAAGGTAGATAAAGGTATTCCCCGTTGACAAGGTTGTCAAGTTGTGTCTGACCATAGGGAGCGGTGCTCATCTCCGTTTCTAAGTCGAAGAGCCAGCGTTGTCGGAGATTACTCTGTGATCATGTGGCCAGCACGACTGCACAGAATGCTGTTACCTTCCTACCGAAGTGTACCTATTTATCTAACTTGCATTTTGCATGCTTTCGAACTGCTAGGTTGGCAGAAGCTGGGACTAGTGATGGGAGCTCAACCCATCATGCGGCATCTGGGCCTCAAACTGCCAACCTGCCAATCTTGCAATCAACAGAGTCAGCATCTTAACTATTTGAGCCACCACTCAATGTTAAGGTAAGCAGGATCTTTTTCAGGCCATCAGCTGAAAAAGGGAATGATTCTTAAATGTGGATTGGCCCTGGAGTAAGGGTAAGATGTCTGTGGACAGCACAAAGTTCCAAGGAGGGAGAAGATGCTGGAACAAGTAGAATCAGGCCAGCGAGGTAATTTCATATCCCGGATTTAATGATAACTTTTTCTTTGGCTGTATGTCAACTCCTTTATGAGGCACACAAGATGCCGCTTCTCCCCACTCTCTGGCAGTCTGTTTTAGAGTTGCCCCTGCATGCCAGTCATGTTAAAGCAAACAATAGCCAACCTTGATTATTAAAAAATATGGTGCATGTGTGTGCTTTTGCAGCTTAAATCCCTTAATTCAAAGCAGCTGCAGGCATTCCACTGGTAGTTTGCTCCTGCTGCCCTGAAAATAAGGCTGTTTTGTTATATGAAAGGATACTTTGTTTTAAAGGTGGAATATTACCTGCAACTACAGATGTCTCTGGCAGATGAATCAACAACAACAACACAACAACAACATAATATAATGCCCATACGCTGGTGTTGGGCCTGTTTGCAGCTGTCCACAGCTCCTTTTGCTCTCAGTAGTCACTCACCCCTCTTGTCAGCTGCCACACCTTGGACCTTGGCCCTAAAGTCTGACTTTAGAGAGCACCACTGCTTTCTTTTCAACAGCAGAAACTGGGATTTCAGCCTCATTCACCTCCACCAACTGCTCTGCATTGCTAACCACAGACGCAGTGAAAGGAAGCAGCCCAATCTGTAAGTCCTTCTACATACATCAGTGGGCTATATCCATGCAGATAATTGTGTGTGAAAATTGTGTGTGGCTATGCCTGCTGAAGAGATAGTTGCTAGCTACTAATAGGTTGCAGGGTTGTGGACGGCCTCTGTGACTGAGTTCAAAAAAATGTGAGAAATATTAGATAGTGCTAAAATAAATCATTTCATCTTGAATGTGCCACTAACCAAGAAAACCCCATGATAGGCTCAGTTTGCCTTAGGGTCTTCATAAGCTGGAAACAACTTGAAGGCACACAACAGCAACTACAAGGTTCTCCTTTTTATCTGGATCAGATTGATAAAACTAATTCTTCAACAGTAGACTGTATACTGTGCTTGCAGTGCTGTATGGAGCAAATATGCCATCTGGTGGTGATTCTATGTTGTTATTTTTAGAATCTATTGTAAAATGTAGGTGCTTCTTTGATCATAATTGTAGGTGTTTTATTTCCACAAAGCAAACATAACAGCTCAGTTTCAAGATCAACAACACATGATCCCCACAAGGAGTATTTCCCTTGATAAACAAAATGAACATCTGATAGTATTGTTCTCTGTAATCTAATATTCAGTGTTAATATTAATTTGCTTCATAGGAGACATTCACTTATTGTTTCTAGGAGCACTGTTAACAAACAGAAAGACCAAAGGTTGGTTCATGCTCGTCCATTTTTGAAAGGTTTGGGGTGGCAGGACCTGGGACATGCAATTTTTTTTAATCTGCTTTGATAGCCTTGGCTGAAGAGCAGGGTATAAATTATTATTATCATCATCATAATCATCATCATCATCATCATCATCATCATTTTCTGCTGGTATTTCTGCTTTAATACGTTGTCGGCTCACAGGCCCATTTCATTGCCCATAAGAATGGCTATTCATTGTTGTCATTGGTGAAGGTGAAGGCTGAGATACAAAGCAAGGCTATCAGTAGTACTGGTCAGGATGGCTATATGCTACCTCCAGGCAGTATATATACTACAGTTGCCAGGGAATTGGAGAGCAAAATCAAGTGATGACTTTATCGCCTGCTGGTGTGCTTCCCATATAGTTGGCCAAAGTGGAAGACAGTTCACAAGGCAGTTCAGAGTCCAGCAGGGTTCTTCTAATGTCTTCAGATATTCCTGAGGAATATATCACCTATACAGTTGCACTTTGGTATCCACTGGGATTTGGTTCCAGGACATTCTGAGAATAACATAATCCATGGACATTCTGAGAATAACATAATCCATTATATACAATGTCATAGGAAAATGGAGTCCCTTATATAAAATAGCAAAATCAATGTTTACTTTTTGGGAATTTCTATATTTTTTGGAATATTTTCAAGCCATGGACACTTGAATCTGTGGATAAAGAATCCATGGATGTAGAGGGCTGACTGTTATGTGGTCTGCATCACAAAGGGAGGAAGGAACTAAATGGAGTATTGGAACTAAACCTGGAACTTGTAAGAATCAACAAAAGGAGTTAATATTGAAGTAAATGATTCAGTCAACAACAAGAACAAGAACAACATTTCTTACCCACCTCTCCCCATGGATCAAGACAAGGGACAACAACAATTAACAAACAAACAAACAAACATAAGTTAAAACACATCAGTTAAATGCGTCTTATTACATCACTGGCTAGTTTCAAAAAGGCTTTAAAGACGCATCTTTTCCGGCAGGCCTTTCCCTGAAGGAGAGAATAAGTGAAACCCTTGCTCCCTGCTCTGAAAATATAAACAGCACTGGAAATTATTAGCGATCCCTTTACTTAATACTTACTTGAATCGATTTAATGCGGCCTTGCACACGGATTGTTCATGAAAATGCACTTTGTTTTAATAACTGCCGACCAATTTTAACTATGTTAATTTTAAACTGTCTAGATTTAATTCAGTTTTAAAGGGGGTGGTTGGGGTGGGATGTGATTGTTGTTTTTACTCTGTATCTTTTTATTCTGCTGTACCCCGCTCCGAGTATTTATTAGAGGAGCGGGCTATAAATAAACTATTATTATTATTATTATTATTATTATTATTATTAAAACACACATCAATTTAAATGGATAGATAAGATGTACACATATTAAAACAATCCACATCTAAAATTCATCATTTAAAATTCACAATTTCAAAATCATCTGGGTATGGCTGCTGGAAAAGATTGGTCTTTAATAATCCTTTAAATTCAGACAGCATATTCAAATCTCTTCTGGCAGGTCATTCCACAATCTAGGGGCAGCTGAAGAAAAAGTCCTATGGGTGACAGCTGCCAATCTAGTCTGCCTGAGTGTACAGGATGGATTATACGGAAGGAGGCAGTTTTGTAAGTAACCTGGAGCCAAAACATTTAGGCCTTTAAAGGTAATAACCAACATTTTGTACCTTGCTTGGAAACTGTCAGCCATTGGAGTGATTTTAATATTGGTGTAATGTGATTACTCCTGGATGCCCCACTCTAGAAACACATCCTTATGGAAAACAACCGGTAGCTCTGTCAGGTATAGTGAAAGACTACTTTTAACTAGTGGAATTTTTCTTTAAGTATGTGGCATAGAATTTCTTAAATATTTAGAATTCCCACAGCATGTTTGAGTGTTTAAAGCAGAGCCTGGAAAATTCCTTGTAAAACAATTTGTTGTTGCTTGTTGCAAAGGACCCTACCCCTAGGAATCTGCAGCTGTTAACAATGGGAAGATAATTTAGTAGTAGTAGTAGTAGTAGTAGTTGTTGTTGTTGTTGTTATTATTATTATTATTGCTTTTTAGTTCTCTTTTCTGTATCACATTGCTTAATAGTTTCATAAGGAGTATTTAAATTGTTAAAAAGTAGACTGTACACTAATGGTGAATATGTAAATATCTAAATGCTTAAATTAACTGTTCTATGGCATTCCACATTTCTTTGCACTGGTGAAATTAGTTTTGAGCCAAAAACAATCAGCTGGAGCAACACAGACATGGTCTCTTTCTTCTTCCGTAGTAGTAGTAGTAGTGGTAGTTAGCTGCACTTGAGTCATCCCCATTCATGGCAACCCTGTGAATGAGACATCTCCAAGATCTTCTATCTTCAGCCACTCTGCTCAATTCATGCCCGTGATCTTTCCAATTTAATCTATTCATCTGGTGTGTGGTCTTTCTCTCTTTTTGCTGCTGTACACCTTCCTTAGCATGATTGTCTTATGAGTTATGCCTTCTCATGATGTGACCAAAGTATGACAGTCTAAATTGTGTCATCTTAGCTTTCAGGGAGAGTTCTGGCTTTATCTGTTCCAAAACCCATTTGTTTGTTTGTGTTTTTGGTTGTCCCTGGTATTCTCAGCACTCTTCTCCTGCACCATCTCAAATGAGTTGATTTTCTTCCTGACAGTTTTAAAAACGATACAGCTCTCAAATCTGTACATGGTGATGGGGAATATGATAGCTTGAACTATTCTAACTACTGTATATCTTTGCACTTTAGGATCTTGCCTAGTTCTTTTATGGCTGCCCTCCCCTTTCCTAGTCTTCTTCTGATTTCTTGACTGCTATCTCCATTCTTATCAATGGTTGATCTGATGTATGGGAATTCTTTAGTGCAATTTCCTCATTGTCTAGATTGAATTTTTGTAGCTCTTCTGTGTTCGTTACCTGCCTTTTACTCAGATGCAACCTGTGCCAAGTTGCTTTCATTTACAAGCAAAACAAAAGACAAACCATAGATGAACGACTTATAGAACAAATTTCATATTTCACAGAAACCAAGAGTGAAGAGACCACAAAGGCCATCCAGTCCAACTCTCTGCCATGCAGGAATACACAATCAAAGCACCTATGACAGATGGCCATCCAGCCTCTGTTTAAAAATCTCCAAAGAAGGAGACTCCACCACTCTCTGAGGGAGTGTGTTCCACTGTTGAACGGCTATTATCACTAGGAAGTTCTTTCTAATGTTTAGGTGGAATCTCTTTTCCTGTAATTTGAATCCATTGCTCCATCTTCAATACCGTTTCCAATATTTAAACATGGCTATCATGGCACCTCTTAATCTTCTCTTCCCCAGGCTAAACCCATCCAGCTCCCTAAGCCACTCCTCATAGCCTGTGGCTTTCAGAACACCCTACTGACAAAAATGACATGGCAGATGGCATGATTATACAATTAGAAGCATCATTTTTTATTTTCATTTTATCAATTTAGCTTCTAACCGATTATATATTACTTCAGTTGTAGGGGTTGTGTATGTGGTGAGGACAGAAATGGCTTCTACAGATGAATTCTTATATCAGGCATATATGTGCAGAGTGCACATAGACAAGCATGTCAGAGAGAAAACTCACCTTGATCATCTCCCTGTAAAACTATGTTTCCTTTGGGAAATGATTTAGTTTTTATTTTAAATGAAAGGTTCAAACTTGCACCCTTGAAATAACAGAGGTCAAGAAACTTCTACCAGGGGATTCTCTTACTTACACAAACTAGTCCAAAGACTCAGCCTCTTCCCAATGGTCTTTTCTTATTTCCTTCAACAACATTTGCTTAGGAGCAGAGCAAATCATTTGGTTTCCTTCCCTGCAGCCATGAATCTTCTCTTTCAGGACTGAGTAACATCATTTTATTGCAGTCTAGTTGCTTTACCCAGATTTCCACCCAAAACAGCTGTATGGTAAGAAGCAGTTAAGTAGGCCTTGCATGAATAGGATCATAGTTTCATATGTCTAAAATCACAGGTTAAAGATGCTCAGCCTAGAGCAAGGATGGGGACTGCATGGACCTCCAGCTTTTGTTGAACTGTAACTCCCAGCTCATCTCTCTTGATTGACTATACTGAATGCTCGGAGTTGCAGTGCAATGACATCAGGAGTCCTGTTCTATTCCCACCGTTACTCTAGAGAGGAAGAATGATAGAATATTGTGTGTCAATTGTCATGTGGGTTTTCCTGGACACTTCGTTGAAGGTACTATTGTTCAAATCAACAACCTGTTTGGCAAGCTGGGGGAAGGGATCTAGGACTGCCAACCTCGGAAAAGTTTTGACTCCAACTAGCTTTCTTGTACAATTTCTACTCGTTTTCATGACATCTGCATCCAAGTTGCTCTAGATGCTGAAAGGGGGGACAGAAGCTCTGGCTAATAAATGAGGAGCTACTAAATAAATTAATGGCACCAGATCCTGTTTGATCTTGGAAGTTAAGCAAGGTCAGTCCAGATGGGAGACTGCCAATGAATGTCAGGTGCTGTATTTCAGAGGAAACTGGCAGAACCACTTCTGTGTATTATTCCTTGCCTATGAAAATTCTATAGATTTCATGGGATCACCATAAGTCAACAAGAAACTTGAAAGTTCCTTCCTTCCTTCCTTCCTTCCTTCCTTCTCTCTCACACACATCCAGCATTCATTGCCCTCTACAGGATTGATGAGATTGTTAGAACTTTTTTCCCATGGGAGATATGGAATCTTAGGGGCTTTCCAGACCACCCAAAAAGGGCGGTCTGTAGCCACATTTTTTTGCTGCGCAGCTTCAACGCAGCAGCTAGATGCAGCGGTGAAGCTGTGGAGCAAAAAAGGAGCAGGCAAACCGCACTCCTTTTTTGTGCTGCAGATGCAGCACAAATAAAAGGTGCCATTCAGCACCTTTCCGCTGCCGCAACAGCGCAGCTCTGTCTAGAAGCTGTGCAGTTGCTTTGGCGTGCACACGCATGCCGTCTAAAAGCTTTTAAGTGATGACGCTCGCATCATCATGTGCTAGGGTTTGTGAGCGTGTGTTCGTGAGCGTGCTAGGGTTCGTAATCGTGCTCTTTAGGGCCCATCTAGATCAGTCCTTAGGGATCCTTAAGTATTCTTAAGGACATTCCCGCAATTTGTACTGGTGTTCCCATGGAAGACTTGCTGTGGAAGGTTGAGATGTATGGTATCATCAATACATTTGCTATGAGAAGCCTTCTCTGGGTTAATCTGTGTGGTGTCCTGGTCTTCTGGAGGACTTTAGGCAACAGAACAGGATAATGGTCAGAAAGCTAATTATAAAAAACTTGCTACTAAGGCAATTGAGCTTATAAAATTTTGTATGGTAGTAAGGCTAGGCAAGAAAGCTTCACTGCTTCCATTTGCACACTCAAGGAACTGTCCAGCAGACCTTTCACATTGGTTTATCACTTAACACCCAACCCAGTGAATGGTGTTAGAACCTGTGTTGGTCTGTAGTGACAAGTTTGGTAGGACACTTAAGTCTCCAAAGCTGCTCACTTCCATGACTCTCTGCTTGGTATTGTTATGGCACTCATAAGAGGCATAGTTTTATGACACCAAATGTTATTTTTGTGGTCTAAGGATCTGGAAAGAGCACAGCATGACATGTTCTATCATCTTTTGCCATTTCAGCTTATTCAAATAAGCTGCAGGGATTGGCCAAGAGCAACCAAGGTGTGATAAACATCTTATTGTGTGATGGACAAGAGAAAGAAACACACCCTGGACTCAGAAGATTTTGGACAACTACCAGCTTGCGGCAAATACATTCTATCTTACAGAAATGCTAAAGAGTTGTAGGCCTCTTGGGGAAACCAGATTTTCTAAATACACACCACCCTGGGTTTAGACTCAATTTTGGGACTGAACTGGCTGTGATGGATGCACTTGGGTGTTTAACCCTTTTGTTTAACTCATTGACATTTAACTTATTGACTTTTCATACCATCAGCCTCCTCAAATCTCCAAGTTGAGGACTGGTGATATAATTTTATGATTGTTCCATTCCTACCTAGGGTGCTGGTTGTGAAGAATTTAAGAAAGGGATGGAATATGCATGATGTGCTATGAGGAAGAAAAAAAAATGCAAAACTAATATTCCTTATTCAGATACCATTTCAAAAAGTTGCCTCTATCAGCCAGCCAACTGGAAGACTGAAGCAACAAAAACAGAACATAAAGCCAACATATACAATAGCTTATGATGGTACCTTTATGACATTCCTAAATTTTATATTGGAACTCTCACATGACTCTAGGCCTTGAATGCAGTCAGGTCAGTTCCCTTTTAATGTTTTAAAATTGTAACATCAGAATGGATGCAGATATAGTAACTGTTAGAACCACTGATTTCTATAGGTCTCTTCCAACTATGACATCTACACTGTAGAAAAAGAATGCCATTTGATACCACTTTAAATGCTGTAGTTCCATTTTACGGAATCCCGGGATCTATAGTTTTTACAGGTCTGCAATCTTCCCTGATGGATTCTGTAAGATGGCACCATGGCAGTTAAAATGGTGTCAAACTGCATTATTTCCACAATGTAGATGTACCTTAAATATGGATCCAACTTGTTGAACTAAATAAAGGGGAGGATTTGCCTTTTGGAGAGTGGGGATGATTTAGGCAGTGATGAAAAATTTGGTAGAGCCCTAGGAAGGGTCTATGTCCCCATGAATCTCCCATCTCCCTTCATTCATTTTATCTTTGCTGCAGTTCTACTGTGATGAAATACAGTAATGTCATAAATGTTTGCAGTAATGCGACATGGCAATTTTCTTCTAAAACTGGCAGTAAGACATAAGCATGAACTATTTTCAGTAACTCTGGCATGGTATTAGCAATAAATGTTGTGAGTATGCAACCTCTCCCTGGAGCCTAAACAGTGGAGGAGGTTACTGTGTTTAGCATATCAGTGGGAGAAAAATTATGAAGCTTTAAAGAATGATTTTTCCCTCTTGCAGCAGAGTGCTAGTCAATCAATAATCTTGCTGCTAACTCAGGGGAAGATTTTTAGTTGCCTTCATAAAATATTTTAATTATCTAAAAATCATAAAATATAAGTAGGCACAATTTGCCTGGAACTCAGGAGAGTAATATGACCAATAAGAAAAGATAAATGTTTGCTTTTCCATGAACTTAAATCAGTCTCTAAAAAGTAATGCAGGGAACAAAACCCATGAGTTATTAGCAATATTTATGTTTGCAATAATAGGAATAAAAATTGGAACAGCTAGTTATGTACTCATCCATACAGTAGAAGATAAATACCTTGTTCAGAATTGTACATTAATTCCCCCCCTTTTTGTGCTCTTTATGACTGTTTATTTCTTCTTCCTAAAATTCTGCTTGTAGACAAAGCCTTCCAAACAGAAACGTTTTATCAGACGTTCGCGTGTTAGAACATAAAAATCCACACATTTGGACAATGAACCGAGCCAGTGCAAAAGTAACATATGGATTAGAAAAACATGCAATTGCTTTTTGTGGCTGCAGTTGCAAAGACTTAACAGACTGGATTACATTCAGGGACTTTAGGCTGTCACAGTTTAAATTCATTGCAATTGGTCTTCAGGTCTGGTTTTGGGATAGCAGCTTTCATGAATGGCCTGCGGGGAAAGGGACCCTATGGATTCTCTTGGACTACTCAGCAGCCTCTGAGACCACCAGCTATGATCTTCCTGTATAGGTTCTCCAAGTTGGAGGTGCTACTTGGCAGTCAGTAAGGAGTGATGGAAGACTGACTCCTAAAGATGGTGCGGGGGACCATGGATTGAACCATTGGCACTGTCAGTAATTGAATGCTTTCCTGACAGATATTGATTAGACGTAAAGATGGGATTAATAGTTTATGGTTAATTGGGATCATAGAATCATAGAATCATAGAGTTGGAAGAGACCACAAGGGCCATCCAGGATTGAGTAAACATTGGGTTAGTTCCATAAGGGTTAATGTGATTCCGTAAGGGTTAATTTGTAACCTAGAGAAGAGAAGCTTAAGAGGTGATATGTTTAAATACTTGAAGGGATGTCACATTGAGGAGGGAGCGAGCTTGTTTTCTGCTGCTCCAGAGAACAGGATCAGGAACAATGGATGCAAGCTCCAGGAAAAGAGATTCCACCTCAACATTAGGAGGAACTTCCTGACAGTAAGGGCTGTTCAACAGTGGGACACACTCCCTTGGAGAGTGGTGGAGTTGCCTTCCTTAGAGGTCTTTAAGCAGAGGCTGGATGGCCATCTGTCAGGGATGCTTTGATTGGGAGTTCCTGCATGGCAGAATGGGATTGGACTGGATGGCCCTTGTGGTCTCTTCCAATTCTGTGATTCTATGATGCTATGATTTAATAAAGCTGAAAAGACCTCTGAGAAAGGAGGCTTCTTACTCAAGGTTGGTATGTGTGGGCTGATCCCATGCTGGCTACAGCCAGCAGCTTGAGAAAGGGGAGGTGATGGTGGTTGGGGATGAGTTAAAGAGTTTAAAAACGTAATACAAAGACATGGTACTTAATGCTACTACATTTTATAGGTGATATTTATAGCTTTAGATATGTTGTTGGTATACACTGGTCAAACATATGTGATGATATTGTTAAATACATGACACCAACACCAAGTGATACATAGTATAAACAAAATACTGATATATGCTACTTCAAAGATGTTTAGTCTAGTGTTGGTGAGAAGCTGCAGATTCACACGCAACCTGCCAAATACCAGATTTTTTGGACGGTAACCATTACATCATAATAATGGCTGAAGCGCAGGAACTGGGAGCCAATCATTGAATTACACAATTTTATGGGGAGGGATTTGGCTATGTTCTATAAAAGTGTTTCAATACATTCCAACTTCAGACTTGTCAAAAAAAGAAAAAAAAAAAAAAGAAAAGTCACAGACCTATCTGCTAAGATCTTCTTTTCTACAATAAAGCTATTCTACAGTTTACAAAGCCTAGAATTTGTCTTCATGCTATGAAAGAGGGCTTTTAGACATGCTGTACCTGACAGTCACTCATATGCTGAGAACGCAGAGACTTTAGCTTTTTCCTCATTATTGTTGAATACTTGCAGGGTTGCAGGTCCTCTTGGAGAACTGATTGTCAAGGGATGTGACACAGGGGACCAGTAATCACCCCCTTGATATACTAGGGACTAACTAGGACCACTCTTGGCTACCGACTGGCAGCTGATGGCTCCCTACTTTGTGGTCTGTGCACCACCACTTTTGAGTAGTACTTTTCTAAATAGTAACACTGGTGCCAGGATATCAATGTTGCTCAGATTTATCTTGCTTTTCACCAGCATCCCTTGAAGACTAAAAGCATACCAGAGGGCCTTTTCAGCTATTGCTCCCAGGCTGTGGAATGGCCTGCCGGATGAGATGCGTCTTATTACGAGCCTGGGTGGCTTTAAGAAAGCCGCAAAGATGCACCTCTTTTGGCAGGCCTTTCCGGATAGTGGTTAATGTTCCCGGTCTCCAATGATAGTCACTTAGCTTTCCTGACCATATATCATGCACTATTTTCAGGCTGCCCAAGAATGATGTTTTTAATACTTTGTATTGTTTTATTGAGATTGTTTTAAATTCTGTGATAGTTTAATTTCATTTTAAGGGGTGGGAGGTAGGAATTGGGCTGTAATTTTTAACTGTATTTGTCTTTTTAACTTGTTGTACTCTGCCCCGATTGCTCGTTCAGAGGGGCGGGTTATAAATAAATAAATAAATAAAATAATTATTGCTGTTTGCCATATTAGTTAAAGTGTTGGCTTGAGACTTGTGAAATCCAGGTCCTAGTCCCCACTGAGCCACAGAATTCACTAGGTAAACTCAGGTTTATCTTGCTTTTCACCAGCATCCCTTGAAGACTAAAATGGTATCAATTTGTATTCTGTTTGCCGTATTAGTTAAAGTGTTGGCTTGAGAGTTGTGAAATCCAGGTCCTAGTCCCCACTGAGCCACAGAATTCACTAGGTAAACTCAGGTTTATCTTGCTTTTCACCAGCATCCCTTGAAGACTAAAATGGTACCAATTTGTATTCTGTTTGCCATATTAGTTAAAGTGTTGGCTTGAGAGTTGTGAAATCCAGGTCCTAGTCTCCACTGAGCCACGGAACTCACTAGGTGGCTTCAGGTCCAATACTCTCAGCCTGACCTATTGTATGTGGTTGCGATGAGGATAAAGGACAGAGGTAGAGTCAGGCACACCTCCTAGAACACAGTAGAGACAGGATATTTGATATGTGTACAGTATGTGATAAATGAATAAACACACACAGATGGGTTTTAATGCCTAAATGCACCCCTTTTGTCACTGACAGACACTTCCCATACCATTCCTTCTATTTAAGTGTGGGCAGTTTATACATACATACTTTGCTGGGGTGGTAAGAAAGACAAACTGTCAGTAAAAGAACAAAAACATTCACAATTTATTTATGAAAATCTGAGTTGGATTTTATATTGAGAACATACTAGACAGTTTCTCTGTGCCTTAAGCAAAAGTTAGCCATGACTGTTAACACTTACAAAATTAACTGAAGTGATCATTTCCCCCTCTTATGGTTATATAAGGGAATTTTTGTGGAGGCAAAATCAAAATATACATCATCCTGTATTTCTCAGACATTATCCTCACTGAGTCGGGGTAGGCTTGGCCAGTCTGCCATCGTCTTCATCTCTTTCTCCACTAGAGCTTAAATGCTAATGTCACCCCATCCCCTATCGAGAGCATGCTGATGGTCACTCGTGGATCATGGAAGATCTTTTCATTCAGCTCATGCATGCTCTGGACTTCACCACCATATTTTCCTGGGTTAAGTACTCTCCCTGATAACAAAACCTGTTAAGAGAGTGATATAGACAGAGATGGTCAGAGGAGAGAGAAACACACTTTCAGTTATCGTGTTAATCTGAATGTACAGCTGTGGTATGAACCTGGAAATTTGTCTCTGTACTACGAAATATGAAGCAAGCAGTGTGGCTTTTCCTCCCAAAACCTCCTCAAACTTTGTAGTCTAAACTTTGAAAAATTAGATTATCTGCAGCAAAACCCTGAATGTGTTGAAACAGAAGTAACTTCCACTGATTCAAGGTTTACTTTCACACAGATGTGTTTTTTTCCTCTCTCCCTCCTCCGCACACAGGGATGCACCATTCATTCTTCTCTACAATTAAATAGGCAAACATATAGATGGCATACCAATAGAAGTGCTTCAAGCTACAGAGTTAGAACCTGCTTTAGTTCTAACTAAATTCTGTCAGCAAATATGGAAAACAAAACAATGGCCCACAGATTAGAAATGCTCAATATACATTCCAATCCCCAAGAAAGAGTATACCAGGGGCTGCAGCAACTACAGGACCACTGCATTAATTTTTCATGCAATCACAGTGATGTGCAAAATTATACAATGTCTGGACCAAGAAATGCCAGATGTCCAATCTGGGATCAGGAAAGGAAGAGGCTCTAGGAGTCATATTATAAACATCAATTGGATAATGGCGCACACCAAAGAATTTCAGAAGAAAATCAGCTTGTGCTTTATAGATTATAGCAAAACCTTTGTTTCTATAGATCATGAAAAATTATTGATCATTCTTAAAGAAATGGGTGTGCCACAACATTTGATTGTCCTGATGTGTAACCTGTACTCAGGACAAGAAGTTACTGTTAGGAAAGAATACAGAGAAATTGAATGGCTTCCAATTGGCAAAGGGATCAGGAAAGGCTGAGTTTATCATCTTGTTTAACTGGTATGTTGAACATATTGTACATAAAGCAAGATTAGACTCAGAGTAAGGAGTCATGAAAATTGGAGGAAGGAATATTAACAATTTGATATGCACATGACACCATACTACTAGCAGAAAATAGGAAAGACTTGGAATAACTATTCAAGAAAGCCAAGGAAGAAAGTGCAAAGGCAGGTTTACAGCTGGATATTAAAGGGGGGGGGGGGGGAAACAATGTCTACAGATGATTTACATAACTTTAAAGCAGACAATGAGGACTTTGAAATAGTTCAAGATTTCAATATGTGGGAAATGACAAATTAATACAATTATTAAGAAATGTACCTCTGCAAAAATTTGAAAAAGAATGGAGTAACATGAAAGAATATTTTACAGTACAGCAATAAGAAATCCAATTACTTAGAAGATGTATAAATACAGCTATATACACAATATATAATAACAAATACAAGAACAGAGAATGTACTTGAAGATTACAGCAACAAAGCAAAATAGTTAGGTATCTCAATACCTTACTAGTTTGCCTTCTGCAAAATCAGTATTTTGTTGTGCCATTTAAGTTCAAAAATTAGTTGCTGTTTGTGGCTCAGGCTCCGCCTTGAACTTACTTTATTGAGCAGCTTTCTTGAGCTTTGTGGCTAGCCATGCCTCACAGGTACAACAACTACCAAACAATACAATGGGCCCAAAATGTTAAGAGATCCCACTGCTAGTCTTGAATGTTCTGCTGGGGATCCATACACTAGTTGCGACAATATCCTGCTTGCTCTATGATATTAAAACAAGTGTGTTGTTTTCAGAGATTATTCTTTATTTGGTCAAAGATACAGTGTCGTATTTGGTGGAGCTAAGTAAAAAGCTAGGTGAAAAGTCTATTAAATGAACTGCTACCCTCTGTTTCATTGCTTTTTGACCTACCTATTACACATGTTTTTCTCTGCACATCTATTTCTGTATCTCTCTGTCAACCACAGATAACTTCATGCGCTGGATAAAAAAGGCTGCAGTCCACAAAAACATGTGCCAGCCCTCCCCCCCCCCAAAAAAACAAGAACAGTTAAGATTCTAAGGTGCCACAAGATGCTTTCTATTTATATATGTAGTACTTACATTGTCAATAGCTATTATTCCCCCTTTTCTAATAAGCTGTAGACATTTTTCATAGTAGTCATTGTAACCTCCTTTGTCAGCATCAATGAAAGCAAAATCAAAGGTTCCAGCTTCACCATTTGCCAGAAGTTCATCTAGGCATAAAAGGGTTAAAAAGAGTTAACTCTGAAAACTAAAAGATTTGCTTCTGCTTAGCTTCTCTGTACTAGCTCAGCAAGAGAGGGATTTTCTTGTGGATAAAATACACAATTGGTTTCATAACCCACAGAATTTGCTTACTCCTGGACGAGGTTGACACTTCAGACTGACTTAAATTCGCCTTTCTTTTGAATAATTGCTTAATTCCCACACCCTACTGGAACTGTTCCCAAGTACACATGAAGCCTATACAGTGATGTATTGCATTCTGCATTCTACTTCCTATTTCTCTTCTGGTTGCTCAACTTGGAAAAGGAAACTGTCCTCTCCTTTTTTATGAAAAGGCAAGTACTTGGATAGCACTATATTAAATCAACAAATACAAGATAGGCAGGGTTCTGCTTAGTGTGCACAATGACACAAGTACTAACAATATTCCATACAGAACTGGGATGGGGTGTGTGTGCAAAAGCACATCCTGCCATTTCAGGTTCAGAGTTTGAGTTTGTAGAAAACTCAACAATCAACAGATGTTTGTTTGACGGAAGAGTAAAGGCACATGTTACTATTTTTGCTAACTTCATCTCAACACGGAAAGATGACAAATGCCAAAGCTCTTTTCCCCTCCTGGGTGTGACTTCAAATTTCTGCACATTTTCCAATGTAGGTTTCTTTTGAGGGGGCAGTTTTTCAGCCTTTTGGGAAAACGTTATGAACTTTTTTTGGCATATATATATATATATATATTTAAAAATAAGGTCTTTTGTGCAATTTTTGTGCATGTTCAAAAGCCAATGAAAACAAAAATATCAAAAAAGCTCTGGTATTTTTGCTGTCCTGCAGAAGTGAAAAATCTTGTTGTGACTGACACTTTATGGGGTTTATAAACAAGAAAAATTGCAAATATTATTTACATCCCTAAAAGACATGTATACCAAGGGCTCTTTTCTCATGGTACAGCTAAGACACTTTGTACCAAACACTCAATGGTCCATACCTTACATTACCTACTTAGTTATGACTGTGTAAGTAAGTAGCATCTCCTGGCCCTAGTCCCCCACCCCCCAAACTGCCTTAACAGCCAGTAGCCACTCTAACTGATGGAAGTCTATCCTGGTAGCGATCAAGGCACAACCAGATGTTGTTTCCGACCCCCTTCCACCAGTGAATGGGGCTGCAAAGAGGAAATGTGGCAGGTGTCCTGTTTCTTATTGCCACAGCTTCACTTGCTGGAGGACAAGCTGGAAAATCATTCTTCTGCACCAGCAGAACAGACCTTCATTGCCAGGAGAGGTTGCTGGATATTAACGTAGGTTTGAGGAGACATTTATTTTTGGGGCAATAGTACCACAATAATGAATACATAGGATTAGTGAGTATGGAACAGTTTTGGAGCTGTAATGCTAGTTTAGGAATCTATTACCACAATACAGGATGCCAGGCAATGAGTTTTAAGCAGTTGTCTCAAAGTTCCTGAAACTTAATCCTGTTTTAAGGAGTTGCCATTTTGACCAAAAGTCAAAGTACTGGTATTCTAGCCAGCCAGAGATTCACTAGCAAATTAAGCAAAAGCTAAATCTAATTCTATAAAAATAGCAAACTGCATCTAGCAAGTTTAATAAATATCTAAGGAAGTTGTTCAGACCTCACTGAAAAGAAAGTGAGCATTTTACTCCATTTGTGCAACCTATGAGAAATGTTTTTTTTAATGCTCCAAGAGTTTTGTGACACAATCCCAACTCCATTTCAGATCAACTTTAGACTAGTGAAGCCACTCCCCATTTTTATTTCTTTTAAATTCTCAATTACAGTCTAGTTTTCATGCATATGTACCTACCAAGTGTCTGGATAGCTGGTTTTATCCTTAGGTCAATTTTATGCTCCACTCCTGCCTGAAAAACAAAACAAAACATTATTCTCACCTTAAAGAGTTAAGTGATGTCTATTTTCAGATGAGAAGCTGGACAAAAACCCCTGTTAAACCTGGACAGAGAAGGATATTGTTTGTTCTGACTATATCAGAATTGAAGGAGTCTTCATCTAGCCTGTGAATTTGATTATCAGGAAGACATGCACTTTCTGAAATATTAAATCATCTTCCTCAAGAGCCACTAGATCACAAAAGCTAACTTATGCTTTTGTAAACATCCAAATTTCCCAAAAGTGGCCTGGCAGGTTATTACAGACAAACTTTCCCAAATGCAAGGGCTAAAGTAAGTGCTCCTGCATGTGAGATTCACATTCCATAGAGTAAAAAAGCCAGTGGTTTAGGGACAAAACTTTTTGGTCACACACAGATCACAACATACTTCTTACACTGTTGTCCCACTGGTATCTTATGTAGTCTTAGGCAGACTGCCAAAAGTTACACATTTCTAAAATCACTTCATGGATAGTTGCCAAAGCACAGCATTCTGAAAAAGGGAAGCCAGATTCTCAGATGCCAGTGCAAATGACAAATAATGGCAATTAGTTAATGTTATATCTGGCCTTTCATTTATAATAAAATAAAAATGCTGCATAGTGAAAGGATAGACTATGTGCTATATGAGCATTTTAAAAATAAAATCAGTAGCAACCTAGAGACTTAGATGGATCCTTCTGCTGTACTGTGAAACAGCATGGTAATGTCATCTTCAAATTATAAAACAAACATGAAAGATTTTGCAGAAAATCATGCAAAACAACACACAGTCCAATGCCACAGTAACAAACACCCCAAGAGCAGCTATACTATGATGAAAGGGGAAAAATTTAACTGTTTGTGGTAAAAATACATTGTGTTGTGAATGCCCAGACTATGGATGTGATCCTACCAAAAATTAAGCAGTTAAAAAACCCACTGATTGTAACAGATAGGTTAAGCAACTGTCTCAGTCTTTTCCATTGATATTAATAGGATTTTAAAGTGCTTAACTTTTGAATGAATAAACATGGTACATAAGCCCAAAATGGAAACAGTATCTTGAATAAAGATAAAGAAGCCTAAATCTAATGCACTACTAGCAGAGAAAAGAGTGCACAGGCAGAATCTTGTGGCATTTTCCAGTTGTGCATGAAGTAGCACATACATGTGCTAATAGACCACATTGCCCTCCCGGGCAAGACGCTCTGCACTGGATGTTTGTATAACCTTTATTTCCCCTGTCTTCAAGAGAATGCCAATATGTATTCCAACACAGTGCCTTTAGGCTGTATAAGCGAAAACTTACTACAGTGCCATATAGTCTAGATCAGGGTTTGGAATTAATTTACTGGTTAATTTGAAAAATGTTTCTAATCACTTCAATTAATGCTAAAGTTAAAAATATGCTTTAGGGGCTGTCCACATGGGCCAAAAGGCTCAAGTTCTCAGTGACCTCATTGTTCTATTTGGACAATGCAGGCCAAAATCCTGGGGCCAGGACTGGGCAGGATCCTGGCAGATCAGATACAGATAGAGGTCAAAGGGCCTCAACGCTGGTCAAATTGACTCTCTTTTGCTGCAGAGTTTTGTGGATTCCACAGCAAAACAGTTAAATCAGATGGCCCTGCACATAACGTTTGAGCATCCTAGCTGAACACCCAAACCACCACACCACTTATTGGCTCTCTTACTGTATAGTTTAAAATTATTATATGTTATTTGAGTCAGCTGTAATGAACTCATTTACAATTGTTTAGTGTGTTACTCACACAGTGGTATGCTCTTGAATAATTAAACAATTTCTTTTTTTAGTCTTAAACTCTTCCCCATTTCCTTTGCTCTTGGCTTCTCCCACTGTCTCTCTACACTCCTCCCAATATGGTTTTTACAAATTGTGTTCTTCAGTGGATCTGATCACACACTTAGAGCACAATATAGGTATACCTCAGTTAACAGAGTAAGTGTGTTCTTGGGTATGGCTTTATTAGCAAAAAAATAAATAAATTAAAAAATGGTTCTAGAGGCGAGGATAACATGGAAATAATAGGGATAGGTTACTGGACTACAAAAATGTGGAGTACTGTAGTTGAACATGTTCCAGCAAACATTTTATCCAAAACTACCAGCATGAACTTGTAAAATGAAACAACCTAGTCAGATAAGCCTTCCTTAAGTAGACATAAACATTCTGAATCTTCTAGTGACTACTTGAAAACATCTTACAAAATGTTTCCAAGGATAACTTTCTTTCCCTAGCCCACACTTTTCTTATGATTTCCATTTTGGTGACCAAGCATATAAGTTTATGGTTTAACATGCTGTGGGTAGCTGGTGAGGTACCTATTTTGCTGTTCATGCATGTCAGTAAGGGATTGTGGAGACAAGTGAATTAGTGAAATGTCTATTTTTCAAGGATGGAAATAGAAAAAGAGATGCAGATGAGTAAAAACTGAACTGAGGAAGTTATGAGATCCCCTGCTTTTTGGGAAAGACTCTCCTAACCTGAGAGCTCCCTGACATGTTGAGATTGCTACCATTCCAAAAATAAGGCAGCAATCTTACTATAACCTTTGTAGTGCATGTTGGGGCAGGGGGAATCCATGTCAGAAGCTGGCAACTGTACAAAAAGGACTAAAAGACCCCTTCTCAAGGAACCAATAACAAAATGTGTTCTTCTTAGGCGTGATGACCTCCATGCTGTTCTCTAAACCTTATGATCTGGCCCCACACTAACTTATTGACCAATGAGTTAATTAATATTAATGCAATGATATTAATAGTAATGATTCAAGCATTAATGCTTATGATACTGATTTTGCAATTTTAGACTTTAACATTATTGAATTCATTTAAAACCCCAGCATTCCAAACTCTGTCTAGATCAGTCTAGGTTTCACTAGTACTATAGCACTCAGGCCAGCAGAACCACATTGTTTTGTACTGGGTCAGGACCTCCACATCACTTGTTAGGGATAAAGATTGCTGGATAAAGTGTAAAAATGCTTCTCTATCCTAAAACATGCACTGCAAAATTAGTGGGCAAACAGCTTTCAGAACATGAATTAAGCTGCTTTTCTATCACTGTTGGTTACAGAGCTAGTAACAGTTTTAGGGAAGTGATTAAGCAGTCAAACTCACATCTATTGAAAAGCAGACACCAATATGAATAATGGGATTTAGACTGAAGTCTTGCTGCCTTTAGTACGACTAACTTTGGGTTCAATCCAAGTGAAATACCAGGGGGGCAGGGGGATTCCATTTCAGGAAAGTTTCTACCTCAGGGTGAAATGCACTCACTTCAAAATTTAAAAAGCCAAGTGGGGCACAATGCAGGTCCCCCCTAGCATGTATAGTTTCAGTGCCATCGGTTCACAGGAATACTTAACATTATTGGCATATTGCAAGTTACCTCTTTCCAAAATGGTCTTCCAAGTTTGGCAGTGTCTTCATTTATATCACAGGCAACGACTTTGCCATCATCTGGTATGATCAAAGCCATGTTTAAAGTATTGTACCCTGTGAAAACACCTATTGCAAAATAAAAGTATTAATTTAGTTCCAAAGTCTGTGATACAGAGTTCGCTAAATGTTTCGATCCCATCCTTAGTGATATAATTAATGTTGTTTATGTCCTTCTCACATAAGAGTATATAGGATCTTCGAAAAAATAAATCTTAAGCCAGACATCCAGGTTTTTTAAAACCTTTTTTCCTTTTTAAAAGCCCAATGCTTCTCTTTGCAGAAGCCACCTGAGCATAGAGGATTACAAAGAGGCGGGGGTGGCAGCTGGCCACTTTAATGCTGTAAAGAAACATATGTGGCTATACTGCTAGCCCCTTTCCTTGTCCCGACTGCTTTGTGGTCTACCAACAACAGTGCTCTGGTGAGTTTGGCTCGGGACACTAGAAGGTTGCACCAGGGCTACTGGCAGTCAACTTGGGGTACATCTATACTGTAGAAATAGTGCAGTTTGACACCACTTTATGTGCTGTAGCTCTATCCTATAGAATTCTGGGATCCTCACCTTTCAGGGTCTTTAGCCTTCTCTGTCTCACAAAACTACAAATCTGAGGATTCTGTAGGATGGAGCCATGGAAGTTAAAGAACTGTCAAACTGCATTATTTTTACAGTGTAGATGTACCCTTCATGGTCTTGGCAAGGAAGGCATGGCCTGTAATATGAAGGCTGCAGCTGGCACACAAGTGATATTTTCAAATAGACAGAATCCTCTGATTTCAACATTGCCTCATTTAGCTGTATCATGCCCTTCCCATAAGTAGCTACGAATGGTCCAGTCACCTGTGCCTTAAGCCCCTTGGTATACTTATTTGGTACTTTCCTATTTATAGTATTTAACCTGATCGCCTTCCAACATACGAAGCCATCTGGTAACAGCCACTATACATTTGCGAGACCTGCAGCAGCTCAGAAGGCTGTAGATGCTGTTAGTATAGGCAGCAATACTTCTTTCAAAATGGACTCCTCTACGCACTTGGTGTCGCCTGATTAACCACAGATGCTAGCTTTGCCCCAGACAAATGCAGCCTCATATGCTTTTGGGGTATGAATGATCTCATGATTATTCAGTTGATGCCAAGGCAACCACCAAGTTCATCACTATTCTAATACCAGCCAGTGCAACATTTTAGATCAGTAATGGAGAATCATTTCTGGGAGAATGAAGGGCAGATCCTCCTGTCCTCCATAGGCTGGATGACATCAGGATGGAGCCAGATTTAGACAGATGAAGTTTTTTAAAAGAGCCAGCCACATAATTAATGTCCTATTATAGAATAATCCTTAAAAGAATCGAAACAGCTGATATTCTTTAATTCACAGTGTGAAAAGGGATTATAACATTTTAAATACTATGGAACCATGTAAGTGAATAGAAATGGGACTTCAGCACTAGTTGGAAGATCCTTTCCCTTTCCCACCAATTCTACAACTTATTATAGGACTGAGCCAGCAGATATTCCTTAGGCCCCAGCACTATGGAAACAAATGTGCTTACCAATTTCAATTACCTTCTTTGCTCTGATCAGCCTTGCCAGGTTGGCCATAAGCTGGGCCTGATCACAGCTCACCATCATCCTTCCATCACGACGCTGAGATGTAATCTAGAAAACAAAGCCTACATGTTACTCTGCTCTTAAAGTCCAGATATGTATCCTCTTAAGTTACTGTGTCATTTTTGAGGGGTAAAGAATTCTGTATATACTCAAAACATTTGATACATAGTTGAGAATATTTCAGAACCATTGTTACACTATATACTCCAGGGCCAAAATAAGTTATTTTTGAGCAAAATGCTGCCATACAATTTCTTTTGACGGTTTCATTTCCTAAGGGCAGACAACTTTACATACAGAGGCTGTTTGAAAGGCTGGGGAGGGACAGAGGGACAGTTGCAACAAATGGCTCAGCATCTTCTTATTTGCAACAAAATGGACCCCAAATCAAGAAGAAGAAGCTAGATAAGTTGAATGTGCAGCCAACATGATAAAGTGGCATCACTTCCAGTCATGTTGGCTTCTGGGAAGTCAGGATGGCAAACCTACCATGTATTGTGTTGGGTTTGAGTAATTTTTGTCCCTTCCAAAAACCCCAATGAGAGCTTTCTTGGGGTGGGGCTGTAAGATGGGGACCAACAGGCCAAACTTCCCCCATCCCTTCTCTAACCAAGCATAAGAATATTACATGGACACTATAGCCCTTTCTGATACTTTGGGATGTTTGTTTTCGTTCTATCCGAGGCGCCCTGAAAATGCCCATAAAGAGGGAAGCGAAAATAAAAGTTTGGGGCAACTGCAAAGTGGACTCTGCCAAGACATTTATAAGAGCTTTAGTCAGACATACTAACCATTTTCAGTTTGGTTAGAGCAGGGTGCTCCCGTAAGGAGTGATCCAGTACATACTGCTGTAACAGGTTGCCTGAGCCTTTGAGGGTGCCAAGGGCAAACTTTGAGCGGGATCTTCTGCCTTTCAAAAGAAGAAAGAATGCAAATAACAAATCCATCAAACAAAATTACTTTCTGTCTTAATCAGTCACACCAGTACACTATTCCAATACATAGTTTTGAAATGTTTCATAATAATCAAATCTAAATAGGACTATGCCAAGAGCAATTGCCTTCCACAGCCCTGTCATGTTTGGGCAGAAATTGATTGCACTTTTAAAGGTACAATGATATTAAAAAAGCAATGAAACCATGGGCTGATTTGGCAAAAGAAAAGAATGCTGAGCAAGAGGCAGCTTGCATCCCCTACAGTGGGATCCATTTGCTCAAGATGACTTCTGGAGATAGTTGAGTCACACCCAGGGCCAGCACAAAATGCAGAGCAGCAAATGCCCTACCAAGCCCTATCAGCATGCACAATTTCCATGGCGAAGGTGTAATTATTTTTTTGGGCATTATAGACAATTCCACAAGCTATAATAAATAATACTCATACCTAAGGTATAAAAATAAATAAATACTAACAACAAGGAAAGAGTGAAGTAAACAATCAACAATTTGCTGCTTTTTAGAACTTCAAAAATCAGTTACCTGAGGCAGGCACCTCGGTCTGCTGTACAGGAGAGCTGGCCCTGAAATGCCACAGGGAGAGCTTTAAATCTCCCAATATTGCGTTGCAAAGCTACATATGAGAACCTGGTTTCTGGTAAGGTGACAACTGCACCATAGGGCGAATGTCTGAGGTTCTTATACTCTTGACCACCATTACCAGACAACTGACAGGTCTTTGGGACTCTAGCCTCTCTGCAATTCAACTAGATCTTTTAGCATCTTTAATTTAGGTTAAACATGATGGTTTCAGTTCTAGTTATTCACTCCAAAAAAACCCTTTAATGTCAAAATTTCAACACATGGTACTCATACTTTTTACCCTTGGGACCCCCCCCTCCACCTTTTTATATCTACATGCAGATGTTATACCCACCACCTGATATAGTATATGAATAAAAATAGTTTATCGAGAGTGTGTATTTTCATTCTTACATTCACGTATATTCATATTTTAACTTTTTAAAGGAAAAAAAATCATTCAAATTAGAACAGTGTTATTGAAGTAAATTCCCTATTCATCTCAATGCATGTGTAAATTTTATAGGCAAAAAAGTTTGGGAAGAGGGGGAGGAGGAGGGATCAGAGCCCCCAAGTCTTGTGGAGCACCCCCTTGACCAACTCTCACCCCTGCAGAGGTCTCGCTCCACAATTTGAGATCCACTGCCCTAACAGCTCAAGAGATTTTACAATGGCGCTGGATTTAGGACAGTGTATGTGTACATATACCAATTTCCCTCTCTTCCCTGTTTCATAAAGGCTACAAGCTTCTTCTTCTGACACAGCCCACTGAAGGCTTCCCTTGGTTTTCAACCTCAAACTTTCTTTTTTGTGGTAGCACCTATGTGCAATCCCTTAGATCTCTAGCCCACCTCTGCAGCAGAGAATACCGCAGCAGAGAATATTTTCTGGCACACCGGGGGTTTCTGTGGCAGAGCACCACCTGCCCTTGCTTGTATAGGCAAATAGACCCATTTTACTACCTGCTTCCTTGGCACAAGTCCATCCATGTTGCAACCACAAGGAACCAGATCACTATGAACTATGAACCTGATAACCACTATGGCTACCAGAGCAGCTCTTAGTGGGGGACGGTGGCCTAGCATGCCCTCAGAAGTTGGATTTCAGTTCCCAGAAATGCTGGGCCATGGCCAATGGGGAGGGATTTAGTCCATCCATCTGTGAAGCCGCCTTCTTTGAGAGGGCCACGAGTGGCCCTCTCAAAGAAGAAGGCTTCACAGATGGATGGACTAAATCCCTCCCCATTGGCTATGGCCCAGCATTTCTGGGAACTGAAATCCAACTTCTGAGGACATGCCATAACCATTGCAAAGCAGCAGGAAGCCCAGGAAGTGCAAGCAGCCCACCAATGCAAAGGGATCAGAATGGCACCTCTTGGAATTCCTGCCCCTATATGACTTCACTATATACTGTGTGTGTCATGTGCCTTCAAGTCATTTCTGGCTTCGACCTTACTTTCTTGGCAAGTTTCACCCAGAGGGTGTTTGCCGTTGCCTTCCCCTGAGACCGAGAGAGTGTGACTTGCCCAAAGTGGCCCTGTGGGTTTCATGCCCAAGTCAGAAATTGAATGCTGGTCTCCAAAGTTAAATGAAGGTATAGCTAAACCCAGGTGGCAAAAATGGTAGAATACAATTATACAAGGTACTGTATTCAAACATCATCCACTTAAAAAGGGCAAGATGCATCCGAGGAAGGAGGTTGACATCTCGGAAAGCTTCTTTCATTCAATTAGTCTCTATGAGGCTGCAAGGACAAGATATTGAAAAAACAAGCCAGTGTGGCATAGTGGTTTGTGTGTTGGATTACAACTCTGGAGACCAGGGTTCGATTCCCAGCTTGGCCATGAAAACTAGCGGGTGACCTTGGGCAAGTCACACTCTCTCAGCAAACCCCCTCTGAAGAAACCTGTCAAGAAAAGAAAACCCCATGACAGGTTTGCCTTTTAGGGTTGCCCTAAGTCAGAAATGACTTGAAGGCATGCAACAACAACCGCCACCGATAAAAATATAACTCTGCTCCCCAATCAACCCACCATGGGATACCTATTGAAACACAAGGGTCTAGGTGGCCTCCGTGCATTTGCAACAGTTTATCCCGTTTCCTTTCAATTCAGTTATTTATTTCATTTATATGCTGCCTTTCTCCCCAAGACGGCTCACAGACCAAACATTTAAAATATCAATAAAATTCAAAACAATTTCAAAAGGTGGTTTCCCAGGGCTTGCTCTTCAAGAGCAACAAGTTGAGCAGCCAGCTCAGGCAAAGGAAGGCCTCCTTCAGGGTTTCTGGGGCCTTTCCCCAACCTTCCCTCAACACCAAGAACCAAACCCCCAGGGCCCCAAAGAGAACCAAAAATACAGGAGCCTGGACATGCCTTTCTGGTTTTGGGGAGGAAGATTGGGATTTTTGGAGATCTCTCAACCCCTGCCTTGCCAGGACTTAGGGCAGTTAACACCCAAAACATGGTAAAATACAAAGCTATAGCCATGTTAGTCTGGAGAATCACTTGTAGAGAGATCTTGTAGCTCCTTTCAGACTGTCAACGGGAGCTTTCCTGGATTACAGTCTATTTCCTAAAGTCCAACTGTATCTGAGGAAGTAGACTTTAGTCCAGGAAAGCTCAGGGTGCCACCTTCTTTCTTTCAGTGAGTCTCAAAGGTGCTACAAGAGCTCTCTCTCTAGTATTATTAATATTATGATATCCAACTGCATCTGAGGAAGTAGACTGAAGTCTAGCAAAACTCCTGCTGCCAACTTCTTTCTTTCAGTGAGTCTCAAAGGGGCTACAAAATCTTTCTCTACATCATTATTATTATATCCAGCTGCATCTGAGGAAGTAGGCTGAAGCAAAGATCTGGCTGCCACCTTCTTTCTTTTAGTGAGTCGGAAAGATGCTGCAAGATCTCTCTCTACATTATTATTATTCTTATGGTATCCAACTGCACCTGAGGAAGTAGACTGAAGTCTAGCAAAGCTCTGGCTGCCAACTTCTTTCTTTCAGTGAGTCTCAAAGGTGCTACAAGTTCTCTCTCTACATCATCATCATCATCATCATTATATCCAACTGCATCTGAGGAAGTGGAATGAAGTCTAGGAAAGTTCTGGCTACCACCTTCTTTCTTTCAGTGGGTCTCTGCAAGAGCCTCCTCTCCCTAATGCAATCCTGTGTATCAGAGCAGCCAAGAAACCCTCTGGAATGACTGCTCTGCTCTCCTTTGTTCTGCCTCTTCCCCCTCTTTCTTACCTGCCAGGAAGCCTGCGGCCACTGCCACCCCCAGAACCGCAGTCCCAATGGCTGCCTCCTTTGAGATGCTGGAGAGAGGCATTTTGCAGCCCCCAAGATCCAGGAAGAAGGAAGAGAAAGGAGGAAGAGAGACTCCAGCTGCTGGGTGGGAAGTAGTTCCCTGCTGATCACTTGCTCCTCCTTCATTCATAAACTCTGGAAGGAGGGGTCCAGGTCACGTGGGGGGTCCCAGGCCCCGCCCCTTTGCAAGTGTGTGTAAGTGACAGTGATGATCAGAGAGGTCATCATCATCATCATCATCTCTGTTGAAGGGGACCAGGCACCTACACAGCTATATCCACAATGGAGGGTGATCAAACAAAAGGAAGGGCAGAACAGCTCAGAACACTCCTAGAAATATACATTCATCCCCTATAACCAATGCAGCTACATTACATAGGAGTTTATCATACGACAGAATTTGGGGGTATAATGCAATGGTAATCCAAACGCAATCGTGGTGTTTCACCTTATTGCGTATTAGAGTATCTCACACAATTTCGGGCAATGGGGGGAGGTCATTTTCTGGAAATGGGAAGTCATTCTGAACACATTCCGAACACAATTAGAATTCACGTACATTTGCTAAACTAGCGAATTCACATAATTGCGAATTGGCTCCATTTGCAATTGAGAGAAATTCCTCCCATGTGATAAACTCCATAGACTATATTTTCGTATTTTTGGTGGTGACTGACCTAAAGTCCCTCATCGATGATGATGATGATGATGATGATGATGATGATGATGATAATTTAATTATAGCCTGCTCAGTCATGGAGAATCTGGGCAGGTTACAACAGTAAGAAAAATACATAGCAATACCAATAAAATGAGAAATGACATAACGATTCACAAGAACAATAATAGCAAGAAGAATGCAAACAAGTAACAGCAATAGCAATAAAAGCTACATAACAATCAACATACAGTATGTGCTCTTCTCTGCTCATTCTCCTATGAAAAAGCAACTTCAGAAGGATCCATCCTATCCCCCTCTTTGCAGGGAGGACAGGCTACCCAAGTGGATGAATTGTTTTTTGAAGAGGAACAGCAAACATGGGTGCTACTCAGTGGGCCTCTTGATCATGCTCAAAATGGAGGAAATTTTGGGATTCCTACTGGACAAAGGTTGAAATGTAGGACATGTCCTGGAAAAAAGAGGACATCTGGTCAACCTGACAGCATCAGGGGATCTGCTGGGGAAACCATCACCAGTCGGTCAAGGCCGTCTGAGTTCTGGTGCCATCTGAGGAAATTGGTTAAGGCCGGGCTGAGTTCTGGTGCATCCCCGAGAAAGGAGGTTCAGGCTGGCTCTTCAAGGCTGGGAGGAAATGGCTGCAATGACTTCCTAAGGTCACAACATGGCAACACTGGGCTGGCCCTCTTCCATGCCTGAAGCTAGGAAGACCTACCCAGGTTTAGCCTTGTTGGCCCTGTAGCGAAGTACAATAACATTCAAAATTCACAAAACAGTGCTACCTTTATGGGACCAACCAAATTGCACAGTATGCACACTGTAAGCTTTTGAAACCCCACTGGCTTCTTCATCAGGCAAAATAAAAAGGTGGCGATGTGAGTTATAGGCCAACATTTTGTCAAGATGTTGTGGTTGTTGTCTTCCATTCAGATGGTACGGAAAGGTATGCAGGCAGGCAGGCTGGGCCCTCCTCCTCCTGGCCATGTCGATATTGGGAGATTCTTAAAGTCCAGAAAGTAAAATTTAGGAGCTTATCCCATGGCCTACTAAATCAATTTATCTCTATCTGGCTTAAAGCTTAATTTGGGCAACATCCTGATGTTATCAGAAGGTTTTTGCTGCCGAATTTGCTGCTCGAATACAGCCCGGGTGCATCCCCGCTTCCAGGAGTGTTCATCATGGCTCTTTTCAGATCCGGGAGTTTTCCGGATTAAGAAAATAGCCACCAGAGCACTCCCGGAAGTGGGGATGCACCCGGGATGTATTCAGGTTTTTGTAAATTCGGCTGCAAAAACCTTCTGATAACATCAGGATTCCACCCAAATTAAGCTTTAAGCTGGATAGAAGTAAGCTGAATTTAAAAGTCAAGTGATAAGCTCCTTCAATTCCATTAGAATCCTTAGCATCAGATACCAAGTCAATATCCTGAGGCAGCAGCTAGATTGATACCTCACTTTCCTACCACGTTTCAATGATGTTACACACAGAGACACTGAGGAAATAAAACTACCCCAACAAAGCCCAGCAGGAGAGACTGTGCTGCCCCTCAAACCTGGAGCAGGCCCTGTTTGCCACGTTTGGAACCACACTGCCTTGGAAGAAGCTAATAGATCATCCTTTTACACTGGACGTTACTAGGAAGCATATGTCTGTGGCTAGGGTTGTCCTTTTTGCTCTTCTCCCTTATATGGCAGGCAGCAATCCAGCAGGTGGTTTTCCCCATTACTTTATCACTCTGCTGTTAAAAAAAGCTGCTTTTCAAATATTCCTGCCTATTGTGCAGCTGTCTAAAGGTGCAGAGCATGTGTGAGAGGGGGCACTATTGACTGTACAGCAGGGGTGGGAACTGTGGCGCTCTCCAAATGTTTAAATGCAGCTTCCAGCAGCCCCAAACAGCATAACGGATAGGGAGAGATGGAAATTGGAGTCCAACAACAGCTGGAGAGCTACACAGAGTTCCCACCTATGGTGAAAAGGAAGGAGGGAGAAAGGATGGTAAGTGGAGCCATGAAGCTAGGCTGATGATGGACCAAAAGGGGTTAGAGTCATCATAGTTTTCTGCTTGCTTCCTGCCTGGCTCTCTTGGAATTTGTTCTACTCTGCTTCTTTCTCTTTCTTTTCAAAGTTCCTAAATGTATAGCTGGCAAGAGCTCAGTCCAGATACTTTTCAGGCATTCCTCAAACTGGATGGCCAAAGGCAAAGGAGGAGAGTGAGCTGGTAGTTGTGTAGAAAAGGAAAAAAATAACTGTCAATTGGCATATGGTCTGAGGGGTTATTCAGATGTTGTTTTTGTCAGTGGGACTATGTGAATAATCTCACACAAGCATTCCAGTTTTGTTACTCACACTATTTTTAAAAATTGGAACTGCATCTACAGGCATCTCTACAAGTTCTGTTGCTCACGCGTGTTGGCACTGCAAATAAAGACGGAGTCGATGATGATTTGAAAGACAGTCAAGACATGGAGAGTTTTACCCTGGTTTATCCTGGTTCTATTCACATTGGTTATTCACACAGCTGTCAATGGAGTTTACCACACGGGAGGAATTTCTCTCAATTTTGAAAGAAATGGAAGTGAGGCCAGTTCGGAATTGAGTAAATTTGCTAGTTCAGTGAATTTACTTGATTGCATATTGACACTGCAGTGCGTTCAGAACTGCCCGAAATTGTCTCCCAGTGCCCGAAATTGCATGTGATAGTTTCTCACACAATCACGCGAAACCCCATGATTGCGTTCGGAAGGACTTTCCTTTGCCCGAAAATGTGTGTGATCAGCTTTCATGCAATCACGTGAAACCCCATGATTGCATTCAGATTGCCATTGGATTATACTTCCAATTCCCTTCATGTGATAAACTCCAATGTGAATCTTTTAGGAAAACTCAGGAAAAAAAACTGAGATTGATTATTTGGTGTAAGTGGAGGTTTTTTTTGGCAGCTCCCCCCACAAAACTTACTCAGATGCATTTGAAATGCATACGAACAACAAAGATTTGACCCACATTCTACTGGGATTATTTTCAGCATCTGAATAAACTCTTAATTCAAGATGTCAGTGATGACATTTAAAACGTTAAGTCAGTGGTTCTCAACTTTCCTAATGTTGCGACCCTTTAATACAGTTGCTCATTTTGTGGTGACCCCCAACCATAACATTATTTGTATAACACATGTAAAAATATCTGTTTTCCGATGGTCTTAGGTAACCCCTGTGAAAGGGTCATTCGACCCCCAAAGGGGTCGCAACCCACAGATTGAGAACTGCCTCCTTAAGTGGTTTGGGACCTCAGTACTTGAAAGAACATGGAGGAGGGCCTTTTTAGTTGTGGCACCCTGATGCCCTCCCCTTGGAGATTTAACTAACATCAGTGTGGGTTTCTGCCATCTGAGGCATCTGCATCCAACAAAGTAACACATTTGTTCTAATATTGGGATTGATTAGCATGCTTTACCTCTCACCACCTAAAATTTTCCTGATGAAAAACATAAAGACTTCTTGAGAAATTCAGTGTTCTCTACCTACATAGAAACCTGTGGCATCAGAAAGGAAGGAGACATGCTGGATTCCAAAGAAACATCTTTGAATTGCAAATGGACATTAAATTTCCTTGACTTTGAAAATCTACCAGTGACCACATGGCCAAAGGGGGAGGTGCCAGATAGCCCTCCTTGCCATCTCAACCAATACCAGAGACAGAAAATGCAGGCCTATGACTAACATTTTCAATTTTTTCTTCTGTTTGCCTGATGAAGATGCCAGTACGACTTCGAAAGCTTGCAACATGTAATTGTGCATTTTGGTTGGTCCAATAAAGGTATCACTGTTTGGATGTTATTGGATTTGCTATATGGCCAGCACGGCTGCGCCTAGATGTTGTATGGGAAATACTGTATTTATATTTTACCTTTACTTTAGCCCATGAAAGCAGCAGTAAATGCATACAATCTGTTGCTGTCATAACGTAACATATACATCCTGACAAGCTTACCTTAGGAGTTTATGATTGGCATATGCCAGGAGTATTCCATAGCTGCCTTACATTTAATTTGCACCAGGCAAATGAACTGAAAATTTCATCAGAATTTTCCTTGAGTTCACAGAAGGGAGGACACAGTCCTTTGGTTCTGAATCAAAGAGTACTGGGGAAACTGGTAAGTTTTATGCATATGTGTTGTGTGCATGCATATGCCCTCCTTCACCCCTTGATTTATGGCGCCCTCATGAATTTTGTAGGATTTTCCCATAGGAAATCATAAATCAGATTTGCAGCTACTTGGCTCCATCTAGTGGTGTATCTGCTTAAAAGCTAGAAAGTAAACCTAAACATGCATCCATGCAATGTCTGTATGTGCCTTCAAGTTGCTGGTGGACTTGTAGCAACTCCATGAATTGCATGGGGTTTCATTAGGCAAGGAGTATTCAGAGCTGGTTTTGTGAGTTTCTTCCTATGAAACATAGCCTACAGTGCTTGGTATCTGTTGGTGGTTTCCCATCCAAGTACTAATTAGGATGTCCCTGCTTAGTTTCCAAGATCAACTACAGTGGTCCCCCGGGTTACGAAAGTAATCCGTTCCGGATTACCTTTTGTAACCCGGAAATATTCGTAACCCGGGGGACCGCTTTGTTTGCCCGACTGCGCGGCAAATTTTAAGGGGCCGCGTGTTTTTTTTCTGTACCCCGGGGTTTTTTTCGTAAGCCGGGGCCGTTTTTGCGGCCCCGGCTCTTTCGTACTCCGGGGTTTTCGTACCCCGGCGGATTCGTAATCCGGGGTACCACTGTATATCTTGTGCTTTTAATGTATTTACTGATTACTAATACATAGAGTAATTGCTTTCATTGCTCAAGTTCAAGGTTATTAAACAAGCTTTTCCTAACTATTTTATTGTGAAAGTAATGAAGAGATTGGGTTTTGAAAAGAAGTGTGTTGCAAGAATCACAACTAGAAAATATACATAATATATTTTGAATATTTCAAGTGCTATGCTCAGGGGAGAATTCTCCAGCCCCCCAGATGTTATGAGACTTCAACTCTCAGCATTCCTTTCTATTGGCTATTCTCACTAGCTGCTTTATCACACTAGGGGGCAAACAGGATTTAAACGAAAGTTAAACAGTGTTATGATACCTACATTTGATATAAAATTTTGAGAGACATGTGGACTGTATCATGACCCCTGCTTGACCTATTCCAAGGCCCTCCATAAGTCCCAAGCGAGAAATTCACATAGGCAAACCCCGCTTGGAGGAATTGAGTTCATAGTAAGCAACTCTCTAGAGGAAGTCGGGAGTCATAGAATCATAGAAACACAGAATCATAGAGTTGGAAGAGACCACAAGGGCCATCCAGTCCAACCCCCTGCCATGCAGGAACTCCCAATCAAAGCATCCCCGACAGATGGCCATCCAGCCTCTGCTTAAAGACCTCCAGCGGTCCAACGAAGGAGACTCCACTACACTCCGAGGGAGTGTGTTCCACTGTCAAACAGCCCTTACTGTCAGGAAGTTTCTCCTAATGTTGAGCTGGAATCTCTTTTCCTATAGTTTGCATCCATTGTCCTGGGTCCTAGTCTCTAGAGCAGCAGAAAACAAGCTTGCTCCCTCCTCCATATGACATCCCTTCAAATATTTAAACAAGGCTATCATATCACTTCTTAACCTTCTCTCCTCCAGGCTAAACATCCTTAGCTCCCTAAATCGTTCCTCATAGGGCATGGCTTCCAGACCCTTCACCATTTTAGTTGCCCTCCTTTGGACCCGCTCCAGTTTCTCCGCATCCTTTTTAAATTGTGGTGCCCAGAACTGAACACAATATTCCAGGTGTGGCCTGACCAAAGCAGTATAGAGTGGCACTATCTAGACACTATAGTTCTATTGATGCAGCCTAAAATTGCATTGACCTTTTAAGCTGCTGCATCGCACTGTTGACTCATGTTCAACTTGTGGTCTACTTGGACTCCTAGATCCCTTTCACATGTGGTCTCGTTCAGCCAGGTGTCTCCCATCTTATATCTGTACATTTCATTTTTACGTCCTAGGTGCAGTACCTTACATTTCTCTGTGTTGAATTTCATTTTGTTAGCATTGGCCCAGTCTATTCAGGTCATTTTGAATTTTGATCCTATCCTCTGGGGTATTAGCTACTCCTCCTAATTTGGTGTCATCTGCAAATTTGATAACTAGGCCCCCAATACTGTCATCTAAGTCATTAATAAAGATATTGAATAGCACTGGGCCCAGGACAGAACCCTGTGGCACCCCACTTTTCACTTCTCTCCAGGATGAAAAGGAACCATTGTTGAGCACCCTTTGGGTGAGGCCAGTCAACCAATTACAAATCCATGTAACAGTTACCTTGTCTAGTCCACATTTTTCAAGCTTGTTTGAAAGAATGTCATGGGGAACCTTGTGTAGTGAGTACCTTCTTGTTCACCCACCACCTATAGGGTGAACAAGAAAGTGCTCACTACACCTTGTCAAAGGCCTTACTGAAATCAAGATATACTATATCCACAGTGTTCCCTTCATCTACCAAGCTGGTAATTTTATCAAAAAAAGGTATCAGATTTGTCTGACATGACTTGCTTCTCTGAAACCCATGTTGACTTTGTATGATTATGGAATTATCTTCTAGATACTCACAAACTCTCTGTTTAATGATCTGCTCCAGAATCTTTCCTGAAACTGATGTCAGACTAACTAGACAATAATTGTTGGGATCCTCTTTTTCCCCCTTTTTGAAGATGGGGACAATGTTTGCCCTCCTCCAGTCTGACTAGTTCTGCCACAAGCCTCCGGAATAAATACAATAGCCTTGGCTTCACACTTAATGTGTCAATGATTGACTTAACCACTCAGCCCTTAAGCCGGCTTCCCCTCCGAATTGTGTCCCAAACCTAAGTGCATTGTACACAGATTATTTGCTCTTGGCTTAAGAAAGCCCAAGCAATCAACACCTTTGTCTAGCATTGATAGTAGCCTCAGGATATGTTCAGCACTATATAAGGTTCCCAGTTTGAATCACTCCTTGATGCTATTCTTGGAGAACAGGCTGGTCCACGACAGTTTGACTTCTGCCTATAGCTCTCACGGCCAATCTTCCCTCATCCCGGAGGTCATATCCATCATCATCATCCATCTCGATCCGGCTTCCAGGAGAAGACTTCTATGGTAGATATTCCAGTGGTCTCTCTCTCTCTCTCAGACCTAACTCCCAATCTTACCCCTCCCTTTTCTCTAGCATTGAATGAATGTGTATGTGCCCCCTTTGCTGTGTGATATTTATGCCCCCTAATAAACTGTGTATTTTTATTGGACTTATTTGGACTAGTGTTACTTCTCTTGGGGTTTGTCAGCAGACCTCTGGTAGACAATATCGGGACCACGATTCCGGCGTAAGACTGTTAGGATCTTCCTCTCTGCATATTTGAGCTAATTATAATTCCCCTAAGTAAGAGACGTAGTCTTCTGTACGGAACAGGAAAATCAGTGGGCTGAGGTTATTGCTACCTATGTCCTGTCATGGATGGACCATTTCCTGGTCAAATTGGAGTTAAAGGCTTCCACCTACTCCCCCCTTGGGGGTGGAGGACCAATTAAGATGGTCTGCCCTCGAAGGCTGATGGAACCCAAAAGGTTCCAAGAAGCCCTAGAGGGTAATATGGTTGGGGAAGACGGCGATTCTGTTGAAACCCTGGTTGATACATGAAATCACGGCCTCACCAGGGCTATAAACAGTATCGCTCCTGAACGTCCTCTCCAGCTCACACCTAATAGGAAGGCCTGGTATACATAAGATTTAAGGAGAATGAAGCCGGCTGCGAGATGACTAGAGCACCGTTGGTGGAAACACCAACGTTTATCCGACAAGACACTCCTAGGAGACCTTCTTAGTTCTATGGAGTGGCAATCGACACAGCAAAGAATTCCTTCTATGCTGGTCGTATTGCATCAGCAGAGTCTCGTCCAGCAGAGCTTTTCAGGATGGCTAAAGAATTAACACAGCCTTCTCCCATCCTGAATTCATTGTTAGAGTCATCTATTGCCTGCTGTGACGCCTTTAACGACTTTTTTGCTAATAAAATCTCTCGGATAAGGGCTGATCTGGATGCCAACATTGAAACAGAAACTGTAAGAGAGGTGTTCAGTGACTCCGTGGACTTAGTTAGACTGGATCAGTTTGAGCTTGTAAGTACCGAGGAAGCGGACAAGCTGCTTGGATCTGTTAGGAGGACAACTTGCCCTCTTGATCCCTGCCCTTCTTGGATGACCGTGCAGGGAGGAGACGTAGTAGTGACACTACTTCAACATGTAATCAATACGTCTCTTAGGGAAGGGAAATTTCCATCACAACTCAAGCAGGCTGTGGTTAAGCCTCTATTGAAGAAACCCTCCCTGGACCCCCTGCTAAGAGACAACTACAGACAGGTCTCCTTACTACCATTCTTGGGCAAGGTGATTGAGAGGGCAGTTGCTCACCAACTCCAGGCAGTCTTGGAAGAAGCCGATTATCTAGACCCATTTCAAACCAGGTTTAGAACGGGCTATGGAGTTGAGACGGCCATGGTCGCCTTGGTTGATGACCTCTGTCTGGGCATGGACAGGGGAAGTGTGACGTTGTTAGTGCTCTTGGACATCTCAGCGGCTTTCGATACCATTGACCATGGTATCCTTCTGAAATGCCTGGGGGAGTTAGGTATCGGAGGCACTGCGCTCCAGTGGTTCCGGTCCTATCTCTCAGGTAGATTCCAGATGGTGAAGCTGGGAGACAGTTGCTCCTGTAAAAGAGAGCTGACATCTGGCGTCCTTCAAGGCACCATCCTGTCTCCCATGCTATTTAACATTTACACGAAACCGCTGGGAGAGGTCATCCGGAGACATGGGCCGTGGTGTTATCAGTATGCTGATGACACCCAAATATATTTCTCTATGTCTCCGACTGCTGCAGTGACTGAGGATGGCATCTCTCCTCTGAATGCCTGTCTCGACTCGGTAATGGGCTGGATGAGGAAAAACAAACTTAGACTGAATCCAGAGAAAACGGAGGTGCTCATGATAGGCTCTCCAGGCCCGGGGTTGGAGATTCGACAACCAGTCCTTGATGGGGTCACACTTCCCCTAAAGAACGAGGTTTGTAGTCTGGGGATCCTGCTGGACTCGTCTCTACAACTGACATCACAGGTGGAGGTGACTACCAGGAGTGCCTGGTATCAGCTTCGGCTGATCCGCTAGCTATGCCCTTACCTGGGCAGGGAGGACCTAGAAACAGTAGTACATGCACTGATAACCTCTCGATTAGATTTCTGTAACGCACTCTACATGGGGCTACCTTTGTACCAAGTTCGGAAGCTTCAGTTGATTCAAAACGCAGCGGCCAGATTGCTGATGGGGGCTTCAAGGATGGAGCACATCACCCCCATTCTTAAATCTTTGCACTGGCTTCCAATTTGCTTCCGGGCCTTTAAAGCCCTATATGGTTTGGGCCCAGGTTACTTGAGAGAACGCCTCTCCTTACACAATCCGCCCCGCACCTTAAGAACAACTGATAAAAAACTGTTAAATCTCAAAAACATGAGACTAAATTCTATGTCTTGTTCAGCGTTCTCAGCTGTGGCTCCAAAATTATGGAACGACCTGCCGGAGGAGATCCGTCTGATACCTACATTGGAGGCGTTCAAAAAAGCACTAAAGACGGATCTCTTCCGGCGGGCATATCCACCCGACCTTATTTAACCCCCATTGAGTCAGAAACTCCCCAGATTGTTGATATGCTATTGTTGTAATTGTTTTTAACTGTTGATATATTGTTTTAGACATTTTATTGTACTGGATTTTAATATGTTGTAAGCCCGCCTCGATCCGTAGGGAGAGGCAAGAGATACAAATAAATTTTATTATTATTATTATTATTATTATTATTATTATTCTAACAATAGGAAATGCCCTATGTTTATCACAGGACATTTCCTGTTTAACTCTCGTTTAAATCCTGTTTGTCCCCAAGTATGGCTGCTGTGAGCTGCAGTCCAACACCAGTTGGAAGTCTGCACAGTTCTAAACCGTGGGCTATGAAAATGCTACTTTGTCTGTCGCTGCTTTTGCTTTTATTGTTGTTGATGGTGATGAAAATAATAATAATGTGGTAGAAGCGATGAGAACTCTGTGTTGAATGGGCTGAAGTGCTCTTTAAATGGGAGGCATCTATCTAAGTATAATTGTTTGGCATCTTATGGTATTATGGAATCCATATATAAACAGGGCTACATTCCTATACAGATTAATTCAGCCAACTGCCTCCACTTCACTGGAACTCTGGATACAAAGGGCTGCAGCTCTCTTGACTCTCTCAGCTGTTTCAGATGCTGGGTCTTCCTCTGATGGGATGAATTGCAAGGACTTGTTACATAGATGCAGAAATGTAGTGCAGAACGTAACACTATTCCATTCAGCAGAAATAATAAAATGAATAGATAAGTCCCATTGTTCAATATTACATGCAAATATGTATTCCCACACTTCATGTTAACCTTTCATAGTGCTATTGTGTTGGCTGAAATGAATGGTTTTATAAAAGCAAAAAAGGGTGTGGAGCAGTAAAGAGTCCCTTGCTTCCCCCAGACAGCTCTTTAAGCTCTTTTAGCCCTTTTGGCAATTGTAATTTAAATTATTTTTTCTTAATTATGTGGTTACGATTGCTTCAAATTTTCATACTGGCTTCCAGTCATCTGTCCCTGGATATGTCTGGGCCCCACATAGACCATGTATGTTTCATGAGGAGAAGTAGAAGCTGGTGCCTTGTGGAACTGGGGATGAGGACAAGTGAACAAAGGCAGGGCTACAAGGTTGCCCAATAAGCAATTCAGCCCTCTTATTTTGAACTATAACCCCCAGAAACCCTGATCATCAACCATACTGGTTGAAACTTCAGGTAACTGGACTCTTAAGAATATATGAAAATCCAAAGTTAAGAAACACCTAGACAATTCACATGACATGTTTTGAACAATATCCTCCCAAATTTCAGAGATGAGAACCTGGACTAGGTTTGGCCAAGCAACCTCAGAGGTGGTCAAGATGGCAAAAGTTATTAATGAGGAAGAGCAGACAAGCTAGGAGAGGCTGCAGCAGTTTGCTTTTGCCAGAGGTTCATGGAAAGGCATAGGGATGTCTGCCCTCTTCTCTTTTCCTTGCTGAGTACAGTACAAAATGCAGAAGAACTCCTTCCTGAAAGCCAATGCGGCTTCAGAGCTAATAGGAGCACTACAGATATGGTATTTGCTCTTAGACAACTGCAAGAGAAATGTAGAGAGCAGAACAAAGGACTCCATGGAGTTTACCACACGGGAGGAATTTCTCTCAATTTCAAATGGAGCCAATTCGCAATTACGTGAATTCACTAGTTCAGTGAATTTACATGAATTCTAATTGCATTCGGAATGCATGTAGAATGACTTTCTGTTGCCTGAAATTGCGTGAGATACTCTAATACGTGATAACATAAAACCCATGATTGCGTTTGGAATGACTTCCTGTTGCCTGAACTTGCATGAGATGCACTCATACTCAATAACGTGAAGCCCCATGATTGCGTTCAGATTGCCATTGGATTATACTTCCAATTTCCATCATCTGATAAACTCCTATGTAACATTTGTTGACCCTACCAAAGCCTTTGACACTGTGAGTAGAAAAGGTCTGTGGCAGATCCTGGAACGACTAGGATGTCCCCCCAAATTCCTCAAAATGATTATCTTGCTACATGAGGGCCAGCACAGTCAAGTCAGATATGGTGATGCTCTCTCAGAGCCCTTTCTAATAACTAATGGTGTGAAACAAGGTTTTGTTCTCGCTCCAATTCTATTTACAATCTTCTTCAGCATGATGCTTCAAAGGGCTACAGCAGATCTCGAAGAAGACAGCATCTATATACATTACCGTACGGATGGTAGCTTGTTTAACTTATGTTGTCTGAGGCTCGCATGAAGACTCTAAACTATCTAGTCTGTGAGCTGCTTTTTGCTGACGATGCTTCCCTTGTTGCCCATACAGAAGCAGCTCTGCAGCGCCTAACATCCTGCTTTGCAACGGCTGCAGAGCTGTTTGGGCTGGAAGTCAGCCTCAAGAAAATGGAAGTTCTCTACCAGCCTGCACCACAGGAAGAGCACTATCATCCCCACGTCACCATAGGCAAATCTGTGCTTAAATCTATTCAGCAGTTCACCTACCTGGGAAGCATCATCTCTACAGATGCCAGATACAGAAGACTGATAAAGAAATCGATCACAGATTAGCAAAGGTATATAGTGCATTTGGAAGGCTTCACAAAAGAGTCTGGAGTAACAAACACCTGAGGCAAAGCACAAAAATCAGTGTGTACAGAGCCATTGTACTGTCCATTCTCCTCTATGGGTTTGAAACATGGGTCACCTATCGCCAATATCTACGACTCCTCGAATGCTTTCATCAGTGCTGTCTATGCACAATCCTAAATATACACTGGACTGACTATGTGACGAATGTTGCTGTCCTTGAGCAAGCAGGGATCACCAGCCTTGAGGCCATGCTATTGAAAACGCAGCTGCGCTGGGAAGGACACATTTCTAGGATGGAGGACCACTGCCTCCCCAAAATAGTACTCTATGATGAACTCACCACGGATCAGCATAAGAGGGCCGCCCCAAAGAAGAGATACAAGGACTCCCTGAAACAACATCTCAAGCTCGGCCAAATTGATCACTAACAATAGTCTTCCCTGGCCTCACATCGGGAGGCATGGAGACGCACTATCCACAATGCTGCACCCTCTTTTGAGAACTCATCCTGAATGAGTCTTGAAGAGAAATGAAAATGCAGAAAGAACCACAACTTGGAAACATCACCCAAGGAGACTTTCTGCTGTGCTTTCTGTAACCGGACTTGTTTATCTCGATTGGCCTTTTTAGTAATCAACACACTTGTAGAAAGCGTGGGATGAGTCCTTCCTGAATCTTCATTAGCGAAGAAATGCTAGAGAGAGAGACAGGGCAAATTCACAGTAGAAATATCAGGGGACAAAGGGGGAAAGTGGGAGGATGAGAAAGAAAATGGGACATTTTAAAAGCAGTTTTAAAAGGAGTACAACAGAAGATTAATCAGGACTGTCCATGCCAAATCAGGACTATTGAAGGGAATGTTGAACACACAAAATGTTGTACATGGAAAAGCATAATTCCTTTTCCAAAAGGGGGAGGAAGAAATCTCTAATCACTCTATCCTTGTCGTCCTAAACTTTTGCCATGCTGTACAGTCCTGTCAAACCAGTCCAAAACTTTATGAGTCTTATTTCTGAGCAGACATGCCATGAAAACTGAACTAATAATTCAACAGACCCTCCTTCAAAGAAATGAAATATCAGAAAACAGATGGAAAAGAAAAAATAATTACATCTTGCAAGCAAAACAAAAACCAGCTAAGGAAAAGGAGATGAAATGTCATTTGCAAAACAGAAACCCAAGATGGTGGTGGGACGTGTTGCTATTTTCACTTGTGGCCCATTCACAATAAACAATTATAAATAGAAATAGGATTCCATTTTAACTGCCACGGCAACTTCCTATGAAATCCCAAGGTATGAAATGGTGGGAGTGGAATTGAGAAGAGCCAAAGAGCTTTTCCAGAACCCCCCTAAGATACAAGTTCCACAAGACAGAACCATGGCAGTTAAAGTGGAATCATACTGCTATAGTGTATACTATTGTGTAGTGCACAAAGCCTTCCGTTTCCCAGCTTCAGCCCAACTGATGATGTTTACATTAGAGGAGTTTCCTCTACCCAGTCCTGTTAATAACAGGGTTTAGGAGCTGCACTCCAATATGATATAGTGATTTGGGGGTTGGACGAGGACTCTGGAGACCAGGCTTTGAATCCCTGCTTGGTCATGGAAACACTATGAGTGACTTTGGGCAAGGCACATTATCTCAGCCTCAGAGGAAGGCAAAGGAAAATCTTGTCAAGAAAATTGTGTGATAGATTCACCCTAGGGATGCCACATGTCAGAAATGACTTGAAGGCACACAATCACAAAGCGCATTCCCATAACATTTACCAGGAAGTAAATTTCGTTGAAGTAAACATTGGGCAGTGGTTTTTTAAATCCCTGCTTTTTAAAATTCTTTATTGCTTTAGAGATATGCGTCATCCAAGTTATTCGTCATTGTTTTTCTACAAGAAATGGAATACAAAAGACATTTGATGGAAAAGTCCTGTTTCCTCTCTTCATTTATAGCCTGGGCCTGGCTTCAAAAGAATCTCTAACTTGGATCATAAATCCCCTTTATAAATACCATTTTTCCTTGAAAGCTATATCTTACTGCAATGGCCAATGTTTTGTCATGTGCTAGATTAAGATGTCTGACAAAAATCAATAATGCTGAGGTAACAACATTGGTTTCTGTGAGGCTCTCAATTACTTTCTCAGTTGTTTGTCATTGGGAGAATATATGATGGGTTGTTTTCCCTGCAGGCTGTAAAACCAGCCTGTTTGCCTTCGATCAACTCTGCATATGTCACTTTTATACTCCTAAACTCCACTTTTATACGCATTACAGATGGGCAGCGGAGGCGGTGGCTTCTCCTCCTCCTCCTTCTCCTTCTTCTTTTTTCTTCTTCTTTGCAGCTAATGTGAAGCACAATCCAGTGAACAGGTCTTCCGATCCAGGGGAAATGAATGGGATCTGTGCACAAGATGTGCGGCTCCATTCATTTCTATGGGGCTGATATTGGTTCAGGTGATTATACCATACAGTCCATAGAAAACACTCTTCTGTTTTTAATTGCAAAGATAAACAGAATGATCTATATTGTCCCCATGATGAATGATGTTCTGGGCCAAGGAAATCATTTGTGGGCTGCCACAGAAGGAAGACCTTCCATCCCACATTCCCCTTGGCCAGGCGGTGGGGGGGGGGGGGGACAGGGGACAGGGACAGTTGTTTGCCACCTCGATCACAGGGTCATGGCTTCTCTTGCTATAATAATTTTTGATTTGCTTTACCTTCTGTCTCTTCTCCCTTTCCTCCTTCATCTGTTCCTGAGTCCCTTAGGTCGTTATATACTACCCAGCTGTAGTGCTATGGTTCCACTTTCAATATATTGTTAATTGCCATCCAGTCAATTTAGACTTATGGCAACTCTACAAATGAAAGACCTCCAAGTCATCCCATTATCAGCATCCCCACCATAGTGGCATCCTGCAGAATCCTGGGATTGGCAGTTTAGTGAGGGGTATTTAGAGTTCTCATCCTCACCAAAGTACAAGGTATCTCAAAGTATGGAACCCAAGACTCCATAGGATGGAGCCATGGCACTTAAAGTGCAATCATCGTGCTATCATTCTGTAATGTGAAACGGCCTTTAGTGAAAGTTTGGAGCTTATCACATGAACTTTAAAACTGGCTCAAGCCTTCCAGGCTGTGGCCGGGACATGGGATGGAGGTGGAAATTATCGCATGCTAAACTGCTGCCTAATCGAAAGCTGCCATCAGCCTGGGTCCCAGCCACACTCTAGCAGCACTTTTTAGAAGCCAGAAAGCTTCCCACTTCTAAAAAGTGCTGGTGTTGCGTGGCTGGGATCTGGCTGGGACCTGGGTTGAGGGCTGATTTAGCAAGTGTTGATTTCTGCCTCCATCCTGTGTCCTGGCTGCAGCCCGGGAGACTTGAGCCAGTTTTAAAGTTCATGCGATAAGCTCCTTTGACAGACAGTCTGAGAGTGTTAAGTTGCACCTTGACACCTAACTGAAATTATCTTGGTTGAAAACATATGGATGTTCATATGCAATGACTTCTTCATCTTCCTCGGATGCTGAAGTGGAAATAAGGTTGTCAGACTAATGAATAGTTTGCACTCAAAATTAATCAAATCTTTAAAGGGGGAGTTATGTCAAGTACAGGCAAGGCATCAGAAAATTAAAGGCACAGAATCAGAAACGTTCTCTTCATTTTTTTTAAGCAGGAGGCAAACCTACAGTTTTTTAGATCTTTATGCAACAAAGCTGAATTTTCTGAATCAATGCATGTTCTTTCACTTCATGCTACATGTATTAACCAGGGCTGACCTTGTTGAAGATCAATATTTCCATGTTAAAACATTTAGTCACAAACATTCTCGTGTGCCTGTTGTTTAATGGACTGAACAAATTTATTACCATTCAAAGTTTTCCTTAAACTTGATGCCTTCTATGCATTCAGATTTTCAGATCTCGCCTAGAATATTTGCCCTGCCAGAATCAAGTTACAAATCCATTAAGAAAATACATATACCTGGCATCATTCTTTTGTCCTCTTTCTTAATTTAATGGAAATAGGCTTGGTTTGGTTGTTACAGTTTTATCATATGGAGTTTAATTTTCTTCCTGGTTTTCAATTATATACATTTTGGCTTGTCAAGCCTGTATTTCCATCCACCTGTTTTGTTTCATGGATGGACTGGGGTAGAAGAGATCAGCAATCAAATTTGGCAATTGTTGCTGCCATGACTGGCTGCTATGCTGTGTTGGGCTGAATCAAACTGTTATTCAGCCCTTAATATTCAGTTAGCTTCCAGGCAAGGTACAAAGTGTTGGTTATTACCTTTAAAGCCCTACATGGTTTGGGTCCTGCTTACCTATAGGATCGCCTCCTCTCATACACTCAGGTCCTCTGGTGGACATTTACTCCAGACAGCCAGGACTAGGTTGGCAACTGTCAGCTAGAGGACTTTTTCCTCAGTCACTCCTAGATTGTGGAATGACCCGTCGGAAGAGATTTAACAGGTAGGCACACTGTCTGAATTTAAAACAGCATTGAAGGCCAGTCCCTTCTAGCAGGCTTATCCAGAGGATTTTTAAATTGTGAATTTTACATGATGAATTTTAAATGTGGATCATTTAAACATGTGTATTTGTAAATTGATGTGTATTTTAACTGATGTTGTTTATCTGTTCATCGTTGTTGTTCCTCACCTCAATCCATGGAGAGAGGCAGATAAGATGATGATGACGACGACGATTTCTGTAGCTATTCTGGGTTTTTTTTTGGGGGGGGGGTCAGAATTCAAAGCCTTGAATAGTAACTTTTGGGTCATAGCTTTCAGAATTCTCTGTGCAACATGATAATTAGAATTCTTGGGAGTCCAAGAAGTATTTCTTTCTCCTTAGGTTCTGCTCAGAACATTGACCTAGGGGCCGCGTTCATTTATGTGGCCACATCTCAAAGGCAGAGTGTATATTTTGCAACAGCACGGGAATACTGTAGCCCTTCGGATGTTGGGTTTCAGGTCCCAGCATTCTTTATTCTTGACTAAAACAGCTGTGAAGTGAAGTCTACAATATCGGGAGGGCTGCACTTTGCTTTACAAGCCCCATTAGCTCATGGTCTGGGATCTTTAGCTGAAAGGGCTTTCATGGGAGATCTAGGAAAGTTTCCCATGAGCAACCTGGGGGAGCAGCTACTAGCCAGAGCACACTGCACTGGGCTAAGTGAGCCACTGGTTTGGAAGTATTCAAAACAGGTTCACATGCTCATACATTTCCTTGGCTCATTAGGATTTCATTGGTGCTGAGCAGCCTGTTTAAAGCCACTGCAGCTCTAAGTAAGCTTTTTGAAGCACATTGTAAAGAAATGTTGTAAAAAAGCTGCTATCCTTATATGCTCCTAAACAAGACCCAGCTGGCACCAGGAATGTTGATGCTGCTAGACCTTTTGTCTTTGCTCTTATTTCACCCGTGGTGAGAGCCAAAAATTTGGGGAAGGTGTGCCAGGAGGTGGAGGAGGATTGCAGCTGGTCTTCTATCTCACAGGATTAGAGATTTCACTGTGCACTCATATACCTTTCTGTTGAAATGCCTTTTTGGACAATGAGCCCTGTTTGTTTGGATCAAGGCAGAGGTCATTTCCTCCATAACTAAAATGGTGTTAGTAGCTTCTTCTTCAGAGCCAAGCTGCTACCAAATGTACAAATCGACATTTTGTTTCCTAATGGTTAGGAGTGAGATGCGGTATGTGTATAGAAAGGTGGTTTGCAGATGAAATGAAATTAATGTAGCTACAACTTCTTTTCCCACTAGGCTTTGGCCCAGTTTTCTTTCCCGACATTATTTCCTTCTCTCAATTTTGAGTGAGCTGTACTCTTTCTCCTTGCTTCCAAAGTCTGGCAGATTCACATGGTTGTTTCTACAGACAATAGCTATGCTGTTGACCACTGTCCAGCTCTGAAAGTCCACTTTTACTGTATTTATTTCCATGCAAATGAAGCTTGAAAATATTTCCCCCTTTCTTTAGTATTAGGGATGTTAGTTGCTAACCATGCAAATAGATGTGAGATAAGAAGGGAGTAAATGCCATACCACTGCCTCCTTAGATCAGGGGAAAATTACAGCTTTCCACAATGTAATTTCTAAAGGCATTTAGAGAAACTTTCCCAAGTTTACGGGTTTCTCAAATACAAAGTATTAATTTTCTTTGTTTTCATGCAATGGCAAAGTGATTAAGAATGAGGAATATGCAAAGATTTGCAAAGGCATGAATTGAACATAGGAAAAATATACTATTTTGAATGATAATAACTTTCACAAGCCTCACCTAGAATGCCAGGGGCTTATGCTGGTTGAATTATCAGGATGAACGGGGGGGATAACTCTTTCAGGTTCTTGGTGCAGAACATTATTAGAGAAGATCTTCTGTAGCACTGCTGTATATTTAAGGCTCCACACAATAGTTTTTTTTCCAAAAAAAACACATGTCTTAGATACACTTTGCTTTTTGATAATACTCTTCGCTGTAGAACTCTAGCCTGGAGTATCATCAACTCCTGTTTGTTCAGTGGGCAGGTAGGGCAGGCAGAGTGCCTGTGCTACTTTTTTGTATTCTCTGGTAAGGAAGAGGGGATGTATTAGTCTCAGCTAGAGTAGAGCCATGGAGTCAATAGAATTTACATAAATGTGTTGACTTATGGAGTTCCTCTTGTTTTGTTCTGATTGGGTCTAAAATCTGGATTTAGTCGAGGGCAACATCATCCAGGTATTTAGACAATTGTCAATAAAAGTAATTGGACCTGAAGTGGAAATATCAGATTGGCCAGGAATCTTGCTCAGCGGAATTGGCATTATATGCACGAAGGCCTTCTCAGAAACTCTTTTCAAGAGGATTAAAATGGCTTAACATGTTTTGTTAATCATTAGTGAAGTTGAAAATCAAATCTGTTTACATTCATGTTTGATGAGGGAAATTTTAGTGTGTTCAGTTGCTGTTATATTAATCATTAACATTAATGTTACAAGCTGTAGGATAGTCAGAGGAAATGGAATATAATACTTTAGTTGCCGGTGTTGCCTAAAGTGGCACATTTTGTTTTCAGTTACTTCAAAAGCGCTCTTTTGAGATTTTAATTTACCTTCCACAACTTGGTCGTTTCCAGATGCTTAAATGTTCTGCAATCTGATTGCTGACCTGGGGAAAGTGGGATTTGTAGTCCAACATATCTGCAAAGTGCCAGGTTCTGGAAAGAAGTTCTAAAACATGATATCTAACAACCCCCTCAATTTTTATCTGCTGTGTCTTTTCACCCTACTTACTGTTTAGCAAGATCTATAATATTCATGCATTCTTCTGTCACCAGGGATTACTTAAGAGCAAATGGTGTAACACTTTTTTCCTGCTTGAAAATAGAGAGGGAGAGAGAAGGAGTCTGACACTATGGGACTGCAGAATATCAGAACTACAGCTGGAGGAATTTATAGTATTTGAGGACTAATGGGAGAGCAACACAATTGGGAGCATATTGATGGGGTTTCCTCATCAGTGAAAAGAGATGCTCTAACAATACCTCAAACCAAAGCAGTGACAAGACTGAGATGATGTCATGCAGTGGGCGCACTATTCTCGAACTTTAATATCAGTTTTAAAGCTTTGTGTGATAATCTTATAAGACTACCAGTAACTGTTTTTTTTGCATGAACTTTCATAGATTATTCAAATTATTCAAATACCATCTGCATGACTACAAGACGAAAGAATGGTCAGAGGGCATGTTGAAATGACAGTAGCTAGTGGGTGGCATTCAGTTATTATACTTGTAATATGTAAACAAAGAAGCACATATTAAAGACGACATCTGACAGAAGAAGTAGCCATGTCAGTCCCTTGCAGCATGAAAAGGAGGAAGAAGGGGAGGGAAAAAAATGGAATGTGGCAGCACCTTTAAGAGAGTTTTGAACCCAGGGAAACTGATTTATTTGGTAAACACATTTATTGTTTTCACACATCGACATTAACTGTAAAGATTTGAAAGACCTATATCACATCTCCCAGCCCTTTGAAAATTTAATGCAAGGACATGATTGGCATCTTTCTAGATCTTATTACATTCTATCTCACTCACACAAAACTGGATAAATATGCTTTATAACCTAAAGTCTTGATACCACTCAGTACTGCCTCTGAAGGAGTGGGTTTATATCCACAAAAGCTCATGCTAAAATAAAAAAAAACCCCAGTTGGTCTTAAAGGTGCTGCCACATTCCTTTTTTTCTCTCTCCCTCTTCCTCCTTTTTATGCTACAAGGGACTAACATGGCTACTTCTTTGCAAATATCTGGCGGAGTAGTTTCAGTCTGACCACACAGCCATACTTTCAGGATTTGCATCCCCATCAAGTCCTCATGCCCCTTCTCTCTTTTGAAATTTAGAAGAAATATTTCCAACTTCTACTTGAAAAGGCAAATCATGAAAGGAAGAGATGATACTTCTCTGTATGCATTTCTGTTGAAAACATGCAACGCAGGACATCCTAGTCAAGCCCTTCCTGCCCTTGGAAGAGGTCACTGATGAAACTAAGATGCTGGATTTCACATCTGCTCTATTGACAAGCAACCAAATGGGCCTTTTTTGGACAGCAGAAGGCTGTTTTGGCAGCTGTGACCTTTCTGCTCCCACCTCTCTGAACTCATGATGCTTTTCGCTTTGCTGGAGGATGGGTCATATACCTGGCTGCCTACAAGTCTATTAACGGAAGGTTATCATTTCAGTTCATTGGCCAGTTCTCCAGCATAACCTTCTTGGATCAACAGCCTGATCTGCAGTTCTCCCTTTTGCTTGGCATAGCTGGGAACTATTTAACAAGCTGTAATTTGTTTGTGTGAGCTCGTTATCTTAAAGAGCACACCGTTAGAGGCATTACAAGCATGGCTGCAAAATAAATGTGAAGCTTCTAACAGATGAGGATAGGAATGCATAGGGAGAACAAGGAACTTTCAAAAAGTAAAAAGGTGTCATTTTTTGGTCCACTTTCACTTTGCTTTAGTTTCACGTTATTGCTGTCTGGGAGAAATATATCTGAAAATCATCCTTCATTTGTGTATGTGTGTGTTTTTTTCTACTTTTAAAATCCCGTTTCTGAGCAGGATTCGTCTAGTGTGATAAGGCTCCTAAGTGTGCCAACTTTGCCTGTTCCTGAAGTCAGAACTGGCCACATTAACATAAGCCTTCATTGCATCCATTTTGTATTACTGTAATGAGCTCTACATGCGGCTGCCTTTGAAAAGCACTCAAGACACTTCACTTGGACCAAAGAGTTGCAGTCAAGTTGCAAACTGGGGCTGACTACAGGGAGCACACAATTCCCTTGTTGCAACAGATTCTCTGGCCGCCAGTCACAATTCAAAGTGCTGGTAATGACCTATAAAACTTATATGACATGGGTCTAGGCTATATGAAGGACCATCTCTCCCTTTAAGACTCCTTTAAAGCTCTAAGATCATCTACAGAAGCCCTTTGCTCTGTCCTACCACCTTTCCAGGGCAGTTTGGTAGGGAGAGGGCCTTCTTCACAGACTTGGAACGCCTTCCCTAGGAAGACCAGAACAGCCCTATCTGTGCTCTTCTTCCATTTGCAAGTTAAGATATTTTTCTGTTGGAAATTGACTGTGGTGGGCTTTTAATGCTATGAGGTGCTGTTTTAAAGGTTTGACAGTTGTGTTTTAATGAATATTAATGTTTTTAATGTTTACTGTTTTTAGGTTTATCAACTCTTTAATTGGTTTTTTTAATTTTTATATTTATACTTTTATTGAAGCTTTCCATTTTTCATTAAAAGTTTTAAAATACATTCTAAAAGTACAAAAATTAAGAAAATAGATTTAAAGAAAAAAAGAAAAGATAAAGAGAAGTAAGAAGTGACTTCCAATCTTCCTTTTGACAATTATTCATACCTCTCTTTCTAATTACTTACAACATATTCTCTTATTTCAATGGTTTGTTCTTTCAAATCATCAGTGTTAAATGTTACCAAGTTATATCCTCCCTCGCTCCCTTTTCTTTTTTTGCAAAAAGGCTATAAGTGCTTTCTAGTCTTTGAAATGGCCACAAACCAATTTGTCAATTTCTGCTAAATCTATCCATTTCAACAACCATTTCAACAATCATAGTGGATTGTGTTGAATTCTTCCATACAACAGTCTTGCTGTTATAGTCATGTACTGAAGTAAATTTTCATGACTTTCCCCCAACTGTACACCCATTAACCCCAACAGGAAAATTTCTAGTTTTATTGAATATTAATCTTTAAAAAAACCCTGTATCATTGTATCTGAATCCATTTTTAAAGCCTTTTTATATGTCCACTAGAAATACATATATTCTTGACATTTCTGGCATAATATACCAATGATACACCATTTTATAAAATATATTTTCATTCTCTCTATTGAAGCTTATGCATAGTTTTGATCTTTATTGTGTTAAAATATTTTAGCTGCCTTTAGGTTTGAGAGAAAGATGGGATATAAATGAAAATAATAATGATAATGATAATAAGTAATGCCTTCAGCAGCCCAGTATTAGGGTTTCAGTAGGACTTAACTGTAGGAGTTCAGGTATTGTGTCTATTGAGGTAAATTGGTGATAGTATTTCTTATTAGGTTGGTTATCCCATTTAGAAAAATGTGAAAAAGAAAATAATTCCAATATTTATTAGTCTATATGGTAACTGGTGTTTGGAATCACCAACAAAAGGTTCTTCACTGAAGGTTCTATCAGTATGAATTGCACAATTTGAGTAAGAGGAAATGTGTGTTCTCTTACCATTAGCTAGATGTAAGAGAGAGAGAGAGAGGTAGAAGTGTGTTGGAGGATATGAAATTAAATCTGAAAATTCTCTTCTATGGATGAGGAAACAACAGAGCAGAGAAGACAAAGGGAAACATACTAAGGAACTGTTAAATACCTGTTGCTACCTCTATTGTTCCCTAAAACATACAGTCCCTTGGGCAAACACGGTTGCACATTTCTGCACTTCCAACCTTATTTACGTCATATAAAAAAAACTGACTGACATAAAATGATATACCTTCAATAGAAGTTTAGGAGCTGCTTTTTTAAAAAAAATATTGCAATTAGACACTTAAAATTCTCTGATAATAATATCACTGAATCACAAAGTAATAATAACAATAATAATAATAATAATAATAATAATAATTTATTTTTGTCCTGCCCCTCTGTGTAACACAATCGTGGGTGACCGGGGATTTATTCAGGAAAGGTCTGCCGGAAGAGATCCATCTTAACAGCTTTTAAAAAACTGTTTAAGATGGTAATGTGATGGATCTCATCCAGCCCTATTCCATAATCTGGGAGCGGTTGCAGACAACCTTGTTTTTATAGGTTGCAGCAAATTCCTCCCAGAGGACCTGAGTGCATGGGGTGGATTATATGGAAGGAGGAGGTCCCAAAGGTAGGTTGGACCCAAGCTATTTAGGGCTTTAAAGGTGATGACAAACACCTTCTACTGGGCCCGGAAATTAATAGGCAGCCAGTGAAGTGATCTCAAAATCAGTGTTATATGGACTCTTCTGGTTGTACCTGAGACCAGTCTGGCTTCCATGTTCTGTATTAACTGAAGTTTCCGAACCAAGCACAAGGGTAGCCTCATGTAGACTGCATTACAGAAATTGAGACAGGAGGTTACCAAGGTGTGCACCACAGTTTCAGGAAACTTCCAGGAAAGGGCGCAGCTGGCATATCAGCTGAAGCTGATAACAGGCACTCCTGACCGTTGCATTTACCTGATTAGTCATCAGGAGCTATGAATCCAGGAGCACCCCCAGAGTGCGAACACAGTCCTTTGAGGAGAGTGTGACCCCATCCAGGACTGGAGGTTGTATCCCTATACCTGCGTTCGGGGCCATTACTGTAAGTACATACCTCTGTTTTGTCTGGATTCAGTTTCAATCCGTTTTTCCTCTTGCAGTCCATTATTGCTTTAAGACAATCATTGAGACACAGAGAGACATGATTCAGTTCCTGCATTGTGTTACAATTGTTTTCTTTTACCTTTGGTGCATTTTCCAGCAGTGAGTATTATTATGACAACAAACCTTGAATCTTTTGTCACGGAGTAGCCCTCCTTCACTCAAGGAACTGGGACCAGTGTGGAAGCTGGAAAGTTCATGGAAGCTAAGTATCTGTGCTTTTACCAAATCAATAACAGAAGAAGGCAATGGTGGTGTCCTTGGAAGGTGAACTGGGAAATTGCCAGACATTGGTAGAAAAGAGAGAGAAAGGGAGCAATGGAAGAGGAGGAGGAAATATCATTAGCTGCAGCTCTGCCCCAAACTGAAAGACAAGGTAAAAACCAATGGGCCTCAGTATTCACGTCTTTGCCATCTAGTGCCATCTTAAGATGTGTGCTGTCTAATGGGGCAAAATGCACCATTGGTGCCATCAGCAGAAGGTACCTGTCTCATTACCAACAATCTGCTAGTGACAGATGAAGAGTCGGGGAGGTGTATGAGAAGCAAAGAGAGAGAAGAGCAATGGTCTTGAATATGTTTGGCTTTGGCACCATCCACTGCTGGCTTCATACCCAACAGATTACTCATGAGGGTTTGCAGTCATCACCGGTGGGAAGGGAGCCTTTCATCCTTGAGATACAGTATCTGTAATATGTGGAAATGCCACATGTAACTGGAACTAGAATTGTTATACAGTATTCCTTTGCTTCTAATGAGGAACTTGGAAAAGAGGGTTTTGAAATAAATGGCTTCTCAGATTCCAAGATGTATTCCACCCAGGCAGCCTGTTCTCTCTAAACTTGACCTGGCCACAAATGCAGCTTTTTCAATAGCCAATGTTTACATCTCAGCTCTGACAGGATTTCAGATCTGCATTCTCAGTTTTAAGAATGTGATTCAGTATAGGGCATATCTACCGTATGTGACAAAGGTTTAGAGACAATGGCCTAAATCCAACTAGTTATCCAACTGGTTATCACAACCTCTTGAAGCGATGGAATTATTTGCCCAAGTGCTGGGTTACAATTCACCAATTGATTCAATAGATCAATGCTAGTTGGGACTAGCAATTGGATTTAGGCCAACATTTTCATAGCTATTGTGGTTTCATCCAAAGAATCTTGGCAACTATTATGAGGCAAAGGCGTTGGCAAGTATGTTTGTATGTTTGTTTTAGAGAGCCCTTTCCATTTCTACATAGAACTACATTTAAGGGTTCCTGTGGACAGGGAGCAGTTGTTAAAAGGAAGGGAAGGCGCCTGATGAGGATTTTACTCTTTAGTAACTTCCGGCAGAGCCAGTCACAAAAATAAAGGAGGCAATGAGCAACATGCACTTAGGGACCAACGATGACACTGACAAAACTTCATCAATATGCCATAATAACTTCCGGGTGATAATTATTACTTTACGATACCCCCTCATAAGGCACAATTTGCAGACTTCTACAATATCAGGTATTCAAAGGGTCAAGATTCACTGGGAAAGATGTATAAATCTAGATAGTGACTACATAGAGATAAGTTAACAACTGCAAATCAAAACAAACTTTCTGTCAATTTTTAAAAAAGGTGATCATTAAAACTTTTGGATAACCCCTCGTAACCAATACATGTCATTTTGGAAGACACTGAGTAAATTTAAACTTACCTGGTGAGCTGGTAATGTGAACACCCTGAAGGAAATACTTTGGGGTGGAATCAGATGGTTCAAAATAAAATCAATCTGTATAGAAATAAAACCTGGCATTTCCTCTTTTCCCCCACCTGGAGGTGGCCAGTGAGGCAGAAAGTGCATTAGGGGAATGAGAAAACACTCTCAGACAGAAGAAAGTGCCAACCTTGTACAGCCTTAAAAAGCAAAAAGGCGGCACCTAGAAACCATTATTACCTCTCAGATGAACCATTCTTTTTCAGACAATGAGTAGTGAGGCATATTTGAGGTTCTAGACAGAAAGCCGAACATTTAACCTTTTTGAAATCTGTGTTAAATGTATTGCTGAAAATGAGCTTTCTACTCCAAAGTCCAACCAAGGAAATAAATCACACAAATACAGTATAAGAAGGTTTTGGAAAGTTCTGTGTAGCTCATGGCTGCCACCTTCTGGACATATGATGAATACTAATAACAATCCTTAACATTCAAAGATATAGCCACGTTAGTCAGTAGAATCAATATGTAGACCTTTGAGACCAACTGCTTTATCACACTAGGGGGCAAACAGGATTTAAATGAGAGTTAAACAAGAGTTAAACAGAAAATGTCCTACGATAAACATAGGGCATTTCCTGTTTAACTCTCGTTTAACTCTCATTTAAATCCTGTTTGCCCCCTAGTGTGATAAAGCATTAACTGAAAGAATGAAGTTTGCAGCAGGAGCTTTTGTAGACTTAAGTCTACTTACTGAGATAGTAGACTTAAGTCTACAAAAGCTCATGCTGCCAACTTCTTTCTTTCAGTTAGTCTCAAAGGTGCTGCAATACTTCTCTACATACTACCCCTTAACATTGTTGACCTTCCCCTTCACCTGCGGGTCAACATGGAACTCAGTTTTAATTTGTTTTGGCCACATATATTTATCTCTCTTCTTTCACTTAGCCATACTTGCATTTCTTTTTCTACTAGTCTCCTTCTTTATCACGCCACATCCAAAGCAAAGAAAAAGATACTCATGATGGCAACACTGTTGGTGGGCGTGTGTGACCAGGCCAAGACCAAAGCAGATTGCTGTGTTTCACCTATTGTTGTACTAGTCCTCAGCGTAAACATGGGAAACAAATTAGTTATCACCTGAAAGCAGATGCATGGGGTTAGGTAGGATGATGAGAATCTCATGTGACTGAAATCCAAATACTTTTGTAATATACTGTAGTATAAAATAGTATATACAAAGCATTTTGAACTCTCCGAAGGTATTATATTGTTACAGTGGGGACTTCCATGTCAACTAGATGGAGAACACACTCCAGCATTTACAGTACTTTCAACTTTGAAAATGTTATCCATGGCACTGAACTCACTCTCCAAACGCTGAAGTGGAAGAGAACTTTCACGAATGGGTGAAAGCCAGCAGCTACCACTGTATTATTAACTTCTAGCATGAAGGTGAGAGGACACAAAAGGCTTAGCTTTTAAAGAATTTCAAGGATATTGGAATGTTGTGAGAACAGTGGTAAGGGTAAGTCTTAACTCCTTGAATGAAATGCCAATTCTTAGGCCTGATGGGAATTCTACTACATACAATGCTGGGAGGCTCTCTTTCTCACTGCATAGCACGTATGTGGCAGGCTAGAGGGGCAGGAAAATTATACTTGTTGAGTGGGGAAGAAGATGGATCTTTGTGCTTGCTTACTTTATTCACCTGCTTTTAAAGATGCGGTCTATCTGAAGATGTCAGCAAGCAGAGCTAAACAAGCAAGTGTAACTTCAAGATCAATTTCTTCCTTTCCAAAACTGCTGATATGATTCCCACTACTTTTTAAACCGGATCACAAATTGGTTTGAACCGGTTCAAATGACCCTGGTTCCCACTTAAACTGAATCGCTGAAGCATTCCGAGAGGGGGGCCATGTGCTAGTCCCATTTAACCCATGCCTTTTAGACGCTGATGTTTTCCACATATTTTTCGATAAATCAATTCCGCGCAAGTGTGAACCAGATGCGGATCAGAATCGATTGAAATTTGTCCTTCAGCTGGCTGGACCGGATCCATTTTGAATCGATTCGTGCATGAATGTGAACCACAAGTGGATTATTTTAGAGGGGAAAAATGCGATTGGGGCAAATGTAGTGGGAACAACGATCCACTGTTGAATGGATCCATCAACTCAGATCACACAGCAATTTATCTGTAAGTGGGAATGAGGCCTGGATCTTTACTAAATACCAAGCAGCCAGAGAATTGCCCCCTCAAATTACAGTATATACTGGAAGGTGTTTCTGTTTCCTCCTTCACTGAAGGGCATTAGAGACTTCAGGAACCATCATGGCTTCTTCATCTTCCTGTAGCTGACACTCTCTCCCTCTCCTGCATGCCCAGCTATGTGCACATTTTTACAGGTTGACAAAGGGAAATGAATCTACCAAAAAAGAAAAAGAAAAAGAAAGGAAAAGGAAAATAACCACTGCTGTTGGGATGTGGATATTCAGCCAGTTGAAAGGAACTGCAGAACACCTGACACTTCCCCAGGTTTCTAAAGCTCACCCATTCTACATGGGTAACTGACAGCCCTTTCAAGGAAGAAGCTCCTGAGTACTTAATAATACAGAATTAACAACCTGACAATAGGCAAGGCACTTGCTCAGGCATTAGTAAGAAAACAGAGTGACACCTTACATGAAAAGCTACTTGAATGCCATTTAAACTTGTCACATTGCGGAAAATAGAGCTGCAAATTGATATAAAAAAATATAATCAGGGTTGTTCATTATGCAAGCTAAATGTCTAATTTTCTTAAATTGCATCCATTTTTCACATGTTAAAACAAGAGAGCTTCTTTGACTGAAAAAAATAATGACAAAGAAGAATTCTGGATGGCCTCTGCCAGTTAACCCACTCGGGACAATAAAAATGGTAAAAGGTAAGGCCTGTAGTACTTTTGTGGGGCTGGAGGTTGCAACAAACTTGCTATTGTCTGTAGCATAGCAAATTTGGGCATATAATCAATTCCCCCTTTAGTTAGTATATATCAGGATACAGATTTCATAAGTAAATACTGAAATGCTTTCTATGCCCATTGCAGGTTTTCCCCAGGAGGCTTTGGTATTTGGTTCATGTACTTTCTGCACATGAAGTAATGCATTTCTTTGGACTGTTCTGTTGCAAACATGCCACCCGCTTACCAGTAGCTGCATCTTGATCTTGAAGGTGCTGCTCTTAGTAAACAGCACTTCAAGGGCAAAAACAGCTAGGGGAGCAGTTTGCAGCATAAAAATGGTAAGAGGTCTGATCCAGATCAGGAGCACATTAAAACTCCCATGGCTGCTACCTCACTGAACCACAATAAAGGTGACTGCGGTCCAAAACATACTGCAGAAATAATACAGTTTGAGACCACTTGCTCTTGCCATTGTTGCAGCTGCTGCAGCCTCCAACAGAATAATAATCCACCTTCAGTAAAAGTGAATGTCATTTATACTTATCATTCTTATACACCACTATCCCTTATCTGGAAATCTGAAATTCAAAATCCTTCAATGAGTGGCTGAGAAAGTGACATCTTTGCTTTTCAATGGTCCAGTGTACACAAACTTTGTTCCATGCACAAATTAATTAAAACATGGTGTATAAAATTACCTTCAGGCTATGTATATATAAAACATACATTAATTTTGTGCAAGTATTCCAAAATCAATCAATCAATCCATCATCATCATCATCATCATCATCATCATCATCATCATCTGAAATCCAAAACACTTCTAGTCCCAAACATTTTAGATAAGGGATGCTCACCCTGTATTGATGACTTTGAAGGCAGAGGTAAGTAGGAACCCTGTTCCTTGACCATTATGTTCATAATAGCATAGATGGCCTGAGATGTATTTTCTGCCTTTCATGGACTCTTGGGTCAAGGGGGAAGAAAAATCACTGCTCCCTAATGAAGTTAAGTCCAGATAATTTATTACTAATTGGATGAACATATTTATTTTTGGTGCACAAGGGAAAGCTTATTGCTAAGTGTAAAAGATTCTGCTGTAGTTGTTTGTAAATCCAAATTGTAAGTGACAGACCAGTGTTAGTCTTTAATGTTTAACCACAACAGCAAATGACCTTCCTTGTCTTTACTGAATTCTGTTTTTGTTGTAGCTTTCCATGGGAAGGTATTGGAGGAGAGTGGAAGGGAAAGGAGAGAAAATGGAGATGTCATATTTGGCAAGAGTTATTACCTGATGGGTACATGTAAGGAGGCTGACTCTTTACGTTCTTCTTCCAAGATCATCACCATAGGAGATAGTTCTTGTTGTCCTCCCAATGCAGTCATATATGTTTTCACTCAGGCAGGATTTTAGCTGACTTATTTGCTGAAGTGGGCTTTAGGTGTTGGCTGCTAATAGCCTTCTTATGGATAAGTTTCAAATCAATCTCCTTTTATGGTTTAATTATATTTTTGTATATTATCTTGAACTTTATTGTTGTTAGCTACTTAATTTATAGTGGAAATTTTATACATTTATTTATACATTTATAAATTTATTTTTCAATGACCTGGTGATGTTGCAGTTGGATATCTATATTTTATTCCAAAGTGTGTTTCTTGTCCTAGATTTTCCTTGCTATCAAAATAAATTGTCAGTGAAATTATCTTCATATTACCTTTCACTACCTTCATTAGCCAACCTCTTCTGCCATATTTTATGAGTAGTGAAATGGCAGCATCTCTGTGTTTAGGCTTCAAAGCTGATCTTTTCTTTCAGACCAATGTTTGCTGCTGGAGCTTTGCCTCTTTGAATTTCTTGCAGTCACATTTGACAGGTAGGTTCTCGCAGTCACCAGCTTCTGCTTGGCAATAACATGGATTCATTTGCAATTTGATTTTGCCAGAAGCAATTTTGACTGTTTGATGGCCTACCTTCTGCAGTACTCTATTCCATCCAGCTTTCAGTGATTTGCTTCCTTGTCCTTCTGTAAGGCTGTACAGGTTCCTCAGTTGTTCAGCGTGTACCATCTGTACAAGGACAGTGAGAAACCTAGCAGCTCCTAATGAAATAAGAAATAACATCTGCTTTTCGCCACCGTAGGTTGATAGAACAGCTAGCCTAAACTATCGTGTTTCAGCATCTTCACTGCTGAAGGCCAGAAGATGGTATTGGGAGCTGTCAAGTCAACAGAGAGCATGTGGCATAAGGTGCTAATAGGTCACCACACTATTTAAAGGTAGTAAAAACAATGCTAGTATAAACAATTCCTTGAATGACAATAAATTCAAAACCTGTGCTGATGCAATCAGCTGGCTGATGTAATCTGACAGCACTTAACAGTGTTGGATGATACATCATCTCGGGGAGGTGGAGAGACTGGCTTTTTTGCATAAATGAGACCCAGTCAATGTCTCTTATCTCGTTGGACTAGATGTGTCAGCTGATTAAGCTGGGAAACATATAAAACAGGCTAAGCGGATGTATAAGTCAGACTGTGTTCCAGTATTCAGCATAGAAGAATGCTATTGGTAACAGTTATGCTGTTCCTAGATGATAATTGCCCAGACACATTGATGGAAACAGACCATGCTGGTAAGAGAGAGAACCTTTGCTTTCATTTGGACTATGCTAAATAGATATATTTCCCATACTACTAGATGTAGTAATGATTATTGCTGCATATAGCAATGCCCAGGAAGCCTGTGTATTCACCAGTGCCTGTTTAAAGATGTATTGTTCCTCAACAGAAGAAAACATATTCCTTAGTGGTTAGCTATATTGTTTTAAGATGGTAATGTCTCTTTATTTCAACTGTAGAGAAGCCTGAGAAAAGGAATCCTGCTGATGGTATCAAGGTTCAATCAATATGAAAGTGTAACATCTTATCTATCATATACTGTGTAACATCTTATGTATCATATACGTATGATGCCTTACATGCAATGTAATGTAATGAAGGTAATGTGACCAGACACTCACATGTCTGTGTTTCTTCTTAAGGAAAGTGTGTACATGTATGTATCTAGGATTACCTATAATATATAGCCTAAAAGATTAATAGAGAGTTTGCTTATTCTCCCATTTATAGTAAATATCCTGAGATATTTAGGAATGCTTATATGGAGGGTTAATGTTATCTCTGCCTATCTGGATTTCACATTGGTCACATGTTGGATGCCCAGGTGACCGGAAGGTGATAAAAGGGATCCTAGACAGATTCAGATTAACTGACAAATGGCAAAGAACTATCAGTTCCTCACTTTAAAGAGGTAAGAGTGGGAAACCATACCTGTTTCAAAAAGAAAGAAGTTATAAAAAGTACAACTTCAGTATGTTGGTACACACACAAGCCTTCCTAAAGGCATTCTTCCACATTGTGAGTAGACAATATAGAAGCTGAGGTTTAGAACCCTCAATAAAAGAAAAGATAAAAGATAAAAAGAAACATTTCCAAGTTGGGCCAAAGGACAGTGGATGAATCATGGAGTGTTGCTCCAGTTCCCAATACTTTGTGCAAGTGAAAGGAACTATTTATAATGCTCAGTTTCAAGAATCATGTATTTTTGCCCTTAGTTAGTGCTTTTACATAGAAAAACAGGTTGTAACCAAATGGGCATGATCTAGCCAAGATGAAGCTCTTTGAACCTCCACTAATTTCAGTGGAAGAGATGAGAATGTGTTTATAGGATATTATGTCCCACTTAAAAAGGAAGAGGGCCTAGCTATGATGAACTTTGTCTGGTTCAAGTCCTACAGTTTGGGCAAAGAGATTATTTTATTTATGAGAAAATGGGGATATCTACAGTGCACAGTTAGAGCAGTTTGATCACATGAAATCCTTGGATTGCTAGTCTAGTGAGATACATACCCTCACCTGAAGCACAGCACTAGAGCATTTTAAGCAGAGAATTCTAGGTACCTCACTGAACCCCATATCCCAGAATTCCATAGGATGTAATCAGGGTAGTTAAAGTGGTATCAGTGTGCTATAACGGTGCAGTGTGGGTACATCCAAAATGAGTAAAGACTTTAATGTTTTTGTTTCAGTATGTGAAACCACGTTATTTTCAAGGGGTATCCAAATATGAGAGCCAACAAGGTGTAGTTGTTTGAGTGTTGGACTGCTACTCTAGAGAGCAGGGTTTGAATCAGCCATGGAAACCCACGGGAAAGTCACACTCTCTCAGTCTCAGAGGATGGCAAAGCCAAACCCCCTCTGAACAAATCCTGTGATTTAGGGTTTTTAAAAAAAATTATTTGTATTTGTACTCCGCTTTTCTGTAAGAGAACAATCAAAGGGGCTCACATAGATAAAAACATCCAGGTTTGCCTTAGGGTTGCCCTAAATCAGAAACCTATACAACAACAACAACAACATTTTAGATCTAAACTAATTTAGATCAACCTGATGAGTAGGTGTGCATTTATACCTTAATCAGCTAAATCTGGGCTCCAGAATTTCAACTGAAACAACAGTTTAATTCTGTCTTGTAAAACTCTCCACTTGCTTCATTTTGGAAAAGGGCATTTCAGCCTGCAGCCTATGTGGTAAGGTGATAAAGAAAGCTTTCTTGAAGCAGCTCACAACTTTTCTATCACAGTGAAGATCAAAGCAAACACCTGACATGTTCCTCTAACATTTTCCCTCATCACTGGGCTAATGACTGTTATGGATGCTCTGAGAAGGCTAACGTAAGAACAACTCTCATAAGAATGACTGGTTTGGAGACTGTCATGAGAAATTTAGATTATTTTGACAATATGCATTCATTTCACATTCTGCACATTCTATCGGTCTGTGATTACTAATTTCCTCGCATTTTTCTTTCTATAAAAGGCACAATTGGTTTAGCTGATGACTTTTACTGACCAAAGCTTTACTGTTGTCACAGCAAATGTTAACCATCTTTTCTTATTCTTCTATCTCTAAGGAGAGGGATTCCTGAGAACACAGAAAGCAAAGCCAGTGACAGGAAAGCAACAGAGTAAAAGTGCAGTATTAATGTCATGTCATTTTACCACAGACTTTTCAAATAGATGTTCTCTCTTTTGATGGCTTTGCTTGAATATTTCATGAAACCAAACTAGTTCAGGAACCTCAAGTAGCTTTTTTATTAACGTGATTTTCTAGAGCAGACTTGGCATAATGTTTCTGGGCTGGGGACAGCCAGGAATATGTCAAGCCTTTTCCCCTGTTTCCTCTGCTTTAATTGGCTGAGACACATTGCCCTTGTGCTTCAAGGCATCCCACAAAGTCAAAGATCACATGCTTCTGAACTGGTATTGGAACTAAAGAGCTTTCGCCAGAGATTAATCTGGCAACATTTTTGGAGCTGATCCAGAAAAGGGAAACTTCTTTGTAGAAATGCACTAAAAGATAAATGATCTAAAACTGTTTAGAAATTATTGTAGATGAGTGATGGCAGTGAGATCTGTATTTTTTTAACACTCAGAAATGCAACTTTAAAAGACTTGCAAAACTCACCTCAAATACAGTGGCAAACATGAACCTATATGCCTCGGTTTATGTCTTCTGTGCAATTGATAATTGTAGGACAATTTGAGTTTCCTAATGCTTCAGCTTTTGGTAAGGAAACAAAAATATTTAAATATCAAAAATATCAAAGCCAACAGCCAAAGCCTGTTAAGGTCTAGCTTTAAATCAGCAGAATAGTGGAAAATGTGTCCTTGTCTAACTATACTTCCCTAAGATCTGAGACTGACTCAAAAACAACACAAGTAGCTTAAGTTCAAACAAAAGTTTAGTAATGGCTTTAATCTATATTTACATAAAAGGCTATATCCTAATCTAGTTAGTGAATAGTTCAGGTTAAGAGGAAATATTTATCTCACCATCTTTCCAGGGAAAGTTGATGGAGACGGAATATGGAGGACCCAACAAGGCAGGAGAAAATCTTTTGAAAGTGTGAGTCCTAAGTCACATGCTTAGTTTGAATAAGAGGAGAGGGAAAGAGGGCTTGTGTGCAGGAAATCCCTATCTATATAAGGAGGGGGAAAGAGAATGCAAAAATCTTCCAAAATCTTTCCATAATGTATGGAAAGCAAACCCACAAAATATGCTGAGATTGGCTAGGCAAGCAAGGAGCAACAAAAAGGTTTTTAAAAAATATGTTTGAAGCAAGAGAATGATGAAAGAAATGGTGGGATTACTGCTCATCAGGAGTGGTAATATGCTAACTGATCATAATGAAAAGGCAGAACTACTCAGTATCTATTTTGCTTCAGTTTTTTTTCCTCAAAAAGAAGACATTGGTCCGTTTTACATTGGCAAAAAGAGGTGTGTTGAAGGCTGCATGAAAGCCCAGCCTTTAGATGAGAAAAAGGGAAAGTGTGCCATGAAAACACTATTTTGGAGTTTTAAGGGAGAAGAAGTGCTTTAAAAAGGAGCTGGCCCATTTTACATTGGCAAAAAGAGGTGTGTTGAAGGCTGCATGAAAGCCCAGCCTTTAGATGAGAAAAATGGAAAGTGTGCCATGAAAACACTATTTTGGAGTTTTAAGGGAGAAGAAGTGCCTTTAAAAAGTAGTTTGATTTCCCCACTACTTTTTTAAAAAGGGTGCAGCATTGCTGGCCCGTTTTACACGGGCAAAAAAAGGCGCTTTTAGGGCTAAAAAGCCCGCATTTAGGGTTAGGGAGGGCGTAGCCTTTACACCCTCCCTAAGCCTAAAACGCATGGACGCCGCCATTTAAAGATGGCGGCGTCTACACGGTGGCGCCGTACAAGCGTCATCACGTGCGCAGCGTTTTGATGCGCTGCGCACGTTTTGACGCTCTGGCGGCGCAGGAGGGCGCCAATCGCGCCCTTCCCGCGCCGCAAAAAAAGAGCTCGATCCCGGAGCTCTTTTTTGCGGCGGGTCGTTGCGGCGGGATGAGGCCTCTGGGGCTGCCCGTGTGGCAGCCTAGGCCTCATCTCGCCGCTAGAAGGGGCGAGTTTGGACCGCCCCTTTTAGCCAATGTAAAAAGCACCCCTATTGCATCTAAAGGCTAAGGTGTAGTTGAACGGTTAAATGGGGCTCTGTATCTTTAAAGCGCCCATTTAAAGGCAGCGATACAAGTGCGGAGGGAGGGAAGGTGCCAAGACAAGAAGAGACCTTCAGAGCCCGGCCAGAGTGCGCCTGCACCTTCCTTCACCTCCTCCCTTTGGTTGAGAGAGTGTGACTTCTAGGGAGACAGCAGGGCACTGGAGGCGCTCAGCCAGGCCAGGGCAAGCTGGCAAGAGGAGGAGGAGAAGGGGAGGGACCTGGAGCACCTCCGCTGCCCTGCTTCCCTGCAAGTCACACTCTCTCAGCCGAAGGGGGGAGGAGAAGGCAGGCCCAGGCACACTCTGGCCAGGCTCCATGGCTCTCTCCTGGCTGCCTTCCTCCTCCCTTTGGCTGAGAGAGTGTGACTTGCAGGGAGGCAGGGCAGCAGAGGGGCCCCATGTCCCTCTCCTCCTCCTCCTCCTCCTCCTGTTTCCAGCTTGCCCTGGCCCAGCATCAGGAGGACCTGGAGCACCACCGCTGCCCTTCCTCCCTGCAAGTCACACTCTCTCAGCCAAAGGGAGGAGGAAGGCAGCGGGGAAGGAGGGAGGGAGGGAAGGAGCCAGGAAGAGACCCCCAGAGCCTGGCCAGAGCACGCCTGGCCCTCCTGCTTCCTCTTCAAAAAGAAGGCTGGAAAAGTAGGACGTGTCCTGGCAAAGGAGGACGTGCCTGGTCAACTTGGAAAAGGGGGGCCTCTGCTCAAGAATGGAGGACATATGGGAATCCCTCCTGGACAGAGGGCTGAAACCTCAAGACAACTCAATATAATGCTCTGACAGAACACAGACTACAACTCCCATGAGCCTTTGCTACCATTTCCCAAGATGCCTTAATTTGCAACAGAAAGCCGACCAGTATGTTCACATGTGATGAATTCTTTCGTATTGACTCTGCATTTTCTTTTTGTGTAGATGCTCTCTTGTTTTGTGTGTGATGAGCTTGTGCGTAATCATGTGCATTTCCGAACTGACCTCACTTTCTCCCTCTTTCGGAATGGTCCTGTACTCCCCCATGTGATAAGCTCCGACTGTATGGTGTACCTGCGCAATTGCGCAATTCGCAGCCAGCAAGGGAAAAAAATGTTTAAAGCGCGGCTAAAAGCCACGTTCCTTGCCGCCCATGTAGCTGCTCCACCTGTGTTTGTAGCGTTTTGACAGCTTCCCATGTAGTTGCTGAGCCACAGAAAAAACCTCAGTCTAGCTGCCCTGTACTTTTTAAATGCACACCTGGTGCTTGCTGTCTAGCTGCTAAGCATTAAGGAAAGTGCAACTTCATGTCACACTTTCTTGCCAATGTAAAAAGCCCCTGTGTGCTTCCATGCATCAGAATACACTTTGGTAAGGAATTTGGATTGCAAATCAAGATTGATAAGGAGCTAGTCAGGAATCATCTAATTAACCAAAACAACTTTAAATCTTCAGGGACTGACATACAGTGCTGTGTAAATTTACAGTGCAATAATAATAATAATAATAATAATAATAATAATATATTGCATATTAGTGTTGGCATACATAATGAGGTATCTTGGAGACAGCACCAAAGTCTGAACACAAAATTAATTTATGTTTCATGTACAGTGGAGCCTTGCCTTATGCAGGGGATCCATTCTGGACCCCGGTGCAAAAGGCAAATTCTGCCTATTCTCGAGCCCCATTCAGTATAATAGGGCTTGTGCTTGTGGCAGAGTGGTGTGCGTACGCCATGGGCACATGTGCCATTCATTGCATTGGCGCATGGCTTCCGTGTAAACAGGAAGCCATGTATGGTGCACTCGTGTTTGGAGCGGGCACACTGTACATGTTATACACATAGCCTGAGGGTAATTTTGTACATAAAAATTTAAATAGTTTTGTGCATGAAACAAAATTTGTGTACTCTGAATTATCAGAAAGAAAAGATCTCTCTTTCTTAGCAACCCATGAAAAAAATTTTGGGTTTTGGATTATTTCAGAATTTGGAATTCTGGATAAGAGAGATTCAGTAGTGATACTAGGGTTGGCATCACCCACTGCAGTAGCTCATGGGGTCACACACACATTCACCTCCTCCGATACTACACCATACAGAATCCGTAGTAATTTTTTTGTACTAATGTTACTCATAAATCATAATTTCCACATATCATTGAATGTACAGTATGTCTTGGAGCCAATGCTCTTACATATTTTAAATAATGATTTAGATGATAAGGTGAGAGAATCCTTATCAAGTTTGCAGAGGATACAAAAGTGGGAGGAGTAGCTAACATATTGGGAGATAGGAACAGAATTGAAAAGGACTTTGATAAACTAGAAAACTGGGCTGAAATTAATAAAATGGAATTCAACAAAGACAAATGCAAAATGCTACATTCAGACCACAAAAAGCCAAAGTCACTGGTATAGAATGGAGGATACTTGGCTCAGCAGCACAATATGTGAAAAGGACCTTAGGATTATTGTTGATGATGAGTTGAACATGATGCAGTAATGTGACATTGTAACACAGAAGGCAAATATTATTTTAGCCTACATTAATGGAAGCATAGTTTCCAAGTCAAGGACAGTAACAATCCCACTATAGTCTGCATTGGTTAGACCTCATCTGGAATACTGTGTTTAGTTCTGGGTGCCTCATTTTAAGAAGGATATCAACAAGTTGGAGGGGTGACATGATCACACTCTTTAAATATCTCAAGGGCTGCCACAAAGGGGAGGGTGCAGGCTTGGCTTCTGCTGCCTCATAGGGTAAAACTAGTTCTAATAGTTTTATGTTACAGGAGAGTAGATTTCAGTTGAACATTAGAAGAAACTTCTTGACAGTAAGAGGTTATTCAGATGGTGAAAATAATCCAGGATGAATCTGGGTTGAATCTCCATTGTCCACATGCATCTGGGCAGCTGACAAAAAAACATTTAACCCATGATAATCAATACTAAGATTTTAAACAAGTTTTTTTCTAATTAATTTTTATTGAGTTTTTACAATAATACTCTTAAGGTCTGTAGAACAATGACAACAACAACAACAACAAACTACAAGGGTATGTATCTGATGAATAGTCATTCTGCAGCAAAATAATAATAAAAAATAGTTCTCAGCAAGAGCCAGAGTCTGTTTTGTCAAAGTGTAAAATGTCCATCCAAAGATCCATGTGTGAAACAGGAGATTGGATCTGGTGGGAGTGCTGATTAACATAGTCAATAAAGATCATCCAGTCTTCTTGAAATGTGCCAGTCTTTTTATGTCCAATGCAAAACCTTGTTGTAACAGGCAGTTTCTCCATCAACCACATACCCCAAATTCTAGACCACCAGTTTTCAGTGTAAAGGTCACCTGACTTCCAACATTTGGCTACTTCTAATCTGGCAGCAGTAATAAGAAAACAAACACAGAAAGCAAAAACAAAATTGGATAGAAATTTACGGTTTGATCAGTGATACATGAAATGTGACAGAGAACTGCATCCCAGAATCTTCTCACTTTAGGACATTCAATCCACATATGCATATAAGAGCCTCTAGATTTACAACCCCTCCAGCAATCCAGAGAAAGTGTTGTAACCATTTTAGAGAGCATTACTGGTGTGAGATACCACCTATGGATAGTTTTTAAAGTGTTCTCCCTCACAGATGCTGAACGGGATTTGTATGGGGGTGGAGACCAAATATGAGCATATGCAGAGTCTGAAATCATGGTTTTAAATTCTCCTTGCCAAAATGAGTGCATATCTTGGCATTTCCCATACTTGTGTTCCAGGAGAAGTTTGTAGATAACTGCCACCTTCCCTTTAATATGAGATGTGGAGTTCAAACAAAAGTTTTCAAAAAAGGAGAGTGGATGTGGAGATTCTCCGGCTGAGGCTAAGTGTGATGCAAAGGAAGCAATTTGGTGTACCCAAAGCCAGGTAATGTTAGTTTGTTGTAGGGAAGCTTTTATGGTGGTAATCCACCAGAGAACAGATTTAAGGTGCGTTAGAGTCCACATCTTCTCAATAAACTTATTAGTGGGAAAAGATCATCGAAGTGAGAAAGAGGATGCAAAAAGTGAGCTTTTAATGGGAGAGGGGTCTAGAACTAGTATGTGTTTCCATTTATGCCAGATGAATAGGAAGCTAGATAAAAATGGATTAAATTAACAGGGTTTTATTTAAAAATATGGATTCACATTGTTGGCAGTGTGAATAACCAATGCAAATACACTCAGGATTAAATTCTGCATGCCTTTAACATGTTTCAAATATATTTGCATCATCGACTCAATGTTTATTCGAGTGCTGGCACATGTGAGCAACTCAACTCACAGAGATGCGTAGTTACATAGTCTGAATAACAAACTTGGAATGCATGAACAAGGTTATTCACATTGGAAATGGAGCCAATCGCCTAGACAAGTGGTGAGGTCTCCTTCTTTAGGTATGCTGGAGCTCCTGCACTGAACAGGAGTTAGACCTGCTGGCTTATAGGGCCCCTTCCAACTCTGTGATTTTATGATTCAATAGAAATGCATTCTACAGTCTCCTGAGATATAGTAGTTACCAGAAAACTGGGAAGGAACTGAGAAAGAAGTGCTGTTGCCTTGAGAGAAAGGACGAAATGAGCATCAACTGTCAATTAGTATTTAAGGCAAGAGGAGGAAATAGGTGGCTCTTTGGTTGTCATCTCACTGTAACTCCAAGCAGCTATATTGTATGTTATGGAGTTGTAGTATGAATACATCTGGAGGACCATCAATTTTTTTGCATTGATTCAGTGACTAGAAGTAGCCAGCTTTGGAGTTCAGTTGTCTGCCTGAGTGATGAGCTAAGACGTTTAACCACTTTCCTCCCAAGGCCTAATTGGGATCCCAGCATCAAGAACATGGTGCTTTCCATTGAGTCCTGCTGTGAGTTCTTACAGCAGATTTGCTGGATTTTGCCACAGTCCTGTTGGGAGATTCCATTATGGGGGTATATTCACCAAAATGCACCTTTCCCTTCTAGCATTTTCTTACATAACAGCACCCACTATATGAATTCTGAATAGTAGGAAATAAAACATATCCCGAAGATAAATCATATCCACCCCATTGAGGCAGGAGTATTTAAAAATAAAAATGACAGCGTTCAAAAATTCTGTCAAGTGCAGTTGTATTATTATTACGTTTTAAGACCAGGAAAACTATTGGGATGGAAAATGCTGGGCTATAATTTTTTCTGTTTGGATTGTCTTAAGCAATGAGCCTCCACAACTTTTCAGCAAGAAAGTATCAATTTACTGTGGAATGTTTGGACTGAATGGTCCCCACAAAGCATTGCTTCCTCTGCAGAAGTCCCTCATTTCACCTAACACAGGGCTAAGAGAAAGAACTGTGGCAACCACTGCAGCAGCATCAAAAGCTTGGTTTCCCACAAAATGTTGCTCTAGGGACAATGTTAAGTTCCTTTTCATTAACCATTAGGTCAAAGTAGAAATGCCCCAGGAGCAATACTATCCCTGGTCTCTCTGGTGAGGTGGAATTCCAAGGTCTTGCTACTTGTAACCCGCAGCCACCAGGGCAGGACATTTTAATTTTCCAGAGTCACATCTTTGTTAGGATGTGAATCCAGACAAGGTATATATTTCTCTTAGGACTTTGGGAGAAAATAGGGGTAAAAGTGGGGGTTTAATTGGACATTATCCCATGAAAATCATGCTATCGCATTAAGATTTTCACACACATCACGATTAAACAGCACTTATCCTGGCAATAACCAGGTAATAACCAGCAACAAATCATTCACAGGATTTCCCCATTAATGATTTGTTGCTGTTTATTACCTGGTTATTGCTGGAATAAGTCTTGTTTAATTGTGACATCATGTGAAAATCTTCAACATGATCACACAATTTTCATGGGATAATGTCTGTTTAAACCCCTGTTTCCCCCATTTTCCACCGTGTTATAAAGTTTGTTGCAAATGCTTCAATAATTTTTTTGGGGTAAGGGGTGGGTTGAAATTAGCCTGCTTTGTTTAAATCCATGTAGCTTATTCAAATGATTTGCCCTGGGGTACTCTGGTTGTCAGCACATTTGCCCCACTGAGGCGGTGATACTGGATTTCTCTCTGGGATCAGGAAATATAAAAAAGGTCCATGCCACCCTGGATCTACCTAACCCTAGTCATGATACCAAGTCTCAATACACTGGAATTGTAATACTCTGAAGTCACTTAATGCAATTTTTTCCCTAAACAATCCCAATGCATGGGAGTTAATATGACAACAGGACACACAATCACATAGCATGCTGAAAAATCAGCCACTTGAGAGGAACCTGTGCACACAGTTGGTGTGGATTGAAGCATATGTCTTATGGTTTTCTGTGATTAAAAATGTTATTTTTCTCATTTTTGAGATATTTTCTCATTTTATTGTTAATTTTTAAAATATACAGATTGCCATGGGATTTCTCTTTGCTCCACTTTGAGAATTTAATATAAATATGTGCATCACATACTTTGCAAATAACCATTTAGTTAACAGTATCCATGAATGATTCATAGTACCTCCATACATAATGCATAATTAAATCATGGGCTGATGGAGTGGAATTTATTAATTGTGAATACACATGTGTTACCATGATACTAATTTATTTCTTTCCATTTTATTGGCACATTGTTCACTCATCTGTGACTGCCTGCTTTGTCGCATTATGCTGGAACCATAACATGTTGTTCAAATTATCTGGACGTTTGGATAAGCTGTTTGTTCACTGATGGGAACAATATGTATTTAGCAGGAAGACTTAATGTAAATTATTATACAATGAACATTAGCATAGTACTCTGTAATGTCTCATCAAAGCTATGCTGATGAACTATGTTGACTTTGCATAAAGGCGGGAAGTTTACTGAAAAGACTGAAAGGAGATTCTTTCACTAGAGGGATCAGGCACTTTAGAAAACACGCAGGCAGCAAAAATCTGTGGCAGCCATATAAGCTACTCCACATCTGAGAAGTTGGTGTTGTTTCCCACAATGGAAAAAAAAAATCTATATCTGAGGTGGGTGACCATCCATGATGACAAGGCAGGCTTACTTTACAGTCAAGATCTACTCCAAACTCATGGGCCAATGACTGGAGTGAAACAAGGAATAGAGAGGGAAGTTGGCACAGAAACCTCATGCCCTGAATCCTCCCTCCATCATAAATTTCCCGTATTGGAACAGTGCACAGATCTGGATTGTCTACACCAACATAGTTCTTTAAGGTCACCAGGAATTCCTTTATACTGCACAGTAATAGCACTATGATTCCACTTTAACTGCCACGGTTGCACCCTGTTCTGATCCTCAGGTTTGTAGCTTGGTCAAAGGCACTAGACCTCTCAGGCTGTAAATTCTAATACCCCTCCCGTAAATGACATGGAATCATAGTACTATGACATTTTAGGGCAAAAAGAACCCTGATCTCTAGAACCAGGAGGTCTCTGAGCTTTTGTGCTATTTTGAAGTGCCTTCCTACAGTATGACCGCTAACCCAGTCCCTCGCCCACTGAATTCTTGGTAAGAGCTCTCTAGTGCATCACAGGTTAAATGTAATTTTATAATCTTCAGAGGTTTTAGCTGATTCGATTTCCCAGGATGACAGAGGACACAATGTGGTCTTTTATGCCGTCCCAGAATGGACTGTGTATTGTTTGAAAATGTTCCCACATGCAAAAGCTTCCTGCACATAAAAATGCATGTTACAGTGAAAATTAGGCTGCAAGTCATAATTCTGCCATATACAAGTTTCACATACAGGGAGATTTTGATACTGATGTTGACGTTCAGGCAAATAGCCCTCCCCATGTGCATTCTGAATATGTAGTGCAATCTGTACTACATATTCTTTTTTAAAGTTATTCTAAGTACTGATAAGTACAATTCTTGGGAGACTCACACTTTTGTCTCTAAAGGCTCAGTTCTAGTGGTATGGGAATAACATGGCTTCTTGTGATGCTGTCTTATGGTGCTTCAATGATGTATAAATATGGAAACCATGTATGACTGATGGGATCATGTGGGAAGAAACATGCCACTTTGGGACACTACCGGATTCAGACTGTTGCAGCTGATGGGGCTAATATTGAAAGATTAACAGGCTGATCCTATGTACATCTCATCAAATCCATTATTTAATAGTGAATAATGGCAAATGTTTTATTTACCACTTTATTCTCCGTAAAATGTATATAGGATTGTAACCTTAATGGTAGTTTTGACTAATACCGACAGCACGGATGAAGTTTCAATTCAGGATAATTTATTCTTGTTTGCTCTGCAAACTTTAATTTGTTTTAGCTGTAGATAAATTAGGTAATATATTAGTCCCTTCACTGGGGAGGGTAAATGTTCATAATTGCACATTAAGGGCATATTTATTAATTTGTCAGGCTATTTGGGTGCTGGGGTATTAGTGTGGATGATGATAATAATAATAATAATAATAATAATAATAATAATAGAAGAAGAAGAAGAAGAAGAAGAAGAAGAAGAAAAAGAAGAGGAGGAAAACAGTAACTATAAGGCTTCTAACAGTGAGAGAGAACATGCAGTTTAATTTTAAAAGGCTATGTTATACTGCCTTTAGTATCTGGAAAAAAAATATACTGCCTTTAGTATCTGGAAAAGAAAAATTTGAAGTTTAGATTACCTATGCATCCATTTAAATGCAACAAATTAATTGGTTAAAAGTCAGGTGATTGACTAAAATTACTTAAAAGTCCTTTTTATTATGGGCACAATGCAAACAAAGATTGCCTGAACAAATCCCAGGGATATAAAGGAGAACTGCATAACAGCAGACTCCATCAGTTCAGTGGCAGTTCTGAAAGACTGTACAATACTCGAAATATTTTGCAGAGGCAGAACAACCAGACAAAGGCACCTACTCTTTCTTTGATCATTTCCTGTTCTCTCTCTTTTACTATATTTCATTGCTGTTGCTTTACACATTTGTCTTAGGTACACTTGTAATTAAGGGGAAAATTCTTGTTTTGAATACTCATTATCAAGATGCTGTTGCCTGAGGCAAAGCCATTGGCTACAAGTACTCCAGCACAGAAAATGCAATTTCAGCACTCCCTAGAAACTATGCTGGATAGCAGATCTCTGCCTTTGAACTAATATTTGAATACTCGGTTTCCCATTTGGCAGAGGGGTAAGAATACTAGCACTTTGCAACTCAGATTTCTCAAGAAATAACTAGGTTTTAGGAATCCATATAATGGAAGGAATTTCAGCAAATTTACTGTATATATTTAACTATTTATTGACCTCATTTATAAGTCGAAGGCAGCTTTTGGGGCCAAAATTATGAATTTTGATATGACCTGTGGATAAGTTGAGGGTAAACCTTAGGGGTATGTAACAAAGGGGTATGTAACAAAGGATCTAAAGGACAAAGCAGAGGAAAAGGAGGTGAAAGAACTTACATAATTCTGGCAGGCAAAATTAATTGTGCTCGGTTTAAATGCTGGATGGATGAGGAGGGAACTATGGTGAATTGTGGCTGTATGATGTGGGGAGGAAGCAACCAGGCACAGGTGGGGCTAAGAAGATGCACACTTGTCATAAAGAATGAAAAGACAAAGAAGAAAACGGTGACTACATTAGCAGTGATTATAGCCTTTAATGTTAATGTGATAACTTTTTTTGGGGGGGGGGGGGGGGTCAATTCTTTGACTAAAATTTCTAAACTTGTACATGATTATATATAGTAAAAGAACACTGGAGATAAACTTAAATATTGCTATGATTGCTTAGAACCTTACCTAGCACTTCCCGTCAATTGTCTGGATTTCGCAGGTCCTGTTTTCAAGATCTGAATAAAACAAATACTTTTTAAAGGTTCCTGATTCAATTCTATGCTCTCCATCTCATGTGTAGATGCATAGAATTGTATATAGTTAAATCTATTCTAATTTTTTTCTACATTAGCAAGTTAGGAATCATTTCCTCCTTCAATGTATGTCTCCCTTGATCCAGTCCACCAATATAGAAACTATGAAAGAGCAATACAGAGCCACTCATAAACCAGCTACAGATGATCTATATTCAATGTTCATATTACATGAAATACATGCCTATTCAGTTCAGAAGAATAGCCTTTAGGAAGGATTTTACTATCCTGTCTAGATGACTAGAGCTGCAGTTTTAAATCTCATTGAAAGACATATGGATTAAATCTCACTGGAAGACTACCTCCTACCATTTGTCCCAGCCTACAGTTTAATGATCTCAATCGGAAGCCATATTACCTTATCACCACAAGAGGTTGTTGGTAGGAACATGAGGCAAGGCCTTTTTGTAGCAGCCTTCCACTTGTGGAATTCCTTCTAGCAATGTTAGACTGGTCTGCTCCTTGTTTGTATTTTAGATGGGCAGCGAAAAATGTTTTCATACTGTTTGGTCTTGTTGTTATTGGGGTTTTTTAAAAGATGTGGTTGACTGCACTCTGAAATCTTTGAACTATAGCTTTAGCCTTCATTTGGTTTGTTACTGTAGTTTATTTAATATTATATACAGAGTCTTGGAGGACACTAGGACAGAAAATGGTTCATAAACATTTTAATTAAAAACATCCAGCATCTTAAATTAGCATTTTAATTGAGTGGGATATATTTCTGCATACATCTGCAATGGACTGCATTGTAATTGTCATCCTCATGGTAGGCAGGGGTGGAGAAGAGTGAGCAAGAGACTGAAATCAGCTGCCATGCCTACTTGGACCATTTGATCTAGGCCAGTGGTTCTTTACATGTGGTCTGCAGACCCCCAGGGGGGCTGTGATATCCTCACAGGAGGTCCATGAAGGCTCGAAGGCTGCTCAGCGCACCCCATCCCTGCATTGGAGTGGCCACATGACAGGGGCCAAGGCAAAGGCTGGTTTACTGGCCGTCTGGGCTTGCGCATTGCCATTCAATCTGTTCCAGCTGCAAACTGGTGGGAGGAAGCAGGAGCAAAGTCTTCCCTACCCCTCCATTGCCTATGAGGGAAGGTTTAACATATGGTGTAATTGTTAATGGTTAAGTGTTCAGACATGATTATGATTATGATTATTAGGCTTTTAAATCTTGCCCAGCAGTCCGTACCGGGAGCAAAACCAGAAATGTATAAGCTTGCATTGTGATGATACGGAAAGCTGTAAACCCACACGGACAGCAGAGGGGCTCTCATGACTTCATTAGGAGAAAAGTGTTCATTCAGAATCAGTTTTAACCATCAACGATAGGGTGTTCGTTTCATCCGCACTGTTTAGTCCATGTTGCACGGATGTAAATGATATAATGAGCGGAGGGAGCCATAGTTCCTAGCAGTTTGCCTGAGTGCAGACAGGGGAGGGTATAAATAAATTTTATTATTATTTATTATTAGTTTCCCAGTAGCTGCAATGGTGTCTATAAAATTCCAGGCTGGCCAAGATCAATTTCCTGCTCTTACTATCCTCACCCTCACCATCAATATGGCTGAACTCTAGTTTTCTAATGATCATTTACTTGAAGCCTATAAATGTGAAAATTTCTTCATCTATAGAAAACCACACCTTGAAAGCATCTAATCAGACCCCAATGAAAAGGCAACTTGGGAATCTTGGTTTGAACTTTTAGATAAATCTTTGAGTTACTGATGTGGTCTCGGTATTGTTGTTGTTGTTGTTGTTGTTGTTGTTATTTAAAAATTGAATTAAGTCTAGCAACAAAAAATTGAATTAAGTCTACAGCAACAAAAATATTTAAAGAGGTTCCCTGGTAAATAAAAGGTTAAGAACCACTGATTTAAGCTATATATTTTTAAATGAAGCTCCTCCATATTGGTGCGATTTTCTGATTCCCAATGGTATAATCCTATGAGGGGAAGCATTGGTTTCTTTTATAAATTGTTATCACATGTCTCATAAACTTTTTTTAATTCTTTCTAAATGACTAGGCTTTGACCTCCACTTTCCTAATGTTGTTTAGCCTGCATGGAATATCTGTAAAATAAGAGATAACAAACAGTGTTATGATATACATGGATGACCCATGCTTGTAATAACAGAGTGCAATTAATGTCAGCCTTGCTTTGGTGATAAATTAGGGGCCAGAAATAGCTGTTGTCTTCTGAAACACACAAGAAAGAAAGTTTGAACCATTTACTGAGATTTCATAAGATACCATCACCTCCAATCTCAGAACAAAATGATAAAATGGAGGATCATGTTTGCTTCGATACCAGCTCCTGTGCTTTTAAGGTTTTGAAAAGGAATACAGTGACCGGAATAACAATAGGAAAACCTATTGAATGAGATTTCTAAGATTGTGTAAATTTATATGAATTGGAGAGTGAGGCAAAATAAAAAAGATTAAGTCTCTTCAACATGGCCATGAAACCCACTGGGTGACCTGGGGCAAGTTTCACTCTCTCAACCTCAGAGAATGAAAATGGCAAACCCCCTCTGAACAAATCTTGCCAAGAAAACTCCATGATAGCTCCGTCTTAGGGTTTACATAAGCTGGAAATGACTTGAACAGGCACACACCACATACACACACACACACACACTTTAATTTTTTTAAAAAGAGAGAGAATAAATCAGAAATATAAGTTTTCTGTGGCAGAGAAGACAACATGGGAAATGCTCCCAATGGCCAAAAGTTTGAAAAATAACGCATTCAACCATTACAGAGCAATATCCAAAGTTTATGCTGTGTCTTGCGATCAGGATGTTTCCTGGGGTTATGACAAAATAGCTTTCTTTTAACTGCTTTTCCCTGCTGGCTTGGTTGGCTCTCATAGCCACACATTCCATGCAACCAAATGGAATGTTGTTTTTTGGGACCCAGTGTTGAATCCCATCTATCTAAAATGACTGCTGTCTTTGTTGGAGCTGTCCAACACAAATACTGTGGTTGGGAAGGATTCAAGGAAGTCATGCCCTGACGCTGATTTTCATTGAGATCAGCATTTTGTTAGGTCAGCTTCACAAATAAAAATATTGATGCCTGGCAGACTGACCAAAGTTTATTTTGATTATCTTGCCCTATGCTGTTAGGTCAGGGCCAACGTTATTTTACTTAAACCAAGTGCTATTTAATGAAAGAGAAATTCTGATCTCCCAGGTATAAGAAAGCAATGTTGATAACTCTCCTGACTGAAACAAATTGTTACCCATCACCACAGAATTGTTTATTAACCTAAGACCAAGTGAGAAATTGGAAGTTTTAAGATTATTTTATCATGAAAACCAGGCAATAATTTTTATAAAATAAATACAGATATAGATAGATACACAGTAGGTTGTAAGCAAAAGTATCTACAACCAGGGATCAATGCAGATTGCTGTGGTGCAGCTTGAGGATGGGTTGTTTCTCCTTTGCTCTTCAAATTTCCCATATGCTTGTCTCCAGCCCCATTGCTGTTTTTCCCTTTTATCCAACTTTTGAACCCACATTTTAGGTGGGTTGTTCACCATAAGTTGTCCCCCCTCCAACTGTGTTACAATTATACATAAAGAAAAAAAAGGAAACGTGACAGCATCTTTAAGACAAACAGGTTATGTAAGTGTATGTTATTAAATAATTATGTATGTGTATGTAATTAAATGTTTGAATTCCCCTTTACTTGCTTTCAACATTACATAGGTTTAAGAAACACTGAGTATAGGTTCTTATTAAACCATTTAAGTTTTTTTTAAAAAATTGTTTCAGTCTGTGAATGAATGTAGGAAGCACTATGTTTATTTCGGTGAAGATTTTTGGTGAACAGTGAAGAAAGCACTGTTTATTTTGTGTGGGTTCTATTTCACTTCCAAACTCATCGACTCTAACCATCCATGTTTAGTATTGCAGAGAACGACAGTTATTTAGATAAGAGGAGATTAGTGAATGAAAAGTGCCATTTAGGTTTCCAGAACCAAAATACGGCATTAAAGAAGTTACAAAAGGGGTAATTTAAGCTATCACCAAGCTTGGTGCCTTTTTGAACTACAATGCCTGTGCAGTCATTAAACATACTTCCAAAGCAATTCTAGGAGTTGTAGTCCAAAAAGGAACATTGCTTATGGGTCTAGGCCACTTATATCTCTGTGTGAAAGAATCCAGCATCTCAAGCTTGAGTAAGTTATTCTTTTATTTTTATTTTTTTAATCTGGGTAAATGAACTCCTGACAACCGCAGAAACCTTGGCTCCGAGCTCTGAGCCCAGCCTGTGTCTCTAGTGGGAGTGTAGTCACAATCAACAGAGGATTAATTCATATTTCCCAATCTGTCTTTTGATTGACCAAGGGGCACCAAGGAGCAGCCTTCAGTTTATTTGCCTCCATCCAGTCCATGTCACTCACTGGTCTAGATCTGAAATACTTTTCTCAGATTGAAATGGGAAAGAGAAGCAGAGTTTGAAAAGACTTGCTGTAGTACCATTCATCTATCCATTCAAGGGATGGCTTAAATAAGTTTAATTAACATTTTTCTTTTATTTTTTTATCTTTATTATGCTGCTCAGAGTTCTAGTTCTTGCAGGAAAGATGGCTTTAAAACAAAGAAGCAAGTAAACAGTAGATAAGTCCATCTGTTCTGGTCTATTTAAACACACATGAATATTTTCCCCATTACATTCTTTCTTGCATGTTGAAAGGAAAGGAATTTCTCACAAGGAAATTCTCCAAGAAAAAAAAGAAAAGAAAGAAAGATGCGAAGCAATTTCCTTCTGACACAGTGAAATCCTTTTCTCTCTCTGAAATTCTCAAATATACACATTTTCAAAAGCTCAAAAACTATGTCAGCAGGAGCGATCATTTTTAGATTTTTATAGCCCTGCAGCTCATCTTGTAACTGAGCTCATAACTTCTGATTTTCCGAAATGAATATAAGTTTACTGTCAAAGTGTAGCTACATTTATAACTTACTTCTCCTAACAGCATCATCACCAAAAGACCTTTTATTTAGAATTAAGTGAGGCCTTGTTTCATGTTTCCTGGAAAAGATTCTGGATGTTATAAATTGAGCTTCTTGTGGAAGTTATGTCAGAATAGTCCAGCTATTGTGAAGGGGGGGGGGGAAACCCAGGAAAAATAATTTGCTGGCAGTGAGAAAGCGTTCCTTCCATATATCTTCCTATATAGGCTCTCTGCATTGTCTTGTGTCAAATTTCCAGATGCAAGGCAGCATGATTTTAAGGCTTTCTGACAAGTTTCATGCTTGTGTCAGGGAATCTACAGTTTGATCTGGGAACTTCTCCACTTGGGGCCAATCATGCTCAGAGTCTTCAATACAGGAGAATTATGGTGCTACTATTATCAGTCTCAGTAACTGTCAAACAGTTGATCAGAAAACTAAAGCATACCATTTAGCAGTAATATTTGTCTCGGTCATTTTGCATAACGAATGAGGAAGATACAACCAGAAGCAACTTGCTTTTGCCTGAGCCTACTGGAAACTGCAATATTTTGCCCTGTTCCTATTCTCTCCCCCGGCTGAATTAATTGAATGCAAATGACTCTTACATTGTCAATTTGGTTCGCAGTAACTGAAGTAAGCTGGGGACAATTTATTATTTTATTTTACTTATTTCAACAGTTTATACCCTGCCTCTCTCCCACAATGGGATTCAAAGAATGAAAGTGGGAAGAGGAGAGAGAGAAACTGAGACATTTTAAAAGCTGCTGGAAAGTTGGGACAAATGACAATTCATCAGGATGGTTCCTGCCAAATTGGAGGGTATGAATTTGGTTGCCAGCTTTTCTATGGCTATCTCAGAGACAGGACTAAGGAGATTGGCACACTAACTTTTATTCCTGCACTAGGTGGGAGACGTAAATGCACAGGGATGGATTCTATCACACAGCTCCATCCCTGGACAATACTCATCCTGTACCTGAACCAAACTTCCCCTGGACCTTTTAAAGAATGGGAAAAACACTGGGACCCAGGCGTCTAGTGGCCTGAAGAGTGAAACAACAACAACAATATACTGCAGAATAAAATTTAGTATTTCAGCAGCCAAGGGAGTAGCTAGAATGTCTGCTACAAAATCTCAGCATATCCAAGACTTTTGCATCTAGGGATGGAAAGAATATTCATATAGATTCAAGAAATGGTTCTCTCTCTCTCTCTCTCTCTCTCCATAAATGCCAGGAAACCCTGACAATAAAAATCCCAGGCTGACAAAATTTTTCACAGTACATGATATATTTTGTGTAAAATTGGCACATTTTGTTTTCAAAAATGGATTTTCTGCATAGGAAACAGCAGTTTGTACACCAAAAATAATATTTATTTGCAGAAATCTTATTTTTCTGTATAGGAAATGCTGATTTTTGCAGACACACACCCTATGCAATTTTTCCACAGAATAAATCCTCAGCTACAGCATAATTTTGTTTACTACATAGAAACCACTTTGGGTAAATTTCACATGGAGTAAGTGAAAGTATTGGTTTAGGTGTTGAACTATGATCTTGGAAACCAAGATTCGATTCCCTGCTCAAGCATAAAAACCCACTTGGTGACCTTGGGCGAGTTACACACTCTCAGACTTATAAAACCTTGTGATGGGGGTCTCCATAACAAATTGAAGGCACACAAAAAACAAAAACAGCATCCCAAACTGCAAATGTTGTTAGAAAATTGAAATAGAGAACTTATCATTTCCTTTGAGAATGAAATCAATGTGCCTATGACATAGTAAATGACAACATATACCCTGCATACTATATTGTACTAGTATATACTCCATGCAAAAAATGTAGGTCTGCTATGAATTTTCTGGATCTCCTTTTAGGTCATGTTCTAAATAATAGGTAAGTAAGTGAGTGAATAATTCACACTAATGGAAACAGCATAAAATTAGCCTGAAGCAATGTAAGGTACATGTCTCAAATATATTCATGTGTGTGTGCATGTGTATGTCTGTGAAAGATATATCATTGAATACTAAAGTTAAGATTGTCCATGCCATTTGATTTCCAATTTCTCTATATGGTTGTGAAAGTTGGACAGTGGGGAAAGCTGGCATGAATAAAATCAATTCATTTGAAATGTGGGGCTGGATATAAGTTCTGTGGGTACCATGGATTGGTTAAAAAATCCCAATGAATGGGTCCTAGAGCAAATCAAGCCTGAACTGTCCCTAGACACCAAGATGACTAAACAGAGATTGTCGTCGTACTTTGGACATGCTGTAAGAAGACTTGATTCACTAGAAAAAATAATAATGCTTGGTAAAGTAGAAGACAGCAAAATAAAAGGAAGACCACTTTCCAGATGCATAGAATCAGTCAGGAAAGCCACAGCCCCAAGTTTGCAAGACCTGAGCAGGGCGGTTGATGACCAGAGGACTTGGAGACCTCTCATTTTTAGGATTTCTACAATCCAAAGTCTACTTGATGGCAGTTAACAGCAACAACAAATATAAACAATATTTTTGGCAATGCAATTTTAAAATATGTTTCCAAGTTTTATTTTGTTGAAGATGTAACAGCGCAGGCTAGAATCCAGTAACAGAGTACACAGCATACAACCGTTAAGCGCTTTGTCCTCAGCCACTAGTGCTGAAAGTCAATGCAAACAGAAAACTGTTTGTTTGTCAGGGATGGACAACAAGGAAAGTGCAACTTATGTTAAATCTAATTTAAACACTTGTTTAAAGAAAGTAGTTACATTTGGGTTTAGGAAGATTTAGGGGTACATTATGCACCTTATCTTGGCCCAGTATAAGCTCTTGGCAGACCTGGTCTGAAGGACAGATTAAAAAGTAAGGTCTATGAACCTGAGTTGAAAAAAGTTGCTTCTTTGGGCCTACTGGGATTTCTGGAGTTGCTGTCCAAAAATAAACTTATAAAATAACATCCAAAAATAAACCAGCTGTTACTTGGATTATCATATTCCAGAATTGTAATCCACAGTGCCTAATGCCATTCCTCCTGGCCATGATTATGCAAGAAGTGGTATCTGAATTTATTTATTTCATACTATTCACATATGAAAACGAAGACATATGTGGCTGGCTAACATTAAAGTGCGAACAAGAGGGCTGTCTAATGAGGAAGAACAGACAAGCTAGATGAAGCTACAACAGTATGCTTTTGCCTCAGTCCACTAGAAAGATAAGATTCTGCCCTCTTGTCTCCTCTCCCATTCTGCTGAGTTGAGTGTAATGGCCTAACCGCACTTCTCCTTTATACCACATTAATCTGCTCCAGCCATTTGTTGTAGGAATACTGAATTGCAATGCACCGTGCCACTTTACTGCAGTACTCTTGCTATTAGCACACTCCACACACAGATTTCTCTTCAGCAGTACCTGCATCGTAGCCTCCCCCCCATCTTGCCCCCAGCTTTATGACTGGTCCTTTTTGTTTGTTTTGCCACTGTAGTGTCACAGTGGAAAGATGTCATACTAATGCCTGGCCTTTCTTGTGAGAGGTTGAACAGGAAAAGAAGGTGGCCACGCTGCCACCGTCCTTTTCCCCCATCTTGTTTATATGAAACTGCCTGCTTTTGATCTGAAGTCATGTAGTGGGGTATACTTTGGCATTTTAGCAATTTCCTTGCCATCTTCACATCATAGTATCTTTACACTGTGGTGCCAAACTGGTAGGGTGCTGCAGCTGAGAGTGATCTTCTCAGATCAAGCAGTGGATTCCCTGCACAAACCTCCTGGGGAATTTGGAGAAAGGAATTAGCTATCCACACCCTCAAACCTGCCCATATCCCACCCAATAATGGAGTTCTCGTAGAAGGAATCGGGATCGGAGTTCTGCAGCACAAAAGCTATTGTTTGGTGGCATTTGGAGGAAGTTATTAATGAATTATTTCCAGTGTGCAAAAATGTGATGGTGCAATGATGGGGCGATGCCAAGAAACCAATGACACGCAGTAGGGAATGATCACTATTGGTGTTTCTGTGTCACCACATCGCCATAGCATTGTGGTGCAGTAATGCCCTAAATTATGTTTGTGCTTTGAACTCAATTTACACCAATGGAAGTAAGCTGAGGACAAAGGAGGAAGGTGTGAGAAGCAGAGAGGAACTGAGACATTATAAAATAAGCTGGAAAAAAAATGTCTCTCCTTGTCAAATTAGGACAGTTGGAGGCAGTGGCATGCCTGCCTCTGGTGTCACCTGGTGTGTATGTGGGTGCTTCCAAAGTGGAAGAGATGTGCCTTCTAAAGGGAAAGGGTTGGGGCTTTTGCAAGGAGGTGCAGAGAGGTCAGGCTCAACTTTGCTGAGCACTTGCATGCCCCCTGCTGCTCCTTGCTGCAGCTCCCTTTGGAGCTCAACAACCTCAGGCGGCAGTTACAGTGGTGGCTGCATTGCCTTTCCAAATCTCCCTCATTTGGCCACCACTTGCCCCCGCTGAATTTAAGCTCTGTCACACTGGAGGAGGAGGCGCTGGCACACCTGCTGCCATTAGTCATGGGCACTCCGACTCAGTGGCCATGTACCCCCTCCCTCGGCTCCACAATTGCAAAATCCACCTCTCTCATCACAGCCAAGATCAACAAGGTATGGAGCAACTCCCGCCTGCCTGCTCACCCCAACACAGCAACAACAGGAGCCACCGCGGCTGCTTTATTGTCTCCCACCATTCACCAGTGACTAACCACTGCTCTTGTCACCTCTCAGCCATTGCTCCTGTCCCGATGGTTCAGAGCGCACAGGGAGGTAGTGATGGGGATGCTGGTGGCAGTGGGAGGGTGAGGGGGTGAGGAAGGGAAAAGGCAAACCATGTGGATCCCCCCCCCCAAAAAAATTAAGGGTGGTGGCTCTCGCCTCAATGTAAATAACCACAAGACTCTGTTCTGCACTCATTAGCAATGAAAAGAAAGTGCTTCTGAGCACCATGGTGCCCAAACAGAGCCCGGCCTCAGCCTGCATGCGCTCAGGCCATGTCCCTCAGGCAGCAAACAGGTGTAGGGTCCTGTGCATCTGGATCATGGCCCAGTTCTCCTCTGAGCAAAACTGGGCCATGGCAAGGAAGGGAGGGGTGGGGTGGGATGGGGGCTACTAGGTATCACCCCCCTGGGGTGTCACCCAGTTCAGTCTGCACCCCTGCACCCCCTCAGTGATGCTACTGGTTGGAGGGTATGTTATTTTCTACTTCATTAGTAATTACTTGCCTTTTTTCCTTCTGTGATTTTTTTTAGATTGTATGTTGATAACTTAAATTTTAAAATGTGTGGAGAGATATATTGAAGGCACAATTATGAACTCCCTCGGAGGGTGGTGGAGTCTCCTTCCTTGGATGTCTTTAAGCAGAGGCTGGATGGCCATCTGTCGGGTATGCTTTGATTGGGAGTTCCTGCACTGCAGGGGGTTGGACTGGATGGCCCTTGTGGTCTCTTCCAACTCTAAATTTCTATGATTCTATTATTCTATGATTCTATGAACTATTCTAATGAGAATTACCAAATGGGAGACATCTGAAGAACCCAATGGGATTTGAGCTTTTTGGTGGCTTGAGACAAAAAGGAAGAAGGGGATACATATCTGTAACCACAAAAGAGTATACTGCTGTATCCTAAATTGGACATTGGGCAGGATACTAAGACAATAGCAAGGGCTTCTGTAGTTGTATGGCAAAGCAGAGGAAGACAAACATGGAAGGGGTAATCTGCTATTCAGAGAGCGATAGAGTACTATCAGAATTCTTCAGTCCCTAGTTTGGCTTGGTTTAGCCATCTCCCACAAGGATATGGGGAAAGTCGGACAAATTATACTATCTGGAAGCATAGGACAGGTAAAGGGAAGATCAGAGAATTAATTTGGTCAGATGGTGAGAACTAATTCAGTTGAATTCATTTCAAAAGGACCAGCTAAAATACATCAAACAATGCCAAAGGGAGTTATGGATATTGTTTCTGAGAAATTCAAAAAGTCCTGGACAACTGGTGAGGTGCCAGACAACTGGAGACAGGCGTTGTCCTTATGTGCAGAAAGATAGAACAAGGAAACTGTAGGCTGGGCAGCCTGATATTGGCACTGGGAAATTTTTTAGAACAGATTATTTAGTAGGTGGTCCGTGAGCATCAAGAAATACAGCACTGATTTACTAGGAGCCAGAGTCGGTTTATCCTTCCTATAGGTTTGTCATGATCTCTTCTTCCACTGAAATACAGCCCTTTCTTTAGTTTACAGTGACAACGCCAGCATTGTTTGCAGTCTTGAAAATCCACTGTTATGGTACTCTTCTTTCTACATGGATGTCAAATAAATGTCCCCTCCTGGCATTCCCTTGAACTTGTCCCCCCGCATCATTTTTGAAGCATTAGATTGCACATTCCTCGAAGCAGGGACTTTTTATGGCTTGCTTGCTTCCTCTAGCTTGCCATATACATTGATGGTATCTGTCTACTTGTATAATTATAATTAGGTGTAACTGTATGTTTGCCAATGTGTTTTTGTAACTGTTTCAATTGTTGGATTAATGCGATGTAAACCCCGTTCAGAGTGCCTATGGCAGAAAAAATAATTTAATAAATGTTTAGAACAAAATCATAAAAAGATATTCTTGCATCTTCCTTTTTAAATAAAAAGGATGCACGAACTCTCAAAATGGGGGTCTATTAAGACTTCTCAAGCTGTGTACCTCCAATCAGACTACGCAGGTTCATAAATCACTTCAGAGAAGCCAGTGCTTAAATTACTGGATGAGTTTTTTCCTCCTCAACTGCAACAAAATGTCAACTACCTGGGGATATATTTATCTTTATTTGTACACGGATGACACATAGATTCTCAATATCAGAAGGATGGTATATGTGTGTTACTCCGAAACACTCTCTATATAAATCTCTTACAGCTGTTCCCTATAATTTACTAGAATTGATTATTCTCTTCACTGATTAGCCACTTTCAGCCCTTCACATCCTCTGCTGTAAATTGAAGAAAGAGCTATATTTCAATGGGAGAAGAGATCATTACAAACCTTCAGGGAGATTTATTTATTCACTATAAGTTAGAGGTTCTTCCCGAATTTGGGTTTTCAGTCAATCCTCTATCTATCTATCTATCTATCTATCTATCACATTTCAGTGAATGCCCAAAATGTGGTGACTGTCAACATTCCTATATGAATGCTGACAATCCCAGATGAATTTTGTGAATGTCTGAAAATAAAAATATATTTTCCTATTTCTCAGAGATAAGCAAGTGAATCTTGACAGTCACATTTAGGTATCTGTCAACATTCCCCCACGTACCTTAGATTTCTTTTTTTAATTGGACACTGAAGACACAATGAAAACGCTATCATTTCTTGTGATGTGCAAACTACCCTGCATCCCATTACAGTCTCCAATTAAAGCTTGTAGATCTATGTCGTACTTCAAAAACACTGTTTGGCCAGAGACAACAGGGGGACAAAAGAAATGAGCACAAGAACTACATTATCAGCCAGTGGACGTTGGTGGTTTCTAGGTCAGTGGGGTGGTCAATCCATTTCAGCTTTTAGTCTGAACTTGACAGACACTATCCAAGGCTCCAGACCTATAGGGTTCAGCACTGTGGATAGCTCCTTTAAAATTCAGTCTAGACCCCAAAGCAGAATCCCTAGCCCATTTAGATGGATGCCAACAACTGACATGTATGACTGCTCTTCAAGCAGCAATAGTCACAAACTACTGCTTACCAATCATTGTCCTGTATGCAATAAATAAATAAATAAATAAATAAATAAATAAAATGCTTTGGTTCTTGGGATAGAACTGTGCCATAAATACGAGCTGATGTATGTATATCTCTTTCCTGTTGCAAGCATAACTTTGAAGCCAATAGATGAATTGTGGATGTGGAGGTGGGAATCAATAGTTTACTTCATGCAATATTTCTAGACAGATTGCTTTAAGGTCTTTACAACAAAAGCACTCTTTCTCTCCCCTAGTCATAGCATAGGCATCTTCATCCATCTCTCTCTCTCCCCTCTCCTGCCCTCTCCCCAGCGCTCTATCAAACATATAGTAAGGCTTGTCACAAAATATTAAACATAGAAGCCCTTTCATTCCACACATTTTGGAAACACTGTGAAACAATTAAAGGGATGACAAACAAGGAGGGCAAAGACTTTGCTGGATGGCTTAGCTCAAATAGAAAATGTATTCAATCATGATTATTACTGTCTTTGTAAATTTAATGACATATTGGAAGGAGTGAAATGTTTACCAGATTTATCAGGTAAACAGACCAGTCACATATCAATCATATTCTGCAAGATGTAGGTAGGCCATAGTTACAGAACCTTTGCAAAGTGTTTCCCTTTCTCCCCAAGTTCTTTGTTCTCAACACATTAAGGAGCCTTCCCAAGGAACCTTAGGGACTTGCTGTGGATTACCTAACAATCACATGTTGGAGGCTAAATTGGTGGCTCAGGCAGCAATTCTATAAAAGGAAATAAATCCTATTGAACTCAGTGGGTCCTTCTTCTGAATAAGCATGCAGAGAACTGAGCATCCAGTGCTAATTTATTGAGGAATAGGATTGCACTGCACCGTTATAGTTTAAAGTTATGGTATGTTTACTAACACATCCAGCTTCAAAATGGAAGACAGGCAGTTGCAGAAGCTTGCATAGTTTCACTGGTGTTCATCATCAATGTGAGAGGAGCCTTCATTGTCACCATACAATGGCAGGGAGGCTGCACTCTTACAGTGATTTCTGGACTAAGAACTAGGAGTTACAGCTAAATAAGCCTAGTCCTACATTCAGCTGTGAAATGTTGGAGATGGTGCATTCCATAGTATTTTTCTTTATTTGTGCTCCTTAAGCCTTGGTGATAAACAGATCATAAAGTTACTGAAAGGGACACCAGCCTTCCAAATATGATCATATGGAGAACTTTGCAAGTAGAGAAGGGCCAAAGGTAATGTTTTGTTCCCAGCTTGTATAGGGATGATAAAGTCCTGGGCAGAGAGAGTAAGTGCTCTGGGCCTTAATCTTCTCAACAGTGGCTTTGATGCAAGCACTAGAGGGGATATCTATGCCTAAAAGGGGATGTATAAAGGAACATCTGTGCCTAAAAGGCTGTGCTCAGTCAAAAGCTTGCCTTGTCTGCAACAGTTCTGCTACAGGTGTCACCAGTTCCCCTCTATGTGGGAGCTGTTTGACTTCTCTATTTGGCTTGCAGTGCTTGGATTGGTTTTACTGATGTTGCACATACCCTTCAGATCATAAACCACACAGTCCTCCATAACATATGATCCAGTAAGTCAACAGCAGCCTATCATCCATAGACTGTGTCCTACTAGGTGTTTGACAGACAGTACTTCACACACATCACATTCCCCTTTGTGCAATCACAATGGAAGCTGCAAATCCAGGCCTTTTATCTAGCATCTCATCCCCAGTTTACTTGAAACTTGGAGTAAAAGATCTGAATATATCTCTGGATAAAACTAGTTCTAATAAGATTACAGTGGTCCCCCGGGATCCGAATCTCCCGGGGAACGAAATCCCCGGGACCCGAAACCGCCGGGGGCGAAAAAAAGCCCCTGGGATGCAAAGAAAACCTTGGGTTGCGAAAAAAATTCGCAACCCGGAAGCTTTAAAACAGCGCGCTTCCAGCGCACTGTGCATTGGCGAAAGTGGTCCCCTGGGTAACGAATGACTTCCGGGATACTAAGGTAATCCCGGAACGGATTACCTTCGTAACCCGGGGGACCACTGTATTAGTTTTTGGAGCAGAGGGGACAAAACAACCACCAGCCATGTTGCCTGGCGGATGCAGTAACAAAATGTAATATTTCCATGTTCTTAGTAGTTGTCCAAAAAGATACTGCAGTGCTTGAGATAAGATGGCAGGCACACCATTCATTCTGTTTATCCTGCCCTTCCTCAAAAGAGCTCAGAGTAAATGATTCCCTTCCTGCATTTTATCCTCAAAACAACATTGGCTAAAAGGCCATACAAAAAGGCCAAGAGAAACCCAAGGTTGACTCCTGAGCTTTGTCCTGGAATATATGTGTGTGTGTGTGTGAGAGAGAGACTGAAGCTGGGTGTCCCAGGTACTCTAGTCATTATACCTCTTTAGCTCCTACAACATCTCAATCGATACATAAAAAAGACCCAGTTATGGTGATGGGTTGGGAACAAATGGAGTCATTCCTATGTACTATCCTCCCCAGCTACTTTGTTTTCCAGGCTACCAGCCCAAAACCTACATGGTAGGTTAGATGGAGCACAATTCGGTTCGGGAAGAGAGCAAGCTGAGATTGTCACCTCACCCACCATTTCTCTTCTTGCATCACATTAACTGGAAGCCATTCTCTCTTTCCTATTTCTCTTCCATTAGATCATTTAATTGATTTCCGACTTCTAAAAAGTGCTGGCAGAGAACGGCTGGGACCCAGTTTGCATCCGGGCTGATGGCAGCTGGTGGTTCAGCAGCAATTTAGTGAGCAATAATCCCCACCTTCATCCAACATCTCAGCTCCAGCCTGGGATGATGGAGCCGATTTGGAAAGGTAAGCGATAAGATTGATTCTTTCTCTGCAACATCCTGTGGTGGGGCATGGGGCTGACTGTGATTCAGTTTCTGTTTTGCCAGTTTGATTGTTCTGCTTATTCTGTTTATTGTTGTTAACTGCTGTCAAGTCGACTTCAACATATGGTGACCCTATGAATGAGACACCTCCAAGTCATCCTGATTGAATCTATCCATCTGGAATGCAATCTTCCTCTTTTCTTAATGCCTTCTATCTGACCAAGCATTATTGTCTTTTCTAGTGAAGCACATCTTCTCATGCATGATATGGCCAAAATACAACACTCAGCATAGTTATCTTGACTTATAGGGAGAGCTGAGACTTGCTTTGTTCTAGGATCCATTTATTTGTCTTGTTGCCAGTCCATGGTATCTATAGAAATCTTCTTGAACACCACATTTTAAATGAGTTGATTTTCTTCCCATCAACTTTCTTTGCTGTCTAGCTTTCATAAGCATACATAGAAATGGGAAATACATTGATATGGAGAATCCTAACTTTAGTATTCAATGATATATATTTATATTGTCTTCTTATGATGACTTGACTGCAGTCTCCATTTATTTTTAATGAATGAGCCAAGGTATGTAAAATTTTGAATTATCTCAGTGTCTTCATCATTTACTTTAAAGTTATGTAAATAATCTGTGTTCATAATTTTTGTTTTCTTAATGTTCAGCTGTAAACCTGCCTTTGCATTTTCTTCTTTGACTTTCTTCAGTAATCATTCTAAGTCTTAAGTAGTATAATGGCATCTCCATATCATAAATTGTTGGTTCTCCTTCCTCCACTTTTCACAGTTTCTTCCTGAGAGGCTATTCTAGTTTTGTGTATGATATGTTCAGTATATCAATTAAACAGGATTAAGATAAAATGCCTTGCCTTGCCTGACCTTCTTGCTAAATGGAAACCATTCTGTTTCTTTGTATTCTTTCATAGTAGTCTCTTGTCCCGGGCATAGAGTAAACATCAGAACAATCAAATGTTGTGGCACTCCCTTTTAAAAAGAGTTTGAAAGATCCATTATTATGTCTCCCATTTCCCAATGGATGCTTCCACCAATAAAATATATCCCTCTAGACAATGTTGCCATATGGAAAGAATGAAAAATCATGGGCCTAATAATCCCTCTTTGATATTTCTTGCATATCTTCCATTTCCCTAGACAGTGTGAGGTTCAAAGGTTACCTTGTCGGGTATCCTTTGAAGGTAGGAATCCTCAGAGACTTGAGGTATTTTGTAGTATTTATTGACAAATACTATTGAGGTAGAGTCAGAGAGCTTGGCCACTCTAAGCAGCATAGCTACTGCCTCACATTAGACCCCCCTGAAAGAAGCCCCAACTCTACCAAAATCCCTTCTCAGATCTCAGAACTAATCTTCTAAATAACAACCATTTCCTTTTGAGGAACATTACCATTAGTTATCCTGGGCTATTAATATTTCTTTTCTTAACTGTTGCTTAAGGCAAACTGGCAGTTATTGTCCTGTCTAGAAAAAGCTGAAGCAAACTCCCAAACAGTTAGATGGAACAGAATAAGGACCAGTGGTAGTTGTCCTGAAGGCAAGTAGGAGTCAGCAGGTTTATTGAAAGAGCTACTCCCAACAATTTTATAAGATCAGCTGGACGCTTACTGTCCCTTTGTACCACTTGATGTTTGAGCTGGCATTTGTGGTGCCACTTTCTGGGCATCTATAGAAACAGCGTTTCAGATAGTGATTCACTAGCACTCTTCTTCTGGCAAATTGCCATTGTTGCTACTTACACCTTCTAAAACACTGGCACCTTATGGCTTGTGAATACTACTGTGAAAACAAATTTAGCATGCCTATCATTATTTATAAAGGTTCCTACTGGGATGTTATTTAACTATATGGGATCAGTGCAGCAAAATGCGAAATCATGCGGGCATCCAAGATGGGTGTGGCTGATCTTACCGACAGGTAACATTGGCACAAATGTTAACACATTAGAGATTAGTATTGGGAAGGATTTAGAGAACAGGCTGGCTTCACATCATGTAAAATAAGACACCCCTCACCTCATCCTATCCTGAAAGCTCCACCTTCACTTAAAGAATAGGCTGTCTTTTCTAAGGATTTTTCCATGTAAGCTTGTTCAGGGCTCTGATGTTTTTGCCTTTGTTCTTGGCATTTAAATCGCCCCCTCCCCTTCATGGCAGTATCAGGGATGTGAACTTTCAACATGTTGTGCCTGATTGCTGTAGGACAGGTGTACAGATAGGGTTGAATAAATGCCGCGAAAATGTTGTAGTCACCAAATGGCTATAGATGTCCTAATTCAAGACACTCAGCATTATATATTAGACAGCAGCCCTGCTTGAACAGTAAAAGAACACGTCACTATATATCCCTGTCAGATTAAAAAACTAATTTGAAAAGATTAATGTATTCCATTCCTGTTAGCCTGAATCAGATACCGCTGTGCCTACAGCACCACTGCCTCCTGATTATTGAATTTTTATGGCCTTGTAATTAATTGCAGATTCCCTGTTTTGTTCTATTTCTTTTTCTCTGACATTTTAATTTCAACAAAAAGCAGCAGTCTCCATGCAGCCTCTCTCAGGAGATCCTAATGGCCTATAAAACAAAATGACTTATAGATATGGCACCCACTTCAGTTGGCTAGCGATTGTTCGAAACCTTGCTGATCATGCGGAATTTAATTCCACCCCTCCTTCCGGTACTGTCCTTATTTCTTGCCTATTAAATTGCAGCACTGCCGTCTTGACTAACAAATGGATGTAACAAAGTGCCACCCTCCTGTAATACATTACTGTTACTACATGCAAATTTCTGTCCCTTAAAAAATCCAGTTCGTTTTATCTAATTATCAGTGAATAAATGGATGGTGTGCATGTACAGAATGCCAGTCTTGAATCCACATATGAGAATCCTAGATCGAGATGAACCATCCAGAACAACTGAAAGAATAATTCCCTTTTGGAAAAGAAACTGAATACTAGAACCTCTGTAGCCTGTAGTTCCCATAAATATTCACAATTAGTTATGCTATCTAGAGCTGAGGAAAGTGTAGGCCAAAATCACCTGGAGGGCCAAAGCTGCCCACTTTGTTCTCTGTGGTGGTCAAGAAAGGTCAAATCACATAACTCCAAGTTACAAACAAAAACAAAACTCTAACATAAAAAAGGGGAAACCTGCTTGCTACACCTCAAATGTAGGCAAATTCAGTGATCGGAATATCTGGGGGAATAACAGTTCTTAAAAAGTTTTGAAACAAGAGACTGCTCAGCCAAGCAGAGGATTTTTCACTAGGATGTTTATGTGAGATAGGAAATTGCACCCAGCCTGTTTTTCAAAACATGATTATTCCTGTGGAAGCTAGATGTGGTTCTACATACTGTGACCCTTGATAGAGATTAGGGTGGATAACTATAGATAGAGAAATCTCACACCACCTTTGAGACTAACTGAAAGAAAGAAGTTGGCAGCATGAACATTTGTAGACTTCAGTTTACTTGAAATGTGACTCTTCAGGGTGGTTTTTTTTTTTTTTTGGACAACAATCTCCATAATCCTTTACATATCCTATGATGGCTAAGACCAATAGGAGTTGTACACCAAAAACATCTTGGGGGGGGGGGATATCTGCCCTTGTTATCAAATGACCCTATGTATTATGTAACTTTAAAGTACAAATCTAGCTAGTTAATATGAAGCACAGAAACTTTGTTTCTCCCAAAGGGTTTAGGCCTTTGGCTGCCAGAAGCCAAAGCAAGCTAAACCAACAGTAAAAGGCTGTGGGAATTATAGTTGAAAATACCTAGCAGACAAGGATCCTGCATTGTTGCCAGAACCTATATTTCTTAAGAGGCTTAAAAAGCAACCATAAAAATAAATATTGTAAATATATATATATATATATATATATATACACAGTTACGAAGAAGGATCTTAAAGATACCTGACAGCTGCCCTTCAAAGCTTGCTTTGAATTGTGCCCTCACCTCCAGTATCCTTGCTTCTGTTACTGGTATTTGAACCGATTACTTTCTACTAAATCCCCCTTTCTAAGCTCACCGTATCTTATAGGAGTCCCAGCCCTCCTCATCTTTTACTATTCCTCTATTACCCTATTATATAATTAGGACAGAGTATCTAACCTGGCATGCCAATGAAACTATCTTACAGAAGCAGTTAGCACATCTGCTGATGCTGAACAATGTTTTCCCTCATCTAATAAATCAAGTCTGATAAGCATTCATCAAATAAATTGCATGTCTATATCTTATAAAATTTGACTATTTGGCATCTCTTGGACTGTATCTTTTAATTAATGATTTGTGGTAAACAAGTAAGGTAGCAAACAACCTGTGATTTTGCTGGTCTAATAAATAAAATGGGATTCTAGTGGATCACTAGTACAGCAGTAGGAACAACCAGTAAATTCCAGTTATATTGCTATACCATCCATCTGAAGATCTGTCCATGCAGCCTCTCCTGTTTTGGTGCTTTCCTAACATAGGCAGAAGTACTGTTTGAAAGTGAGGAAAAACAAACAAGCAAAAAACCAGCTTCATTTATATACCGCCTAAGGAATGTCTAAGTATTTTACAACTGTAAGCAACTTGCCTCCAACAATCTGGGTACTCATGTTAGCAACCTCGGAAGGATGCAAGCCTGAGGTGAGCTTGAGCCCTTTTGCTGGTCTTGAACTCGCAACCTTATGGTTTTGAGTGAGTGGCTGCAGTACAGGCATTTAACCACTGTGCCACCAGGGCTTAGGAATGAAATAGGGATTTGGAAACTGACAATGTTTAACTTTTAAAGATCCCTCTTAGTGCTTCTTTTGCCCATAGCTCGCTCCTTCCTTCCTTCCTTCCTTCCTTCCTTCCTTCTTTCCTTCCTTTCTGTTTTTGTGTTATCTGTTGCTCTAATCCGATGACATGCATTTATTTTTTGTGGTTGTTGCAGAGGTCGGTGTTCTCCTCCAGCCTCTGTGACAAACACCTCCCCCCCCCCAAAAAACTTATCATTTAGTGTCTTCAGCCTCCCCATGACCATTTAGTGGCGGCAGCGGTGGTGGGGCTAGACCCAGGTGGATTCTTCTCTGCTTCTTTCTCTCCAAGAAATGACTGTGGGGGCACTGCTGCAAGTTGAGTTGTGTTATTGTATAGCATAGTTCTACATGCAAAACTATTACACTGTGCCACACAGGACTTCAGCCAATGTCTCTGCAGTGGTCACCTTAGGAGCTCATGCATCCCCCCTCTCCATGCTTCTGTGCATCACATAAAAGCACAAAGCAGGGAATGCTCCTGAATGTGAGGATCCTTATGCTTGATAAGCATAGTTCTGATTAGTTCACCAGTGAGAATTAATACACTGGCAATGAGGATGGATAGGCTTTACGTGAAACGTGACCCCAGAGTAACATCTGGGCCTATCTTTTCTTCGTCTGCCTGCCTCCATTATCCTCTTTTGCTTCTTCTCCCTTTTTATAGCTCACTGGTGGGCACTGTTTTGTTACACTTCCCTAAGTTCTTGCCACAGTGCATAGCAAATAATATTAGAAGGTCACTCCTCCCTCTGCCTGTCTCCCTCCTTCCCCCAGGCACCAAAATTTTCCTTAAGAATGGTGGACTGGTCCACCGTTCTAAGCTGAAATGGTGAATTTTCAGAGTTTGCCATTCAAAGCTTTATCCCAATTTTCAAAATAGGAATCTTAGACCAAAATTTGATGTCAGAATTTTAAAGGCTGACTCCTTTGATTGAATGAATGAAAATAAAATGTACTAAATTCTTTTTCAAGTTTTCTATCAGATATTATCAAATGTTGACTGCTACATATTAGATAATTTTGAACAGTGAAAGTAATTCCACACAAGCTGTCAGATACTGTCACTTGTTCACTACCTCTGCAAAGTCTTCATGATATTAAATATAAAATTAAATATAAAATATTCAGTGACGAGTCATACAGTCAGAGAAAACATGAAATATGTTATTCAGCTCTAATTTTTGCCATAGTTCCCTTCCTGATTAGCCTCACTTTCCCTTATCACACAGTCTTCTCCCCTGCCTTCTTTCCATGATTCCTCAGGCTTCTCTATTGCTGGAGACCTTTTATCATCTTGATCAGATTTTCAATCCCCACGTTCCTTCAGAAAGCACACATGTGTATGTGCATGCACATGTGTTTGTGCACACACACACACACACACACACAACACTGCTTTTTGTTCCACAGAACAACAGCCCCCTTCAGACTTTTGAGGATTTCTCTAATGCTGAGTGAATATATGTACAAGGGAGAAAATTTGACAGTGGCATGTTTTGTGCCAGGCTCCAGGCATTATGGGGGAATGTAAGGTTGCCAGATGGGAAATGGAACAGGGATCCTGTTCTTTTAATGGCTGTGTAGAAGAGGGAATTTCAGCAAGTATGACAAATAACACCTGCTGAAATTCTCTCATTTTTGCTATCTCCCTTGAGTTGACTTTGACTTGTGGTGACCATATCGAAGAGACATCTCCAAGTCCCCCTGTCCTCCACTGCTCTGCTTAGGTCTAGTACTTTCAGGTGCATGACCTCCGAAACTGAGTTTATCCATCTGGCTTTCAGCCTTCCTCTCTTTCTGCTCCCTTCTACCTTTCCTAGCATTATTGTCTTTTCCAATGACGCGTGCCTTCTCATGATGGGTCTCAGTTTAATCATCTTCACTTCCAGAAAGTGTTCAGGCTTGACCTGTTCAAGGACCCATTTGTGTTGTCTTTTTGGAATTCCATGGTATTCTTAGCACTCTTCTCCAGCACACCATCTGCAAAATTATTAAAAGTATAGGAGCCTTGTCCTCTTTTTTTTTTTTTTTTTTACCATATCTGTTAACCCTTGGGGGAGATGATATAAATTGACAAAATGGGGCCTGTATACACTACAGCGGCTTGTTTGCCTCTCTGACATAATAAAGATTCATTCTCTCAGGTTTTGAATGTGTAATTTCAGAATAGATTGCTGCTGATATGGTAGTCCTAATCCCCTACCCCCTCTGATGTCATTTCCATCAATCTCTTTCTGATTAATAGATTGATAGATTAAAGATGGTACAGACTCTATTGTAATTTGTGAAAATAAATTATATATATCTCTATTTTAAAAAATGAACTATGGCCTAAATTACCTTGTCTCTCAATATCCTCATCCTCTATCTATCTATCTATCATCTATCTGTCTATCTATCTATCTATCTATCTATCTATCATCTATCATATTTGTGGAACACGACATCTAGTCCCTGAAGAAGGGTACTTTACATTAAAATTTTTTTTGCACTTTTTTGTTGGTCCTAACTCGTAATAAAGCCAGCAAACATGTTGCCCTAAATTCTATTCCTAGTCCCAACTATAGACCCATTGAATCAGTCAATTTACGGAAGTATTGACAAACTAGTCAACCATTGAACCAATGAGTCTACTCAAGGTGAGAAGAGAAATTACATTTAGGCCTTTATAAATAGACTGATTCCACTTACAGCTTTTCTGGCTTTTTAAATAGCCAAATCATGTAATTATCACTCCAAAGTTAATTTTTCTTGTACAATTTCCCATTCAACAGACAAAATAGATAAGTGGCTTAACTCTTCTTTCCTCTTGGCAGAATATTTACAGGTTTTGAGGAGTCCTACTCTGATAAAACTTATTTTGGCTTCTGGCACTATGACTAGCTGAATGAGGAAGTTCACAGTTGCTAAGCATATTTTAATGAAAATAAATTACTGAGAAGTGTTTCTTTAAAAACTAAATTTTGCTTAATAAGGTTTGTTGTTGTGTGTGCCTTTAAGTCATTTCCAACTTATGGTGACTCTATGATTAATCTACCAAGTTTTTTTTTTGCAAGATTTGTTCAGAGGAGGTTTGCCATTGCCATCCCTTGAGGCTGAGAGTACGGTATATGACTTGCCCAAGGTCACCCAGTGGGGTTTATGGCAGAGTTGAGAACTGAATACTGGTCTCCAAAGTCATAATCCAACACTCAAATCACTATGCCACAAGGTATGTAGGAGATAGTTAATGCTTTTCTTTACACAAGTAAAATTATATATATTTTTTCAGATAGTGACACTAATCTCCTGTAAGTGGGCTTATCCCTACTTACATTTAAACCAGTTTGGCATTCGCCTTCGCTCCATGTTGGTAAATCGATTCCAAAAGGTCCAAATCTTTTCATTATGTCCTTGTAATGGCTTCTTTTTGACATGATCATCATCCACACTAGTTTCTACTGCTTCAAAATGCATGTCAATCATATGAGCATCATCAATTACATCTAATTCATTGGTTTTGCAACTACTTGCCTTTGCAGGTAGTTGCAAAATCAATTAATCAAATCTTCTATGAATTTTATTTTATTTTTTAAAAATGTACCCATAGGTCACACCACAAGCACAAAAGCAGCACTGGGTGGTGGTGGTGGTGGTGGTGGGGATGGTGAATCTACCAAAAACTGAGAAGGGATGGTAAACACTCCTCTGCCGTTAGTCCCTCCCTTCCAGAATGATGTGATTCAGACCTGTCATTCCCACTTGTTGATCATGCTCCAGAATAAATTCTTTCCAAGAGAACCACCAAAGAACTAGTGTCAGGAAAGAGCTTTTTTTTTTTTCATTTGCTTCACTTCATCATGATTGAAACCGATCACAGTAGGATCAGAACAGGTTTCAAATGGGAATGACGGTCATATAAACTTATTGGCAATTTGCTTTAAAGCATAGTGGGAACGAGCACATTGAATTTTTTCCTTCCACAAAATGCTCCATTTTGTGCTAAGGCAAAAACATTGTTAATACTGGTAGTTCTTGAGAGAACACATCTAGTAGGAAAGCGTGTCTCTGTCTCTCAAGTTATATATCTTAGTTCAGTTACAGAAACAGTCTATGTTCTAGAAAGCTTCTGGTTTGGCAACTCACTGCTCCAAGTGTTGGTAGTTCTGTTCTGAGACTGGTTCAGGTTGGCTCCAGAAAATACTACAAGCTCTGAAAAATTGGCACCAAGATACACAGAAATATTTTTCTATAAATATCCTCAACAATCAATTTAGCAGGGCAGAGCCTGATGTCCCTTGTATGTTGATTTAACATGACCAAAGGTGGCAAGGGACTTGAATGAAGCCTTTCTCTCTGCCAAATGAAGTTATCCTTCCTTTGCAGAAGATAAATTGGGAACTCTGTTGTTGGCAGGTTTGTTCCATGAATGAAAGTCCTTATAAACATTCCATGACATCACCTTAGTTGAACCAATCGATGTGAGGAGCTTCATTGCTATAATTGTAATAAAATATAGATGCTGCATTACTAAGTATCTATTAAAATCTAGTGAAATAAATTATAGATGCCTAAGTGCACCTTCAGATGAACTTGTTGCAGGTCCAGAGTAATTTTTCCATCTTCACTGGTTTGTGGTATATTTCTATAAACAGACCTTTCAGCTATATAGCATGCAGTCTTTATCAGGGAGATTAAATTATACATAGTAAGTTAAATAGTATTTTTTTATAATGAGCCCACTAATAATTTAATATGTTGTAAGCATTCAAACATACATTAGTGCATTGGACATAAATGTTAAAAATAATGCAAATATATGCAAACATAGGATTACCGGTAAGCTAAATATTTACTCTTCCAAAAAAATTAACTTTGGAAGTACATTTTCAGGGAGGAAGAATTATCTGTAACATACTACTCAATTTCTTTGGATGTGTTCTGCCATATTTTTATTTCTATCCTCAGTTGGGATTTCTTAAATAAAATAATGTAGGCATACACACCAATGAAATACATAGGCAGGAAGGATAGAAAGATAAATAGGCAAGAAGGTAGCAGACTCTAGGGAAGGCTGACCTATGGTGATACCTTCCAAAGATTTTCGATCACAACACCCACCAGCAATACTCAATACAATCAATAGTTAAGGATGGTGGGACTTGTAGTCCGCAGCTCCTGAAGGGCATCACTAGGAAACATCTTAGGTGTTCTCCAGCATTTCCATCCACCTCATCAGGAATAAATCTTAGCAAGATTTCTTTTTTTATTACCAAGTGACCTCATGCAGAAGTAAAATTCAAACCATTTTCCCCCTAATACCATCAGTCTCAGATCTTGTGGTCATTTACCTGAGAGCAAGTTCCATGGAACTCACTAGGCCTTATTTCCTACAGTTAGCTTCTAAGTTACAACAGAAACATCACAATTTCCAACCCCTCTGATCATGAGAAGTGGTTCACAAGGCTTGTATTTCTCTTTTCCCCATCACATTTCAAATATTCAGCATGAAACTTCATAAGCAGAAACCAGATTTCAAGGGAATTTCTTTTTGTTTGCTATTTAGTCTACCCCAAGTGTAAGTGAGTGTGAATTCCAAAACCTTATTGCATGGAAATGTAAAGCCGTTTTCATGCATTAATTAGCTCTGCTTTGCTAGAATTGCACTAAATACTTTGTTAATAATTTATCTGCTAGGGAAAAAATTAGGCCCTATTCTTCATGACTTTGATTTTCAGAAATGTGCTTGATATGTGAAACTATTTGATGTATCTGAGCACATTTCTGCCTGTGGCTTGCTCATACATTATTCATTGCAACAACTAAAGTGTTTGCTTTGTAATTTGCTCTTTTTTGCTCTGCACTCATTCTTCACCTAAGTTACATAGTATAATTTCCCTACTGCCTGAATCCTAACATGATGCCAAACACATAGGAGGAAAGGGTGTTTCATCTGTTTATATGGCAAAGAGTGTTAGTAGATTGGGGGAGTGTGTGTGTGTGTATGAAAAGATACTCAAGAGCCAAAGATGTGGTTTGTTCAGGCGGTCAGTGGGGGCTGATAGCTTCCATGTCTAGGGTGGTGAATCTGCTCCAGATTTAATCTGAATTTAGGAGAATCTATCTAAGATGTATGAACCTGTTGCCAAAACAGGTTCATAGATAGCTGCCTTGAGTCCCATTTGGGGAGAAAGGTGGGGTATAAATCCAACAACTAAGTAAAATAATAACAAATTAATTAAAGTTCCAACTGAAACCCAGAGCATATTGAGTGTTACATTGACCCATCTGTCACCACAACAGGAGACTGACAAGACAAGGTCTTCTGCATAGAGTACAGTGTCCCTAGATTCGGGGCTAGAATGAAACACTGAACCTGATCATTGCAGAAAACACACCAGGGACTATAATACCACTTTAACAGCCATCCGATGATATTCTAGGGTTTGTGGTTTGGTCACACACACTAGAGGAGTTTTCTGGCTGAGATTTCTAAACGTATCGTCCTAAACTGCAAATCCCGGGATTCCGTAGCATGGAAAATAAGGCATTTAAATTAGAATCATCAAATTATAAATGTGCAGTGTGAAATCAGCCCAGATTGTTGTGTGCACATAGCAGTGCTTTTACGTGTCTGGCTTGCCTTTCATGAGCCATTGGAATTGCTTTAGTGAAAGGCTTCTTGACTTTTGCTGCAACCAATAAGGCTCCATTGACAGAGCACAGCCGAGAGTAGAGTTTATCACCATTTAGGAGACTGTGAGGTAACTTGTTATGGCTTAGAGCAACTGGCTAAAGTTAGTATGTTAATTTGGGGTGTATGTCACTGCCAGGACATCCAGTCTGTTCATGAAATAGTCAAATAGCCCATGGATATTGTCAAGTTGGAGCTAGGCTGTGGTCCCCTAGCCCCTTTTCTTTTGCTGGGAAGGGTGGATAAATCACTTCTTTTAGGAAAATACAACATTTGAGGATACTATTGCAGCAGCCTCAGAACTCTCCCTTTGTGTGGGGTAGGATAACTTTGTAAGGCAGCTTTCCCCAATACAATAGGCCCTAGTAACATGGCCAGTGATGAAGGATCATGGAGGTTCAAGTTTAAAACACCTGGACAGTACCAGACTGGGGAAGCTGTTCTAGAGGATAATCTTGCTTCTTCTGTAACACAGGATATGTACAGGTTGATCAAAGGGAGATAAGTGTTTGCACAGATTTACCACAATGCTCAGTCTTGCTTATTCACTTTGAAATTAGACAAAACAGTAATGCTTTGGCTTGCTGAGCCTCCTAAGAACATAAATAACATCTAATATTGCATATAAATTATACTGGAGTGCAGTAGCTCATTTATCTTTGGAAATTTATCTGCACAGATTAACGCCTCCTTTTACAAGCTCATGAAACAAACTGGAACAGAGAACAATCACAGCTATTTATTTTCTAGCACACAGTTCAAACTCACAGAAAGGCATGCGCTTCATGGATAATATGGCACAGTAGGCACTCACTTATGTGAGACCAAAGGAAAAATTTGTATTCAGAGAGAAATCTGAAATCAGAAGGGGCTGTCCCAAAATGTGGAGGGTCACATTATGCCATTTGGGCTTTTTTGGAAATCTGCAGTATAGTAGCATCACTATGGTTGGTGATACATGATGAGGCAACAACAGTGTTGCCAAGTGGTAGCGGTGGCAAGAAACTGACTGCCCCAGTTGCCCTCCTCTCCCACTGCCTCACCCTCCTGTCCAGCCAGCTGACTAACCAAACCTTTTCAGGCCTGATGGGATAGGTGGGGCTAAATGTGGGGTTATTTAAGTTTTCCAAGACTTCAGCCTTTGGTAAGAACACCAAAATATTTAAATATTTAAAAAAATATGTCAAAACAAGCCTATTAGGGTCAAGCTTTAAATCAGCAGAGTAGCAGAAATGTGCTCTTGTCTGACTATGTTTCCTGAAGAACTGAGACTGACTCAAAAAACAACAAACATGTAGCTTGTAGTTTAAAACAAAAGTTTACTAATGGCTTTAATCTATATATACATAAAGGCTATGGAATTTATCAGGCACGAAGGCTCGCATTGACCAAACGTCATCAAACTGCAATGGAAGCGCCATAGTGGAATCGTGCCTGGTGCTATTAAAGTGTTCTGCTTTCATTTTTGTCATGGATTCATTATCGTAATCATCAGGAAAACAGCCCTTTTTATTAACAATTTAATCAATTAATAAAAAAGGGCCATTTTCCTGACAATTATGATAACGAGTCCATGACGAAAATGAAAGCAGAACACGTTAATGGCACCAGGTATGATTCCACCATGGCGTTTCCATCACAGTTTGGTGATGTTTGGGCAAAGGGAGCCCTCACGTCTGATAACCTCCTATATCCTAATCTAGCTAGTGAATAGTTCAGGTAAAGAGAACTATTATCTCACCGTCTTTCCAAATAAAGTTGAGAGAAGAGAAAGATGGAGGACCAACAGTGCAGCAAGAAATCTTGAGAGAATGGCTGTTAGTCCCAAAGGGGGAGTACCTAAATCCCATGGTTAGTTTGAAAGAGAGAGAGAGAGAGAGAGAGAGGAGTTTGCATGCAGGAAATCCCTACCTATCTAAGGAGAGGGAAAGAGAATGCAAAAATCTTCCAACAGTAAAGCAGTGGGAAAGAAGGGAGAGCAGAACAGTTTGCTGCTGTGCCTTTTTTCAGGGCTGGCTGGGTGAAGCAGCAAGAAGGAAGGAAAGAAGGAAAGGACAGGAGGACAGCCTGCTCCTTTTGCTACTCTCCCATCAGCCTTTTCCAGGACCATGCAAGTAGGAAGAAAGAGGGTGAGACAGCAGGAGGGAAGGACGGGGAGAGCAACACTGTGCAACAGTACCATTCCTTTCCATGCCCCTTTTGCAGAGGTGCCCTGGTTGGTGGCTGAGGGTGGCCAGTGGGTTGAGACGGATGATGACCAAACCCACTCTGATCCATCACCCAGTGTGGTCCACACTCCCCACACCCACTAGTGATGCCTCTGCTGCAACGTGTCATCATGGCTTCCGCTTTTGGCAACTGGAAGTGAAGTCAGTAGTCACTTTTTGATGTTTTGGGTCTTTTGCTGTTTCGTGGTGACCAACTGCATTAGCCAAACGTGATCTAAGGAGGCATTTTGAGCCACTGAATGTGGTTTCTTTGGCTGAAAACATTTTGGGAGTGCTGGGGGCTTCTGAGCGTCAGTGGGGATTTGACAGGCCTCACTGAAGCTCCCCAAAGGGCCACATGTGGCCTATAGGTGCATATTTCCCATATCTGATGTTCTTGTGAGCCTAGCACTCTTTCCATGGCCTTATGCTTGATTCCTTTCAAGAAGACTTATGGGCAGGATCAGGGTAGGGCTGATCCTGACTGCCTGGATTGCCATCAAAATAAATGGAACCCTTGAGATCAGTAGTGGTTGGTGTCTTCCATGTCAGTAGGGCAATGAATCTGCCCTGCTCTTGAATCCTATCAAAACTCTTAAAGCTGAGAGGAAAAATTGTAGTAGATTCGCTTCCCACCAGGGGGAGATAAAGACTTCTTCAGGTTCCATTGCTGGAGAGAGAAGTTTGCAGATAGACCTATATTGCTACACTGAATTTCCTATTTGTGAACACTCAGTTCCAGGCAAGTGTACGGAGAATGACTGGGTTTGTGATGGCTCTCCCAAGGGACAAACATGTTCTGCCTCTCCTATTGCGCACAATTGAATAATATCTCCATGGACTCTCGTTGCAACAGCATTTATATATAGATCTGACTATGTCTAGGGGCAGAAACACATTGTTTTATAGATTGGAATGTGATTTTAGATATAATTTTAAACTGTTTTTATACTGTACATTGGTTTATCTATCTGTTTGAATCCCGCCTCGATCCGGAGGGAGAGGCGGGAAATACAAATAAAGAATATTATTATTATTAGTATTGCCAATTTCAGTCCATTCTCCTATTCCCCCTTCCCCTCATACAGCTCAGAGCATTGTGGCATCTTGAAGACTCATGCTGGTATTATATATTAGACTTTCATACTTGCAGCCCACTTCAGCAAACAGATTGTTTCTAAAGCTAATGCCATGATGAATTTGTTAATATTTAAGGTGTCACAAACACATTTGCTGTTCTTGCTGCTATTAACTGACAGGGCTACTCCCAAGGAAAAAGTGGAAATTGTTAACAAGCATTGCCAATCCCCCTCCAATTCAACAAGAGGCTCCAGTCTGCCACCTGAGTTTTGAATCAGGTTAATGGGTTCTTATCACAGTAAACATATTAACGGGCATGTGTAGTGCCAGGATATTTGTCCTGTCAGCAGCAATGGTGTTAATAATGTAATTGTCCCTGTCAGTGTTTTCTGCATGTAATTTCCTTCCAACTTCACTGTCTACAGTCCCAGCCTCAACCATGTATAGTCCATATACGTTGAAATTCTGTTGCTGATAACACAGGCATCCTAGCATACATAAACCAAAGGACACATGGCCAAGATCTTAAATCATTTCGGCGCAGCATAAATATCTATAAGAGGAACTTACTATGCTATCTATCTATCCATCTATCTGAGGAACTGCACTATACCATACTGAAGGCCGCTGTAGTGCAACGTATGAAAAATGGTTACTTCACCTAACTGTAACTTTATTACATAATGCGAAATGTAGTGAAGCAATATACAATGTGCAATATGCACCGACACTCTTGTCTAGGTGCATTCGTGCACATCTGCAATGGTCTCATATGTAGCATTCTGCTCCTGCCACATCACTTGGATATATCCATTCCACATTGTCCCCCCCAAAAACCTCTGCCTGCATAGTGAAATTTATACCTATATACATTTCGAACTGGATTATGACCATTGTGTGAGAAGAAACACCAGAATCAACCCTCTGATGACAAAATGGATTCTCTTGTCGAAGTCCAGGGAGCGGGGCTGCAATCCATAAAAAATCATGCTGCAACAAATGATTTATTCTTAAATGTGCTCCAACACTCTGTTCTTTTTTCAGCAATAGATGGTGGAGTGAACCTTCCAGATTATTTTTTGGATCAACCATGAGATACATTCCTACGATCTCATCAGAATGAATAGATTACAGAAAAGAAGACCAAATAACCAGTATGATGCATTTCTATACTCAGAGAATTATGGAATGAAAAGATTATGTTCTTTGTCGCAGCCAGCAAAAGACTCTGCTAAACAGGTCAAAGAAAGGGCTTATTATTACCTCACTGGGAATAGCATTCTATGCACTTAAAACTGTGTGAATAGAAAGCAAATTCCTATGGGGAAATGGCACACTCTGAACTTTCAACTAAAGTATGTACCTGAATTGGTGTATTAGAATAATGTTGCACAAGGGCTCTATAGATTAAAGACCTCATGAGTCAGGAATGAAACCCAAAAGGAAATAGGTAAATACCAATAATTTTAGCCACAAGTACACTATTTAAATGGAAATCCAGTTTCAGGTTTCTTCCCTGCCTTCCCAACTACAGCAGTATAGTTATTTTGAGTTCACTACAGAGGTACTTGGCAATTGAGATTCCTTAGCAGCTCTGGGGGTGAGTTATACTAACATTAGCTAACGGCACAAGCTTATTAAACAGGCATGCAACCTTGGTGGGAATGAATGTGTTTGCCTGTAAATGTAGGCTGCATTCTGTGTTTGTTTAGTGCAACTCCTTTTGCATAGCAAGGGGTGAAATGGCACACAGGAAGCTGCAAAGCTGAAGAGCTATTTTGTCCTTAAATGTTTCTCCGCATCTCTTGCTTGAACCAGAAAACATTCCCCTTATTAGCCCACCCCTCCTTATACACTGAGTGCCAGAGGGACAACTCTGTTGCCACATTGACTGTGTTTTCTAGCATCAGGGCTGAGGAGTGGTGGGTGGTGGTGGTAGAGTGTAGAAAATCCCTAGGTCCAAGACCTCTGAAAGTCCTAGGCTGCAGAGACCTGGACAGTGAATATATATATATATTTATTGTGTTGTTTTTATCCCCTCCTTCCACCAAGAACTACGGATATATTCCCCACTTCCATTCTGCATCGCTCTTGGGATACTTACATTACACAGAACATTATTGGCCTTTACTACTTTTATTGTACAGGCTATTGCTATTTTTTTTTCCAGTTAAAGAACTGAATCTGCAAACTAAGAGCATGCCTATGGCCTCTTCATAAGTTTCAGGTGGAGGAGGAAAACTAGTCAAGGTTTCCACCCCTGCCTTATCTTGCTGCTCTGTGTATACTAGTTTCTTCCAAAGGCACTTTTACGTGACTAACAGCTTACTTGCAGGAAAATATCTATAAGATTACATCTTAAGACTGAGCACAGAGTTGCTCATATTTGTTTATCTTTCTGTGAAGTGCAAATTATGAATGTCTGGCTTGCTTTGAATCTCATGTAGACATGTTAGTTCTCCCATCTCAACGTCAAAGACAGCTCTTTCTTTGGACCCTAAATCATTTAATCTTCTCATGTGTGCACATTTTAAAAACAAGAACATAAATTATCCAGTTAAGAGTTACCATGTCTGAGCTTGAATTACTTACCTGTCTAATAAAGTCCATGAAATCACTGAGACACTAAAGCAAATCCCATGCTTAAAGGGGATACCTGGGCACATAAATACATTTAGACAGATAAAGTCCGTCTGCTCACAATCTACTTATTTCATCAAATGTGTGTGGAGTAATGCCTAATTTCTATGCCTGTCAGGACTTTGAGCCAGCTAGTAAAGTGTCTACAAGAACACAATGAAACATAAGATATGATTAATTGTTTTCATATTCTATATAAGTGCTTGTGGGTATGTCTCAAGATCTGAAAGGCCAACATAGGTATCACAAGAAAATGTCTGCTGTTGGGGCCTAATTCACCTTAGAAGACACATACCAGTGCACAAAAAAATGGAGTAAAAGTTAGAGGTTAGGCTTGAACTTCCAAATCCAAACCACATAGCATGAAATAGAAGGAAAAAGGTTGTGATTCTCAAAGTACCACCTGCATGAAAAACTCAGGCATCCCGTTTCAAATTACACAAACACAAACCATGGCAACCTCTATAACCTCAAAAAACTATCAGCCAACCCTTTCTAACACAAAGAAACATGTGAAATATACAAGCTTTTGCGCAATAATTGTTGTGTGCCTTCAAGTCATTTCTGACATATGGGGCTGATCTAGACCGGCAAAAAGGGGTGTGTTCATGCCTGCATGAAAGTGTAGCTTTTAGATGACCCACACTGAAAGTTTGGCATGGACGCACTTCTTTTGCATTTTAGTGGGGAAAAGCAGCTTTAAAAAGGACCTGCTTTTCCCAGCTTCTTTTTAAAAAGGGTGTAACAGTGCAGCTGCGTCTAAATGCTGCAGTGCAACTGTGCAGTTTTTTAAAGCTCCCAAACCCCAGCTCCAGCTCTAATCCGAACCCTAGACATGCGCAGTAGGGACTCTGGGATGCTGTAACTGTTATGCAACTGCACATAAAATGTCAATTCATTCATAAAATAAAGAGTTTATTCATAAACTTAAATTGTAACAGATTTAATATTTTTAAGGGGGGGAGGGATGCAGTTTGTTTTATTGATGTAATAGTATTTTAATGTGTAAGCCACCTCAATTGATCTCAATGGAGTGGGGTATAAATAATAACTATTATTATAAAATAAAGGGGTTCATTCATGGTGCACCGATGCAACTGCGCACTTAAAAAAGGGAAGCGAAACCACAATGGTAATTTGACAGATCTTCATAACTGCACAGTTCATGTGTGATGTACCTGCACAACTGCGCAGTTCGCAGCTGGCAACAACAACAACAACAAAATTAAAGGTTCAGTGCGGCCCAAAGCCCCGCTCATTGCCACCCGTGCAGCTGCTCCGCCTGTGTTTCTAGCATCCTGACATCTTCCAATGTAGTTGCTGAGCAACAGAAAAGACTTCAGATAAGTTGTCTTCACACCCCCTCAGTGTAGCTGCCCTATGCCTTTTTATTACACACCTGGGGCTTGCAGTGTAGCTGCTAAGCATTAAGGAAAAGGCAACTTCATGTCTCCCTTTCCTGCCAGTCTAGAAAGCCCCATGGTGACCCTAAGGCAAACCTATTGCAGGGTTTTCTAAAGCTGAGATTTGCCTAAGTGAATTGAAACCTGGTCTCCAGATTTGTAGTCCAATGCTCAAACCACCATACCATGCTGGCAATACATCAATAGAAATAGGCACATACATGTCCAGGCAGCATTAACAAATCCAAAGCAAATTAACAAATGAAGTAGCCCTAAAAAGACACAAAAAATATAGGGAAACCTATGTTTCAGAAATAACATTAAGCCTTCCCTCAACCACCAGCCCTTCAAATACCAGGTAAAACACTGAGAGGACCAAAGACGGAATGTCCAGATGGTCAAAGGTATTTTTTACCACATGGGAGAATAACATGAGATAAATATACTTGTAAATGGTTCAAATAAAGTAGGACAAAGCCCATGAAGACTTGTGTGTGTGTGTGTGTGTGTGTATGTACATGTGTGAACTTGTTTCCTAAAGCACAAGTCCACAGTCTACTGGTAAAGCAAGTGTTCTTCTCATAGCATATCACCATCTCTCCCTGCTGCTGCTCATATATTGAGTATTATGTATTACTTTCTCATAGAATCATAGAGTTGGAAGAGACCTCAAGGGCCATCCAGTCCAACCCCCTCCCATGCAGGAACTCTCCATCAAAGCATCTCCGACAGATGGCCATCCTCCTAATGTTGAGGTGGAATCTCTTTTCCTGCAGTTTACATCCATTGTTTCGGGTCCTAGTCTCTGGAGCAGCAGAAAACAAGCTTGCTCCCTCCTCAATATGACATCCCTTCAAATATTTGAACAGGGCTATCATATCACCTCTTAACCTTCTCTTCTCCAGGCTAAACATCCCCAGCTCCCTAAGTCACTCCTCATAGGGCAGGTTGGTACCTCAAATTATTATAGCTGATAGATGGACCAAGACAGATTTAAGATCTAAGGAAACAAACAACATAACCCTTTATGGAGATAGGGGTGGGGTTGCTGTTGTTGTTGTGTGCCTTCATGTCATTTCCAAGGCCCTAAGGCAAACTACCTATCACAGAGGTGGGATAAAAGAAGCTTATTGTCCACTCAGCTGCAACCCCATTTTAACAGTCATATTGCCATCTGCTTGGTGGGCATCTTGCTAGTTCAAGAAATAAAATACAAATGTCTGTGGTGATGCTGGCTTTGACATATGCGAGGGCTGCTCCCCATTATGTGCTCCCGTGACTAAGGAGAACATATTCCACAGCATTTTAGTTTGCCTTTTGTACACTCTGACTTCTCTTTAAAATGTAAAGAGGATTAAAGCCCAAATCCTGTTAAAATTATCCTTTTTAGCCTGAATCTATGTTCTATTAATTTAACCACCCTAAAATGTTCTGTGATATGTGTCATGTTTCTAAACTTGGTAAAGGGAGATGGTCCCTCAGGCTTCCATGGAAATTATGTTTATAGTATGAGATCGCTGTTTGCCCCTCATTGCTGTAAGCAGCACAGCATCCTCATGCGTACGTTTCCCCTGACAAAAGTGGATACATCATTTAAGTCATTACAGGTCTGCTGCTCATTTGTTACAGTAAACTATACCATCTCTGCTAGGAGGCCAGAGAAAGACTGTAGTCGCGAGTATACATCTTTCTGGGCTAACTCAATTCAAAGCAGCAGCACGCCAGGGTAAAGTATTACTTAATTTATACTGTAATGTTCAACATTGATTCTGTTTGGGAAAATGAAGCCCAACACATTCAGAGAACCCACATCATTAAGCTTTAATAATTTAGGCCTAGTTAATGCAATAATGAATTTACTGACACCTAAAAGTGCAGTCTTAGTGCTTGTGTTTTTAGAAATACTTATTCTGGAACCTGGCTTTCAAGACAGAAAATATTTGTTGTGAGATTGCCCCCACTTCTCATACTTTTTTTCTCATGTGGGGAAGGACTATGTTTTAGATGCATTTGCTACTTCCTGTTATACAGTGGCTTTCTAACTGTACTGTGTGACTTTTATCCATATGAACTAGTATTGGAAGACTATTGATTCTTACTGACATAATCCTGAATCTCCTTATTTTCAAACCCTTGTCTATACCTCACCAGCATTTCTCTCTCTATACCCCACTGACACCTAAAACTAGTAACGGTTGTTGCACCTATTTCCAAATATGTCAGCACAAGGCTTTTCTCCCATCGTCCCATTTACACTTTTCCATTATTGCAAGAGACACCCTCCTGCCACACAGATATATCTGTACCTTTGTGTACATGAAATGAAACTATATTCATTTTTACCCATATCACCTATATAGAACCAACTCTGTCTGTGTCTGTATACCTGCATTGGTTTCTTTGTCACACCAGCATGAGATAGAATGTTTGGAACTGTCTGATTTAATATATATTCAAATGCTGATTAGTTAGTTTTATTGTTGCTGTATTTACTGTAGTAGCATGTCAGCATTGTGAGAGGAAGAAATTATAAGGGAGAGAAAGTCTTCAATGTTAGCTGGAAAGAAAGGTTGTGAACTAGTGAGCCTGAACATTGTATGGCATTTCCTTCCAGGGTATTCTTCTGCTTGGCATATTGACTGAAACCCAAGCTATTTAGGCTGTACTGAATGAATGGCAAATCCATTTAGATACGTATGTGCATATGTGTGTATATATATGCACTTGTTTCATGCACAATGCTTTCCCTGCCTGCTTCTGACCTTCCAATATTACTGTCTTGATTTCAGACATTTTTAGTTGTACCTTTGGGTGCCATATATCAATCAAGATTCTATTGAAACGACTGAAATAATGAGTATCCTCCATATGTCTAAATGTGTCAGGGAACACTAGCAGCTGAGAGACTAGGGAGATCAGCGGTTTGAAATGGTGCTTGGCAGCTGGATTCAATAGCTTAAAGCCAATTCTTAGCCCCACTGAATCAACAGGAACTATAGAAGTCAACACTTATTGATGGAATGGGCCTACTCTTAGTGGATTTAGGCAAATGTCTGTTTTATTATGTTGTAAGTTTCTATAAGGACTTGATTAGAGCTTCTACCATGCCCTCGTTTAGAGCTGAAGAAACTACAGTAATCATTAAAAGTTTCAGTATTTTAAATGGCAATTATTAAAACTGTTTTACCAAGGAACAGAATAGTGGTTATTTTTAAAGAACAGATTGTTGGTCAAAAGCCATTGTGCATGGATTATCTAATACAATCTATCCAGTTTCCCTGTGTGCCTCTCTTTTCTTTTTTTCAAGAAATGGATTGTCATGATGCATTGTAATGTGATGCATTTTATTCTGTTTTTTTTTTTAATTAAGTGATCAGTTTTAATATTGTAATAGTTTAATTCTGTTTTAATGGTCACTTTTGCATGTGTTTAATTGTACTTTGCTTTTAAATTGTAAGCAGCATTGAGTCTCATTTTTTTGGGAGGGGAATGGGATAATAATAATAATAATAATAATAATAATAATATAATAGCAATAATTTATATTTTTTCATATGAACAAAACTGATACTAAAAAAAAAAATCACTCTTGCAGAGATCCCACACATTACCTCCTCCCCACTCCTCCCAAACTTACATTGCAGATCTCTGCAGGAGTGAGCAAATGAATGATGGGAGGATTGGGAAAGAGAGAGTGCATGAGATCTCATCACAAGTGAGCAAGTAAATGATGAGGGGAAAGATTGGAAGGGGGGTAAGAAAATCTGTGTGTTCCATTGAAAAAATAAAGATTACACAGTGCTGTTTGGGTGGGGGAGGATGGCGGGAAGCATAAAAAATAGTAAAAACAAATGCAAAACTAAATCTGGGGGGAGGAAGAGGGAGAGGTAGCGCAATCCAATCCCTCACTAGTGATCTCATGGCTGAACATATAGTGCAGTAGAAAAACATAGTGACACACACCAGGTTTGATGGATCCAACCAGTCTCACCCACCAAAAACTCCTCTCATTTCCTGCCCCACACTGAAGTTGATATGAAGTACGGTCCACAAAATGTGTGACTATCTACATTTTCACTCAGATCTGGAATAAATCTCAATTTTTTTTCTCTCTTCAGATTAAAGCCTTGAAGTCCTGCATAGGCTTCAGTCTGAATTGTCCCATACATCGTCTGACTGCTCGCTTTGAAAACAAACAGAGGGGCGAAAGAGATGGGCAGGAAAACGTGGTTTGAAGCTGCCTTTTTTGAAGACACATTGAAACCCCACCAACCCCACCACTGGCTCCCAAGGCAGCTGGAGTGCTCATGTCATGACCACATGATATGGCTTCAAGCCAGGAAAAAGCTGCTTCTTTTTGGAACAATTTTTATGTGAATAAGGCGCCTAGAGGGCACTTTGCTGCTGGCTTCAAGGCATGTGTCATCTAAATGCCACACCTTCCAGTCAGCCTGAAAGCACCTCTTTTTGCCTGTCTGTTTAGCCCCAGAGATCATTTTATTTGGCCCATGTAGACGTGCCCTGTGAGAGAGTGGTGTTAACAGGGTTACTGCGGGGTCACTGTGTATCAGAAACATGCAAAGTGAGGCCAATTTCCCCTCCTATCAGTTTAGATGCTCCCTAAGATTCCTTGTGACACGTCTTCTTCCTTTGAAAATTAAATGATCCAAAAGAGTATCTTGCTGTTTTGTTATGACTAGAAGAGTCCTAACAAAAGGCCCAGGAACAAAAGCGGCCCAGGGATACTCATTGCAGATGGGATATTAAAGATATTAAGAATCTTGCTGATTCCTTGCATTCAGTTATATTTGCAGCATCTCTATTCCATGCCTCTTCCCTACCAAGTCCCATATGAATTGCTTCAGGAGTTTTGAGGTGGTTATAAGCAGAGACGATGGCAGGAAATGTCTAGCTGACAAGACACAAACCTCCTGTTTTCAATAATCTTCATGATGAAATGTCTGTGGACTTCAGTGTCAAGGGAAGGGTGTTAGATAAAAGGTGAGTTCCAGCACCTTAAGTGCTGTATAAATTTTATAGGTTCAACATCTTTCTTGAAACCCTGAGAAAGCTTCAAAATGATGCTCAGAGTAGAAAAATTGTATTGGAAAATATAGTATGGTCAGTGCACCATTTTGATGGTACATACATTTCTGTTCCATTTGAATAAATTAGTTACTCAAAAAACACTGATTTATTTTTAAAAGTCAATATGATTTGAATATATGAATTATCATAACAAGTGGATAGGAAATTGCTTTCTTAATTTTTTGCCACCTTGAGACTGCCTCTGTTTTTTATGCAACATTTCTCTTGCTTAGATCTTTATTCTGCCTGAGACTTGGATATCTGCTTGAATAGCTGCTCTTTTAATATGCTTTATTGGGAAACATCACCACTTGGACTCCATTTCTCTTGGACTCTTTCATGGCTGATTTTGGATTCCATCTTTTGCGGTTTGCTTGTTCTATACATTTGTGTGGGCCACCCAAAAGGTCTGGGTCAATAAGACTGAAACTTGAAACAAGTTGCTGGACATTCCAGTTATATCTTGAAGAGTCCTCCAGATATCCTCCCAACTATAATGACTTTGTTTAAAACCTGCAATATTTAAGTGAGATCCACAGTTTCTACACTGCAGTCCAACAGTAGTGAAAAAAATTATTATACAGTAAAAGTAAAGTACAATAAATAATTAAATAACCCACACTGAATTTTTATGGTTTAACATCTAGCCATCTATAGTTAAGGACCCTGAGGTGGGGGACAAAAATCAACTTACACACACACACATTTTCTCCTACCTTATATAGGCTATTGGACATTTCTCTTTTACATGGCTCATTGATAGATAGAAAATGCATTCACAAGCCTTGGTAAAAATAAAGGTCCAATATAATTTAAAGCCTTGTGTCTCATTTCTCCTCTCTGCCACTCTTCCACCTTCATTTTCTACCTTGGATTTTTTTTTTAAAAAAAACCAACACTACTTTGGATTTGGAGAAATAATAAAGTTGAGGGGCTGAGATGACTCTTCGGCATGGTTGCCGAAGTATCACAATGCAAAATGTCACCTTTATTGAATGAATGAGTTGGGCCAACATGTTGTAGTATTGCTCCCATCTGCTCCCTGTGGGTTCTGTTAAAGATCTGCTATTCTAAAGTAGAGCTTCCTATGCCTATTCAAACTTGCTACTCCTATAAATATAGCACTAACTTCCTAGCCTGCCAAAGAAGGTATCTGTGGTCTGGCTCAAGCAGCTGAAAGGAATGTATACCATGTCTTATATAACATAATGTTATTTCTAAAAGTACAGTCATAATGTTCCTTGGCACCAGCCAACAAATTAGTACTTTTGGCATGGAACCATATTTCATTAAATGGTAATATTGGAGGTGGGTGTATGTAGTCACTACCATTTAAGATGAATTGCAAATGTCTGGCCAAGAGCCATTTGCTCCAAACTACAGATGTGATCCTCTTCTGCAGCACTATAACATAACCGAGGCAGGCAAACCCTTTAGATTAAAGGAAGCTTTTGGATACAAGAGCTGCACACACAACTTGTACATTATTGTAACCTTGTGCAGTTTAGCTCCTGGTAGAATTCTTAGAGCTCACAGCTTCCTGACCTAGATGAACTACTGTAAAAAGGTTGGTTCTGAGAGACAGAAATGCTCTGAGTAGACGGCAAGGATTTTTTTTTAAAGGAGACAAAAGGACCCCTAAGGGGCAGCCTCCAGCTGCCCCTTTCCTAGATGGATCAGGGCCATGGCAACCTCATGCTGAGTCCCTGATCTGGCCTTTTGGGGTGCAAAAAGGAGCTGCAAAAAATCTCTCCTTTTTTACCATGGCTATACGGTGCTCCTTTGGTGCTGCTGCATTGTAAGGACCCAGCACCAGAGGCACGCCATGATGCCACATACTCTGTAGAGTGGTGTGTGGCATCAGGGCATGGTGGGGAGGGGGAGTCAGGCATGTTTCATGAGGATGCTACACTCAGACTCTGCCCCCATGCCGGCCTTTCAGGCCAGTGTGTACAGGGCCAAAGCTGGCACCGATACAAGCCATGGAGCTCACAGATATTCTAGAAGTGAATAAGTGGCACCTAGTATATTGTATCATCTGACTTGAACTGATTTCTTTAGATTTAATGTCAATATGTATTTTGTAATACATATTTATTTTGTTAGGTTGTAGATGTATATATCCACTGATTTGGAAGTAAGCTCCATTGATATCAATAGCAAATAATAATAATAATAATAATAATAATAATAATAATAATTTGTATTACTTCTTTTCCAGTGGGAATCAAAGCGGATTACAGCAGTCAAACAGCTTTATTTATATACCACTTCATACCGCCTAAGCAGTGTCTGAGCGGTTTACAACTGTAAGCTGCTTGCCCCCCAACAATCTGGGTACTCATTTTAGCGACCTCGGAAGGATGCAAGCCTGAGTCGAGCTTGAGCCCTTTTTTTCTGGTCTTGAACTCGCCACCTTATGGTATTGAGTGAGTGGCTGCAGTACAGGCATTTAACCACTGCGCCACCAGGGCTCTATACATTTCTATTCCACTTACCGATGCACTAAGCAGTTAACAAAGTGTAAGCTAATTGCCCCCAACAAGCTGGGTACTCATTTTAACAGCCTATGGAAGGATGCCAGGCTGAGTCGACCTGGAGCCCCTGGCTGGGTCTAGAAAAAAAACATGCATGGGATTGCCTTGAATGCCATTACTTGTTAAAACTATCAATTGTCAACTCAGATGTCATACTCTGACATAAAACACATATTGTTACTAGGTGTGATCTCAGAATACATATATGAACTCATACATGTTCTGAGTAAACATGCCTGTAAGGGATCTTTTGAATGCTGCAGTAGTATCTCTTAGACAGATGAAAGTCAATAACACATATGCAATGTGTGGAATATTATTGAATGCCCAAGAATCAAAACATACACAATGATAGAACTGGGGAACAAATGAGGAACAATTAATGGATAAATAAATAATACAGTGCTTCCAGAATTGCAAAATATTAACTTCAACAAGCAAAAACCATTGACCTTAGAGGATATGGAGTGAAGTAATACAGTGGGCCCTTAGTATCCACTGTGATTTGGTTACAGGATCCCTATGGATGCCCAAATCTGTTGATATTCAGGTCCCATTAAATACAATAGTGTAGTAAAATAGTGTCCCTTGTATAAAATGGCAAAATCAAAGTTTGCTTTTGGGATATATATATATATTGCATATGGGATATTTTCATGGCTATGGAGGGCTGACTGTAAGAAACTTAGGTGATGCTACAAAGAGAGGTTCATAGGGTGGGAGTGGTTGGGTGTGTGGGCAATAATGGTCTTTCCTTCAGCCAGACATGCACACTGGAGAAATAGGGGAGTAGGAGGAAGCATATTTAGGAGTGACAGAAATTTCCTCTTCTAAGACTCATTAGATTTTTCTGAGAAGGAATTGGACAAGATTGCCCCTCTATGGGAAGCTAAAAAATAGAATGGAAAGGTAAAATAGCCACAGTCCTCTGGGACAGAAGAATAAAAAAGAGAAAAAGTATTTAATCATGTCAGAATGTAGGTTTAGTATAGTGATGGAAGAAGCAAGTGGATTCTCCCCCAAGAAATAATTACCTTTGATGTCTGGGGGCTTTTTCTATGGTTTTTTTTTGGGGGGGGGGGTGTTTAAAGTACACTTAAGATTTGCTCAAGCTTGCACATCTCACAATCTTGCACTGTCTCAAGATATTTCATGATTTTTCTGACTAAGGTTCACGTAGGGCTTGTCTACACCAGGGTTGGATGTGGGGTGGAGTGGGGACACATCAAACCACCCTGAAGTTGGTGTTGGCAGTCTTCATGACACAACAGTATCTGGGGGGGATACTGTGGTTTTGGGCCTGTACACCATCTTTTCCCCAGAAACCTCAGAATGACCTCAGGTTCTTTGGCATGTGGACAGCTGGATCAAATCTGATTTGGCCTGATCCACTGTCTACATGCCAAGAACCACGCCATCTCCCTTGCCCACACTGAATAGCGCAGGGAAAGGGATGGCCTGTTTTTGAAGCTGTTTCCACCACTTCTGTCAGGAGCTCTGTTTAAAGCCTGCCTGGTACAGCTTCTGTTGAGGATAGAAACAGGTACCCAGACATGTGATCAACAAGGAGTCTGGGTGCACTATTCTGTCCTCAGCATAACGGACAGTGTACTGGGTAGGACTGTGGAAGGAGCTGCTTGTGTTACCCCAGGACCAGGCCTGGAATAACACAACTGGTTAGGAGTAGCCAGGATCTAGAAGGCACCCACCATGATGGGATTTGCTGGGGCCCCAGCAATAATCCTTTTTCTCTACAGAGGTCAGTGAGAGGATCATGGCCAAAAGTGATTGTTTGAAATTACCTGTGACAAGGGAACACTGCCAAATCCCTTTGTCCAGCGTGCTTACAGCACTTACCCAATTATTTGCCTCTAGTCTTTTATAGTCTTTTTATAATTTTCCTTCAGGCTAACCTGAGGGAGGTTTCTGTTCAACCATTTCTTCAATCTTTCTGTCTCTGACTGGACAAAGATTCCAGCGATGGTCATGTAGCATATGCATATGTCCTGACAGCATTATTGTACAAATACAGCCAACTTATCTATTAAATATTTGATTGAAATGTTTGAAATTTCCAAGGATTTTGGAAAATACTGGAGAAAAGTGCAAAGGGGAGAATTAGTGGGAGGAAAATTATTGCAGATATATTTGAAATGAACATTCACTTTTAGAAAATAACAAATTTTTCCCAGTACAAAAACCAAAACCAAAACTCTGTGCTTTGAATGCCCAGAAAGTGTAATAACTTCCCAAAAGAAGTGCCCCATTGTGAGGCGGATTGATGTGGACAGACCTCTAGATCTCTGTTGTTTCTGAGAAGCAAGAGGAGCAATGCTGAAAGGAGATCTATCTCTCTGTATTGTCTTGACTCTAGTGTTTAGTCAAATGTTTGTCTGAAAAACTGATACTGGAAAATCATGCTCTATTTACTGTCAGGGATGGTGTGGGAGAGACATTGTTGCTTTTGCTGTGTTAGGGCACTCATTCCTTTATCACCTCTGTTTAACAGGTGTTGTAAGGGTTTTTTTTTTAAATTTGTACTTCAAAAAACTGCAAAATCTGTTTAGCCAGAGAACTGTGGAACAAAAAATAAAACTAAAATAAATAAATACACAAGCACGCTATATAGATATCATTGTTTTTATACCATGTTGCTTTCATCATTGGCCTCTAGGCACCTATGTTGAAACAAGCTTGGTTCTGACCTTGCTGCTGCAGATAGGTATTTCATGGAATACCAAATGCAGAATGAGAGCATCTGGGCTACTGTGGAGATCAGTTTTTGCAACTGGCAGCTTCCTGGCGACTACTTAAAAGCATAGCTTGGGACACATTTCTGGAACTAATCTACCTGCCATTCACATATGCTCAATTTCAAAAGTCAGAATGATTAATTTATTTGCTATACATGAGTCCAACATGCTTTTCATGACGTTACCTGATATAACCATAATTACCAAGTCAGAATAGCAAATGCATTCTAATTCTATTTAAAAATAATAATAATTGGTGACATTGCCACTGGGAACCATTGATTTCTGCTGTTGGTTTGCTCCTGAGTGTTTCCACTTCAATGAATTATAGGAATAGGGCTATTGGGACTCCATCCTCTGCATGCTCATATGGTACAGTATGTATGTGCAGAGAATTGCTTATGATAGACAATGCTTATATCTCATTCAAAGAAAAGCAACACTGCTGCTCTGTCAGCTCCTAGTTAATTTTTATGCTTCCAAACAAGATAGCACAGCAGAATAGATGTGGTGGCTAAAATATCCTCACTGTTAGGAATTTCCACTCTTGCAAACCAGAGAGAGCCACTCTGATGCCAACTGGATGTGTACAATGCACTACCCCCCCCCCCCAATTCATGAGTCATCTAGAAAATATATCTAGTAATAATATTTATATCCAGAAGTCCAGGCACCCCATTCCCCTTTGGGAAGTAGGCAGCTTATATATTGTCACAAGGCATCATCTAGGCATATTCAAAGCCATAGCTGCGTTAATCCCTATCACTATGCAAAGGCACTTTATGACACATTTGAGACTAAGAGAAAGAACTTTGTAGAATAAACTTTCTTTTTTTTACAAATAATTATTTTTATTAGACATTTTAATTTTTTTTAAAAAAATCATCAACCATTAGCCTAATCATACAATCACAACTTTACATCAATACAAACACATATTTTCAAACAAACATACCTCTCTATATATTGTTTTACAATCTTTATTTGAGGGCAAGGAAATTTCTAATTAACAATTTGTAAGCTGCTCTGATAGCCTTTTGGCTGAAGAGCGGGGTATAAATAAATAAATAAATAAATAAATAAATAAACAATTTAATGTATTTAACGATGGTGGCCTTCGACTATTCTTCACCTCCTATAACCCTCCACTTCAAACCATCCTTTACCCCTCTCTTGTTATCTACCACTCTTCCTTCCTTCACTTCCCTTAGATTTCTTGACTTTCATTACTTTCTTTTCCTTCTTTCTTTCCACCTCCTCTTTCTTTTTGTTTCTCAATCTTTCTTCTTACTTTTTTTTATTTCTCTGTCTTTCTTAACCTTATCTAACTTCATAATCCCTTCACTCACCATCAGTTCATTTACTCTTACCTTCTAACACTTTCTTATTTCCTCTACATTCATTCCTTACTTCCTTTCCACCATCTGCCAATTTGTCTTTTTCTTCTGTTGTTGACTTTCTGTTGTTAATATGTTTGTGTTCACCACATCAACTCAAATTACAATATTCCCAAATCCAGTTCCTGTTGATCTCACTTATATAGTTTATTGTCTTACATATCTTGGAAGTTTACAATCATGAGGTGTTTTTTTTTTTAATTTTTCAATCGTATTCCCTATTTATCTAAACTCTGTGCTTTTGTAGAATAAACTTTCAAAGATTGATACATCGGATGAAGTAGACTCAGTCTACAAAAGTTTATACTACAAACTTCTTTTGCTCGGTCATAAATGTGTTGTAAGATCCCTTTGTGCACTGTGCCAAGAGCATTAAAGGTAACAACCTTAGTATACCTCTACTAATTAGTTTCCAGTATACATGTCTCTTGAGAAGTTTAGCCATGTAAATACATCCATGTATTAATCCATGGATATATACATGATATATATGTCATGTCCTGTTTGTTGGTCTTAGCCATGCCCTCTGTGATTCTGCACCAGTTAGAATACATTCTGTCTTTGTTCATCCTATATTTCATCCTTAAGTTCTCTTTCTCTCTCTCTCCTCCATGTTTGAGCCTCTCACCATGAGATGTTATGAAATGCTGAATATTTCTAAGTAAACCTAATTCATAATCTGTGACAAAGAAGGCTAAGGCTGTGAAGTCGAAGGCTTCCATGGCCAGCATCCATAGATTTTTTGTGGGTTTTTTTGGGCTAGCTGGCCATGTTCTAGAAAAGTTTCTTCCTGACGTTTTGCCCGCACCTGTGGCTCACATCTTCAGAGAATGCTTGCCTGGAAAAGGGTTGGGTATATATATCCTGTGTGGCCCTGGGAAGGGAGGAGTCATTTGCATGTGTATTGTTCTGTTGCTAATGGCAGGCCTCAAGTTGGGAGGATATGCAAAAGAGGATTAATGCCTGCTTAATTAGTGCTCATTGTCTTTTGGGAAATTGCTGACCCTGGGAGATTTCTCTTGCAACAAATGCAAATTATGTTTTTCTCTTTTTGTTGTTGTCCTCTATCCCTCTTAACCGATTGTTGTATTATTTGTCTTTATCTTTTCGCACCAGTCATTGAGCTGTAGCATTCATGGTTCTGAGTTTGTTCCTGTCTCCCCTTTGTTTTGCTACTCTTCTTTCTTTTATTGCTTGTAGCATTCTATCTATCATCCATGGTTTGTTCTCTTTCTTTTGAATACTGTAAGCATCTGTCTATATTCTTCTTTTATAGTTTTGGACCATAGTTGTTCTGGTCCACAGTCTATTGTGCTTAGTAGAGCAAATCTGTTCCTTATTTTGTCAATAAATTCGGTTGAAATATTGTTTAGGTCAAATTTTGGTATGATGACTGGTTTTGTTACATCTAGAGTCTTTCCAGCTTCTCCTGACTATACACCAGATGCCGCTCCATAGTTGCCAAGAATAATTAATTTTAGATATTGTATTGTTTGTTATGGTTATCCTGTTTTTAATTCATGCTAATTTAATCCTATTTTAAGGGGCGGGAGGTAGGGATTGGGTCGCAATAATTTTTTAATCTGTATCGTTTTAACTTTGCTGTACCCTGCCCTGATTGCTCGTTCAGAGGGACGGGCAATAAATAAAAATTATTATTATTATTATTATTATTATTATTATTATTATTATTTTGTTCTCTTTGTAAGTTTTACTCTTATTTTTGATGCAAGTAATTTGTGATCAGTACCACAGTCAGTACTTGGTCTAGTCTTGGCCACCAAAATGCAGCTTCTGCATCTTTGCTTCTTATATATTATATAAGAATTATATAATCTATTTGATTTTTGTTCTGTCCATTTGCTGATGTCAATGTATATAGCCTCCTCTTTGGTTGTATGAAAAAGGTTTTTGTTGGCTTCACAAAAATCTATCAGACGCTCATCTGCTTAATTTCTTCTACCTAATCCAAATTTGCCTACTGTTTTTGATTCCTCTTTGCTTCCAACTGGTATCATGTCTAGGTTGACTCAAAGAGAGCCAGGAAGGAGCCACACAACACAAATCTAGCTTAGTTGAATGTTTAGTCATGTCACTGGGCAGAGGATACCTAAATTGTGAAGTCAAAGGCTTTCATGGCCGGCATCCATAGTTTTTTGTGGAGCTTTCGGGCTATATGGCCATGTTTTAGAAGAGTTCCTTTCTGACGTTTCGCCAGCATCTGTGGCTGGCATCTTCAGAGAAATGCTGGGGAAACGTCAGAAAGGAACTCTTCTAGAACATGGCCACATAGCCTGAAAGCTCCACAAAAAACTATGGATACCTAAATTGTCAGGCTAGTGCTCCCTGTTTTCTTCCATTTAACCAATGTTGGGTAGTCACTCTGACACCAGTGGGATAGCAAATCTGTTCCTGGTTTTACTCTGAACTTTAAAGGAGTTATCCAAGATGCTAAACACTCTGCTCAAGATAATGTTGTTGTCATTTGCCATTGCATTTTATAACGTCAGCTGGTTGATCACAAAAGATACTGTCATATAGGCCTGATAAATCCTAATTGAGTCTCATTGGATCCCAATGCAGCATTTACAGTCTCATACTACTGGACTAGGACACTGAGAGACATACCCCATTCAGCCATGGAAACCCACTAACCTTGGGCACATCACATCCTCTGAACCTCAAAGGAAGGCAAAGGCAAACTCTCTCTGAACAAATCTTGCCAAGAAAATCCCTTGGGGTGAGAGGAGAGCTTGGCCCAGACATCTCCTAAAATGGTTGTTGCAAGGATAACTGAAGCTATCTCCTTGTATGGCAACCTTGGATGAAAGGTGGGATAGAACAATAAAGGAAAATGTGGCTTAGTTTGAAGAGACCATGATTAGAAAAATAGGAAGTATGCCTCAGGCGCTCTTGAGCTGCCACAGAGAACTGGTGTTTAAACTGTTTGGCTTTCAAATGCTGCTTTTGAATAGCCACATGGGGACTGTTTTGTTTAAACCAGTCTTTCAATCCACACTGGATATTAAATATGTGGAATGATTTTAGATGTATTTTATGATTTGGTATATTTGATGTTTTAAACCTCTTGAATAAACCTTTATCAAAAATATGAAAAAGAAAAAGAGATAGCCCTATAAACTCCCCTTATACCCACCTACACCTCAACTCGGCTTCAAAAAATCAGTAGGACAGACAGTTTGCCTCCTTTTTGCTGAGCCATTATAGTTAGTTATTAATAATAATTACTCATATAAAATGGTGTCATAACCCAAAGGACAACTTTTATGGGGATCCTTTTGTGGTATGAAATGCATGACTCGTTTGCAGGCTGGGAGGACAAAGGCAACCCATGACTTTCAAAAGCCTGACTGCATATACCCGAGTGAATTTAAAGTTTTGGGATCCCAAAATGCCAACTTATTTTACCTGTAATTATTATTAATTCTCTTCCATAAATGGGATGGGGAGGAAAACCCCAGGGTAAGAAACTTTGCTTTTATATTAAAAGTCTTGAAAAGCTCCAGGACCTTTGAACAGCTCTTGTTTCTGAACTTTCTTAGACTTGTGTGGCACTCCTTTCGAATGTGTTGTGTAATCCTCCAGTCATTAATTACCTTCATTCATCATGTAGGGCTCCTTTTAACATCCATTAGCATCATATGCCACTCAGGCGTGCTTGTAAGCATTTAAATGTGCTGGTAATCCTTCTGAGTAGGTTTACATTAACTGTAAATTATCTTCTTGACCAGTTGCTTCTCTGTCCTGGAAGGTGCAGTCGTCTTATTTTGTATCTTGCAGCCGTGAGTTTTGGAAACAAGATACACTCCACAGCAGGGAGTGGGCCTCTTTTGCAAAATTTAGGACCAGCAGGTGTTTGAAGATAGATATCAAAGCAGTAGGTTAGCATGCCAAGTCACGCTCTTGACATCTTTCTGAGTCCACAACACTCTGTACTTCACTCTGCACAAGTGTTTGCTTTAAAATGGACAAAGTAGCATTTAAACCCTCGGGGCCTTGAGCTTACATTTGTGCATACTGATGCTGACCTGCTTCTTTCTTTTCTTTTTTCCTTCTATTTCATGTCTTCTGGTTACTGCTTCCCTTTGGAAGGGATTGCTTGTCTGATCTTATCATCAATTTTGTGTCTTTCCAGCAAGGTTATTAAAAAAAAAACACCCTGCAATTTTATTTATTACTCATATTGCAGCTTCCAACTTACCATGAAAAGAAGGTACAAAATTAAGTAAAATAAATTGGGCACAAAATCAGACCACAGCATAGAGCACTGCGGTGGTGTGCTGAACTGGGGTGTGCAAGTTTGAATGGGGAAACCTGCATTCAAAATCCCTCTTAGTTGTAAAGTTCAGTGGGTCAACTGGGCTACAAGCTGCTTGTGGAGTGAAGGGGGTGGGATATATTCCCTCTCTGTTTTGAGGTGAGGCACGTCCACCTGCTTGGTTCACAAACTGTCACTGCATTGCGATAATTGATGTCTCTTTGTCTCGCCTATCACAATGGGGTGTTAGGAGTATTAATGAGGATGGGAAAATGGTATGGATGCTTCCTGAAGGATGGATAGGAAGTAACTTTTTAAAAAAAGATTACATATGAAAGGGAAAAAAGGAGAGGAATAAAGGCAAGGGGAAGTACACACTACACATGATATGAACATAGCTAGGTGCATATATTAATATGTACTGATTATCTTTTCAAAAATACATTTTTTTAAAAACTGGCATCTATAAAATACACATCCACACATAGCTAAAGCATTAAAGTTGCCTGACCACTGGGTAGTAGAAGGTGGGTTTTTATCCTTCCAGGCACAGTAAAAAGCATACAGGCTCCAGCTTTCTGGTCATCCACTCAACTCCATATTTGTTTGTTTAATTTATAGCCTTCCTTTCTCCCAGAGTGGAACTCAAAGAAGACTACAAAGGTTAAAACATGAAAAAGCTTAAAAAGTGGTAGTGAACCAGTTAAAGCACAATTAAGTTGTTATATTAAATGAAAGCTGTTACACTAAAATGCTATTAAGTTTGAAAAAGTGTAAAATCATTTAAAAACTTAATAAGAAAGTTAAAAACATAGCTTACCCCTAAAACTGACTCCCTACGGCCAACTGAACGTGACATTAATCATTAAATGCCTGAAAGTAGAACAGAGTGGGGGCCAGTTTAGCCTCCCATGGAAGAGAATTCAATAATAATAATAATAACAATAATAATAATATTTATTTCTTACCCGCCCTTCTGTAAAACAATCGAGGCAGGGTACAACGGTTAAAAAACAGATAACAGATTAAAATAATTCAAGAATTCCATCCCAACCTCCCACCCCCTAAAATAGGATTAAACTAGTTAAGTTTAAAATTAAATTACTAACAATAGAAATACAACACAACATGATACACAAATAAAAACCGCAATGCTGGCCACAGCATGGGTAGCAACAAAATACAGAGGGGAGGATAGAGAGTTGGGAATTGGCTGAAAAATTTTAGGATCCGGGCAGATTATATGATTTCAGGGAAGGCCTGCCAGAAGAGATGCGTCTTTAAGGCTGTTTTGAAACAGTCTAGTGATGTAATGAGACACATCTCGCCCGGCAGGCCATTCCATAGCCTGGGAGCAGAAACAGAAAAGGCTCTCTGGGAGGTCTGCGCTAACCTAGTCTTCATGGGCTGCAACAGATTCCTCCCAGAAGACCGAAGCATGCAGGGGGGTTCATATGGGGAGAGGCGGTCCCTGAGATAAGATGGACCCAAGCCATGTATGGCTTTAAAGGTTAAAACCAACACCTTGTACTGCACCCAGAAACTAATCGGCAGCCAGTGGAGAGCTTTAAGCACAGGTGTAATGTGCTCTCTCCTAGGTGTTCCGCTAACAAGCCTGGCTGCCATATTTTGAACTAGTTGGAGTTTCCGGGTTAGGCACAAGGGTAGCCCCGTGTAGAGCACATTACAGAAATCCAAACGTGAGGTTACCAAAGTGTGCACCACTGTTTCCAGGTAGGGGCGCAGCTGGCGTATCAGCCGAAGCTGATAACAGGCGCTCCTGACTGCCGCATTCACCTGACTAGTCATGTGAAGCGATGAGTCAAGGAGCACCCCCAGACTGCGAACAGGGTCCTTCGAGGAGAGTGTGACTCCATCTAGGACCAGAAGATGTATTCCCGAACCTAGGAACAGACTCTGAGAAGGTTTTCCTCCCTTGTCCTCACCTGAGCATCCTGTGATGGTTATGGGACCGTGTAAAAACTCTCCAGGAAGCATTTTAAGACTGTGGAAGATTCATACAGTTGGCCCCCCTTACCCACTGATGTTTTATCCAAGATGCAAGCATCCACGGCTTGAAAATATACACAGACACACAATAGGCTAACCTTGATGTTGTCATCTTATATAAGGAACACCATTTCAATATGCCATTGTATTTGATGGGACTTGAGCATCCACAGATTTTGGTATCCGTGGGGGGGTCCAGGAACCAAACCGCAGCAGATACCAAGGGCCCACTGGAAAGGGAAATAATTTAAAAGTGCATGTGCAGTAACAAAAAAAATGTTATCTGAATGGATAGGAGATACATGTAATAATTAATAAATATAAAATGATCATATTCAGTGGGGCAATGTGAATAGTCCTTGGAAATCAGTCATTCAGCTGTAGAAATACACTGTTGGTATAGTTAGCTAGAACTTTATTGCATGAGAGAAGAAAGCTGAAATATACTCAAAGAGTATGTGTTTTACCACATGACGTTGTACCTCTTTCATTTTCTTCCCATGGGAAACAGTCGTAAAAAGCATGTCTTTTGTCAAACAGACTTTTCTAGCTAAAGGTCTGCTTTTACAACCGTCTCCCATGAGAAGAGAACTGAAGCACTAGGACATCATGCAATGAGGCAGAGAAAGCCGCTACTCTCTAGCTCCATTTCCACTTTCTTTTCTCATATGATAAGGCTCCTAGTCCAGCTAGTGTAACATAAGAACATAAGCCTCACCTCTACTGTGGTGACATAAGTTCAAGTCTCACCTCTATAGTGAACTCAGGAGGAGGCACTCTTAAGCAACCTCTTGCGCTTGATGCTTAAATACTGGATAAATACTTGACCCGTTCTTGCTGCTGTTTTTTCTAGTGCACTAGATTCTGCCAAAAGGATTTCAAAGAAGATACAATGATAAATGTGATGATAAGGGTTTTGGGTTATTTTGGGGGATCACAATAGAACAAGAGATTCGGAGGATGATTTTCAACTAGGACCCCAGCTTTATTTTGAATAAAACATAGTTGTGAACTAAACCCCCACTTAAAGCTGATTGTCTTAAATGGGGGAATAATCCTTGTGGCACTAATGGGAGTTCCCCCCCCCCCAAGCTAACAAAAGTATAGGGAACAATTTTCATAGGGATCATAGCTGGGGAGTTAAAGGTTAAGCTTCCCCTTCCCATCTGTTTAACTGCTCTCATTTGCCTCCTATTAAATGTTTTTTTTAAAACCCAACAATACTTCTAATATGCCATGTTTAGCATCATCCTGAGCACTCCTTTAGGAATGAAATGACTGGACAGATGCTATTTGCAGTCTGGTTCAGTCTCTCTTTCTCACACACACACCCCTTGTGTGACTTGTACGGGACAGGAAGAAACATGTGGAATTAGGCAAATTATATTGACAAATCTTTTGAAGGACAGGACACTGGAGACTTTTAAAGAAGACTGGGAACTGTTTATGGTTTACATGAGCAGTAAAGGGGGAATAATGGTAGCATCGGGTTTTGAAGTTTAAATTGAATCATAAAATATTGTGGAAGTCAGAGGATAAATATTGAGCCAGTTTTTAAATTATTTTATCATATTAGGTTGGATTAGATGAAGTAGAATTATTTTGAAATATAACCATTTACCAGAGAGTTGGCAATCATATATTCCCCTAGTATGCCCCCTTCCTTTTGAAGGTATTTTGTTAGTTGTGCAATTTTATTAGAACTAGTTTAGTTTGTTTTGTTTAGGTATGATTGTAATGTATTATATTTTCCTACTAATGTCTGTTCCCTTCTATCTAGTTTTATGCTTTTAAAATTATGTGTTAGCAATAGCAAGTACATTATTGTTGTTAGCCACCCTGATTGTTGCTAGCAATCAAAGGGGCGGAATATAAATAAATTTTTATTATTATATATTTTTATATATTTCTATACTGCTTATCAGTGCACTTAAGCACTCCCTAAGCAGTTTACAAATTGTAAGCTAATTGCCCCCAATAATCTGGGTACTCATTTTAGCGACCTTGGAAGGATGCAAGCCTGAGTTGAGCTTGAGCCCTTTTGCTGGTATTGAACTCACAACCTTATGGTTTGTGAGTGAGTGGCAGCAGTACAAGCATTTAACCACTGTGCCACCAGGGTGTTAATAAAAATATTATAAAACAGGAATTAGGTATAATATGTGAAGATGACTCCCTCCTTCCCCGCATGATGTGCACTTGTTCACCATTCACATATACACACATACACATTTGTAGAAATACTGCTGTTGAGGCAAAAAGGAGGGAAGAGTCATTTCTGTAGCTTTCTGCAATAGAATGGGATACGTAGAAGGTCTAAAGCATTGGCTCCTAGAAGTTTGGGAACCTCTTTTCTGCTATTGTGACACAAGATAAAAATGTCTGTACAGATGTTCTGCTGGCACCTTCTGGATGTGTGTCTCAGCTTCTCAGTAAGCGTGAGTGCCGCATTCCCAACTGTTTCTAGTAGAACTGTGCAACTTGATGAGCTGTGGCTTTCCATTTTGCCGTGTTAGCCAGCAGATTGTTCTGACAAGTAACATGCTTACAATATTCCCAGTTCATCCCCACCCCACAGTATGTAGAAAATATTGCTGGTTCAGCCCCTACCTTCTTTACTGGGGTCTTAAGCTGATCTTCTAGAAGCAACATTAGTTATCCCTTTAACCTCAGAGCTGAAAAGTCTACACAGATGAATTATGATGGTGTCATGATGCTAGCTTTGCAGTCAAAAAGGCCAGGCTGGAGCAGGGGAGCAGGTCAACCATTACCTTAGAAAAAGGGGAAGAAACATATTTGAGTGTTCAACAGATGTCTTGAAGGATTCCTGTTGAGAGGGGGCAACCATTCTGCTTCTCTCAAGGAAAGTCTGAATGGTTATTCCACTATCCCTGGGGGCATATTGAACAGCTCTGGAAGCATTTTCATTTACCTTTAGAGGAAGCTGGAAAATGTTTGACTGATTTTAATGCCCACGTGTTGATTGCCATTATGTGTGCATTTTTGCACACACATCTCAAGTGCCTCGAGTTATTCAGCAAAGAGGTTCAGGAATGTTCAGATATTACCTCAGCCATGAACTCTCAAAATGACTGGGAGGCAATTTTCTCAGCTTCAACACTCACCAGCTATCTGGAGATACAAATGTTGGCCTCCCCTACAGAACTGTTGTAAGGATGACTCTGAAGTGCTTTGAACACACACAACTCTCATGAAAATGCTCTGTTTTAATCAGCCACACTGAATCGGATTCAGAGAAAGGGAGGACATGAATGAAATAATGAATAAATACATGAGAATTTTGGGGAATGTTTTCTAGCCTGCCCATTAATACATTTAAAAAGTGCCCCCATTTGGAGCCTATTTGACCAGGGTGGGAAAGACATACAGCAAACCTATTCTGGCAATAACACTTTCCAACTTTTCTAGCTGGAGCTAAGAACAAAGCCTTTGGGAGAAAGTGCAACTTTTGAGACAATCAAGAAGTCCGTGCTTTGTAGCACCCAATTCATTTTGTTCCCTGGTTACTAACTATAGTACCCAGTCATGCCTTGCATGGCTGAACCATCCATCACGGATTAATCACTGCAAATAGAAATTTCATCAGATCCATTCCAGTGCAGTCCTTTCCATGAAAACAGTCTTCACATTCAAATGAGAACCATCAAATGGTGAGTAATCTCTTGGTGTGCACACTTAGATGAAGTAGCCCTGTGCTAACTGCAAGGTATTTGAAACAATATATACAAACAAATTTTAAGATTGTTTTTAGATTTTAAGTTTTTTTGGCCTGCTGCTATGCCAGTTCAAATTCCATATCAAAGCTTTCCTTATTCAATGTATATCAGAAGAAATGCAAATATATCTCTGTTCATACATTTAAAAAAAGCAATGTGTCAGGTCAACCGAAAATGCTACTCCCTGACATCACATTTTATGAGTAAGAGATTTACTTAAATGGGAAGCATTAAATCAAGAAAGGTCCCTAACTGCAGGTGGAAGTGTCAAAGGTCTTCTTGATGCGCCTTCCTGACAAATCTAGAGTATCAAGAACATTTTTCTCCTTTCCTTTCTGACTCCATTCAGTGCAGCAGCTCTTATTATTTCCTTGACCTACAGTAGATGAGAAGGTGGACCATCAAAAATCAAAGAACAGGATTGCAGATCAACAAAGAGATAAACATGTAAATCACTTCCTCTCAACCAAAGGCCATGCAGTATATATACCCCACTCACTTCCATACCAGCATTTGTTTAAGATGCCAGCCACAAGTGCTGTCAAAATGTCAGGAACAAACTCTTCAAGAACATGGCGATATAGACTGAAGAATCCACAAAAACGAATGGAAGACAATTCTATCAGTGGCTATGAAGCCTAAAAAACCCACAAAAAACTAATGGAAGATATGAAGTCTTTCATGGCCAGCATCCATAGTTCTTTGTGGATTTTTCAGGCTTTCTCTGAGAAGATGCCAGCCACAGATGCTGGTGAAACGTCAGGAATAAACTCTTCTAGAACATGGCCACATAGCCTGAAAAACCCACAAAGAACTATAATGGAAGATACTTCTATCAATGGCTATGAGCCACAACAGCTAAATGGAACTTATAAGTTAAGCAGCAGTTTACCTCTGAATAACAAGAGCTTGGTGCACACAGCTGGGGAGTGTCATTGCCATTGAGTTTTCTGGTAGTATCTTCCCTAAAATCCTGTCAGCTCCCAAGGGCATCTGGTGGTCAAGTCATCTGATAGTTCTAGCCCATCTAAAATTCCATGTCGTATACAGGAAACCAATACTGTACTCAAGGAAAGAAGAATTAAACAAAACACTCATGTCAGCTTCACACGTGACTAACAGTTCAGGAATAAATATTTTTCAAAGAGTACATCCCCTTAAACCAAAAGCGGCTGATTTCTACATAAATGTGTTTAGGATTGTGCTGGAAATGTTAATATTTGGTGAAAAGTACTACATGTGAACATGTAGTACTTTTCACCAAAGATTAACATTTCCTACATGTGAACATGCACCCTGTCTCTTTTTTTCTTTTGGGGTGTAATGAGTATTTTAAAATATGGGAAAGATATATGAGCATGACGCATCTATGAAGATTCTAAATCTACAAAAGTGCTGAATTTTTCCACTTCCAAGGGAGCAGTTGGTATAATCCAGCCTAGTTTGATGTATATCTTGCAAAGGCAAAGCATTGTATTTTCTTGAGCTTATTTGCACCAACAGATGTTTAACAACTAATGTTCCTTTGCTTGGGTTGGACACAAAGTATTATTAGGGCATTACGGGGAAATCTTGAATGTTATATGCACAGTATTCTTCCTGATATCCAGCAGAGGGTGATATTTTACAGTACGTAGTTTTAAAATCTATGAAGAGGGATGGCATTGAATGGAGCCTTTCTTCTTTCCCTAAACAATTAAATAAATACAGAAACAACTATACACATCAATGTGTACAATAGTCTTTGGAATCATGTTTCATAGAATGGAACACAGACACCCATTTAAGTCCAATAAAATCAATGGTTTTGATTTTACAATCAAATCAATTGTATTTAAGCACATTCCTAAACCTTGATTTTGGACAGTGGCAATATTTACATGACAATGCTGGAGAGAAATAGCCAAAAGAGACAGATGACTTGGGGATGGGGATAAAAACTCATGGGAGTTTGTAGCTTCCAAGTTTTAAAAATTATTAATTTATCAGTCAAGTAATAATATGATCCTTAATAAGAGAGACAGATGAAAATAACAAGAGTCAAATGTCTGTTAATAAAAACACAGTAATGGTTGACTATTAACAATATAATTATCATACTCATTCCAGAAACCATTAAGTGGAGTTAATTTTTCACTTTTCTTTAAAAATTACCCTTTTGTCTTTTTTGTTTAAGTTTCATATAAATTGTTTATTTAACGTCAGTACTACTTTCTGTATTTTGCAGTACTAATAAAATATATTAAGTATTCATTTCTTCTCTAAAGATACACAATATTTATTTGTGCATCATACAATAGGTACAAAACACATTCTAAATATCCCATTCCAATACCTTTCATATTCCCTGTTTATATATGATTACAAAATACATTATGATTCAATGATGGTCCTTTTAGAACAGAAGAAAGCTATTAATGAATCATAAGACATTCCATAATAAAATAATATCTTTTTCAGATAACATATGATCTTTCAGTATTTGGAGAGTTATATTCTTAGGGATTTTTTTACTTCAGCCTGTACAAATAAAATCCCATAAAACTAAAATAACTAAACAAAACTGTCTTAATTGATGAGATTTCAGAAATTCTGATTTTGTCCAACATATGATTCCAACACCCACCTAACTGCTGGTCAATAGTCCAACATTTTGCTAAAATGCTGTTAGACCTGAACAATTTTTTGATGTTGCTGAATTCAAATCAGAAATCTGCAAGTCAGCTATTGATCCCAGATATGAATAAACAAATGAGGATAAGTGAACTAGTTCTGCTTCACTCGTAACCATTTTCTTTATGTGAAGGGCCACATTCTGAGCTCGAGAGCCTCCACTATCTGTGAAGTCCCCCTGTTATTTGAAACCCTAGAATATCAATGGTTTTATATAGATATTTATTAGCATGTGAAACACAGTTCTTATGGTTTTCTATATGCTGGAGTCATGTGGCCTTATGATGACACCTTTTGAAAAGCTATGCCAAAATGGTATGTTCCAATCCTTTGTTGGCTGGCTCGCCCAAATGGAAATTATTATGTGTTCATGAAAAGCAAGAGCATCACACCTTTCTAAGTCTTGTCTCCTGATGCATTTAATCCATTAGGGCAGTCGTGTCCTTTCTAAATTGGGTTAAAATCATATCAAAAAGGATCAAACAATTAGTTTCACCCAAGAAAACCTGCAGCTGGATTGCTACCACACATTGTAGTACTTTGACCAAATAACACTGGGTTCTTGAAATTGGGTTAGGCAATTTTTTTAAAAGGGAGGATTTCACAATAGTTTCTTTTGAGAGTTGCTAGAATCACATCTTCCCTAAATGAGATATTTTTAAACCACATTAACTTGTCCCCCTTGCCTTCTTTGGGCTGACTTAATAAAGCCAGGATGGACAAATGTTAAAAGTTCAGGAGGCAGGTCTTTGCTTTACTATTTTATTTTTTTATTTATCACCCTTCTGAAATAACTAATAACCAGAAAACATATCCAGGGCAGCTATGTTGGCCATGTAGCAAGGTACAACTGTGTTGGCCATGTAGCAAAGTACTAGAGCCCCTCTTTCCCAGCCATCAAAATAGCACACCACAATTAAGACAACAATCGGCTCACTTACAATAGCTTCTATTTCTTACCTCCCCAAGACTCTTTTATCCCCTAGGGTTGTGCAATCTGGAAACTATCCTAATAAAACTTGGGGAAAAAAACCCTAAGAGTAATCAGAATTGATTTCAGTATAACTGTGGTATCCCAGCTGGACCAGATACAAATAATTTTATCCAGAAATTGTCTTGAAAATTGGTTACAACAGGCCACTGAGGCTTCTATGATATCATCATACAGAACAGATTATATGAGGCCTCCTCTCATCACTTGGAAAAGTTCTTCTGGACAACATTGAACAGGCATATGTAATGGCGAAGGAGAAGAAAGTTTTCTTTGCTGCAGTCACCACTACCACCACCAAATGGCGTACAGAATGATATTTCTCATAAAGTAAATACACATGGTATAGGCCACATATGTGTCAGATTCACCTGGCTGAAATTCAATGCAGTGAAAATCCATCCAAAATGTTAAGCGCAAACACGTACAGTACAAAGAGATTTAGCCTCCTCAATTCTATTAATAACAGTTACAACAAACAACTGTTGCTATAAATCCAAATGTTCCTTTCCATTAGATGTTTTTCAAGGTTACCTGGAAGTATTCATTGCATATACATCTCATCGTTTTTAGCAAATAGCCCATTTCAAGCAGCTCGTTGCAAGAGTAATATAAGCTCCACTTTATTGCATTCTAAATTTCAGTGGTGAATCAAGAATGAGTCAAGGAATGTGAAGAGTGAGCAAAGATAAGGAAAGACAATTGTAAGCAAGAATAGTTAAACAGACATAATGGTTTATTTTGGGTGGGGATAATGAATGCCTTGGTATAACGCAAGACTTCAGTATCTGCCTGAGGCAAGAACTCAAACCCCATCTCTCCTCCAGTATGGATAAAAAATGAATAAAATAATTGACATATAAACTTTGCTGCCTGAGGTGCTCTATTTTACTTTTTCTTGTGGGAGGGCTGGATCTCAGTCTGAATGGTTGAATGAAAAGATTTCTAGAAGTAGGGTTTGCGTCACTAGCTTTACCATAGAAGGTCCTGAGCCCTTTCTATTTCACCTCCCACCAAATCCTCTTCACCCAGACTCTTAAACATAGGTCAAAGACTAGCTGGATAGATGAAGAGAGAGACTTAAATCATCCTGTTGTGTTCAGAGCCCTTGCTCGAGCCATGTAGATTTCCATTAAAAGAGTTTCAAGGTTGTTGCAGTATTAACAGAAACCTGGGCAGTATTTGTTGCATGTACCTACTATATTTTATAGGAAACAGCCAATTCCAAAGAGCCTCTCCTTTTTTAATTATACCTTAAAATGAAATCCAGGGTTGCCTCCATTTGTTCCAATTGTGGTTTTGCTTTAATCATTGCAAAGGCTTTGTACCCACTGGGACATCCATTCCATTTTCATAGATGCTTCCTTTCATGTTTGGGAGGGAGTGTGAAAGCAAAGATGCCGAAGCAGGGCATATTGCTGAGGTGCAAAGAGCTATAAATTTGCCCTTCTGAGAGGTTCCAATGAATAATGTCTGATTTTTTCCCTTCTATTCTTTCCAGAGATTCTTTAATAACATTCTATAGGAAGGTTTTCTGGATTTGTGCTTTCTGCAGTCTGTTTTAAAATGCCAACTCCACATTTGTGTACACGATACAGTAACCCAAAGTGCCAGATAATTTCTTTCTTTTTATTCCAAGCTCTTGATCCATATCCCCAGAGACTGAAGAGGAATGTGCATCATTGGATAGGTCTCTTCCTTCTAAAGTTTTTATAAGGAACATTGAATCCAGGTTTATGGGCGCTCTGAAGATCTTGTGCTCACTAGTCAGGACAGTTGCTGGAGTTTTTGCTCAGAATTAAGATTTATTTGCAAGACTCATTGCAAGCATATATATTGTGCATAAATACTGTGCATACATGCATATATATTGTGCATAAATACTGTGCACCTACATAGTATTTGCATGGTACTCACAGGGCATCTGGTGCCCAGATCGCTTCCTGCATACTTTCTTTCATTGTGGGGCTCTGTGTTATACCACTGCATCTTCTGTTCCAATGCTTCCTAATGTAAATAATCTCATCATACATTCTGAATCCTACTCACAAATTTCAGGGAAACTGTTGAGGGGAGCATCCCTTTATTATATTATCTTCTTGCCCATTACCCACTGTCTTTTTGAGTTGCCAGGGAGGCTCCAAATCATTTAAACTATGGGCTAAGTCCAATTGTTTGTCCCCAGTCAAAGCAGACCCATTGAAACAATGAACACTTAGTAAATCAATACTTATGTAAATTCTTTTATTTCAGTGGGCCTCCCCTACTTGAGTTTAACAACTGGATTTAGGCCTATGGTATCACAACCATTAGCTTAGCAGTTTGAAAAGGAGTTTTAACAATGCAAGCATATGCCTGACAATGTAAATACCTGTATAAAAAGAACTCCTAAAAATATAGTAAACCCACAACTTTCAGCAGTGCATGGACTGGCCAAATGTGAAAACTGACAGGTTCAGAAGGCAAGTGAAATTGTTTTTAATGAAATTAATAACCCCATATAGATTATATTAGATATAAAATGAATATTTCCAAAGGTGACACTGATATAAAATGCTCGGCTTTACTGACCTATTTGATCAATTGTGCCACTTAGGCTAGATGATCCTCAGTTTATTTGATTGCATTAAACAATTCTTTATTCACACCAATTCCAAAAACAGAGAGAGGGAGCACTTCAGGCATGTGGCCCAAGGGTTAATATGAGAGCCTCAAGTTCTTGCAGTGACATCACAGCCAGCAGCTTTCCTGACTTCTCTCTCCATTCAGTCTGTGCCATCTTTAAATCAAATTATCATTTGGGTACAAAATGGCACTGATGGTTCTGCTGCTGCTGCTCAGCATGGGGGTCATGCAGACGGGGTAAAAGGAGAGGCAAGAGGCTGCTCCTGTCCCAATCTTGCTGGAACTGTGGCAGTTGCATGAGCTTGCTTCCAAAATGGGCTGCTGCCACTGCAGTCCTGAACCAGGCTGCCAGCAGGAGCAGCTTTTTGCCACTCCTTTTTGTGCCAACTCTTCCAGGTTGGTGCACTTTCTGCACACCTTTCAACCACATTCAGGTCATGCACTGTATAAACACAACACCCCCAATGCAGCCCCAAGCTGGAGCTTCTGGCCTGTCTGTTTCGGCCCATGGTAAGACTTTTTGCACGGGGGCATCCATTTCTTTACAGGGATTTATCCTTATGTACAATGGCAGGAGAGTTTCTTGCTGAATAGATTAGATTTGTTTTTCTCGCACTTTCCTGCTTTTACTGGTGTTCCAAACCCTGGATTTTCCCACTTTGACTCATCACAGAGCTCATCTGTACTAGCCAGAATACTCTGGGATGCACCAGGAGTACTCTCAGCTTTGCTTCAGAATACTCCAGATTTTCCTGAAAAAATCAGAGCAAAAGGTGAGTTGTTTTATAGCCATTTAATGGAGGGAAAGAGTGATTTCGGTGTGGAATTTGTCTTCCATCATGAAAAGATCCCACAGTTTAATTGAGGACTTGGTCCTGCATCATCTGGACAGGTCACAGTGGGGATGGAGGAAAACTGGTTTGTCTCATATAGGCATCCCCATAGTGATGTGTTTGTGCTCTGCTCATCTTGAAGAGAAAGAGGTGTTGGGTCCATTCCTAACAAGTGGAGCAAAGGCATTTTGAAAGTTGCTGGGGTAGTGGTGGTGGTATTCTTTCTTTATAAACACATGAAGTAGGAGATTTCCTCTTTCTTAGTTAGTTCTTGGGTTTGGTGGAAATAACTTTCTTGGTTCCACCATCTTTTGGGGCATTCTTTTTCTGAATGTATTTGTAGTAACTCTTATTTTTCACCACTTCTCAGAACTGCTTCTCATCTCCATTTTCTTCTACTTTACCTTGCTTGGCCTATTACTCACTATTTTAATATTCATTATTACTATAGTTTTGCTTCTGATCTGTTTCCTCTTTCTGATGTTTTAGCTTTTTAAAGGAAGAATCTGTAGACAATTTAACCAGTCACATTCTAGACTGGAAATCAGGTGATCCAAGCGAACCATTTCTATGGATCTTATCACACCAGACCAATTTGGATTGAATCTGAAGTGATCTTGGAACTGATTTCTGTGGATTCGGTTGTTACTGAATTCACTGAATTCTGGGGTGACTTTGGATTGGCTTTGGATAGGCTTTGGAATGGCTTCATAGTAACAGCATTCATGTGTGATAATTCAATGCACATTTATTGAATTCTGGGGTGACTTTGGATTGACTTTGGGTTGGCTTTGGAATAGCTTCATAGGTCATTATCAGATGGGAGGAATTTCTCTCAATTTTGAATGGAGCCAATTCGCAATTACGTGAATTCACTAGTTTAGCAAATTTTCATGAATTCTAATTGCGTTCGGAATGCATTCAGAATGACTTCCCATTGCCCGAAATTGCATGAGATACTCTAATATGCAATAACATAAAACTCATGATTGCGTTCGGAATGACTTCCTGTTGCCTGAAATTGCATGAGATACACTCATACACAATAACGTGAAACCCCATGATTGCGTTTGGATGGCCATTGGATTATACTTCCAATTTCCATTGTCTGATAAAGTCCATAGTAACAGCATTCATGTGTGACAATTCAATGGGCATTCATGTGAATTCACTTGGATGGATGTGGAGTGACTTTGGATTGGGGCTGCAAAAACCCTCATTTGATAAGGGCCTATGATACTGCAATCAGGTACTGCCAGTGTATGGACCACTGTAAGTCACATTAATATACATTATCATGTCATAGTTCACAAATCATGTTTTATATCACAGTTTGAATAATTCTATTTTTGCTCTCATCATTCTAGTGATTTTGAAGTCAGATGACAGTTCACAGTCACAAAACCTAAAGCTTAATAATACCCTCTAAAAAGCAGGGAAGAGGGGCCAGAAGAGAAGAGAACAAGCAAAATAAAGTGTCTTGAGGAACCATGGAATATCTGCTCATTTATGCCAAGGCAGGTCTGTAGTGGAGACTCATAAACCAAGGCTACCCATAAAATTAGCACAGCTAGAGACAACCTCCAAAGCAAAAACCTTCAGGAGTAATTACAGAGCTCAACTTCAACTTGATGGAAAGCTTGGTTTGACTTCTTACATGTTTCAAACCAATATTGATTAAACACTTCTTTTTGTATGCTCTTGCCACAGAAATTTTAGAAGAGGATTGCAGGGGATGTATAAAAAATAGTGAACCGTAAAGTATCTGGGGACAACACTTGCAATTTTGGCCAAGAATGGAGATGATTGATGGAGTAACATGTCAGCAATAAGCAGGAACCTCAAACCTCGAGCCATAATTTGCTTGGAGACAGCTCACTAGAATGTACCTTGATCACATCTTGATAACATGTGGCCAGGAAGAAAGAAAACGGAAAGCTGCAATTTTGGCATATGCTAAAATATGTATTCTATCTATTCCAAATTACAGAGCCTAAGCCAAGTTCTCATAATCCTGAACTTTATTATTCATTTCAATACATTTTGGGAAAGAAGACTATACATTCTTTGGGAAAGAATATGAGTTTTATGGACACATATTCCAACCACAAAAATGTAAAATGCATATTAAGCACACATGGTACAATTAAGTGACTGCTAAGCAGTTTTAAGTAGGATTCAACCCAAATGAGGGGTGTTTTCACAACACTTTTGCCCCCTATAAAAAAGAAATCTCCCCCCCCCCCCAGTGGTATCTTTCCTCCTAACTGCTGTGAAAGAGGGGAAGTCTTTTCTTATTTTTCAAAACAATGCTCATTCTGAACAGGCAAGTCTGTAGTTGATGCTTTGCTGTACTGCCTTGTGGTGGCAACAGGATGAGCAGATCATGGAACTACTATAGAGAAGGCAACTACAAGAAGACAAGATGGATGTTCTCTTGACCTGGCGTCCACTGGAGAATGTAGTTGGCTTCCTTGCTCCCCACCCCTGAGATGTATAATCACATTCAGTGATTCTCAACCTTTGGTTCTCCAGATGCTTGGGACTTAGCTTCCCAGAATCCCAACCCATTAGCTATGGTGGCTTGGGTTTCTGAGAGCTGAAGAACAAAAAGTATAGAACTGCTAAACATCCCATACCTAAACCTGATTGACTCTATAGAACTATGGCATCATCACATTCACTACCTAATTGTTTGATTCAGATAATGAAGGTTTGTGTGTGTGTGTGTGTGTAATAGTGCTGAAGCAGCTTGGAAATGGCAGCAGACAGATGAACCAAATGTATGAAAGTTCTTGCTTCTGTGGCTCTGCTAAATGGCTATGGGTATGATGTTACAGAGATGTGGTGAATGAAGAAGCTTTTGATTTGTAGTTGTTTGGGTTCCAAAAAAAACAAAAACCATTCCCAGGGTTTTAACTTTTAGCCTATAGTCACATAGGAAGTAATCTCAGGGAAGAAGTTTGGGTGAGTTAGAGAGAGGTGCCAAAAAGAAAGATTACATTTTAACTGTGATTGTTTTAATTCTGTTGTACCCCGCCTTGATTGTTCTGACAGAGGGGTGGGTGAGAAATAAAAATTATTATTATTACTATTAATTATTATTACATGTACACGGGCTTTCAACTAGTAAGTACCGCATAGTCATCTCCCTTGATGGTAGCAACAAGAGTATACCAGTGAGGAATACAGGAGAGAAAGGAAAGGGAAATCCTATTCCCTGACCTTTACCAGGAGATTGAAATGTGACCAAAGTGAAGGGATTCCACACATCCGGTTTTATATGAGATGTCGTGTATTTGAGAGCTTGGAGTCTGATCCTGTAGAGTATCCCCCAAATCCTATATCTTCTGAACTCTTCTTACGATCAAGCACCTGCAGCACTCCCAACAGACCAACCACTGAGCATTTGGTACACAGCACTCGGGCCTTACCAAATACCTGCCACTGGTTTTAAAAAAGCATTCTCAAAAAGTGACCCTGCATCTGGCACAGTTAGAAGAGCATAAGAAGAACCATGCTGGGTTATGCCAAAGCCCTGTTCAGTCTAGCATTCTCTCAATAAACTGGCCAACCTGATTTCCATAAGGTGCCTGTGTAAAACATCCTAGCAGCTGGTGTTCAGAAGAGAATTTTGATACTGGAATTATTACCCAGGCATGATGACTAGCCTTATGCTCCATGCATTTGCCTCATCATCTTTTATAGCCATCCAAATTGGTGTCCATCACAACAGGTGACAGTACCAAATTCCATAGTTTAATAACACGCTGTCTGAAGAAGGACTTTCTTGCTTGCCCTTTTTTATAAGCTAAAGTGCTTCCCCAAATTGTTAGCTTTCCATACATAAGAAGCATCACAAGTTGTAACCTTTCCTCATAGTTGTTTTTGTCTGGAGCCTTTCAGTTTACATAACATCAGGATTAAGAAGGTTTCAAGCAGATCTTTACATTAATAATATTTTCCCTAGAGTATTGTTACCAGTTATGTGTCAGTAAAGCTTCCCACATACCACAAGGAAGGAAATATGATAGAGGGAGAGAAACAGAAAGGGAGAGAGAGAGACTGGCTCCAGAATGGCAACACAATAAGACCTAAATGCCAGGAAATTTATTGGACCTGGAGTCCCTTCTCTTTTTGGAAAAAAAATGGATGAAACATTTTATAGCTCCTGATAATTTCTACTGAAAGGCAAAGAGGCAAAGGTGTAAAATGGTGCTTTTCTCTCCCATCAAGCTGTACAGAACAAAAGAATAAATTTTCCTTTTTTCATGTAAAACTGTAGGTGACTTTGAGCGCTGCTTCAGTTAGAAGTGAAGCAGTTTTCTGTTCTTCAACTTCCTAGACGCAGTTTGCTTGATGCCACCAAATGCGAGACAAGGGTGTCTTGAATGCTTAGAGCTTTTTGTTGTTAGAGCCAGATACTTTAGAAATTAAAGCAGCAATCAGTTTTGTGATAGAACTGATGGGGTTGTTAAAAACAAGCATAATGTTTGTTGCAGGGGCAGAAGCTGCCAGTCTTAAACGTTAACACAAGCAACTGAAATAAATGTTTTAACTAGGATTTTGTCAGGGGTTTGCAGCATATTAAGTTTTCTTATTTACATTTCACAAATAAAAACCTGCTGCTGGGAGATGTTTTGTTTGAAGTGCATGACCTCCAGGGAGTGGAGGATGTCACTTGCCATTTCTTGGTAAAAGAAGTGTGGTGGGCATGAAGGGAAATAGAACTTGAAGGGAGACAACATGTATTTTGAGAAATGGGGTGGGGGGAGGAGAGACGATATCCAATTTGGAAGCAAAATGAGAGGGGCTGGGCAAAGGTCCAGGTACCAGTGTAGGGTGCCTAAATGACTACAACCTAAGGTTGGCATCTCCATGGGTGAAAGTAGATGTGACATTAAATGCATTGTTGCACTTAAAGGTTATGTTTTTAAAATGCAAATTGTATGAGCTATGTGCGTGGCAGAGAGCTGATGTCTATTAGGACCTAAGCAAGCTGGGAAGAAGGGTTTGACCCTTTCCTCCCCTGCTCCAGTCTTGATGAATACCACTCCTTTGAAACTGTTATTTACTACATTGGAATTGCCACCTGGTGCACATAGCACCTTCACGGACTGACTGCAGCAGGAGAGGGAGGGCTAGACTCCAACTTTCCACCAGTTAAGAGGCTGGTAATTTTTAGCCTCTCCATGCCCATACCCTCTCCCTCCCACTCCTTATGATGTAATTTGGGTTTCAGAAAACATGATATTATATATGAGGATGCACACAAGCTCAACATCTTCAGAGAACAGGACCCGGAACAATAGACATTAGGGGGAACTTCCTGACAGTGAGGGCTGTTCGACAGTGGAACACACTCCCTCGGAGTGTGGTGAAGTCTTCTTCCTTGGAGGTCTTTAAACACAGGCTGGATGGCCATCTGTCAGGGATGCTTTGATTGAGAGTTTCTGCATGGCAGGGGGTTGGACTGGATGGCCCTTGTAGTCTCTTCCAACTCTGCAGTTCTATGATTCTATCTCATTTCACCTCCAAAATCAAACAAAACAAGAAAGCAACCTGTTATTTTTAAATGTTTTTGCTAGGTTTTCTTGAACAGTTTGGGGTGAGAGATGTCTAATTTTAACATCAGATGACTGATGTGACTGGAGTAGGTGACTGGAACAGAACTGCCCCACCTCACCTACTCTTTGCCAGTTGCCCAACAGCCTTTTCTCTCCAGTCAGATTCCAACCAGCATTTATCTGAACCAGGCAACTGCACAGGAGGAATTGAACTATGTAGCAGTTAGCTGCCCTCACATACCCTCCAACTGTCTCTGTTTAGCAGGGACAGTTCCAATGAATTTTCCGCCATACTCATTTTTTCAGCTGCTTTTAAAATATACTTGTTTCTTTCTCCTACTTTCCTCCTTTGTCTTCAGGTTTCTTCAGTTGCTTCAAACTGAGTTCAAAGTGCAAAACTGTTTGCACTCAATTAACTCAGCCATGGAGAGAGGAGAGCAGAGGGTGGAATCTTCCCCTTCCCAGGAGGCTTAGGCATAAGTCAATTGCTTCAATCTCTTTTTGTAGATACAGGCCCACCAGGTGCAAATCAGCTTTTTCTGCCAGCAAGTGCCACCCACCTTAGCTAAAGCACTTGAAGGAGTTGGCAGATGTCCTGTGGCGACAGGTCCACAGTCAGCTCCATTACTATCCATTTGTTTCTGGGCACAATTCAAATTGCTGGTCAAGGTCTACAAAGCTCTATACAGTTTGGGTCCGGATGATCCAAAGGACTGTATCGACCCATACAAACCTGCAAGAAGTCTAAGATCTTCAGGGGAAGGCTTTCTCTCAGTCGCGACACAATCACAAGCTCGCCTGGTAAGGACACGCAAGAAAGAGAGCTTTCTCAGTGCCTTTGGAACTCCCTTCAATGGGATGCTAGCTTGGCCCCCCTCCATGCTTTCTTCTTTCTGACAGGCAAAGAGCTTTTTATTCAAGCAGCCTTTTAATATAAAATCACGCCAGCTTTTATATGGGTTTTAGTTACGTTTTTAACTTTTGTATATTTTATGTAATTTCCTGCTCTTTTAGCTAGATGATTTTAATTGTTTTAAAAGAGTTTTGCCTGCGAGCCAGCTTGGGTCCCTTTCTGGGAAAAAGGCAGCATAAAATAAAATAAATAAATAATTGCATCCAAATGGATGACACTCAGCTCTAGCTTTTCCACCTCAATCCAAGGAACTGATCTTGATTCTACACTGGTACCTGCCATCACTAACAGACAGAATGAGGGCAAACAAATTGAAACTTAATCCAGGCAAGATAGAGGTACTCCTGGTCAGTTAAAAGCCAAACCAGAGGAAAGGGATTCAGCCTGTGCTGGATGGCATTAAACTCCGTCTGAAAACATTGGCTTGTAGTTTGGGTGTACTCCTGAACAAAACCACAAGCCTAGAAGTCCAGATTTTGGCAGTAGCCAAGAGTGCATTTATACAGTCCGTACTTGTACACTAGCTATGCTCCTTTCTTGAGACAAAGTGTCATATGACTTAGTTATATTCTGCCTGGATTTTTGCAACATATAGGGTTGCCTTTGAAGAATGTTCAGAAAGTTCATCTGATCCAGAGATGCAGCCAGATTGTTAACTACAGCCAGCACCTGCCCAACTTTCTTGGTTGCCAGTCTGTTTCCAGGGATGATTCAAAGTCCTGGTTATGACCTACAAAGCCCTATACAACTCAAGTCCATATTATCTGAAGCACCGTATCTCCTCAGATCTTATGGAGTGAAACTTTTTGCTGTCTCGCCACCTTCACAGATATATCTGGTGGGAACACAGAAAGAAGGCCTTCTTGGTGGCTGCTCCTAGGCTCTGGGACTCTCTAGAGAAGTTGGACTAGTATCCTTCTTGCTTTCCTTTCACAGGCAGCTGAACACCTTTTTCATAGATAGTCAAAGACCCTGGATCCCAAGAAGAATTAGCTTAATTTGGCTAATAGAGTTTAAATATTTCTCTCCTTTGTCTTGGTCCCCACATGGCCAAGAGGAGAGTGGCCTATGCTCTGAACATACTGGAGATTTCTAGAGATCTGTTCTCTCAGGTAAAAAGAATAGTGTTTTTTTATCAGTGGTTTTCGCACATTCATGGGGAGCCTTCACCCCTAATCCCAACAAATATAGAGGGACCACTGTAACGGAAAATGTAGACCTGTGCCTCCATTCCACCCCCCTCCTTACTCCTGTATTATTTTTTAAACATCTTTTGCTTGATGAAGATGCCAGTGGAGCTTCAAAAGCTTGCATGATGTATTTTTATTCATTTTGGCTGATCAATAAAGATATCACTCTTTTGTGGATTTTGGATTTTGTTTCTTTTTAATCTTTGTAAGCTACTTTGATTCTGGATTGGGAAAAAATGTGGGATATAAATAAATTATAGGGACTTAGGAATGGAACCATGGTGCCAAGTCAGAACAAGGCACCCAGTGACAATCACATGGCTGGGCACCTCACTCTTATCTCAAGAGGAGTTTACCAGACAGACAGGAGGAATTTCTCTCTATTTCGAATGGAGCCAAATCGAATTCACATAAATTCGCTAATTTAGCAAATTTACATGAATTCTAAGTGCATTTGGAATGCATTCAGAATGACTTCCCATTTCCTGAAAATGACCCCCCATTGACCAAAATTGCGTGAGATACTCTAATATGCAATAACGTAAAACCCATAATTGCATTCGGAATAACTTCCCTTTTGCCCGAAATTGTGTGAGATACACTCATACGCAATAACATGAAACCCCGTGATTGTGTTTAGATTGCCATTGGATTATACTTCCAATTTCCATCATCTGATAAACTCCAGAGTGAGTGACTCAGTGCTACTGCTACCACACTGACTGGCGCAGTGGGACGGGTATGTGAACAGCTGCCTCTCGTCACAATGGATCGCTCCAGATCTGGGAAGATTCAAAGCAAAAGGTGAGCTATTTTAATCTGGTATAAGTGGGAACATACCCTGAGTTCAGTGCTGAACTGGCTGGACATTGTCCAAACTGTTCATACTAAACCAAGGATTTTTGGCTGTGGAACATCTGGATTCCCTGCTCAGAGGATAGGGAGAGGGCATTTTATTTGGCTTGTGAAGACAGGGCTTCCATTTAGTAATGCCTAAAGAAAGCTTTATTGTCTGCTGCCTTTTTTGGGGGAAAAAACCACATATGTCTTTTTTTTATAATGTGAGAACTGCAGAGTTTAGAAATAATTAGTTACAACTATAAAAAACTATAAGAAATTGTATTTTATTCATTTCTCTATTAGCAAAGATATAACTACATTTTATTATAGTTAGATCTTGAGGAATAGCATCACTTCTTTTGCTGTATAATGATATATTTTTAGTTACTTTTATAGCTACAGGGATGATTACTATCACTACCACTGCTGCCACCATTCTTTTCCTTTCCTTGTGTTGCCACCATTGTCACATTGCCACCATTGGCACATGGCACTAAGCACACTTGAACCAGGTGATATTCCTTACCCACTATCACCTGTTTCTAGTGCTACTTCATATTCTCTTTTGTGTGATGAGATGATGGAAAGATGGACAAAAGAAGATCATAGGCTAGTGACTTGTAGCATTCACCTAACAAAAATAACTATTGGCTTGCCATTGAAAGTAAAGAGTTGCTTTAAGGAGTTAAGTGTAACAACAACTAACTACTGGAGGCATTTGGAACCATAAAGACAGATAAATACTTTTAAAAGTAATTTTCCAAGTGCTGTAGATGTTAGCCAAACAAACATTAACCAAAATTCCTGTGGTATCTAATTGATAGAGGCTTTGGTATTCTTTGTTCTAAATTGATATTTAGGGTCTGCCAGATGATCAGCAGATGTGTGGATATACATGAGTGACATGGAACATAAGGCATCTGAATGTCAGACACATAGGTATGGCCATGATTATTAATTGCCATGTAATAAATGAGCATCTCAAAGCAATCTCTGGTTGCTTTGCTCATAAAGCTGAGTTCAGTTTCTTGCAGCCTCTTAGGTCTAGCAATTCCCCATTGTGCATATTACAAAACTTTAATTTTTGTTTGTTTTTCAGATTTCTAATGCTACAGATATGGTTACTGAATGTCTTGCATATATATGTATATATGAGAGAGAGATACAGACAGAGAGAGGAATGTTGTTCCCACACTTCAAAAAATTATAGCACTTTGGTATCATATTACCATCATGTGATACCATCCCAATGAATCTTGGAAATTGCAGTTTGGGAAGGGACTTAGAATTCTCTGCTAGACAGCTTTAGGTGGTGTCTGCTTGGGCTAGGATACTTGGTGAGCAGCCTGGAGTATCCTGGTCCCGGAGCTGGCCCATTACCTGAGGCCCTCTATTCTGATGCAGAGTGGCTGTTTGCTTAGGGGTTCCTCTGTGCCGCTTGGTGTGGTGGTGGGGAATCACTCACTCCAAAATTGGAACAAGGTGCCCAGCCTCAGTCACCTGGCAGGCCCCCAGTGTTTGAAAAGAGAGTTCTGGATGTTTATTTTTATTTTATTTATTTCCAGGATTTATATCCCACCTTTCTCCACAATGGGATACAAGGGACTTTATCGCATACACTTTTAAAACCGTTTTGGGGATGGAGACGGGACTCGCGGGGGCACGTGTGTACGCATTTTACCACACATGCAAGCGTCCACAAAAAGGTCCCGTTCCGGCACCCTTCCCTGTCCAGTGCCGAGAAGCGTTAAATGTTCTGGTTGGAAGACTTCCACCCAGACAAAATGGTGCCCGCCAGCACTGAACAGGGACAACTTGGGTACAGGAGCAGGAATGGGACCTTTTTGTGGACACTTGCATGTGCTGTAAAATCTGTTCACGCTCACCCCCACAAGTCCCTTCCCCGCCCCCAAAAAGGTTTTAAAAGTGCATGCGATAAAGTCCAAGGTGGGTTACAATATTTTGAAAAGACCAAGCTAAAACATTGATTACAAAATTTAAAAATAAGCTTAAAACATAGGTTAAAAACAACATAGTAAAACTTTAAAAAAATCTCCAAGAGCCAACAGGAATCCATCTGGATCCATAAATCTCCTGGGACAGACCATCTTAGTTGGCCCCTCACCCCTGCAGAGGCTCTGAGTTCCAGTGACTCTAACCCCACTAGGTGGTGATATGTCCATGACAACGGAATTATTGAGAGTCTCTCCACTCCCAGATCATCACCATCCTGTCCTGCACAGAAAACTAGGTCTAGAGTGTGTCCAGCAGCATGCGTGGCACCAGATACTACTTGGGACAGCCCCATGGTTGTCATGACAGGCGTGAAGTCCTGAGCTGCTTTTGAAAGAGCATTCTCCACATGGATGTTGAAGTATCCCAGGACAACAAGCCAAGGGGACGCCAGCACCACTGCAGAGACCAACTCAGCCAGCTCAGGAAGGGAGACTGTTGTGCACTGGGTTGAGACTGTAGTGCACCAACAGAATTGTTATTCTTTCCTGGCCACCCACCTTTAAATAGACACACTCATACCCTGTAAATTGTGGGACAGGACAACTAATGAGGGAGATAGAGTCACGATAGACCACTGCAACTGCACCTCCCTCCCACCCAGGCCTCACCCGCTGCTGTACAGAGAACCTTGGTAGACAGAGCTGGGAGAGATTAGCGCCCCCCCCCCCCCAGCTTCATCCAGCGAGGTCTCCATAATACAAGCTAGGTCAGCATGATCAAGTCCTGGATTAGTGGTATCTTTCCATTCACCAACCTGGCACTGAGGAACATTATTTTCTGCTTGGTGGGGGGTGGGGTGGGGGGGGGTGGGAGCTTTTGCCAAGGCTATCAAGGCTAACTGAAGTGGGAGACCGTTTAGGGACTACAAACACTTTATGGCTCTCCCATCTTCTCAGTTGACCACCCTGGAGCTTATTGCACAGGGCTCCAGGAACGCAAATGGAATGGAATGAAAGGGGGTGTGATGGGAACGGAATGGGGAGAGGACATATTTTATCGCACACCGGAATGTGGCTGACACTGTTGGAAGTCCCCGTTCCATTCCAAATCCATGCCAAAGAGGCCGGTTTTCAGGAACTATTCAGAACAGTTCCTGAAGATCGGCCTCTGGGGGACAGATTTGGAACAGAACAGGGACTTCTGGTGGTGTCAGCAGTGTTCCGGCGTATGATAAAATGCATCCTTTACCCGTTCCATTCCTATCACGCCCCCTGTCGTTCCATGCCATTTGCATTCCTGGATCCCCATGCGATAAGCTCCTGTGTTTCCCCATACAGTACTATATATTTCCCCATACCTGGGGATACCTCCTCCTCCCAAGCCCTCTGAAAACTCCATAACTATTGCAAATAAGGCAGCAAAGGACAGTTTAAAAGAGAAAGAGTAAATATAACCTCTGTCTTTCCACTCTCCAGCAAAGTAATTAGCCCTAGCCCTTGCGAAGCTGCTTTGGTGGCGACCCAATTGATGGCAGGCCCACCACCCAGACAGTCCCTTGTATCCTAGTTAGGGAAAGGGGCAGGTGTCCTGGAGGACTGGAACCTACTCTTGCAAGTAGTTAGAGTCCTCCTCAGCAGGCAGACAGACTGCAGTCTTTGAGAAGAAGGCCAGGCAGTAGTAGCTAGAACTTCTCTTTCTCTTCTTAGCAGCAGAGTCTTGATGGTGTTGCCCTGAAAAAGGGTTGTTGTTGTTGTTGGTGGTGTCACCTCCCAAATATGCTGCTGCTCATTTTCCAGGAAGATCCAAATTTCCAGGAAGATCCTTTGCAAAAATCCTTTGCAAGAGGAGTAAACCCTGGGTTTGGCAGTGAATGGGTCAGATGTTATCTGGTTTCTTCATGCCAGACTCGAGGACCAAGCCCTTCATTGCCCGGATGTCCTGCTGAGAGGATGGGGAGGCTGTTTTATTTGGCCTGTGCAAACAGGACCCTAGTGCTATGGTTCAGGGGAATGCATAAGAGCAGGGGCATCTCTTGGGGTGAGGAGGGTGACACCACTGCTCCCCAAACCTCTGTCTTTGGGCAGAAATGAGCTATGGTGTTTGACTGAATCCCTTTAAAATGTTGAAGAGATTGTGAGTGGGATCAAGTGGCAGTGGTAGAATTCTGTGTTTATATGAGGACGGCATTGTATGTGTGTGTCTCTATATGTTTGTGCGTTTAGCCAAAAAATGCTAAGCCCTCTTTATGGTTCTACTTGGGGCCAAAGTATGAATATTTTGTCTATTCTTTGAAGTAGGATTCAAAATCATTAGCACCTAGGTCTTGGAGCTGCCATTTTAATTTTAATAATACTCTACATAGCATCCTTCTAAATAGGATACACTGGAAGCTGTCATTTGAACAATGACAACTGGGAGTGGGGGCACCACTTCTTTTACCTACCCTTGTAGTAAATCTCAAACTACCATATTGTGAGGCACTGCAGGAAGATAAAAATGATTCCAGCCCACCAAAGGGATGCTGCCATGATGTGTTACTCCTTGAAAAGCAAAAAGCCTCAGCTCCTCTTTTACCATTTGGTGGTTGTTGTTGTTGTTGTTGTTGTTATTATTATTATTATTATTATTATTATTGACCCAGCACAAGTTTGTGTTTTATCACTGGAGCGCATACAAAACTGGAATTGCCTGCTTACAACTAAGGCAGTGGTATCTTACATGTGAAAGTTTATATTATCAGTGATACCATCCAGAATTCTACTGTGTCATTCCGTGTAAGTTATTGTAAATAACCTTGTAAATTATGATGGGCTGCTTCTGCCAATGTTTCTATAGCCATTGTGAATAAAAGAAGAGATAACAGGCATCCTGTTCTTTGTGTCTCTTTATAAATTAAAGTGGTGTTTGCTCTGACCCCTGCTGTAGACTGCAAATAGTTGTATTCAGTGCTCTGCAAATGGAATTAACTAAAAACCTTCCTACTAGAAATCCCATCTTGTACGTTTTGACATAAGTTGTTGAGATATTATTTAGTCTTTTGGCCATTATTGCTTTATTGCATTATGTTTTGCATTATTATTTTGACTTTTTAACCAAGATGTTAAGATGTCTTAACACCACTTTAAGCAAGAAGTGCAGGGAATCACCATGAGTTTATAGAGCTACATTCTTTTTTTTTTGGGGGGGGGGGGGTTAGGATAAGACTAATCTGGATTGTCTCAAAGATTTGCCTTGCAGATGACATTAAATATGTGATGCAATTGTGGTGATGTGGTGAAAACATCTTGAAAAATCTGAAACCTTTTATCCCTGTCCTCTGAGTTCTGAATTATTGAAGCCCAAATCCTATGCCTCTTCCAGTATAGTTATGCTGATGGTTAGAAGTAGCCAGAGAGGGGGCAGAAGTGGCAAGATGAAAATGTGGCAATGCTGACAACACAAGGAAAGGAAGAGAATGGTGGCAGTGGTGACAGTGACCTCCTTAAGAGCCAGGACTGGAGAAATAGGCAGCTCAGAGCCAGCAGCCTTCTCCTCACATTGCTACCCCCTTTGCTCATTCCCTGAGTGAGCATCAAGAAAGTAGCACTGCTTATTACCTGTGTATCTCTATAGCAGTGATTCCCAAATTTTGGTTCTCTGGATGCTTTCAGAATTCCTGACTATTGGCCAAGCTGACTGGGGCTTCTGGGAGTTGAAGTCCAAAACACCTGGAGGACCAAAGTTGGAGAACCACTGCTCTGTAGGATCCTGACCGTTGCACTCTATGCTTCCTTGTTTGTATATATCAAGCAAAGCACACTGTTATATCCCTGGGAGGTGGATTGGCTGAGCTTATGGGAGCAATCATTCTGAACTCTCCTTTGTCAGCTTTGTATTTGGACATTTAACTTTATTCCATGTTGTTACATAACCAGCTATGTCTGAGACTTTTGCCTGGTCCTCCACACTTCTAATTCTAATGTTCAGACAGCATACTCTCTTTTCAATATCTGCTAATTTGATTTGCAGCTCCCCACTGGTTCTAGACACTTGATTAATTTTCCCCCTTATTTTAAACTAACCTCCATTGCAACAGCAGCAGCACTTTTTAATTCAGACAACTTTCCTGTTTGTTCTGTGATCTTAAAATTTACAAGCTGTTGTAACCGCCTGTAGAGATATTTGTCATTCCATTGTTACTTTCTTTCTCAATTGTTTGAATTGTGTGCACACATACACCCAAGCTAGAGTTCATTCAAGTTCCTTTTTGGAGTCATCATTGGGGTAACCATCATATTGGTCAAGTCCTCATTCTCTGAGGAGCCTGAAGTGCTCATTGAGTCCTGTTGCTGGAAACAAGGATCTCAGGCTTCATTCTTGACCCTTCTTGCTGTGGTCCTTTACTTATTTTTTGGTGTTAAATTGGATTTTTTTCCCAATCATTTGTATTTTTACCTGTGTAATTGCTCTTAAAATGTGAATCACATCAGAACAGTCTCATAATACCTCTGTTTTGCTTGCCAGCCATCCATGCCCCTAGAAACCAACTCTGTTTTAGACCTTCCTGGAAGCTCCAAATACTCCATTGAGGAATGGAGTATTTTAACAAAGTAACCACATGGATCACACGAACAGCACTATGCCATGCTAACCCTGTCTCAGAAAAAGAGTACGGGGTCTTTTAAAATTATTAGGCATATTTTTATTAATTTTAACATCATTAAAATTTTACAATGCAATATAATTTGTTGAAGACATATTACTTATATACATATACTCATATTTTATCGATCTATTCATCTATATGCCATGCATTTTAAAAATAAACTCATAGTCTATTACTTCCTTACTTCATTTCCAATTCTGTGTGCCCATCAAGTATTTCATACTTTCTAACACATCTATATTCCAAATGTCTCTAAGTGATAACAGTTGTACACATAACCCTAACGTTCATCTGTTTTTTCTACCATCATAGTTACACCATATGAACCAAAAAAGCCCTTTGTTTTATCTTTATTTATTCATTAATTCATTCATTATTAGTTACTTAGCCAAAAATTATTCCTACAAAAAGTCCTTTCTCTTCCTTTAAAAAATTAACTAGTGGTTCTCAGCTTTTGTTAAATTCTTTTATTGATTTCTTTTTAACTAAATAAGTCAATCTATCCAATTCAATATAATCATATATTTTAAAAACCATAAGTCAATTTTCAGTACTTCATCATTTTTCCAAAAAGAGGCATATAACATTCACTAATCATGTGAAATAACAGTTCGCCATATTTTCTTTCCAACTGATCATCAACAATCATGCTAAGCAAATACATTTTGGGATCTGCCTTTACAGTAATGTTGAAAATTCTAGAAAAAAGAGTATGGGGTCTTAAGTTTCAGGTGTAAGTGGTTGCATCTCTGGAGTTTTTATAACCTGGCAGGAATTACAACCATTCACAGTATACTATTCAGACACAGTATACACCCCTGCTGTTTCTTCACCATTTCTTTTTCTCTTATTGTCAGGGACTTAATTTAAGGGGTATCTGTAAGAGTTGGGTTTATTTCCTCTCTTCTTCCTTCCATCTCTCCCTGCTTCTTTTAATATAGTCTCTTGTGACCCATAAATTTCAATAGCAGGTTCCAGCAACTTGTTTCATGGGCTTGTTTGGGTTTTTTTTTCTCCTTTCTCTGCCAACACTACTACTTCTTAAAGGTTTCTGCTTGATGTGTCGGAGGGGGATGCTGAGCTTGTGGCTGGAGACCTATATCTGTGCACTTTCCTTTCTCCATTCTCTGCCCTTGAAGGTTCTTCTTGCCTTCCATTGATCATTCCTGAGGCGGCCTGTTGATTCTTTCTCCCCTTACAGCAAATGTCTTGCTGGTGTGTTTTATTTCCCTGCTTGCCTCGCTATTCTGTGTGTGAGTCAACACTGAGGATGGATTTTTATACCAGCATCGTTTGGCTCCCCTCCTGGTATCTATCTTTTTTTGTGGGGCCTTAATAATGATGGCATTGAATTGCTGGGGGTGGATACAGCATCTGTAGTGCCTGGCGTTCTTCTCTTTCCCCAGGTCCCTCTTTTGTCTTTGTTATCTGTCTCTCCTGGCTCTCTTCCTGTAGATTTTCCCCTCTCTGTTTCATTTGTATGCTGGAGTTACCAAAGATGGCTAGGAACTATTTAGGGGAGGTTAATGATGCTATAAAAAGAACAAAGATCCTGTCACACAGGAAAGAGAACCGGATTAAAATGGCCCTCCTGTAGGAAATGCAGCTGGTATGACATGACAGTCCTGCTATTTTTGGCTTTGTATTTTTGTTTTAATTCGTTCCTCGGTGATTCTGGAGATGTTTTCAAACACCTGAGCCTAGTATTGCACCAACTTCCCTTCAGCATTTGATTTCCCATAAATTGCATATGCCAAATGTGGGAGATTTGGTGAGGTTCATTCTGTGCCCCTCAACCATTCTAGTTAATTAAAACCCTGGTTGGAACTCAGAAGCCATGGGCAGCATCTGGGCCGATATCAATAAAATGTAATCCAACAAGGATAAATGTGCAGAATTATGGAAGTGAAAGGTGCACAGGAAAGAAAGGCAGAGTGTACATCTGTGTAAGATGCAAGAAAACCAGCTGGTCAATAGCATTGTTGACAAGGGTTGGACGTTTATAATGGGGAACAAACTGATTGCATTAACAATAAAGCCTTGGGATATAAAAATGTAGTGATTACTTGGTTATGGGGAAGAGACATTCTGTACAGACTCAGAGGCACTCTCTTATTCTAGCTAGCCCAAAGAGCAATGACAAAACATCTCTGGCTAACTATAAGGGAGAGTCATATATTTATATGTTAAGACACAACGGTGGATTCAGAATCATGTTCTAGAGCATCAAATGAACAATCTGTATTTATTATGTTATTATTATTGTGTGTTTCCTCTTTTTTAAAAAAATTATGAGTCACATTCTTTAACAGATCAGCATTAAAATTGTGTCAACAACGCCAACAACAACACAGCTCAAAGAAATAGCTCAAGCAAGCCCAAGAAAGGTGACATTATTAGATCCAGGATTTGAGAGGAGGAAAGCAGGAAAGTGTACTCATGCAGTTGTTATTGGTCTCTTGTTTCAAATCAAAACAGATCAACAACCAATAATCAATTCTTTGGGTACTGCTTTCTTTCCATCTTTGGAAAGTGACAACTGTTCTTGCCACAGTCATCTCCCCCCCCCCCTTTTAACTGAATTTCTTTATCATTGCCTGATGGTGGCATATTCCTTCAGAAAACAAATATCACATTCAACAGGACTCATTTTCTTTAACTTCAAAATGTATTCCATTATTTACAAACCCATCCCCTTCCTCTTTCCTTCTCTCCCCCCTCCTCATTTTTTTTCATTATTGGGTTTATTCTTGTATTTTAAGCTATTTGCTCAACTGTTTCTTCTATTTTTTCATTCTCCTTGAATATTATTCTACATTTCTATAACCAATAAAATGGTTTTATATCTGATACCACTGTGTATCCTTTCTTAATTGGAAATTCAAATTAGTTAACAATTGTTATTATTTTGAATGCTTCATATAAAAATATACCAATATATGATTGTTTTCTGGTCACCTTTACACTTTGTATACAAATAAGTAGTCTTGAGTATACCTGTTACTTTAATTGCCCAACTTCATTCTTAATTACAATTATTTTACTTATGTCCTTTCACCAGTTAATTAATTTGCATTGGGCATTCTATTGCCCCACTTTTCTTTCCACAATATCATCATGTTACTCCAATCTTCTTCATATTTCCTTGATGATTTTTCTTTCAATAATGTTGTCAATTTATCCATTTCCATCATGTCAAAACAGATCAACAACAAATAATCAATTCTTTGGGTGTACTGCTTTCTGTCCATTTTTGGGAAGTGAAAACTGTGCTTGCCACAGTTATTAAGTATAACATGCTTTTGGAGTAGAAGTCAAATATAAGAGAATATAAGAGATATTTATTTTATAGTGTTTTGTGGGCTTTTTGGGCTATGTGGGCTTATTCTGGAAGAGCTTATTCCTGATGTTTTGCCGGCATCTGTGGCTGGCATCTCAAACATATTCAAGAAATCAATTTCCAGTTCCATGACAATTTTGATTTGGCAAATCCTTTGTATTGTATTATATATGTCTGATCAAAATTTCTTGGTTTTGGAGCAAGTCTCCTACACTGAAAGTCCCCCTAGTGATACCACACTTCCAGCATTTTCCATCTCAGTTTGTGTACATTTTGGCCATCTTTGCTGGAATCAAGTACCATCTGTGCATCTTATAATAATTCTCTTTCAAATCTATACTTAAATTTTGATATCTATTTTAGTTCTTTCATATAATTTTATGTAGGTAAACTACTGGCAGTTTACCGTTTCATTGGTTGACTGTTACCTTGTTTTAAGTCTAGGGAGTTTATCACATGGGGAAAAACTGGAAGTTTAAAATGGTAAGAACCAGTTATTAACTCACAATTGCACAGATGTTTTTCACACACAAAGCGCTTTTATCCCATGCAGAATCTGAGATCAATCTGCACTTGTGCACAAATGCACTAATGGTTTTCACATGATGGGACCAAATGTGCCTCCATCCCAATAATGATAAAAGCATATGCATCCCCCCAAAAAACGATCAAATGTGCAAATGATTTTCACACGTAGACTGCAACAAATCTCTGTGTGTGTCCTTGCCTTCCTTTAGTAGCTGTTTCTTTAAGAGTTCTGTTCACAAGGAAGGCTGAATTGATCCCCAAATTGTACCCTTTAAGGGATTTTGGATTTCAACTCCTAGAAGCCTCAGCCATGTTGGCCATTAGCCTGGGATTCTGGGAGCTGAAGTCCAAAATCCCTTAAAGGGGACAGTTTGGGTTGCTGTGGCTGAAGCAGGAGACACGCACAAACACACACACAAACAGAAGCATGCCAGGACTCAGGAGTTTATCATACGACGGAATTTGGGGGTTTAATGCAATGGCAATCAGAACGCAATCATGGGGTTTCATGTAATTGTGTATGAGTGTATCACACGCAATTTTGGGCAAAAGGGAAGTCATTACGAATGCAATCATAGTTTTTACATTAATGTGTATAAGAGTATCTCATGCAATTTCGGGCAACGGGGGGTCATTTTGGGGCAATGCGAAGTCATTCTGAATGCATTCCGAATGCAATTAGATTTCACGTACAATCGCTAAACTAGCGAATTTACGTGAATTTGAATTGGCTCCATTCAAAATTGGGAGAAATTCCTCCCATGTGATAAACTCCTTTGACAAGCATTCTGAGGCAAGCATTCATTCACTCTCCTCTCTCTCTCTCATTGCCCTTTCATCAGCTGTTTGTTTTAAGAGCTCTGGCTACGAAGAAGAGTGGATACTTACTTTACTTATTTTACTTATTCCGTGGCACTGGAAGTAAACTCTCAAAGAACGATCGAAAATCTAGCAACAAACACAAAAACAGGGAGAATCCCATGAATAAACTGCAAGTAGCTTTTATACTACAGCAATTGCTCAAAAAAAGCAAATTCGTGAATGAAATGGAAAGGAATTTTAGATATTTCCCCCAAAATGCTTATTTTCTGGTTCATGTCACTTTCCTGTTGGATTCAAAGCTGTTTGTGTGCAACATTGCGTGATTGTGCCTAATATGCTGGATAACTGCAGGTTCTGACCCTTTTAAACTTCTAGTTTTCCCCGTGTGATAAACTCCTAGGTTTCTTTTCTGTCCAGTCTAGAAGAACTTTGCAAATTAGCCAGCCACTTTAATCACTTTCTCTCATTTCAAAAAGGCTTTATATGGCGATGCCTCCTGTGGCATCTTCCTGAATGTTTTATTTTTGTATTTATGCCAAATTTTCCACAATGATTTCCTTACGATATGATCATTAAATTTGTATTCATCTCTACTTTATTGTACCAAAGATACATGTGCCATCTGTATTGCAAACTGTATCTCAGACTTTTAAACACAATAATCTTTTGGGGTTTTTTTGTACCATTCAGTCTTTTAGCCAGATTACATAGCATGCATGATAATATGATTTAAGATCATTGGAGAGTACAAGTCTAACTTCTGGGGAACTTCATTTTGCCTCTCCCCTACCACAAAAAGGCCAGTGGTATGTAATGTCACATTGGCAGTAGGATAAGTACTGGGATTTAGAAAACAGCAATATTTTTAATAATTTGGTTTGTTACATTTTACTATATCTACTTTCTTGGATATAGTCAAATACAGAAGGATTTTGGTGATCACAACAAAAAGCCTGAACTTATCACTCTTGGTGCAAGGTTTGTAGTCCACTCTGTTTGCTGGGTAATATCTGTACTGATCCAAACTACAGAATTAAAGTAATTTCATTCTTAATACATCTTTCTCAGAGTACCTTCATATCTTCCAATTACCTCACCAAACTACAAATTCCAGGATTCCTAAGGATAGCCATAACAATGGTAGTGATAGTAAATGGACATAATGGATAGTGAAGATACACCTAACATTGTGAAACATGATTTGGCAACTGGTGAGTCATGATGCATCCAAGTTAAGGTGGGCCATAGTCATATTGACACCCATTTTTTTCCTTTGCATAATTCTTTTGGATTTTTGGAGAAAAGACAAAGAAGAAATGGGGAGAATGGAAGGAAGGGAGATAGAGATGGGGGGAAAAGAGCAACAACTTGGATCCCATGTTACAGATTGATGTTAAAGATCTGGTCTGAAAAGGCTGAAGACAATGAGGTTATATGACCTAAGATAAGTTCTATAGTCCTATGAGTCACCTATTCATCTATTTAGGGTAATTTTAACATGCATCTTTCTTCCCAGTGAAGGAGGAACTCTTGGCAATTTTAAATTATTGCTTATGGATACCCAGATGTTTCCTGTTTCTTCATAGTATAAGTACTTCTTTTTGGTGTTTTTTCTTCTTCTTTCTTTTACATGTAGTTTATTCTAGGCTAGGTTATCTTTGCCCACATTAAAACTACTCAGCAAAATGAAATGGATGTATACATTTCAGCCATCTGTGTCTCTGACAACAATACACTGGTGTCCTTTTCCTGGATTGATAGTATCCTGAGGGCGAAAGAAAATGATGTTTATGATATAAGCAGGCAAAAAGTCTTTTGAAGTGGCTGCTCAGAAATGGATTGGTGGTGCAAGATAAAAGAGCAGAGGAAGCCCTGAATGCTATTTGTGAACTGAGGTGGGGGAGGAGGGAGAAATATAGACAGTAGGATAGATGGCCCTTGGATAACATCAGATCAACTACCAATATTCTCCTTGATATCAAGCTTTAATTGTCTGCCATTTTCTTAAATGCTATCAAACCCAATAACATTGGACCTTATCAGATGGGAGGAATTTCTCTTTATTGCGATTGGAGCCAATTTGAATTCACGTGAATTCACTAGTTTAGCGAATTCACGTGAATTCCTATTGCATTCGGAATGCATTCAGAATGACTGATCCCCCATTGCCCGAAATTGCGTGAGATGCTTTAATTTGCAATAATGTGAAACCCCATGATTGCGTTTGAGTTGCCATTGGATTATACTTCTAATTTCCAACGTCTGATAAGGAAGAGTTGACTATGCTTAAGTTAGTTACTGCATTTCTAAATTTGTTGATATAGATTTTAAAAACTGTGGTAATAGCAAAAACACTTTTCGTGTAATAAATTCTTGGCCTATGGGGAACAGAAAAAAAGTGTTAAATTCAGTAAGCTAATTTTCAAAAAGAGTGATGTGAATATGCCTTGCTTTGTTGGGAGATGTAGATAGCTAGGACTGTTTATCTGATGGACCCATTGACCTGACTTATTTATTTTGGACAAATCCAATGCTCAGCAACAGACATTGTATGTATTAGCATACATTTTAAAAAGTACTTCCACTAAAAGGATTAACTCGGTTTCACAGCAACCCAATAACATCCCCCCACTGTCGTTTCTGAACAAAACTTCTTATATATTATAATGCAATATTTTTTTAGGTTGTTGGAAGATGTAGTGTTCATTTTTCTTTTAAATCTGTTATCTTTATCTTCAGACTCATCCATTCAAGATTCCAAAATGGCAGTATGCAATCAATAGCACAATCAGTCTTCTAGGAAGCTATTCACAGTCATCTATGTGGGCTGTTGAGATACAGGGATGGATCTATGGGCAATTTTTCACATAAACAATAGGTGAATGATCTCTCCTTATACTTAATGTTCAACTCCAGCTGAGCTAGGATTGAGATAACTCAGCCTTTGGAGGAGTTGTTATATTTTTGCAGTATTTTACATGCTAGGTCATACTCTCCTAACTGAACTTTCTCTTAGATGGTTTCCAATAAATGTCTTCTTTCATTTCCAGACAACAGTTACCTGAAAAGAAAATGCTTGTGCCGCCAGCAAAAACCAGTGTTGCAATGTGCTTAAGTATTGTGTGTGTGTGTGTGTGTGTGTGTGCATGTGTGTATGGGGAGACAACAAGGTTTCTAGTTCCCATTGGACAGTTATAATGTCACAAGGACAATGAAAAATCAAGGGGGGATTTAGTGTATCATCACACTTAGTTTTCTGCAGGAAGGGCCCTGTGTAAGTGAAGCATCTGGAAACAGGGAGGTGAATGAAGCTTAGATCAGCCAAGGAGGAATCAGCATCAGCAGTTGTGAGGAGGGTTGCTAGCAGTTATACTTTATGGCCAGCGAGGGGCTGGGATTTGTAGTTTGTTGTAGCACCAGAGCATGCTAATAGAGCAGGCTAAATAGCCCACAAAACTACAAATCCCAGAATTCTATAGCAGTGTCAAACTGCATTAATTCTGCAGTGTAAATACAGCCCCAGATTTAAATTCTCAGCTGACTGGGAAATCTTGGCCCAGTAATGATCTCCCACCCCAGCCTGCCTTGCAGGGTTGATACGAGATGAAAAACCAGAGAGGGTGCACATGCACTTGTTTTCATTGAATGACAAGCAGGATATAAACATAACACATAAATGGAAGACAGAGTGGAATACAAGCCAAAGACACTAGAAGTGATTACAATCATCAACAAAATGAATGAAGACTTGAGCTTGACCAAAGAGCCTTGAACTATTTCAGAACAGTAAGCAGTAGCTCTTTCATCCTGTGAGTATGACTGTCCAGCTCTGACTGAAGGAAGGAGGGCCTCAGCTATCTTACTATCAACATTATCACATCAGCCCCGTTATCGATGCAATCATACTTGTTAAAGAAATTATTTCTGTTTGTGAGCAGCCGTTATCACATGTCTTGTCAAGTGCTCAACCAGTGTTGCTTCTGCCATCATGCTGTCCTCCAGGCTCCCCCTTAAACCTGCCTCCCTGCCCTGTGCCCTATCTGGCATGTCTTTTGTTTTTTAAATGTTTCTATAATTATTCTTATTATTCTTATTCTTCTTCTTCTTCTTATTATTATTATTTCTAGCCCACTCATCTATGGAACACAATCGGAGCGGGGTACAACAAGATTAAAACATACAGGTTAAAATAATTCGACAACCCATTCCCATCCACCCACCCCTTAAAAATAAATTAAATTAACAATGATTAAAACCAACCAAAAAATTAAATACATATGCATCCTCAACATAGTTCTTAAATGAGGAGGGGATGGCAACCAAACAAGGGAACAGATCCAAATTAATAGATTCAATTTTGGAGCCAGAATCGAAGAAGTTTCAGGAAGTTTCGGGAAAGGCCTGCCGGAAGAGATGCGTCTTTTTAACACAATTATTCTGCTAATACGATTTAAGCTACAAAAATAGGAAAAATAAATTAAATCAGACTGCTTGGAATAGTGAGGAGGAGGGCAGACAGCAGAAGGATGAATCTAGGACACTGGTATTGCACTTGTTGCAGTAGTGATGTTTCACACACAAGGATTAATGGGACTGCCTCTTGATTGGTAGGTTATTGACAGGTTTCCCTCATGAATAAAAGGGGACCCTCTAGCCACACATTGCAGAAACAGCAGATATGGGTCGGAGGGGATGTCATGTGCTAAATATTGCCAAAGACGCTATTTTACAACGATAGTTGTGATTGAAAACCCGCGTGTGATCATCTCCCAAGAGATCCTCTTTTTATTAAGAGGCCAGAATGGGGAGAAGTGGTATGGAGGGGCAGATGAAGAATGCTATCAGCGTAGGCCAGGGTTTCTTGCAGCCTTCCTTCCCCATTTCAGTGGGACAGGAAGGCTTCCTCTGGATTATGGGCATGTTTGGAATGATTGTGGCAAATAACTGGAGCTTGGAAGTCCTTTATGCTCAGCAACATTTAATTGATCTTCTCCTGCAAAAGTAAGCAACTTACTCAAGCAGCCTCAGAAGACTGATGGTATGCAGCTCCTACCTTTGGCGCCTGCTGTGTTGTCTTTTCCCAATAAAACACTAAGCCCCCTCCCCCAAAGGACTTCAGGCTTCTTTGCTCCCCAAGTATTACAGTATTCGGTTATGCTATTTGCTGTGCTTAACTTTCTTGTAGCAGCAATGTTTTCATTTTTCTTTGTTGCCTCAAACTTCCCCCTAGAAATATGTTTATTTACTCGAAAATTCCTGGTGCTCAGTCTGCGGTTCCCTCCCCCCAGGTCTAAAAAGACAGTCAATAGAGAATCTTGATAATGTTTCCACTGGCTTTGTTTTTAATGTATTTTCTGAGGACTTCTGCTTTCTGCTCTGGTGGCTCACTTGAAGGTTTTGATAAGGTGCCTCATCAATCATCAGAAAAAAACAACAAAGTGACTGGCTCTTAAATCCAAGGCAAGACTCCTTGAAATATTTTCAGAAACCTAACAGTGAACAAGAACAATATGTTTTATCTTCTATATCAATTTCTACCTATTGGAGGACTTGCAAAATAATATACTGGGGAGAAATCAGACAGATCTCTCTCCATTGCTGAACTTTTTTTTCAAGATTCATTAAATGTTATGGCATTGCATAAAACAAAACAAAAACAACCCTAACAAACAAATGAGCATATAAGCAAGAAGGAAAAACAAAACAAAAGACATTGCTGACAACATGGTTACTGATTTCTAAGGGAGCATCCTGACTAACATGGTGTATTGGCCAAAGGATTGGACTTGGTTAAGATGGCCAGCTACCTTGGATGGCTATGGGAGAGTTATTAACTGTTAGTGTAATCTGCTTCATAAGGTGGTTGTTAGGTTGAAGTAAAATAAACATGAGTATACTACTGATGTCCTTTAAAGGAGATGGGACACAAGGAAATAAAGAGATTAAAGGGATTATTTATACCAGTGCTTGAATTATCTGGGGAATGTTAGTTGGCATTTGGTAAACATAACCTTGTAATGCTCTTTATCAGAATACCTTGCTACTGAAAGAAATTCTGCATATTTTTTGTGGGCGAGTCTCTCTGAATTGAAACTACAGAGCCAGCATTTCTAATAGCAGTTAAAAAATTATAAATATAACAATTACATTCTCTAAACATTGTGCGAGACTTATGGTCAAAATAAATCGTAGTGGAATGTATGATACGTGATACATTTTGTTACATTTCAGTTGGCTGCCAATTAGCTTCTGGGCGCAATACAAGGTGTTGGCTATTACCTTTAAAGCCCTACATGGCTTGGGTCCAAGTTACTTGTGGGAATGCCTCTCCCTACATAATCTGCCCTGCACTCTCAGAACAACTGGGGAGAATCTAGTAGAACATCAATCAACCAGATTTGTAATGACTTCCCAAAGGGCCTTCACTGTGGCTGCTCCGAAATTATGGAATAGTCTTTCGGAAGAGATCTTATTTCCTCCTTGGAAGCATTCAAGAGGGCACTTAAGATGGATCTCTTCCAGCGAGTTTACCCACCTGACCTCATGTAAGAAATACTGTTCCACCTTCTGACCATTGTATGATTGTATTGTATTGTTATATGATGATGAGTTAGTTTTAATGTAAGTATCTTTTATTGTATTTTATTGATGTGTTTCTGTATGTATTTTGTTGGGTTGTAATCCCACCTCAATCCATTCGGGAGGGGCGGGAAAATATAAATAAAATCATCATCATCATCATCATCATTTGAGGTAACATCCAGATTTACGAGTGCAAAGAATGCTAAGCCTTGGAAAGGCTGTGGTAATAGTCCAAGAACAACTGTGTGGTTCCCAAAAGAGTGCATCAGAGGATGCTGGACATGGCTGAAATACTACTTACCATTTGGGAAGGAGGAAAGCCTGTGGGACTGCATGTATGTTGCAGTGTAACGTTGGGAAGATCTCTCACCATGGTGTGTTTGTTGGCTTGGCTGTATATTTGTGGGCTCCTAAGTCCCCTAGTCCCCTTCCCCTGCTTTACAGGTTCCCAAACTGCAATAGTTTTGGCACAAACTGTGTCCCACTGCACTTAATGGGAAGGAGGAAACTGCAGGATCAAGATGTTCCTGGACCAATCTCCTGCCCTGGCTACAGTGCTGGTTATGACTTATTGAGCCCCATAGGATGTCCCCACGAAATTTGATTTCTCTTCTTAGAAAGGAAGATATAAGCTGATTATGCAGATGTGTGTATGGCTCTGATGCACACTTACTGGCTAATGTATCTTCTCTGACCCTTAGGCAATTTTGAAAAAGAAGGGAAATTATTAAGTGAGGTGAAGGAGGAACATAAGCACACTTAATAGGCAAAACTCAGTTTTGTTCTCAGTGCGTTTGAAAGGATCTCCAAAAAGACAGTACTGTAACTGGCTATAAGCTTTTGCAAAGTCATGGTTTGTAGCTTCGTAAATACATTTTTAAGGGGGCAGCAAACATTTAATCACAGAGCAATTCAAACACATATTGACATTTTTGGTATTGAAGCTGAAGTTCAGTGTTTGCACATGAAAGTGGTTAAATGATACTAATTCCACACGAAACAATCAATCACTTGTATCAATAGCTTTTCATATCAGCTGCTGATACAGTTTTGCGGTGATTTGTGCCATTGAAAGGGTTCAGTTATAACTGTTACCTTATACCAGTCCACAGTCATGTTTCTTACATGTCTGCTTCAGGCCACAAGAAGCTCAGGAAAAGCTGGGGAGGATAATAACAAGTGAACTTCCTTTGACTGATGCACACAAGCGCGGATATGGTTGTTCAGAAAACACAAAACAATTGTTCAAACTCCTCAGTGCCATCACCAGTGATGAGCTATCATTTTAAGTTTCTATTATGTCTTGAAAAGCATTGGTAAAGCAACAAAAATGTATTTCCATCACTATTCTAACAACATCTTCTTGGGGTGGGGAAGGGGAGTTCAATAGGTCCAGCCAGTGCCAAAACAAAACAAGTAAATCTGCAAGTGCTTGGAAACCCATTTCTGGTTTTTGGGGGAAAATGCATTTTTTAAAAAAGTGTTAATTGGGTCACTCCTAGAAGTTTATCACACTAGCAATTTTCAGCGGGCAAAGGGGAGTTAAACATGATTTAACACAAAGGAAACCCAGAAATGTCACAGTTAACGTGCAATAACACAAAGTTAATCCGCAGTTAAAGTGGAGGAAACTTTATCACACAGCTTTTTAAATTCGGAACAAACTGAATTTAAAAAGGTGTTGGTTTCCTCCACTTTCACTGTGGATTAACTTTGCGCTATTGCACTTGGCGCCAATTCAGTTTGAAAAACTAATGAATTTACATGTCTTCTTTAAATTCAAATGTAGTTTAACTCCCATTTAACTCCCGTTTGCCCTTGGAAAATCACTAGTGTGATAAAGCTCCTAGAAGCTTCCAGTACAGGCAAGTTGCTTTTTCTAGCTAGAAAACAGGTTGTCTGGGGACCTGCAAAGCCAGTTTGGAGGCAGCACAAGGGTATACAATCTTCCTTTGAAAAGGGCAAACAGAGTCCTTGGCCATAGCGTAGCTATTACCCCTGAAGCAAAGACACCCCCCCCCCTTTTCATTAGTGTTAAAGTCACTATACTTTTAAAGATATGGGGGCAGAATGGCTCTGAACATGCTATGTCAATATTCATCACATGGTCTGTGTGGCCAATAGGGCTACCACAACACACTGATCTGTCTTACTTTTTTTTGACAATGTGCATGTGGCTTGTTCTCACATACCACTAACGTAATGTTTGGTTCTTTGGCTCCTTTTCTCCCTTCATAATCTTTTATAGAGCCTTGCAAATTAAATTTTATAATTGAAATGGACAAGTTTCTTTAGCTCAAATTATAGCCTGTCTCAGAATGCATGATCTGTTTCACAGCCATTACTGTGACTAAGTGGGCTGTGTGGCGGGAGACTCAGGACTCCAGCTTCATAAATCATCGCCCGCTTGGCCAGCTTTCGGCATAAAAGAACAAAAGCATAATATAATTTCTGGTTCAAGTAAAGGATTATCTAGAAAGATTTGTGAGTTGTGTGTAGGCCCCCTAACCTTCTGGGAAAGAAAGGAAGCTAAGACTCACTTATCTTCCCATGAATAAATAATATACTTGGGCCAATTAAAGAATTCTTTATTGATAACCTGCAGATTTATTTGGGGTGGAGGCAGCATGTAGATCTCTCTCTGCAAACTTTTAGTTCAACTGCACAGATCTCCCAAAGGGACATCAACAGTTTGTAAAATGCCCCAGTCTGCCTCAGTACGTGATGATTTGTAAATGTAGCCCTATTTCACAAGCATGGTTAAACCCAATTAACATTTGTCAGAGGATTTTAAAGGCCCATGAAAGCTACAGTTAGATGTCTAGGTTAATGAAGGGGGGTGGGTGGGCAGTAATCCTGAACTTATCAATATAAGCGAGGTTTTTGTGGGAGTGTTAACCTCCAGAGCTCCAAATTATAAACCAGACATTAAAATCCCCACTCATATAATCTATTTTACATGCATTGGAGAACACGGCGCATTTGAAATGTTTTAGGCAAAAAATAAAACTTCTAACCTAAAAACTTAAAGTGAGATTGTAACGTAGGCAGAGGTCCTTGTACAGATACCATTGTCAACAATGTTGGCTTGGGCTTTCCATTGTTTCCAAAGCTAAATGCAGTTTGGTTACTGCTTAATGGATGAGCTAGCCCCAAGGCTTCATGTTGAGCATACACTTGTTCGCACACCCATATCTGTTGCCAGATAGTGTCCGAATAGGTATTAAAGGAATACAAACCCTTAGTCTGAATTTTGAGATATTTGGGAAGGATTTCTTCTAGTCATATTTCATTTTTGTGTAGCTATTCAACAAGAATTGCCATGCTGATTTACTCAAAGAGATATCAAATTACTTTTTACTGAACCATAACATGTGTTGTTAATTGGAACTATTAGCTATTGATAAAATATGAGCAGGCAGTCTGCGTTTTGTCATAGGCTGTATATAACATCGGGATACAGATAATGAAAAAGTGAAGTTTGTTCAAATTCTTTTTATGTGAAAAGTTATGTTTTTTGTGAAGTCAAGGGTTTTTATGGCCAGAATCCATAGTTTTTTTGTGGAGTTTGGGGGCTATGTGGCCATGTTCTAGAAGAGTTTATTCCTGCTGTTTTGCAAGCATCTGTGGCTGGCATCTTCAGAGAATGCTGAACTCCCTTGCCAGCATTCTCTGAAGATGCCAGCCACAGATGCTGGCAAAACATCAGGAATAAACTCTTCCAGAACATGGCCACATAGCCCAAAAACTGCCACAGGATTTTTTTGTTTTTTGCTTTTAACAGTCATGCATTAGGACAAACGAAAATTTGCTCTGAGTATTGATGTAGTTTCTGAGCCTGTTAGCACTGTATTCCAGATTAGAGCTGGGGCTGGCAGTAGGATTTAAGGAACAGTTCTTGTATTTCCTGAATCCACCGAAAACTCCAACATGCCAACTGAATCAGGCAAGCTATCAACAACCAGAATATGCCACTTCTACCACTCAGTCCTTTAATTTAGCAAATAAATAAGTAAATGGGACCTTGATTGCACCAGTGTTTTGCAAAGATTAGGACAAAATCACCCAGTGGTTAGAAACAACAGATTGAAGGGGGGTTGTTCCAGTCATTTTTTGCCTATTAAAAAAACAACAACAACAGACTGTAGATGACAAATGGTTCACACTCTGGGAGACTGCTTTCAACTCTTTAGGGACTTTATCAGATGGGAGGAATTTCTCTTTATTGCGAATGGAGCCAATTGGAGCCAATTTGAATTCACGTGAATTCGCTAGTTTAGCGAATTTACGTGAATTCCAATTGCGTTTGGAATGCGTTCAGAATGACTTCCCATTATGCAAAAATGACCCCCCATTGCCCAAAATTGCGTGAGATGCTTTAATTCACAATAGCATAAAACCCATGATTGCATTCTGAATGACTTCCCTTTTGCCCAAAATTGCGTGAGATACTTTAATTCGCAATAACACGAAACTTCATGATTGCGTTCGGATTGCCATTAGATTATACTTCCAATTTCCAACATCTGATAAGGTCCTAGGTGTCATTGTAGCAGAATGCATATATTCTAGATCTGTTTCTCTGTGATTCTAGGTGACCAAAACACCCCATCCTGGAACATCAGGATGAAAGGAAGATTGCTTTGACTAGAAAATCCAGGTGAAAATATGGAAAGTAATTAATTAGCCTTGTTTGGATGTTCAAAAGTGTAAGCATGGAGCGTACATGGGATGTGTATAATGGCTCTATCCCACTACAGCCTGTTCAGCCTTCAATAAAAGCATGTAAGCATATTTTGCTGAATGCTTTTAGTGCCCTCTGCATATCAGCAAAACTTGCATGTCAATATTTTGGCTTCACCATCCACTGAAAGGCTACACTCCTTGTCACTCAAGAAGACAATTTTGGCAAGAGGGAGATGTAGCCTGGCCCCAACGATCAGACAGAAAGGGAACAGCTGCAGGGTAGGAATATATAACAGCATAAAAATATTTGCATTTTTTCCCCATTTTTGACAAGAAGAGGTCAAAGGGTAAAGACACCCCATCAAATAAAAAATATTTATTAAAAAAATCCAATAACTATGAGAATTTTTGTGCTTGTACAAGAATACAATGAACATTTTTCATCTCCAGCAATAATATCCCCAACTGTATTTTGTGCAAAAAGTTGAATTTTTGCAACAAAACAAAACAAAACCAAACAAACCATGAATGTTTCACAAAATATTCTTGCATAAAGAAGTTAACGAAATTTCACCAAGCAAGTCCTGAAATTTGAAAATTGTGCAAAAAAAAAAAAAAATTCTTTTGATCTCAACCAACAGGGGGAAACTTTTGATATTTTCCATTCTTGGGTGTGAAAGTAAAATAAGCAAAGATTTGCATTGTTACTTCCACATCCCTTGAAAGAACAGTTAATTTTAACTCTCAGTTACCTTGCGGTATGCATCAGGAAGGGGAGTTTTTGTTTTGGTTGACACTGGCTTGATTGAAACAAGGGCTATGCGGCTTCAAAATAAATATCAGACTACATGTGACAGAGCACTTGCAGACAAATTAATAATAACCAATTGAAAAATGTGTGAAATGTCATTTTAGCTCAGGTTCCACTCGGCCCACTAAGATGTGACCCCTACAGAAATGTGAAAGGATCAGACTCCAAAATAACCTTTTTCTGATGCCTGGGGACCTTGATATTTCTTTCTAAAGATCATAGACTCATAGAGCTGGAAGAGACCCCAAGCATCAACCATCATCCAGTCCAACCCTCTGTCATGGTAACCCCCTGCCATGCAGGAACTCTCAATCAAAGCATCCCCGAGAGATCACCATCCAAACTCTGAAGACCTCCAAAGAAGGATACTTCACTACCCTCCAAGGGAGTGTCTTCCACTGTCAAACAGCTCTTACTGTCAGGAAGTTCCTCCTAACATTTAGGAGGAATCTCTTTTCCTGTAGTTTGCATCCCTTGTTCATACTCTCTGGAGCAGCAGAAAATAAGCTTCCTTCATCCTCGGTATGACATCCCTTCAAATATCTAAACAGAGTTATCGCATTATCTCTGAACCTTCTATTCTCCAGGTTAAACATACCCAGCTCCCTAAGTTGTTCCTCGTAGGGCATGGTTTCCAGACCCTTCACCATTATAGTTATAGAACCATAGATCTCTGCTCCTTATCTGCACAACTGCACCCTCATTACTTTCTTCATCATGCTAGAATGTGAGAAAACTTTAGAAAGTGTCTACATCTAGGCTTAGATATTGCTTAACTTAAGATATGGACTAAAGTTATGCCAAAATGAAACAAGGACTTTAAAAATAAACAAAAAATGTACTTTATTCAGTTAACTATAGGAAGAAAGCTCCTTTCAGCAATTTCTGCCACAGTTGGTTAGAAGGCTTTTTAAGGAAAGTTTGCCAGGAATAGCAAGCAGGTGAAAAAGCTGGAACACATATGTTTTCTGACTGTCATTTGACCCGTGTTCAGGCATGTAAATCTTTCTTTATTCCCATCCTGTGTAATCCTTGGATAAAACTGAAGGCATCAAACGGAAACAACAGCCAGAACTATGTACCACTGACAGTGTGCAGATCTCAAGTCTTCTTTCCTGGCTTTCATTGTACTTTGCGCTGAGCGAGGAGTGAAATAAAACAGCCACAATGGAGTGTGTGAATCTTCAAGTGCATCAGAATGATGTGTCCCAGCTAAAAACCCAGAAAAAGATGAAACAGAAGGAAGATTAGCACTGAAGCCCATTTGGCCTGAGAAAACCCAGCCATTGCGCTTTCCTTCTGCCAAGCAGTACATGGGGTTGTTCAGATGGGACAAGCAGTGCTGAGCTGAAATATTCCTGGTTTCCTCCTTATGCTTGCCTTTAGAGACCGGGTTATCCACAAGGCTATTATATTACTAATGTTTTGAAAAAACAGCACAGCTATATATATATATATATATATATATCCATTATATGACAAGAAACAGAATTTCCAGAGTGAAAAACAGCCTCTGCTTTCATTCTGATTTAAACAAAAACAAAAAACAGAGCTTGAAAAACATGTTCCTAATAATTTAATCCAGTTTCCCTCTTCTTGTCTCTGCATATTCATCAAATGGAAAATTAAACAAATCATAATGCTTTCTAACATTACCCTTGGACAGCCAAGAGGAAACAAACAACAGCATAACTTGTAATATTTATGATCCCTCGACCACATTCTCCAAACTAAAGGCTTTCTCCACAACTGGCCAACAATCATAGAACTGGTCTCCATCAATATAAACATGATGGTTCAGCTACATTTTGGAGCAATGGCCCACCACCTGACATCACTTAGACATCATGGCCAAAAATACTGTCCACCTCTGTGTTACTGCTGTATTTGCTAACAGAAATATTGGCCAGAATCCTGTTGGGCAGTTATAAATGTGTAATCTAGAGTTACACACTCGTGACTGTTTTGTATTCACAATCCCTATGTAATCAGGTACTGTAATCAATGGGAATCCATTCTCCTGTCGTTTGAAAAATAGCTGGATGATGGTCAATGAACGATCTCTGGCATAAGGGGAAATTACAACAGGGGTCCGACGTCTGCCTGTTGCATCAGAGATGGTTCACAGGAGGGAGTGGTAATGTCAGTTAGCTACTTTCTGACTGACATGAGGACAGATCGCAGTGGGTGCTGTCCAGTAATAATAATAATAATAGTAATAATGTATTTCCCGCCTCTCCCTGCGGATCGAGGTGGGATTACAGCATATCAAAACAATGCATACAGTACATCTAGAAAAAGTCCCAATAAGTGGAGACTGAGGAGGATTGGGATGGCTGTCATTATCTAGCACCAAAACTATGGTGCTTAGAGACATCTTGCAGCACCTTTGAGACTAATTGAAAGAAAGAAGTTGACAGCATGAGCTTCTTTCTTTCAGTTAGTCTCAAAGGGGTTACAAGATCTCTCTACATACTGATTCTACACACTAACATGCCTATATCTTTGAATTCTACCATTATGGTGCTCATGCATTTGTAACTTCCCACCAGGATTCTGGTCAAGATTCACAAGCCCTGCATTCTTGATGCCACATTTTCCAGCTGGTCTGCAGTCCAGGCACTTTGTAAAATTCCAGTGCTGTGCTTTCAGTTCACCGATTGTCTTTCTGAAATTCACAGAGCCAGTGAAAAGGAGATGACTAAATCACTGCCAATAAATAGTCAAGCAATTTTTTTTTTTTTGTATTGGCAATTTTCGTATTGTAAACCCAGGCTCGCATCTACTAATCTCAGGTTCAAATGAAAATTGGGTGATAAAGATGTGAAATACCTTTGGGTAATAACATGGTGAACTCTGGCTTGGTTAGCTGGACCAAGGGCCCAACTCTGGATTAGGTCACAGACTCTCTGTCTAAGACTTCAATGGTTGACTATTTCTCCAGTGAAAGGCCACTAATACACTGATATCATCAGAGTTATATTTTAGTAAGAGTGGTAGCTCTGTTCCTCAAACAGTGTCTGCCTGTCCCCTTGACAAAGTACCTAAAATAGATGCCAATGCCATGGGATAGTGGGGACACACAGGTTGTCTTAACTTGCTGGGATTGTGCTTTCCACTGCCATCTATTTTCATGAAACAGCCAAAGGAAAACTATGTGGGAACCGTGGTTCATATTTTAAAGTTGATTAGCTTTCTTGGAAGCCTTACTCAACTTGTGTCTCATGTTGCTTTCAGTCAATATGGGCTCTCCTACTCCTCTGTCATCTTTTTAAAGGACTAATTAGACCTTTCTTCCCTGTTCAAAAAAAAAAAAAAAAATTGGTGGCAGAAGCATTGGAGACAACTATAGGAAGGGAAGCACATAAAGCTGCTATGTTGCTATTCACTTTGGTATAAATGGCAGAAGGGAGTGCAGCTCCCCCTCAGTTATACGAAGACAGCTGCCATCTGGCAAATGTTTTAAATGTCATATAATTTTTAGAAAACTGTAAGCTGCTGTGAATTTTTTTACTACACTCCCCAGTATTCAAATTGTATTGCTTACCCACTCTCTTACTGTGATGTTTGCAATCCATTTGTTATAATTGTTAAAACTTTATTGTTTAACAACAACCCTGTAGAGTAGAACAGTCTTATTATCCTCCAGATCCAGAGGGAAGGGCAAGGTTGTTGCCATCCCTGCATGGAGGCAGCGTTTCCTAACTTGTCTGTTTTTCCTTACTAATAATTTTTGCCATTTTGATCTGATGTTGCCTGGTCACACATGTCCCAGTTTTCATCTGTGCAATGTTGGAGGGTATGCCCAGCTCTCATTAAATATCACCAGATAATAAACATGGTAAGGTTCTTTATATGCTTGGCTTTTTCATATCAATAGTTCAAATTTTGAGGTCATTAGAAATACCTGGTGTAGCTGTGCTTATTTTAAAATGTAGAGAACACTTTGTCAATAAAACCTGTTATTCGAGATTTCAAAATAAGAGCAGTTTAAGCATATAATAACAAATCCTTCTTCTAACAAATTTTAACCACAACCCCTCTGATTTGTCTGTGTTTGTGTGTATGCATCACATACAAACATTTGAGTTAAAAAATGCCCCACAAACTAATCAAGCAAAACTGCATACATAAAGACCCTGGAGAAATCTAATAGCTAATAAACATGCAGTGCTCTCAATTTGTAGAAATCTCAGTTTGCCTAATGTTTGCTTTTATGTTATGTTAGTTAATGCAGCCAACTGGTCAATGCACATATAGGAATAGACAGGTAATTTAACGGTGAACTAAATAATAACACTCTTCTCTTTCATCTCATCTTTTCAGATACTACCCCCCCCTCAACTCTTGGGCCTAGATATCATCGAGGTCACCTGACTATACCACTCAGCATGCTTTCTTGGTGGGGTCTCACTTTACTTGACTGAATGTTCCTCTGATGCATTTTTAAACAAATGTGTATATTAAAAATTGACATGCAGGGAGAATGCTAGGTTGTGACCCTTCTCCCTGGCACCCAGTTTTCTGTTCTATGCAAGGAATGTTTTGCATAGAAAATCACATTCAGTCACATGGGGCTCCTCTGTGCAATGCCAGTGTTGAAGTTAACCTAATTTTAGTTTCTGGTCTTAATGGTCTTATGGGGTCCCATATTCCACTTATTTCAAAAAGTGGAAAGCCAGCTCTTCTCTGGAAGGGTTTGGGCTCCTATTACGCATTTTCCTGAGTGAGGGCCCTGGATGGTCCACCTCTGGATGTCCCCCCTCGCACAAGTCATGCCTTGTAGCCCTCATACTGCTTTACCATGTTGGCAAAAACCTGCCTTTCTTACACCATCTTAAGAGTCGGACCTCAGGGGCTGCTGTGATTCCAAGCCACCCCTGGCTGCCTCTAAGGGAATGTATATCTTTCCAGATACTGCACAGCACGTTTTCAGCCTTGCATTGAAATATAACAGGACCTTTGAGAATGTGGTTATCTGGCATTGCAGTGACCTTCTCCTTTGTTCCTTGTTCACTTCCTCTTCATCTCCTCCGGTCTCCTCAAAGCACCGGTGCTGAAGTAATCATCCTCTCTTGTCTCGCATAAACATACACCTTTATCCATCTTGAACTTAATGTACTGCTCATCTCCCTGCTTAGATCATATGCTGCTCACTTGCTTTCCATTCCAGGCATCATGTACCTTCACACCGTCCCATACACACACTTTTGCACACACATCCATGTGGAACAGGCCTCATCAGCTGAAACATTCCCCCCTCCCATGCCAACAGTGTGAAAGGAACTTGCATATAAAGGACAGGGGCAGCAGGTAATTTATCATGGCAGTCCATTAACCTGGGCTCTTTCAGTCTTGCTCCCCTTGTTTTTTGCAGGAAAAGGGTTTTGTCCTGGATCTTTATATTTTTAGAGGTTGGAACTCCAATTTCCACACCAGTGACAGGAATTCCCTGTGTCAGGGCAAGACCCCATGGTGTCCTTATGACACACATGACATGTTCTGCATTCAATTATTCTTATCTCTGCCTATCCTCTGTGACTCACACATCTCTCCTGCAATGTCTGGTAATGCCATTGTATTTGCTCTCCTTCTGTCCTCCTGTTTCTGTGCTGCTGCGTTGGTCGTTGTGTTGTTGTGCATGAGCATGGTTGCTTTTGTTTTCAACAATAAATGCAGAATATAACATTCCTGTACTTTGAAGGATTATTACCCATGTCTTGGTTGCATTTCCCAACTATGTATGGTTCACCTGGTGGTGCCCACATGTCTTTTTAAAACAAACAGAATAAATATATAAATAAACCACGATCTCCACTGTTGTTGTTGCTGCTGCTGTTGTTAGCTGCCCTTGAGTCGACCTAAACTCACAGAACATCCCAGATTATAGCATTCAAATACCATATAAAAATGGTCACTGATTATTCTGCTGAAGATGCATTTGGAGCTCTTGAATCTCATGGCTAACCGTTTCAAGTCTTTCATAAACCATTGGTTGGTGCAGGCTGTAGAGAGTTTTTTAACTCCCTTTCTGTGCAGAACCATTTCTGCAAGAATCTGCCATGATAAGTACATGGCACAGTCATTTTTAATGCTGAGGAACTGTGCTAGTCCTTGCCAGACACTCTAATGTTCTGATGCCATGTCATTCATGAATCTACAGAAGAATGGTGGAATAACAGGGTGCTCATATTATAGGATGATGACAAGTAGCTGGCTAGTTTCAGAATGACCAAAGTAACCCTGTTTGAGATAGCTGACATATTACATCCACAGTAAAAAAAGATTGTAGACAATAATTGTGAAGCCATCTCCACTGAGGAAAGTGTGACAATCATCAACTGATTGCTTTCCTGTCAGCTGTGTTACCCAAAGGTTGAATGTGAGTTTAGATGTATATATCAACAGCGTCAGATGTAGCAATAGTTCTCAGTAAAAGATCAGCTGTGGGTGTGGGTGCGAAGGAGGTTAGCAGCCTATTTCCCCAGTAAGCACTCTCTACTTGAATAAGGGGCAGCCCCTCAGCAAAGGGTAACTAGCCCATCATTGCTTCTCGTATTTGTTTACCTCCAATGAAAGGTGCTTCAGAATGCTCTCAATTGGAAGAAGGTCAGAAGTAATCCTTTTTTTCTTCCTTGTCCCACACACTCTTGAAAATGTGTTGCTATCACCCAGCACACAAGTTTCATAAAAATAGTGGCAAGAAAAGCCCGGAAACATAACCACATACTGTACTTCACTATTTTGGAGGGATGCCATTTTGAACTTAGTCCTTTCTTGGAAAAATAACAATAACAAAAATGTTGGCTAAGAGCAAGTGTTAAAGTAAAATTTAAAAGAAAGCATTCTCACACTGTTTCCTCAGTGTAATCCATGGACAAGCACATTGCCAACTCATCGCTCTCCCCACTGAAGATGCATTCCTGGTAACTGTCCAGGGAGCCAATATGTGGATTGCATGGCAGCCTTTCTTGTTTAGAGGGAAAAGGTGCAAGGTGGAAGGCATGAAGGGAAGAAGTGTCCAAGCACACCCATTAAGACACCCTCTGCATAGATCTGGTAACAACAACAAAGCAGAAAATTTTAGGGAAGATAATATGCATGGCAGAAGCCCATACTATCTGTTTTTCAGATAAAATATGGGTATTGATGAGGAAAGTTGTGGGATGATTACAAAGTGAGGACAATGTTATGTGAAAACTCCTATCAAACCATGCAGATAGAAAATCAAAATGCCACATTAAAAAAAAAAGCCTGTGTGAAAGAGCACCCAGAGATGACAACCCCTGAACACAAGTACATCACTTGATTTCTCAATATATTATATCTTTACAACAGGGAATTGAACATATAAATCAGGTCCACTGAAAAGCATTGCTTTTGAGATGAAGCTATCAGAACATTAAGGTTTTGAGTGAAGAGTATATGAGCTAACAGCATATTCTGGCTATCATACATATGATCCAGGGGTAAAGCCCTCATTTTGTCATGTTCTTCATATATATTTAGTATTTGATCATTGTTGTTGTAAAGTGCCATTGAGTCAACCTCGACTCATGGAGAATCTCTGGATGAGACATCCCTAATCCTCAGCTGCTGAACTCCTACAGGTTCAGGCCTGTGGCCTCCCTGATTGTCTAACCATATGGCATGTGGTCTTCCTCTATTTCTACTGCTTTATATCTTTCCTAGCATTTACTGTCTTTTCTAATGAGTCATGCCTTCTCATGATGTGAGTAAAGTACGATGGCCTCAGTTTAGTCATTTCGGTTTCCAGGGAGTGTTCTGGCCTGATCTGTTCCAAGATCAATTTGTTTGCTTTTCGGCTGATCTATGATATCCTCAGCACTCTTCTCCAGCACCACTTCTCAGATGAGTTGATTTTCTTTCTATCTGCTTTCTTCACTGTTCAGCTGTCACATGTATACATGGTGACATGGAATACCATGGCTTGGATGACCCTAACTTTGGTGTTCAGTGTCATGTCTTTGCACATTAGGATCTTGTCAAGTTCGTTCATAGCTGCACTTCCCATTCCTAGTCTTCTGATTTCTTGGCTGCAGTTTCTCCAAGCTGTTGGAAATCTTTGACTATTTCAATTTCCTAATAATCCAGGATGAATTCATATAGATTGTTTTCTTAATGTTCACATTAAGTCTACTTTACTACTTTCATGTTTGACTTTCTTTAGTAATTGTTCCACATCTCTTTTGTTTTCTGCTAGTAGTATGGTCTCATCTACATATCTTAGGTTGTTGATGATCCTTCCTCCAGTTTTCATTCCTCCTTCCTTTGAGTCTAAGCCTGCTCTTCATATGATATTTTCTGCATACAAAGAGGATGATAGAATGCAGCCTTGTCTGACCCATTTGCCAATTGATAATTGACCCCAATAGTATTTTATACCTGATATGTAGTTCTTTTCTTCAAAGTCAGATTGTCACCATCCATGCATTATTAAGGATTTACTGTTAAGGATTTTATAACACATATATTCAACACATGGAAAATCAAATTTACACTTTTAATATGCTTAGAAGATAGGCTTCTGTTCTAGGCCTTCTTAGCAAGTTTGTCAAACAGTTCAGTGAATGAGTGAGGCCAGCCTTCAGACCAAAAAAAGAACACAAGGGCTGTACAGATTGGCTTGAAGCACTGGCATGGGAGCGGCATGGGAGCATGGTGTTTGGATGATGCATGCCCCCATGCTGCCCCCAAGCTGGTTTCACACTGCCCACCTGACCAGGTGGTGGGTGCCATCACGCCACTCCTTTGGCATGGCTCTGAAAGGAGTGCCAAAAAGTGCCACTGTGGTGACAAAGGTGCCTTTTTGACAGCTCTAAAAGGAGAAGCATTTTGCCATTTCTTTTAGAGCCAGAAAAGCACCAGATTGTGGCCACGGCATGCAGTTGCCATGGTCCTGATCCAGCACTGAAAGGGGTGGTCTGCTTCATCCTTAACTGCAGCTTCCAGTTCTATATATCAAATAAAGAATCAAAAAGAGAGGGGTTCAAAAATAATCCACTGTTTTAAAAATAAAAATAAAATCAGTAGGAATATAAATTTAGCTCACTCAAACTTAACCTCTGTGACTCTATAGCATGGTTTAGTCCTGTCCTAGCCAGATACTCAAATAACGTTTCTAGTGGCTCCAAGAAAGGATGACAGACAATCCAGCAGCTCCCAGTGAGGGAGATTCAAATAAACCAATCCCAGTGAGGAAGATTCAAATAGGCCCAGGGGGACCTGTCTTGCACTTTTCAGGTAATTCTTGCAGGGAAGCTTACAAATATAACCAGATTCTTCTGTTTACTCTCAAGTAAGTGCCATTGAATTCAGTGAGACTTACATTTTCAGGCATGACAGGCATTGGCATAAACCATACATCTGAGAGAGTTTTATAATTGCGGCTCAGCCATGCCTAGGGCTGCCTCTGAGCAATTTAGGTTTACTTCTTTTCAGCATTTATTCCAGACACTCTTTTTTTGTTGCAGCCCTTCTCTTGGAGTGACTCTGCTTTAAATCTCATTCACAGCCCTCTCTCAGTGGATTGTACAATTAGCTTGGTCAAGTGAACTGCAGCTTGCTAATCAATAGGAGAGAAAATGGATGGCAAGTCGTGCCTTTGTTGGACTATAAATTGTTTGCAAGCTCTCGACAGTGTCTTTGCAGAGGAAACTCTACGCCTTTTATTTGATCTGGTTTTGGTCAGCATCTTAAGCCCCGTGGCTAAGTGCACTTTATTTTCTTTAAACAGATGTTTTATCTGTCACACATAATGCCTATTGGATTAGGTAATTCCAGGTGATCATGTCAGCTTGTCCTACATAATCCTTTACAGGAAAGGCAACCTAATCAGAATTACTGAACAATCCAGGAAATGCATTTGTCTTCCTTTCATTGTCATATTTTTGCTGTCACGGAAAATCATTTATCACCATAAACTATGTGCTTGAGTCCTTCTGCTGCATGGTATATCACATTAATTTTATATTGGCTAACTCCTGGTTCTTTCACTCAAAAATCATAGGGGGGGGGGCAGTTCTTTCATGGATAGAAATATAGCCTCCTCAAAGACCACTCACCTCCACCCCACTACAGCAAACATTCAATCCGCAGCCATATGCTGCTGTTGAGATTTGCATTGTTGTAACAATTAATCCATTGTGCTAGACAGTGATTTTCAGCTTCAAATGCTTCTAAAGGCTGAACTAGACACAAAGGGGGCAAACACATTTGTCCCCTTAAGAGTCTAAAGCCACTCATCTCAAAAGTGGGGTATGTGGATCTGTTTTTAACACTGAAAGGAGAATAGAACTTCTCCTCCCTGTTTTAACATTCCTGTTAACTCTGCTGCTTCAGTCTCTTTTCTCACAAATCTGCATGAAATACATTATAGGGCAGTAGAGGTACACTTACCTTTTGTAATGCATGCATTATTGTTTGACAACATTTGGAGCAAGAGGATATGTGCTGGTGATGATACAATGAGCTGGATATGGGCAGCCAGCAATTATGGACTTCCAAGGTTTTCCAGTAGCCTAGAAGACTCTCACTTGGAATATTGGCAAACCATTGCATTTACTGCCACAGTCAGTCAATGGGAAAATAACATTTGTGTTCAGAATTTTATACTGGATAAATAACCAGCCTAGCACTTATGACAAAGACTCTGATCAGGTTAAGGATGAAAAGAACCTAGCCACTCTCAGCATTGCCCACCACGGTTCTTGAAACAAACGTCAGCATGATAAGCTGGACAGCAGGGATTCTTTGGTCTCTCATGATTCATCTCCTTTCGGAGCCCTTGTCCAATAATCCCACAAATCTGAACATTTTTATTTAGTGCTCAGTTTAAGTGCTCTGTCCTTTGCTACCTAACATTCTCCAGTCCGGAATTTACAGAGATAGTCTTTCAGTTGAGGTTGGAAACACACTGATAATTGTTATCAAGGAATTCATAACCTCCTTGAGAAACCATGGACCTGTCTTAAATTGTATCTGGCATGACACATTCAGCAGGACTGGACATATGGAAAGTGGTCTGAGGTAGGGGACCTATATTAGTTGTCATGCCCAAGTTGCAACATGTATAGAAGTGTAAGGTTCATGAGAATGTTTCTTTAGAGAAGGCATGTGATTTCCTTCTGTCTCCTGGGAATTTTAATATTCTGAGTAATCCTGATATAATCATATCTAGATGCCTCTTTTTCAAACTGAAAACGTAGCTAAACTCATTTTCTGAGGAGCTGGTGACAATCAGGGTGACTAGACACCCTCCTTTTCCAGGACATGTCCTACATTTCAACCTTCTGTCCAATCAGAATTCCAAAATGTCCTCTATTTTGAGCATGACTAGGAAGCACACTGAGTAACACCACATTTCTTGTTCTCATTTGAGAAATTCATCTACTTGGCAGCCTGCCCTCATTGCAAATAGGGGGATAGGATGGATCCCTCTAAAGTTCTTTTTTTCCCTGGGAGCAGCAGCAAGCATGACTTGCCCTCAGAGCTTGGGATGCATTTTTTTTTCCACAGGGGAACAGGGCAGCAAATATGTTAGGCAATGGGCCACTCGAAGTCAAAGTGCAAATATGAGAAGTTTTTTTCCCCCTTAACTTCATCTCAATGGAGAAATGAAAGGAATAATTTAAATGTAGATTCAGTCAAGACTAGCAAAGTACAATTTGAAGCATTTGTCTTGTTCAGAGTTCTATAAGTATGTTGCAAGCCAACAAGGCATTTTAACAAAGGTAAGTTCATCAGAAAAATATGGCTGGATATATAATCAAATACAATACTGTGCGCCTGCTTTATAAGCCGGCATGGCTTACGCGGTTTCCAGCATACGCTGGAAGCCAAGACCAGGACGTGGCCGCACAGCACCCATAGGAAGTAATGGGGCATGTGACCATGGTGCGCATGCGCGCGGTGTGCAGCATGTACAAAAGCCCCATTACTTCCTATGGGGCTTGAGCATGCACGGAATTTCCCTTACATGTTGGGATCCAGAATGGATCTTCTGCATAAGGCAACAGCCCACTGTCTATGGAACATAGCTGTAAATAAACCATATGGAATGAATTTATATTTATATGAATGTTTTTAGCTTTTAGTTTGTAATGTCCCACATTTTTCTTGCATGTCCTACATTTTGTGGTGCCTTAGCCTCCTATGTGGTTATGGCATCTAGTCACCCTGGTAACGATAAGGGCAATGGCTAGAGAACACATCATGGAAGATATAGAGTGAATCCAAGTTAAAGCTTAATTTGGTCTGGAAACTTTAAAACAGGAGGGAGTTTCATAAGTGCATTGCCCCAGTAGAGAAGAAGGTCTTTTCCCTGGCTGACATCCACCATAGCTCCTTAAGAGTGGAGAACTCATAAGCATAGCCTTTGAAGAAGATGCCATTATATAGAGAGGTGGCAAACACTTACTTAAGTATCCAGATCTCAACCTGTATAGACCTTTAAAGCTGCTGTAGCAATTTGGATGATATTTGGGAAAAAGGACTAATCAAGTGATTGCTTAGGCTCTAGGTGATCAGTGCCTTTCTTGCAAATAATGTGGTACTTCCTATGGATATAACAAAGGCAGAAGCAAGACCACTCAGTGCAGGGATGGGGGTCACTTATGACCTTCATGATAAACAACTAATAAATCTGCAGTGTGCCTGAACCTGTAGTGATTCAAAATATCAACTTGGTTCCTTGGTAAATTGCCTCAACTAGCCAGGGCTGGATGATTGCAATTTTGGACCTCTTTGTAGTTTGTGATATCATTGGTCATGGGCCAGCATAGCATACTGGTTTGAGCACTGGATTATGCCTTTGGAGACTGCTTGCAGCCTGAGAGGAAGACAATGTTGGTGATATCATTGATCATGGGCCAGCATAGCATACTGGTTTGATCATTGAATTATGCCTTTGGAGACTGCTCACAACCTGAGAGGAAGGCAATGGCAAAACCCCTCTGAATAAATCTTGCCAAGAAAACCCCACAATAGATATGCCTTAGGATATCCCTAAATCAGAAACCACCTCAAGGGATAAAACAAATCATAGGCCATGGTAACCTTCTGTACTGCCATGCCAGAAAAAACTGATTAAGGAAACTAACTTTTGTCATTCCTAGAAGGTTAGTACTAGAGTTTGGTAGACCTGGGAGTTGGACAATGAGTAGATAAGTGGGTTTTGTTTTGTTTTTTGCATTTCCTTTTTCACATGCTTATTTTTTATATTTCAGTTTTGGTTATTGTGCCTGAATTCAGTTTCCTGGTTGGATCACTGAAAACATACTTGGTTGTCATATGGCTGAAATGTTACGAGAGAAGCTCCCAGTGGAATCCTTCCCATTCAAGAATGTGTAAGAAGAAAGACTCAAGGAAGAAGTGTTAGGACAAACTGAAGGACCACAAGATTTGATTTAAATTAAATATTGTGACCATTTGTGGGCAGCAATCATTACGTGATATCAAATCCTAGATCAAAACACATGGCTTGGATCTTTCTCACAGCCCAAAATCATGCTATTAAAAAAGCAAACCATAAAACCAAACCATGAGGACAGCAAAAGGCATGGCATGGCAGGAGCAGGCCTCACTCCAGCCCAAGGGAATGTACATGCACATTTTCCCACCTGCAGGATGCAGGACTATGTCAAGATTGTGCCTAACATCTGTTGTCTGCTCACAGAAGGCTTGTAATTCATCCATCTCAGCACAGAGCTGCAAATTTGGAACAGGTCACCAGTCAAGGATAATGACTTACCAAAACAACTAGAAGAAAAAAGGCCGGGGCAAGGAAGCAATCTTGGTGGTTTCCCAGGAAGTATGCTTTGTGTATAACACCTTCCCTTTCCCTCCCCCATCCCCAGGGATCATTTAGTTACAGCTTATCCAGCTGCAGTGTCAGGAATGTCCAATTTGATTTAGTAAAGTGGGAAGAAAAAATGCCCATCACTCATTCCTATTTTGTTAGCAGCGAGGAGAAACAGCCTGCAGCTACAGGATATACAAACTGTTGGTGATTTTCCTGGTCACTTTTAATCTGGATAGATGAGAAATTGAGGCAGTAAAGGAAGATGGTAATATTATAAACAAGATGGAAATTAAGCAAGCAAAACCCTTTCATAGAATCGTAGCATTGGAAGAGAGCACAAGCCTCTGCCATGCAGGAAGGCACAGTCAAAGCGCGGCAGTGAAGCTAATTTGATAATCTCGAATATTATTCTGTCTTTTAGCATTGGTGGTCTAGAGGCAAACAAAGATGAATCTTCTCCCTAAATTCATTTGCTAGTAATATCAACTAGAGTGGACCCACTGCATCAATTTATGACTGGTAAATCAAAATTCTTGTAAACCACACTGGGCCTTCTCTGGTTGGGATTATCCATTGGATTTTGAGTTCAGCTCAGCCTAAAAGTCCAGAATTGGAATCAACATCTGAACATGCTCAAGTGAAACTTGATCAGTCCCTTGTGTCACCTGGGGAGCATCCATACCACACAGCTATAGCACTATGATTCCACTTTAACTGTCATAGCTGAATCCCATGAAATCCTGGGGTCTGTACTTTGGTCAAAGGCAGCAGAAGAGCTTTCAAACTGCAAGTTCTAAATTTCCCTTCCTTGACTGCAAATCCCAGGATTCCACTGGATGAAACCATGGCAATTAAAGTGGAATAAGGGGCTTTTTAGACCGCCCAAAAGGGGCGGTCCATACTCGCCCCTTCTAGCGGCGAGATGAGGCCGAGGCTGCCGCACGGGCAGCCCCAGAGGCCTCATCTCGCCGCTTTTGGAGGCCCCGTGGGGAACCGGCAAACTGCCTGTTCCCCGCGGCCTCCAAGTGGGGTGCAGCGGGCGCTCTGGGTGCCCGCTGCACCCCGCTTCCCTCGGCGGGGCTGAAGGGGGAAAGGGGCCGCCACCGCGGCCCCTTTCTCCCTGGGTCTTTGCCGCGGCCATTTAAAGGCCGCGGCAAAGATCCGCCGCAAACAAAGAGCTCCGCGATGGAGCTCTTTTTTTGCGGTGCGGGAAGGGGGCGATTGGCGCCCTCCTGCGCCACAAAAGCGTCACAAGGTGCGCAGCGTGTCAAAATGCTGCGCACGTGATGACGCCTTTGCGGCGCCTACGTATAGACGCCGCCATCTTTAAATGGCGGCGTCTATACGCTTTAGGCCTAGGGAGGGTGTAAAAGCTATGCCCTCCCTAACCCTAAAGACGGGCTTTCTAGCCCTATTCACGCCCCTTTTTGCCCATCTAAAATGGGCCTAAGAGTACTATAACTCCATAGCAGGAAAGATCCACAATCTCTGTGGAACTAGTGCTGCAACACCACCCACAGGTCATCAGCAATGGGGCCAATAAGGCATGGTATATGTGTGGACAATTGTGGCAGGCTCAGAAGCCAATACTTTGTCCCTGGAACTCTCAAAAAAAAGTGCTGCCTGGAAGTTCTGGTGTTGAGAAGTTTTTTTTTTAATTTAACAATGTATGGAGCACTGCAATCTATTTTAATGATGACTTGTTCCTGGAAGATTACATGAGAGGCAATCCACTACCATACCCTTCCACAATCCTGATTTGGCAGGGACATCTTGAATTGATTAATCCCCTGTTTTCCCAGTTTTCCAACTGCTTTTAAAATGTCACAGATGCTTTCTCTTCCTCCCACTTTTCTTTTCAGCTTACTTCAAGTGCTGCAAACTGAGCCTTTCCCAATAGTCTCAGGCAAAAGCAAACAGCTGCAGTCTCTCTTACTATGTGTGCCTTTCCTTATTTACAACTTTTGACATCTTGACCACACTGTGATGTTGACTGGCCACATGAGCCCCAGTTATCATCTGTAAAATGTTGGTGGGTATAGGCTCCTTTTTTGGTGAGAAAAATTGTAGTCTTGGGAGTCTGGAATGCTCCAGACTCCACAAAAACAGCCTTGGGAGTCAAATGAAGTCTTTGGGTTGTACTTTGCCTATTCCTGATATTGGAGAAAGCAGTTCAAATTCAGCATTGTCCTAGGCCCTGAGATTTCCTGGCCTAAAACTGAAATCTAGAATTAACACTTGATGGTGTCATTAAGCATTGTGCATTAAGTGCCAACCACAGTTGCTTAAAGCTTGTTATTCAAACACATAGTGGGTAGCTTCATGGCACTCCTTTGGTGCGGCATTTATATGATGCATGCTGAAAGGAGAGCTGAAAAGTGCCATCATGGTGGCAAGGGCATCTTTTTGCTGGCTCTAAAATGAGCGGCATTTTCCCGTTTCTTTTAGAGCAGGCAAAGCACCAGATCAGGGGTGCAGCATGCAGTTGCTATGGACCCAATCTGGTGCTGAAAGGGGTGGTGTGGAGCCGCTCCTTTGGGGCAGTCTGCTTCGGCCCTAAGTAAACATATGGACCACTGGAGAGTCTTTCAAATTGCAACAACAAATCATTTTTACGTTTTACATTGTAAATTGTAGTAATATACTACCATACTGGCTGTGAGCTGCAGGTTTGCACACAGCTCCTTCTTCTTGTTCATAATTGTACCCACCAAAACTGGACCCTTTTGCATTGTCATCTCCCATCTGGAAGTGTCTCAGAAAAACTGAAGACTCAGGACCAGCCCTGAAATCTATCAAGGAGTCTTTATCACTGTTAACAACATAGCAATTAAAATGTTATTGATCTTGGCATAGTTACAAAAGTAATGCAATGATTTCATTCTGAAGCTTATCCCATGGCTTAATAAATTGATTTACCTGTACCCAGCTTAAATCTTAATTCAGGTGGCATCCTGATATTATTGCAAGGTTTTTGCTACCCAATTTGCCACCCGGATACAGCCCAGGTCAATCCCTGCTTCCAGGAGTGTTCCTCCTGGCTATTTTAGGTTCCAGGAGTTTTCTGAGTTAAGAAAATGGCTACTGGAGCACTCCTGGAAATGGGGATGGACCTGGGCTGTATTCAGGCAGCAAAAACCTTGCAATAATATCAGGATGCCACCCAAATTAAGATTTAAGACAGGTAGAGGTAAATAAATCTATTAAGTCATGGGATAAGCTCCTCCTTTTCTCTGTCTCCACTCAAAGAATGATCCATGATTAAGATGTAGAAAGATCTTGTAGCACCTTTGAGACTAACTGAAATAAACAAGTGGGCAGCATGAGCTTTCAGAGACTTCAGTCTACTTCCTCAGATGCATATAGTGGGGTGGAAACCAGGGACAGACATATGTATGTGCCATTGGTATGTGAGAGTGCCAATTCAAATACAAAATCCTTTGTGTATGGAAATGAAGTAGCAAGTCCAGTTTTAACTATGGTCATCAGTGAACAAAGACATTGGAAACTGGCCAATGTGTATGGAAATGAAGAGGCGAGACCAGTTTGGTATTGGAAACTAGCCTGTGGGTATAGAGAATAGATCAGTGTAGGATGCCCCCCTGAAAATTGGGTCAGGTAGTGTTGAAATATGTGTAGGGAGCCAGGAAGCCATTTTGCTTGTTCCGTCCACTGCTGAGGGACTGTAGTTTATGGATAAATCCCAATTCTACTGTTTCTCTTTCCAACCTACTTTTGTAGTTGTTTTGTTCAAAGACTGCTGTTCTGAGGTCTGAGATGGAATGCCCAGGGATATTGAAATGTTCTGCCACTGTTTTTGTGTGTATCCCCATTCCTTATGTCCTGATTTACGTCCATTTATCCTATGGTGCAGGGACTGGTTTGTTTGCCCTGTGTAGAGTGCTGATGTACATTGATGACATAGTATGGCATAAGTCACGTTGGAGGATGAGCACGTGAAGATCCCCCTAATATCGTGGGTGAAGGACATTAGGTCTTGTGATGACATTTCCTGGATAAATCTGCAGGAAGAGTTGGCATCTTGGTTTGTGGCAAGGCTTGTACCTGTGTCCCCATCTGTGTAATGTGTCATCCTGTGGGTGAGTATGATTAAGATGTCACTCTGAAATGGCTGAATGGACCTGCACTCTACAGATTTAAGAGGAAGAGTGTTGTACACATAAAAAATCGTTGCTGGACACTGCAACAATCATATACTGTATTTCCAGTTACGTGTTTTTTATTAATGGTATTATCTGATTCTACGCAGTTGGTATATGTTTCAGAATCCTTTGTAATTTGTTTGTGGACTGTTGTGTGCCTTCAAATTCTTCTTAATTTATGGTAACCCCTAAGGTGAATCTCTCACAAGGTTTTCTTGGCAAGTTTCTTCAGAGGGAGGTTTGCCATTGCCAGCCTCCAAAGCAGAGAGAGTATGACTTGCCCAAGGTTTCCATGACTGAGTCGGTATTGAATTCCTAATCTCCAGAATCATGGTCCAATGTTCAAAGCACTCTGGCTCACATCCTTTTAAAAAACAAATATTTGTTTTCTTCACTGAATGCTACTCTCACTTTTCCATTTTTTTTCTTTATATATTTCTTTACATATTCTGATCTATTGTCTTTTTCATTCTTGTAATAAAAGGACAAGTTTTCCCCCTGATCTGTAACCATTCATGGGTTCTTTATTAGCCTTGCATATTTTTAGTGAAGTTAAGATATTATTTCATTACAGTTGAATAAAGCCATGTGTTTCTTGCCACTCAGATGAAGTTAGAAAACCTTTCCGATTTTCAGATTTGATTTTTTTTTCTTAAATAAGGTGAATGGAGTATAATTTTAAAAGAATAAAACAAGCAAAAGCAAACAATGGCCAAGATCCAAAAGTGCACTTTTAGCATCAAATTCCAGCAGAAGCAGGACCTCCTCCTCTTCTCCCCACCTCTGCCACCCCCACATGCCACAAAGACCTCTTTCATTGGGATTCCTAGCACAGTGCAGCTGTTTTTTAAGTGTGCGGGAGCAGTAGTGGGGCACATGACAGAGATAGTCTGTTTAGTCTTGTAGAGGAAATCACAAGATTCAATGGAAGTCCACCTTTGGATCCTGTCCAGTGAATCTTACTCTGTGGAGTAAATATGGAAACATAGGTTGGACTTAATATCTTAGAGTTGCTATAAAATTAAACCCAGGACTTCAAGAACATTAATCTTATTTATACTTTTCTTCACAACCTCTGGGGTAGAAACAACTATATACTACAGGATTAAAACTGGCTTAAATAGTATTGTATATCTCTTTCAAATTCTTTTAAAACTTTGCTGGAGGTGAATTTCTGGTAATCTTTATTCCCCCTTTTGATCCACTTTTCTGTTCCTGGAAGCTCCCTTAGTCCTCCAAATATTTCATCTATCTGGCTGTCTCTTATCTAAGACCTGTTCTTCGCTGGCAGCTGCTGAGGCTCCCCTGCACTGGACAATGTTTGGCAAAATTATTTACTGATATAACTCCCCAAACTAGTAGTTCCCAAACCTTGGGCCTCCAGATATTTTGGATTTCAACTTCCATAATCCTTGACTGTTGGCCAACCTGGTTAGGGCTCCTGGGAGCTGAAGTCCAAAACACCTGGATGACATACATTTCGGAACCACTGCACCAAAACCCTCCAAACATCATGGGGCTAGAGATTCTGGGAGTTTTGGTCCAAAATAATTTTCAAAACTCTGCTCTGTGTCAGTTTCTGTAACTTATTGCTAATCATTCTGTAGCTGATTTGCCCTGATGGAACAAGGCAAATGATGCTACCAAATCCACTTCACTTCTAAGCTGCCCTGAATATTTATATCTGAGTTAAGCTATTACATTGAAGGACATTTTCAAAAAATGCCATGTATTGTTTATATGCTTGCACTAAACCTTTTGGAAGTGGCTGCCATCGGCAACTCCATGGAATCTCTGGATCTGATCCACTAATGCTGTTCTCGTATACGTAATGGTAGTTGGTGCATGAAGGTGGAGGTTTATTGGCAGAATGCTTCAAGTGGCTGGAAAGGAAAGTCTAATTTTGTGGATGGTAAAGATGGACTTAAGTTTATTGAGCTGTCAGTCCAACTCCATTAATGAGTAATAAATGTACAAATATGCTCGCCAAATTTCCACTGCAGATTTGCTTTTTCATAATCATTTTAACATTGACCCTTTTGGTTAACATCAGTCTGTCCTTTACAATTTAGTTCCACTGAGGATGGAAGCATATGCATATAAAACGGTTGGCTCTCAAGAGGCAATGAGCATATGATAAGACTCAAAACCATGATTAGTCTCTTTAATTCAATAGGGCTACCATACTTGATTGGAGGTTAGAATTCACAGCATTTGGCTCACATCAACTTCGAATAAAACAGCAACAAGATACAGGAAGACAGAAAGCTGCCCTTGGTATCTTCTTGGGTTTGGTTCCAGGACCCCCGTCCCCGTCCTGTGAATACCAAAATCCATGGATGCTCAAGTCCCATTAAATAGAATGGTGTAATGAAATGCTGCCTTTTAAATAAAATAGCATAACCAAAGCTTGTATTTTGAAATTTATATATCTTTGGAATATTTTCCATCTATGGATGATTGAATTCATGGATAAAGAATCTGTGGATATGGAGGACTGACTGTACTTACTGTCCATCCATCCAGTCCACTATTATTCCTCTCTGCAGTTCACTGGCAGTAGCTCTCCAGTGTCCCAAGTAGAGGTCTTTCCTTTTGCTACGTGTGATGCCATTAGAGCAGAGCTTGGAAAAATAAGTTTTCCAGGTTCTGAACTGAGGATATTATGGATTGAATTTTGGACCTTCTATATAGAAAGTGTAGGAACTGTCAGTGGGGTTTGTCTTATTTAAGAACACAGAAAGTGTGCACTTGGAAGTCTCATTAAATGGATAGGAGATAGAACCGAGAGAACCTCATCACTTTGAGGGGAAGAAATTGTAGAAATATGAAAAGATAAACCGGTTTAAAGAAATGTGAGGTCCTGCAATAGATTTCTTTGGGTTTTGTTGGTTGTTGGTACTTCTGTGCCCACTTGTTCCATTCTTTGTAGGGTTTTGTTTTTTAAAAAGTGATTTCTTGGTCCTGCACTGGAGCTATCCCAAAGATTTCTTTTTTAAAGCTCAGGAGTAAATTTTCTGTATTGGGCTTCTTTCTGGAGGTTTTCTGTGAAGATCAAAGCTATGAGACTGGATGACCTGCCATTTGGAACCGTAGATGGGTTTTAGGTTGCACACTAGCAGTCTGAGATTTAATCACAGTTGTACATCATTCACATGTGCACATAAAGGTGTGTCTCCGGGAAAAAATACAGAAAGTACATTCATCTGATTTTCATTGATATTCTTCACTTTTATTGAGAAATCCCTGTCAAAGCCTAACCATTTTGACATTTGTTGATTGCACAAGGCTCATGCTGAGTGACAATGTTAGCAAGGTGAATTTGTCTGTTGATTTTAATAACCCTATCTTTCTTCTGAATTGGGACAAGGCAGCTTACAGCATTAAATCATGGACCAGCAAACACAGCCATGATGATTAATAATTTCTGTTGTATTTTTCAGAACACTCTTAAATTGTCCTCAACTTTCACAAGGCATCCTGGAAGCTTCAGTGTTCAAGTAAGAGGAATTTCCTGAGACCCTGTCCACTTAAACCTCTGGCCACCTACTATGGGCACCCTGCTTGAATTCTAGGGTAGATGCAACTCCGTTAGACAGTTTTTCCCTTAGTATCACTCTTTACCTGAAACCTACAGCTGTAGGATGAGGGTGACCACATAAAAAACAAGAGACGGTTCATGTACCTTTAATAGTAGTGTGTAAGGTGGAAGGAGAGGGTTGCTTGGGAAACTATGTCTGTTGAAACTCTCTGCACAAGTATTAAAGGTACAAGGGCCTTTGATTTTTCATGTGCAGGATTGTGCGCAAGGGAGTCCCTATGCTGGATCGTGTGCAAGGGAGTGTCTGTGGTCTAAACCACACTTACATCAAATGGGTCAACAGCAAACTCCCTAGAATATGCCCCAGAATTTTCTTCAGATGGTTTGGTTTCTTAGCCTGTGCGCTGAAACAGGAGGGAGAGGTTAATGCAAGTATTTATCAGTTAAATTTGGCAGAGGTAGCTCAATGTCTGTAGTTGTCAGGTGTCAGGAAACTCTAGTTGTTCACTGGGAACATTTGGGTCACTGACCTTAACAGTGGTGCAGACAGACCAGCTATCAGTCAGCTCCTGTTGCTACAATTTCTTTCCTTTCACGACCTGAGACCAAACTTGGCAGGCCAGTGTTCAGACTGCCAAATGATATGATTGTAGTAAGAGCACTCCCGAAATAAGAATTACATTTGGAATGAGCATTGAATATTGGCAATCACAACCGTATGACCCTTTTGAAGGGCAACACTAACTGTCACTGATATTTCAGATAATAGAATAAAGAAGATATGCTTTGCTTGGAGGTAATTTGCTTGCTACTGGTAGATCATTCAATTTAAAAAATGAAGAGATTTTTGGGGGGTGGGTGGGTGGGGGTGCAGGGAGGACAACTAGCAGTAATTAACATTATGAAGATCTTTTTGTACTTCAAAATATTGCTTATATTTTTACTATGCTAGCTGGGCTGCCCTGGTTTCCTATAGCCACCTATGTTCCTTCTAGCATGTTAGATTTGCATTGTCAATAGTATAGGATTGTCAGCTTTCATTTAAAACAAATGGAACAAGTCTACAGAGGGCAATTTGAAGTTCATGTTGTCATTATGACAATTCCTCAGTCTCAAGGAGAGTCCAGCTGTGTTGATTCATACCTAATTCCAACAGTTGTTCTGCAGCAAGAGCATGTAAAGCTAATGGGTGCTGCCCATTCATTACTAAGCCACCCTCTGCCCAATACTTTGAATTACAGGATGGATTTTGTATCCACTCCTTATTCACCACCCGAATACTGTTAGGATTGCAGTTCAACTCATCAGGAACAATAAAGTCCTAGTAGAGGAGGTGACCACAGCAGATTACATTCTTGTGTCTGCTACTTAATGTCTCTGAGCTTTAACACTGTGAGTCCTCCCTCCACAATAAGGCCTTCCCTTTATTGCTGGGCACAAACACTGGGAAATATACAGTGTCTGCTCAGATCTCTTTTTTCCCCCCAAGGGAAAGCACTTGAATTAGATTTATTCACAGTATTTGGTACTGGGACTCAGTGCCTTGCCCTTCCCCTTTGCTAGCAAAAATAAGTTATCTAGAACAAAGTCAATCGTGAATTTCCATTACCAGTATATATCCAGGCCACAAAATTCAGCTTGTTCTGGTGCAGAATTTGGATTGCCTGGGTACAAAATCTTAATTTTCTTAACCCTGGAGTACATATAGATCTGCCACTGTATCCTATGTATTATATACCAATTCTTCAAGTTACCTAATGTGAAGGACTGACTTTTTTAGAGTGTGGCAGGGACTAGTACTTCATAGAATCATAGAATTGTAGAGTTGGAAGAGACCACAAGGGCCATCCAGTCCAACCCCCTTGTAGTAAACATTGCTATAATTAATTCTTTTTTGCTTTGATAATTATTCAGGGAGTGGCAGCTGATGGCTCATAGACTGGCAATGATCCATGGACACCCACTTTGATTAACACTGTTAAGACGATCTTTTACTTTATTTAAGTTTAGTGAGCTGGGCCTTGGTCACCAGGCAAATGGTTTTTGGCGTCCTTGTTAGAATTATGGCCAAGCATTGACAGCTACCTAGTGACATGAAATAGTTAACTTGCATTAATGATGTCTTATAATACATTAACATTCCCAACATGATGTAGTGGTCTGAGTGTTGGATTAGGACTCTGGAGACCATGATTGAAATCCCAGCTCGCCCATGGAAATCCAATGGATGACAAATGGACAAGTCACATTCTCTCAGCCTCAGAGGAAAGCAATGGCAATCCTCATCTAATCAAATCTTGCCAAGAATCTTAATTTTCTTAACCATGGAGTACCTATAGATCTGACATTGTATCCTATGTATTATATACCATGATAGGGTTGCCTTAAGTTGGAAATGACACAATAACAACAACAACAACAGGCATTCCCATTGCAGTGTGAGGATGGAAAAAGATACAAGGCTGACTACCAACGGGGGGGGGGGGGGAAGGGGGGTGTTATGAATTTTTTTCTGTTGTTAAACTTGCTTGCACAGCTCTTGTAGCTGTTGGGAAGAAGATTGGTCACACACACACTGGTATTTTTGATTTTCTTTCTTTGCTTCTGCAATATATAACCCTTGGAAGTCCATGTTCCATTAGTCTGACTGGGGTACTGTGTGCTCCTAAGCCAAAGGGCTCCTCATATATCCAGTGATGGGGAATTTGATTGTCAGTTGAGTTTATGTAGAACTTTTTTGGTGACCCAGTTCTACCATTGGCTGTGAGGGGTGATGGATCCCATCAGTGAAAAGACTAGATTTCTTTTCTGCTGTGTGCCATCTGCTGCATCATTTACTATCCATAAAGCTTATGGTATAGCAATAACCTGTCAGTGTTCAGCACCAAAAGAATCATCGGAGACGCCTGGAACTACACCCAATGTTGGGACTAGACATTTGGCATGATGCCAAATAAAACAAACTTTTGTAGTGCCTTGTCTACAATCTAAAACCCTAAGGCTGTAGTCTTGTACTCATTTACCCGACAAAGTAAGTAATGTTGAACTTGGTGGGTCTAAGCTTTTTTTCATCTAAATAGACATGCATGATGTTTGAAGGATGTGTACTTGCTTACAACATCAAACAAATTCTTCTTTCTAAACCAACCTTTAAGTAAGGGTTTTATGCTGCATCCCTCTGTCTGTGATTTTTTTCTCTTTAGGTCAAAGGAAATGAGTGTTGCTGTTAGCTACTTCCAGGTTTCTCTTAGGAAACACAACACACTCACACTGTATCTAATGTCCCATATTGTTACAAGCAGGATCAAGGTGAAGGTGAGGAAGGAAAAGCAAATGCTGTTTAAAAAAAACATGAGCTTCCTATTAAAATTATTTAAAGCCATTTGAAGATGAAAGTTAAGTATTTATTTCAGTCCCTGGGAGTATTTTTTATACCACAAGTAGGAATTGCATAGCCATCCAGATGTTGTTAGACTGCAGTTCCCGGCAGCCTCAGCCACTATAGTCAATGGTGAGAAATGCTAGGAGTCACAGTCCAGCAACATCTGGAGGTCAACAACTTTGCACAAACATATTACACTGTCACTGGTGAGAAATGTTGGATGTTCACTGACAAAGATGAGGCACAGTATGTTCAAAATGCTTTCAAAATCATTAGTTTGAAATTCTGTTTTCTTCAAGAAGCTGAAGTAAAGGAAAATATTAAGCTGATAGTGGAAATAGTTCAGTGAAATTGGAATCTAAAGCTCTGGCCTTGTCTCATGGCTGAGAAGGTATATCTACTTGGAAAAGTTACCCTTTTTTGGACTGTAACACTCTGAACCGTCCTGCCTGAATAGCTATTCAATTCTGGCCACTTTTTGTACTTTTTCCAAGTATACTTGGAAATGGAAATTTTGCTCATACATACAGACTCAGCGAGAGATCCACATTTCCCCCTACCCAGAACCAGGCGAGTGGGTCTGAGGGTGGAACATGGCAATCACAGGGAGTAGTTTAAAAAGCAAAACAGTCCCACAACTTTTACTATCAGCAATAGTAAGCCTATGTGATGTGACTTGCTTTTATGTCTGATGTTTTAACTTGTCTTTCCTTCCCTTTGTAATTTTATCTAATTGTTACTATCATAGAGTGTATGCATCCGGCAGGCTTTTATATATTTCTTAAGTTTTACCAATTTTGTACAGCACTGAGTATAATTTACAGTGCTTTAGAAATAAGTTTAATAATAATAGTAGTAGTAGTAATAATAATAATAACAATAATAAATATGTAACTTTCAATAAAATCTTATTCAACTGAAAAAACATCGCAATATTGGCCTGCAAATGTGATAACAAATTTTGAGGTTGGGAGAAAGGATAAGGATGTAGTCTTCTGGTCTGAAACATTTCAAATCTCATACTAGCTCACATAGGCTGTGTATCTGAGGTAAGACACTGAAGTACTGACATGGCCAATAAAGGAGATATTCTGATAATATATAATTAATGTAACCCTCCCTCCCTTGTTAGAACTCATTCATCAGTTGCTTTTCTGAAAGAATGATAAAAAGTGAACAGATAAATGCATGATTTTTTTCCCACATATTCCCACCACAATTTTCTACAAAAAAGAAAGAAATGCTATGAAGAACAAAAATCAGAAGACATTAGTCCAAACCAAAGGGGGTAAGTGGGTACAAAAGAGAATAAAGGGAATACATCAGATCCTTCCATCTCACTGAAGACAATAAAGCATGTGAACCAGAGTATACTCTCAGCTATTCTGTACCCTATCTGCACTATTAATATTTCAACAACATTTATAAGATCCTTTCCAGCACCCTGCATTCAGTCCACACAGCACACCTGAACTAATCTTTGTGCTCCCCTGATACCTCTGAAGCAGTTCCCACCACTTTCCCATTGATATTCACTCACAGTGTAAGGTTTCACTGGTATATACATTGGACTCCTGCCCCTCTTTGTCAACATCTCTTGGCCTAGTCCTCTTCTGAACAAGATCATTAGTGTGACATATTAACTGCTTCTTCAACTAGCCACTAGAGAGAGACAAAACTCCATACTGTGTAATATATTTTGCATAGGGCACAAGTCCTCTGGGTGTCTAATCCGAACTAAGTTCTATTGAGGTCAATGGGACACTCCCAAGTTGGTGTACTGTGGATTTGTTACCGAGGACTGTACTACTACTCACTGTTTGATCTATCGTGAACTCTGTTAGTTCTGAGGGATATTCCTTTAAGCAATTATGAGTTCATAAACAATTAAGAAGCAAACAATAATCACGCACAAGCATAAAGAAATAATCTACATGGACAAAATGCTGTCTTATAGTACCCATCCCTCCTTTAGTTCTTGGTCAATCATTTTGTGTCTGTTTCTAGTGAAACTCGAGGCTGCTGGCTAGCAAAGGAAGGACACATGAAAAATATTTGTGGGCCTATCAGAATGGAGGGCACTTTGGACTAAATCTAATGCTACTTCTAACAATAATATGAGCCACTGAAAGAAATGGGACTTTTTGATCACTGCTTACATAAGTTCCATTCATTTCAATGGCTCTACTCTAGTTGGGACATATATTGCTTCTAGCCCATAGACAGGAAAGAGTCTGAACTTAATTTCCTTTCCAAGATATTCAGCAATTAGGACCACACACTGGAAGCTAGATAAATTATGGGTTTACAGCACATGATTTGTGTGATTCTAAATTAGATTTTTCATTTAAAACCAAACTACGTGTTATACTGGGTGATCTGTGGCTGATTTGACTTAAAACAACCCCAACAACTGGTTGCAAACCCAGGAGTGAAGGTGGCAGTAGGTGCCAATTAGATTACTGTTGTTATAACAACAACCATATTGTTACTATGTTGTTATTATGTTGTAATCTGCCTTGATTCCCCTGGGAAAAGGCAGAATATACATAAATTATTATTGTTATTATTATTATTAGCAAAGCAACACAAGGCGTTTCACTCTCCTCTTTGCATCATACAAATCCACCTGTCAAATTGATATTTGCTGCATGGCGGGGAGCAGGTGGATAAAGGCACTTAATTCCAACTCCCAGTTAGAAAACAAAGAGCACTCCAGAGAGGAAAAATGCAGGGTATAGCTATGGGGACAGAGACACTGCACCCCAATAAGAATTCTGCTCTCCCAAATGAAATTTTCCTTCAGTCACCAATTCTCTAACATTACGCATTAGCGTAAAACTTCAGTTGAGCATTTAGAAATAGAGTTTTGGCATCCCAAGGAAAGGGCCAGGCAAAATGTCAAAGGGGATGTTCACAGGAAATCTAAGAGTTCATTTTGTGAACTATTTCCTCACTCTCTCCAGTGGTAGAAGTCTGGGGACTAAATTAAAATGTCACTTTGGGGAGGAGGCAGAATTCTTATGGGGAAGGACAATGCCCCCATTTTACCTCCAGTACCCTTACCTCCCACCCTGCATAGCTACACCCCTGGCTCAACTGTACAGGGAGTACATCCCTCCCCATATTGCTAATCAAATTAGCTGCAATCTATAAAGGAATATTATTAACTGTTTATTATTATAGTGCAAGCCATTGTCTTTGTAATGGAAGTATTACAGTGACAAGAACATCATTGGGTGGAAAAATCATGAATCTCCCTCCATAACATGACATTTTGCTCTTGTGTGGATAATTATGGGCCCGAACAGACAGGCCAAAATAAAGCTGCTTCAAGTCACTTTGGAGGTATGCTGTTTAAATGATGCATGCGTTATAAGAGACCAGAAGCCACACTAAAGCCATGCTCCAGTCCTAAGGCAGCCTCTCCTTTTTGGTGAACATCTAAGTGGAAGTCTCAAACAAGGGATTTGATTGTAAGGCCCAGCATCCTGCAAAGGGGTGGGGAGTCAGAACCCAATAATAATAATAATAATAATAATAATAATAATAATTATTATTATTATTTCTAGTCCGCCCCTCTGAACAAGCAATCAGGGCGGATTACAACAAAGATTAAAACAATATCAAGTAAAATATCCCGTTCTTTCCCTTACCACCCCCCCTTAAAAAGAGATTAAATCACAATTGAATTAAAACAGTAACTAGCTAAAATATTAATAAAAACAAGATTAGAGAAAAGCGGACCCAGCCAAGGTTACGCAGAAGTAGAAACAGAGAAGGGAGGCTGGGAGAAAAAGCCACTCTAAAGCCTAGATTTGGAGCCGGGGGATGTTTACATTCTCTGGGAAGGCCTGCAGGAAGAGATGTGTCTTTAGGGCTTTTTAAAAGCCTTCTAAAGATGAAATAAGACGCATCTCATCTGGCAGGTCATTCCACAACCTGAGGGCAACAGCTGAAAAGGCCCTCTGGGAGGTCTGCACCAACCTGGTGTTCATGGGTTGCAGCAAATTCCTCCCAGAGGACCAAAGTGTGCGGGGGGGGGGGGGTTCGTATGGGAAGAGGCGGTCCCTTAGATAGGATGGACCCTATGGCACTACACTGTCACATTGCAGTCACTGCAGCAACCCATAAGCTCAAGACCTCATGAGGATTAATATAAATGCTAGCTGCAGCTTGGCTCCTTCAGTCCAACCAGCATGTTGCTTTGTGCAAAAGTTCATAGCCTCTTCAAAGCACCATCTCAATCTCTCCTAAGCTCACCGCTGCTTTGCCAACCTGTCTCAATCTATGCCACTGGAGCTGACAGTTTCTAAAATTTATGTGTTGCCTCTTTGCCAGAAGGCACCCAAGGCAACATCCAATAATTAAATCAATCAGAGAACATTTTAAACCCACAAATCCTTAAGCAAAAACTCCACTGAAACTGAAGCATAAAATTCCCCATTAAAATAAAAGCCAATCAATGAAAGCAGACTAAAAAGTTATTAAATACAAGGCAAGGAGGGAACATAAACATACATCCAAGCATGTAATAAGCAGACAATAAAAGCAGGTAATAAATGCAACTGCAAAAGCTGTGGAAGCAACAGGCAATTAAAAAGCTAAAACAAGGAGATTGAGTTAAAATATCATAATCAAAAGGTTTGGGAATGAAAAATACTCCATTAGCCAGAAGAAAAGTATCACAGAGTTAGTCAAGTGAGTCTCCTTATCAGAATAATTCAATAGCATTGGTGCAAAAGTAGAGAAGGACCCGTTCCTTGCAGATTTCAAAGGGACAAAGGATAAGTACATGGGAAAAGATGTTAGTTGTAGACTTATGGACAGGAGAAGGTGGATGGGAAAAGATATTCCACAAAGCTAGGGCAAGGAAGTTCTGAGAGTAAGAGAACACACTGGACTCTCCCCACCCACACCACACAAAAGGAGAAGTGAAACCTAGACATGGTCACAGCTCATCTTCCTGTTTCCTATAAAAACTTTTAAAAGATATGTAAGGCAGTACCTTCCATTTAGAAAGAGGACTGCTGCTCCTGGAGTCTTCCTGGAGAAGCAATGTCCTCCTAATTTTTTGTTTTTGTTTTGGTCAATATTTTTCCAGCAGAAGAGGCTAGGAGATAAAGGTAGCTTGTGAACTGAATGATGCGCAAGTCAACTTAAAATATATTGGACCAAGGCCATCGATGGTTTTAAAGGGGCTTGACAGACTGGTGAAAAGCCCCAGCCTGTGAACTGGGTGAGGGCTGAGCATCCCCATGCTCCAAGCCCTCACCGCACCATCTGTGCACCATTTTGGCACACACTCATCCACACGCGGCATTCCATGATGACACACAGATGGTGCAGCCCCCAAATGGTGCAGCATTATCACATCACACCGCTGCATTTATGACACCCCTTCCAGGTAGCTGATTGGGGTATTTTCTTTTTGCTCCCTACAGGGAGCAGATTGGTGTCGCTGCACGCGGCTGCTGCGGCATTGATCCGGCATGTACAGGGGTGGCTGGATGATGCTCATCTATATAGGCCCCACCAAAACCTTTACATGGGTTCAGTGGAACCACATTTGCTATTATCAGTTCTCATTTATTGGTTCTAGTCAAAGATTGAGCCTGAGAGTCCTGGACCAGCTGTTTACCCTTGAAGTATTCTGAAGGGAAGCCTCATACAGAGCCAGTGAATTAACTGAGAAATTAGGAAGGTATGCACGGGAGTGGCAAAGCTTTGGTTAAGAGGAAAGGCTGCTGCTGGTTCACCAACCCTACATGGTGAAAAGCATTCCAAGCTACTGCTGTTACCTGAGTATTAATCAGTAGTGAAGGGTCAAGGAGCATGCCAATATGACTGTGCCTCTTCTTAAGTCCAGTCCCATTCAGCATGGGTAAAACCACTATGTTCTCATATGTAAGTTGACCTACCATCAGCACTTGCTTTAGTCTTTCCCAGAGCTTGAAAATGCTGGCATCAGTACTAATGAGCTAACATTAAACCATTAAAAGAAATTAGTTACTATGAAGCTGTTAAAGAGAGATTTTTAATATCAGTTTGTTGTGTTGATTGTTGATAAAATTGTTAATGTTTAATTAGAAAATTTTTTTACTAAGATATTGCCAGCCATCCCACTCCAAACTAATGAATTAAAATACTGCAAAACTGTAATTGCTGGTTAAATGTTGGTATTTAAGGATTAAAATATGATATTTTAGATTCATTTTTGAATATTTTAATTCATCAATGGTAATTTTTAAATATATTATATTTAAGTTCTGGATGCTTAAAAATGTGCCTACAAGCAGGGAATGAAGACAATAGCAATCTGTTATAGTTTCCTAAGAACAGGTATTCTTCAATGCACCACCTCTGAAACAGCAGGATCCCATTATTAGATTAACAGTCAATAGCTAATCTACAACCCATCAACTTCATTTACTAACTTTGAATTCTAATGTTATGAGGGAGAGGGAAAATTCTCTTTCTCTCAATGCATAAGTTTATCATCCTTCATTATTTGCCTTTCTCGCTATCTTCTTTCTAAGAATCTTTGAACTCTTTAGCTTTTACTGATAGGGAAGATGCCCTAATACCTTTATTGTCCCTTTGTTCTTCTCTCTCTCTCCCTGCCCCCCATTTTTTTTTATAAATAATATCCTTTTTGAGGTGGGCTGCCCAGAACTATACATAGAATTCCACATGCTGCCACATCTTAGATTTATATAAAGGCATTATGATACTGTCAGTTTTATTTTCAATCCCTTTCAACAAATCCCTAACATGGAGTTTGCCTTTTTCACTGCTGCTGCAGAGAGTTGACATTTTCATTGAACTATCCATCACAACTCCAAGATCTTTCCTGCAAAGTCACAGGCACTCCAGATGCCATCAGTGTGTGTATAAACTTTTACACTAACATTGAACCTTCCTTGGCATTTAGTTGCCTGTGTACTCTGACTAAAGAAATCCTTCTGGAACTTTTTTTGGACTTCTCTGTATCTTGGATAATTTGGGCTCATCCAAACATGGCTACCTCATTACTCAGTAATATGACTTATGAAAAGTTGAGTCAAAGGCCGAGACACTAGAAACCAGCAACCTTGAAACACACAGAGAGAAGGGCACTCCAGGTATTTACATCCTTTGTCCATAGTAGACATCTAGGGCAAGTTTCCTATCCTCAGAAATGGAAAGTGTCAAAATATGACTGTCAGTTTTCTAAATCAATAAGATTGACTTTCTTTAGTTTAGAAAGCCTCAGAGATAACTACAAAGAAAAAGGAAACCCATAACTTTATAATTTATTCCAATGTAACCTGAATCTTGACAATTTTTGTACGTAGCAATTCATCATACTTCGTCTTTCTTTTGGATCTGATTCTAAAGAAGAGATTGTGTTATATTCTTACGGCTGCAGTTTGTTTTTCTGCAGACCTTCAGAAGCCATCATGATGGCACAGAGACACCTGGACCTATTGCTATTGTCTTCAGTGTGAGACCCTGAGTTTCTTACCAAGTTCTGTGCAAAGCATGGGCATCTTAACTTCTGATAAGAATCTACCCAGAATGTGTCCTCACTGAAGCAACAAGAGATTTAAAGCATAAGAAACTGATTCAGCATAAGGAGGAGATGATATACTTTCAGATGTATTTGGATCAGAAATTCATGTAGGCACTCCAGCTTTAAATACACTAGACTTTTTCTTGGCATTCCTGCTGATGATTTTGCTGTGTTGTTTATTTATTTGATATCTTACTGTTTTCCCATATGGAGCCCACAGTGATTTACACATGATTGTTTAAAACAAAATACAGCTGAAATAATTTATTGTACAAGTATTTTATATTTTAAACAAGCACAATTACATGGTTTTTGTGAAAAGGTGTTATAAATAAACATCATTATCTTCTTCATCATCAAATGAGCAGTTCTATTAAAACACTACAGTCAGCCCTCTACGTTTGTGGCTTTGACTTCATGGAAACAATTGATATGTTCTCTTGGTCCTCCAGCATCACTCTGCTGGAAGTTGACCATAGAGCCACACTGGAAGACTGAGAGGTTAATAGAGAAAACACTTCCATAAGCATTTGTAGGTTCCCCGCATGAATATATGGTCAGCTTCCAACTGATGTTAACCACAGAGGTGCCATGGAGGACCTACAGATTCCTACAGAGGTGTTGTCTCAAATAAAAACCCAATAATTTTTTATTTGCAGTTTTTCCACTTTCACTGGCACTGTGTTCCTAACCCCAGCAAATGTGGAAGGCCTACTGTAATTCAAAACCAGTTTTAAAAGTATTTAAAGTATGAAGATAAAAATTCAGTATCGTGTATTTGTATAGCAGAACAGACAGACAGACAGACACTTCAAATTACATTATAGATTTTAACTGAAAAGAGAGCAAAGAGAAGTGGAGGAAAAGAACGGGGACCGAACAGAGAACGCATCAGCCCAGCCACTTCTACTGGCAGAAAGAAAATTCTGCCTTGAAGGCCACATCCTTTAAAGTTCATGGAGGCCATATTGTTGGCCTGTCCTGCCAAAATGCTTCAACCACTTATTATATGTGGATTGCCCTCCAGGGATGGATTGGGGTGGGAGGGGGAAGAAAATATGATTTAGCGAAAGCTTGTACCCAAAACACATCATTGGCCTCTGAACTCTGAACATTTAAATATTTCAAGCTTACAAGCGGGCCCTGTCATGAGAATGGACCTCGGTCCCAAGCCAGTTCCAGAACATCTGCTGAGGCATTTACCAAGTTAATAGATTAGCTATGAAAATCAGGCAGGTGTTTTTCACCAAAGCCAGAAAACATCAAAATCAGATTGCCCTCCAAGTATTTCAGCACAGGCAATTGAGCTGGAATGACTCATAGAGTCTAACAGATAATAAAACACACATAACATTTGCTTTAAGGTACAGGTGGGGATATTCTGTGCTCTGCTTAGGAGAAGGGGGAGAAAAAGCCAACCCTGTTTGGGAACAAGGTAATTGAATACAGATGGGAGGAGGCAAATGAAAGAATTTTGCAAATATCTCAGTGGAATAGCTAATGGGAATGAGACAGAATAGGAAATTAAAAATTATTCGAAGCAGATGGACCATTCTTTGAGTTTTTTTAAAATTTATTAGGGCTACGAAAAAAAGTGTCTGTTTATTTTCCACAGCCATGAAATTAATGACTTGGTGAGTTGTGCTTGTGCAGTTTTATGACTGCCATGTCATTTGTCATAATTTGGGTGCTGTTTGATATGGATTTATGAATGTTTCCTCTCTTTTTTCCTCCCCCATCACCCCACCCCAATGTGATTTATCGGCGTTGGTCATATGTGAATTAGACTGTCACCTTTAGTATACGAAAGTACAAATGACAGATTATACAAGAGTAGTAGAGTCCCCAGAATGGGAGAGGCAGGTTTTGCTGTTGGGGGCTTTGTTTTGTTTTTGTTTCTGTTTTGGAGCTGACAAAGAAAACTTTGGATAAGAGTCAAGCATATGGAAACACTGAGGGGGCCTCAACAAGACAACTTAGGTGAACTTCTCCCATGGATTTAACCTTGACCCTTTCTTTTGCCATGCTGTCAGGATAAGGAAGAATCACATGAATTATTTCCAATAGGGAGAACAACATGTTCAATGCAGGGAGTTTTCAGCACATATCAGAGGGCCATACAAGATGCTATCTTGGGAAAGATGTGGTTTCAGCCCAACATTTGCCATAATGATGGGCACTGAAAGATCATGGGACAGTTACAGGGGAACATATATGAAAGAAAGGAGAGGTAGAATAATAGAATCATAGAAATATGGAGTTGGAAGAGACCACAAGGGCCATCCAGTCCAACCCCCTGCCATGCAGGAACTCCAAATCAAAGCATCCCCGACAGATGGCCATCCAGCCTCTGCTTAAAGACCTCCAAGGAAGGAAACTCCACCACATTCTGAGGGATTGTGTTCCACTGTTGAACCACCCTTACTCTCAGGAAGTTCCTCCTAATGTTTAGGTGGAATCTCTTTTCCTGTAGCTTGCATCCATTGTTCTGGGTCTTGTTCTCTGGAGCAGCAGAAAACAAGCTTGCTCCATCCTCAATATGACATCCCTTGAAATATTTCAATAGAGCTATCCTATCACCTCTTAACCTTCTCTTCTCCAGGCTAAACATACCCAGCTCCCTAACTCGTTCCTTATAGGACACAGTTTCCAGACCCTTCACCATTTTAGTCGCCTTCCTTTGGAGATACTCCAGTTTCTCCATATCCTTTTTAATTGTGGTGCCCAGAAATGGAAACAGTATTCCAGGTGGAGCCTGATCAAAGCAGAATAGAGTGGTACTATTACTTCCCTTGATACTTTTATTGATGCAACCTAATTTGCCTTTTTCGCTGCCTCATCACACTGTTGAGTCATGTTCAACTTGTGGTCTACTTGAACTCCTAGATCCCTTTCACACGTAGTCTCCTTAAGCCAGATGTCCCCATCTTATATCTATGCATTTCTTTTTTTGCTCCCTAAGTGCAGTACCTTATATTTTTCTGTACTGGATATCATTTTGTTAGCTTTGGCACAGCTTTCCAGCTTATTCAGGTCATTTTGAATGTTGTTCCTGTCCTCTTTGGTGTTAGCTACTCCTAACAGCTACTCCTAAAGAGGTACTTAAATCCGCTGTTAGGATCCTGGAATCCCTTTCCCCCCGCAGCACACACCCCTAGGCCGCTCTCTTCCTCACCACACAAATACTCACTTACTGTTTTGAAGTGGATACCATTGTGAAATGTCTATAAATTATCTAGGGGAATTTGTAAGGGAGATTTTGTAAGATGGATAAAATTCAGAGTAACTTGACACTGTTAGTCCTGGCCTTAGAGGGCAGGTCTCTTTTGATACTTGTCTCATGTCACCAGAAAGCCATTCATCCTGGAGTTTTCCTCGCTCTGCTCAATTCATAAAGTTTTTCACTTAGCATGTGTTTCCCACCATAGGTTGTGATCCGTTTAGTGTCTGAAGTATCCTGTTGAAGGGAAAGAGTTGGAATATAGTTTTTATTTAATGCAGTAAAGGTCTTTATCCTCTACCTGGCTCCCATTAAGGATTAAAGTGCCTCCAAGCTGGACTCAGGTTTGCCTCTCCTGTGTCCCTAGGGTAGATTACAGCAGTTGCTTTTTCGTTCATGGCCCCATCCCTCTTTGTAGAGCAGGGTGGGAGCACCTATCCAGTGGTACTGCAGCACTGCCTCTTCCACTCAGTGACTGTCCATTTTTGGGCTGGGCTAGACTGGGCTGGGAAAGGCAGGCGTTGAGAACCCTGAATCCCCATCATAATATCTAATGCCACCCTCACTGAGAATCCATTGTGCTTCTAAATCTTTGTTTCATTTTTAAAATATTTATAGCACTCTTCAAAATAAGTCACCAAATCACCATATAAATGATAGTAAAAATAAAAACACAAGCACCAAGGAAAACAATGTTATTAAAAAGCTAAAAATATGTATCCCTGCAGCTCTCTGTTCAATGATGTGGCATGCAGTCCCTTCCTTATTGCTGATAATAGTATTAGTTTGATGACATTTCACTTGATCTGAGAACAGCCCCTTTAACTACAATTCCTGCCTTAATTTCCAAACATGAAAGTATGTTCATTCTTTCTCCCTCTCAGTATTTGTATGACAAGTTGTGAGCAACTGTGGCTACAACTTTATGCATAATGCTTGATGACATCAGCAGACGCATAGGGCCTGGAGTGATCCTAGTTGGCAACACTACTTGGTTGGAGCTATGGACTCCCTTAAATACTCACCCTCTAGGTTTTCCCCTTGCCTCTTTCCCCCTTCCCACTACTCCAGAGCGGATTCCATCATTAATCTGCAATTAATGGAGTGCCTCCAAGCTATCCTGAGATGCATTGCTTCCAAAAGACTGTTTGCTAAAGTGGGGTAGAATTTATGGCTAATAAATTAGATGTGATAGGTTTTATTAGATTTAACATTTGCATAATTTTCATAATGAGTTCTGCTAGGGGTGAACATACAAAATGTGTTTTCTACGTTTGTTTTGATTCAGGTGTGTAGAACAGCCCAGATCAGATCTCTTATTCTGCTATCACCCTCCTGTCCCTTCCCTTTCCACAGCCTTCTCTCTCTCTCTTTCACACACACACACACACACACACACACACAGAGTTTACCATGGCTTTCTGGAAACATTGCTGGTCACTCATAATTGGAACAGGATAGGAGAGATAGAGGTGTTTCATTTAGAAGAAACACATCTGGCTGGTTCTTTGTCAAGAAACCTCTTTCTGATTCCGGTGTCAATTAACAAGTGTGGCTTCCCAAGGAAAGATCTCACAGTATTCCACAGACGCCTTGTAGAGCAGCTCCAAGAAAACATCTCTCTCTAAACATGGGTTTAGTTTGGATTAGATGATCTTGTTAATGAATCAGTTAGTACAGTAAAATAGAGTACAGCATCAACTGACTTCAGCCAAACATGCTCTTTTGATGTAAAAGCCAGAGCTTGAAAATATTGTGTTACTAACTACTAGATATTTTGGTAGCTAGTTACTTTTTGCAGCAAACTGAAACAGTGTTGTTGATGTTGTTGTTGTTGCTGTTGTTGTTGTCTGTATTCAGGGCTGTATTTCACTACTTTTCTGCCAGTTACTTTTTATGACTTAGACTGAGCAATGGCAGGGGAAGAAGGAAAAGTCACATTGGTAGCTGCTTTGTGCGGTGCTGCAAGTGTAGAGCAGAGGAGCCAGCAACAATGAATGGAAACCACATGGAAAACATGAGCTGCAATGAAGACTCAAGTTACTTGGATTTTTTTTTTTAAAAAAAAAAAAACTTTTAAAAATGTTAGCTTGTCTTTTCTGCCGTTCTCTATTCCTCCTAAACAACAAAGACTGGTGCCACTGCCAGGAAAAAAGGTCATTGTGAGTGCATGGAGAAGGTCTGGAGCATATAGGGCCAACTTGCCAGGCTGGCTGTTCCAAACAACGCTAGAAACATAACTGGACTGGCAGGGATGATGTGAGCTGTGAGAAAGTGTTTAGAGGAAGAGAGGATACTTCTCTGCACACCTGAGGCCAGGTCAGGCATCACATTTAGACCAATTGTTTGCAGGAGAGGGAGACAGGAAAGAAAAGTGAATGAGTGACCGCCAATGTGCATCCATCCATAGAATGAATATGGTGCATGTGGCAGTGACATGGTCTGCTACATTGTGCCTGTGCAGGTGAGTGGAAGAGGAACTCCAAGCAACAGTCAGAATTATGAGCAGGGGGATCAGATGTCTTCACCGCAGAGGTGGACAAGGTCTTGCAAAATGTAGGGCATTCAAGAAAAATGTAGGGCCTATTTGTGTATATGTATGACTTTGATATGTGTGTATAACTTTTTATTGTTTCTTCTGAATAAAATTAATAAATTTGCCATTAAAAAAGAGAAACATGTAGGGCATTACAAAATAAAAGCTAAAAACACTAATATAAATATATATATATTTTCATATGGTTTATATATAGCTATATTACATATACAGTGGACCCTTGCCTTATGCGGGGGACCCGTTCCGGACCTCCCGGGTAAGGCAAATCACGCATATGCTCGAACCCCATTGAAAATAATGTGGCTTGTGCATGACACACAGTGCGGCGTACACTCCATGGGTACACACGTCATTGATTTCCCTGTCAGCATAAGCTGAAAACCATGTAAGAGGCACGCGTGTATGACGTGGGTGCACTGTACAGTTGTCGCCCTACAGCATTGACTTTTGCAGATTTGATTTTTTGCAGATTTGAGTACTATGTTATCTCTAGGAATCTCTAGGTCATCCAGTGCAACTCTACCAGACGTTGACCATAGAGTTGTGCTGGAGAACGTAAGAGTTCCTAAAGAAAACACTTCTTTAGGCATTTGTAGGCCCTCCAGCATGATTCTGTGATCAACTTCTGGCAGATGGTGACCACAGTGTTGCACTAGAGGACATGGAAATTCCTAAAGAGGTGTTCTCTTAGGAAAAATAATAGTGGTTTTATTTTAATTTGTGGTTTTTCCACATTGACAAGGGTCTTTCACCCCTAACCCCTGCAAATGTGGAATGACCACTGTATTGTATTTTATTATGCACTCAGCCATATATTTCTGATGAACTTATCTTTGTTGAAATCATCCCTGGTTTTCTCTTTTGTGTGTGTGTGTGGGGGGCATTAAAAATGATCTGCAGCAGGTGTTAAACATTCTCAAAATGTAGGCCATTTTGGAATTCCTCCTGGACAGAAGGTTGAAATGTAGGACATGTCCAGGGAAAGGTGGTCATCTAATCACCCTGATTATGAGGATCACATTGGGGAGGGGGGAACCAGTGAGAATTATCCTGTGTTTTTGAAAGGCCCAATAGTAACAGTGGTATTTAATACTGAGTAAACTAGCATGTCACAAGGTGTACAGACTGGTGATTAAGGCTGTCCTGGGGGCAGAGTGGGGGAATGGCATCTGCATGACACATGCCGTGACTCCGCCCCATGCCAGTGTGATTCCATGTGGTGCACCACATGGAAGGCGGCGTCATGGTGCTCCTCTGGCACTGCGTCTGCACTGCGTCCAGATGATGCAGTGCCAAAGGAGCACTGAAAAGCTGTGGTACTGGTGGCTACAGTGCCTTTCCGCAGAGCAAAAAAGAGCTGCTTTTTGCAGCTACTTTTTTTACTGTTGAAAGGCTAGATCAGGGCTATGGCATGGTCCACCCCAAACTGGTGCTAAAAGGGGCGGCCTGTCGAGCCCCTAACTTTCTGGCAGTAACTGTCATAAGTAAATACCCTCTTGGATGATCAAAGTAATGAGTAACATAACTAGTTCCTTTTGCAAAAGCAACATTCCAAGTTCTGGTAAAAACAAAACAGCACTCTTCACTTTACACCTATGGACTCAGTACACATGTGGATGAAGGAACAACATTTCACTTATTGCTTCTTATTTGATCTTCTTTCCCATCAATGGCTGGGTCAGCCAGAAAAATCAGACATAGCAGAACATTGTATAAACTGCCCTGGGTATAAAATGCTGTTTGAAAGGACTGAAATTCTGGACCATGCCAACAGCTATCAGGTCAGAATGCACAGGGAGGTCATTGAAATCCATAAACACCTGGACAATTACAACAGGAAAGAAGAAACCCTTAAAGTGAACAAAGTTTGGCTACCAGTCCTGAAAAACAGCAAAATCAAGACTCAGCAAATGCAAATGGAACCCAACCTGGGTGAGGGGGATTCCCAGCAGACAATGGATCATTAAGTAAATAGACACTCTGTAGGCCTTGCCATTCAACAATAAAACAATACACAGATTAACATGCAAATCACCTCCTCCCAACCAACAGTGTGTGTTCCCCACTCTCTTCCAGGCCAGCATTCTCTGAAGATGTCAGCCACAGCTGCTGGCGAAATGTCAGGAATAAATTTGTATAGAACATGGCCTGAAAAACCAACAAAAAACTAAGTATGGATGTAAGCTTTTCAAATAAATATTATAAGAGGTAGATGGCAACGACCCCAGCAGGAAGGGGATGTGTTGACAGGGTGGCTGAGCAGCAGAAATCCCATAAGATCCCAAAGGTCCAGTTACAGAGAGGTGGGATGAAATTATTAAAGGTGCCAATTGGCTTTTGTAAATGAAGCTGATGTAGGACCAATAGTAGACATGCCACAAACAACTGGTTTGGATGGAATGGGGCTGGGGCAACAGAGGGGTGAGTATGAAGGAGAGAAAAAAAAGACGTTAATGTCAGTATTTCTTCTAAAATACAAACTGCCTCAAAATAACTGTGGATTAGTTCATCCAAGGAATCTAGAGTTATTCCTTTCTCCTTAGCCAAAGTTGTCCCTCCCCCCTCTTTCTCCTCAAGGCACAGTTCAGTCCAAGCCTCAGCTGCCTGGTCCCAGAGTTCATGATGAGCCAAACAGCTTGTTCCTGCATGGGAGGGCTGTAGTTTGCAAATGTTTATACCACGGGGGCAGAGCCAGATGGCAGTTCTGCAGGTTTGGAGGGAATGCATCATGCCTACCCAGTGATGGATGGACTGATGAAAACAAAAAACAGCAAGATGAAGAGGGGAGGAAGAAGGAGGGGAGGAAAGAAAGATTGAAATCAAAACCTCCTTGCAGTCATCAACTGAATTTCACAAACTACTGGGAAATCAAAGATGTTCCTCATTATTCTAGTGTGAAAATATGTTGCAAAATGGGAACGTATGCATCTGCAGGCAGAAGGTCATAGTAAGTGCAGAGCAGTTCCGTACAAATGGAGTGCTAAAAACCTCTGCCCGTGGTCATGATGGATTGTTGGGTGACAATGGATGAGGTGCCCTTTTCTGATTTCTTTTTCATTCAAGAATGAGCCATTTGCCACCCAGTAGGTGTTTTTATCCACAGCTCCCAGCAACCTAAGCCAGGGTAGCTAATGCTTAGGGATATGGGAGTTGAAGTCCAAAGTATCTGGAAGACATTGTGCTGTCTGTTCCCATTCTAGAAAGGCAGCTTGCTCAAATGTTTGATGGAGATAACACTGCCTTTTCTCTTGTATTGATTAGTCCTTCTATTTTAGAGTACTTTGTTTGACGGGGCTCATAGCCACACAGTGAATTTAATATTGAGCTGGGACTTGAATTCATGTCCATTGTGAAAGAGGGCATGAAAAGACAGGAGGAGACTTAGCAGGGCAACTATGCAGATCTTTAGAAAATGTGTATCTTCTGCTTTCATTGCTAATTCTATACCTGTTACTTTATACCTCTAGGGAACTTTGTAAAATTCATATATCATGAGCATGCACACAGAGATATGCAAGTATTTTCATGTCTTCAGTTACTGTGGCACCTATAAGTCCCATAGAACTAGAGCTGTTCCATCACACATTTAAAATCTTTGACACAAAACAGTACTGGGGAATGTGGATTAAGGAGGGTTCCACTTCTTTCCTCTTGAGGGCTTCCAGGCAGCTTGACAACTCACTGTCCTCTTCCACACTATCTGTCCCCTGCCATATGTTCAACCTGTTGTACACCCTCACGATTCAGCCCACATCTGCAGCCCCATCCACATCTTGGTTAAATCATGAGCAGAATCTTGATATGTCTGATTGTGTATGTTATGAAAGGTTTTTGCTCATTATAGACTTTTCTGTAAAATAGAAGGCTCTCCACCACTAGGGACCTCTAATTATGCATCCACCCATAAACTTCTCTTAAAGAGCTTTTAAGTTCCTTCGCATTTCTTTAGCTTAAGTATGTTTGTACTCTTTGAAATTGCTTTTATTTTATGCTTATACCATTCTTTTGCCCTTTGCATTATTATTGAATTTTATCTTTTGTTGTTGTTGTTGTTGTGGGCTTGTTTGCAAAGAAGCTTATAATTAGTGTGAATTAAAAAAAAATAGTGCTAGAGTCCTCCTCCCTTCTTCCCATCCAAGACTGGGACTCTCATGTTGATCTCATAACATCAATTTCTGCCTACAGGGTTTTCATATGGATGCTTAGAATATTCCTGATACCTTATTCGTCTACAAACTGGGAGTTTTGCCTGAAAAAAAAAGGGGGGGGCTGTAATTAAATTGTACTATTCAAATGACCTGCTTCAGCAGCACCAGGCATGGTCTTGAACTGCCCTGGTTTGGCAGGGGCAGCCCAATTAATCTTATAATGCCAGTTTTTCAGCTGCTTTTAAAATACCCCATATTTCCTCTCCTACCATTTCCTTCTTTTGTTTTCAGCTTACTTCAGTTGCTGTAAAGTAGATAAATTGGAAGAAAGCAGTGGTGAGACCCTGCCCCTTTCTGTCCTGGATGGAGACTGAGCCAACCAAATAGTGCGACCTCCAGGAGGCCTAAAAAGAATCCATTCCTGGCAGGTTCTTTTTAGGCTACACGCAGGGTGCCATTGGCATGCTCGTGTGTGATGATGACATCTGCATGGCATGGTGCTGTTTAGCCTCTGCACCATGAGGACATCATTATAATATTAACCGTCTGTATGGGGGCACATCAAGATGATGCTTGGGGTGTGCAGTAGGGCTGCTGAGCATGTAAACGCTCATCCCCGGCACACCCCTAGTTTGAGTCAGGGCTGGTGCAAAGCGCCCGTCTGTCGAGCCCTGAGTTCAAAATGAAAGATTAGCTTGCTCTCAATTAACTCAGCAGGAGGAAGAGGAAAAGAGGCAGTGGAATCTTGCCTTTCTCTGTAGACTCAGGCAAAAGCAAACTGCTGCAGCCTCTCTTAGCTTGTATGTTCTTCATTAATACATTTGATATTTTGACCATACCCTGATGTTGCTTGGCCATCTGTCAAATGTCTGTACCAGGGAGGTAAGAACTAAGAGAGAGAAAAAAAGGCCTAAATTGATGTCTGAATGGTTTTGTTGTTATTAACCACCTTCAAGTCTACCTTGATTCATGGTCACGCTATGAATGAGACATCTCCAAGACCCCCTATTCTCAGGTCCAGCAGTTTCAGGCCTGTGACCTCCCTGATTGAGTCTATCCATCTGTTGTGTGGTTTTCCTCTCTTTCTACTGCCTCCTACTTTTCCTAGCATTATTGTCTTTTCTAGTGAGTCATGCCTTCTCATGATGTGGCCAAAGTACAACAGCCTTAATTTGATCATCTTGGCTTCAGGGAAGAGTTCAGGCTTTATCTCTCAAGGATCCACTTGTTTTTCTTTTTGGCTATCCATGGTGTCCTCAGCACTCATCTCCATCACCACATCTCAAATGAGTTGATTTTCTGTCTATCTGCTTTCTCTGCTGCCCAGCTCTCACATCTGTATATGGTAATGGGGAACACAATGTCTTGGACAATTCCATTGTATATCTTTACATTTTTAGATCTCATCTAGTTCTTTCATGGCTGCCCTTCCCATTCTTAGTCCTCTGATTTCATGACTGCAGTCTCCGTTCTGATCAATGTCTGATCTAAGGTATTGGAAATCTTTTACTATTTTGAATTTGTCATTGTCTAAGCAGAATTTGTATAAATCCTCTATGGTCATGATTTTGTTTTTTTTCTGTTCAGCTGTAAGCCTGCCTATAAGCTTTCTTCTTTATCTTTCCTTAGTAATATGGTGTTATCTGCATACCTTAGACTGTTGTTTCTTCCTCCTATCTTCTCCTTCTTCCATGGACCTTATCACATTCACTGTTGTCCTTGTTATGGGGAAGGGAATGGGACTCTTGGGGGCATGCATGAACGGATTTTACCACACACCCAAGAGTCCACAAAAAGGTTCCATTCCGGCACCTGTATTCAGACCGTCCCTGGCAGGAGCCATTTTAACTGGATGAAAGTCTTCCAAGCAGAACATTTAATGCTCCTCAACACTTATGGCTTGGGTATGGGTGCCGGAACGAGACCTTTTTGTGGACGCTTGGGTGTGCGGTAAAATCCATTCACGCCCACCCCCAAGAGTCCCATTCCCATCCCCATAACAGGGACAACAGTGAATGCGATAAAGTCATTTCAAAGCCTTCTCTTTGTATGATATTTTCTATTTACAAGCTGAACAGATAGGATGATAGAATGCAGCCTTGTCTGATCCCTCTGCAAATTGCAAACCATTCTGTTTTTCCATATTCTCTTCTACCAGTAGCCTCTTCTCCTAAGTACAGATTTCTCATCAGAGCTATGAAATGTCTGAATGGTGCAATAGCATATTTTAAACTGTTGGTCTTAATGGTAATGGTTATGGTGGGCAATTTGGCCTCTGTTTCAGGCTGCCAGGAGTCTTGGCGTGGCACTCAGCAAGTACAAACATCCCACTTATTATGCTGAAAAGCCCTTAAGAAGGTTTTAGGGCGCAGTTCCACTTGCGTTTACTCCGCGTTAACGATTTTTTTGCTGCGAAGTATATGTTGTAGGTTCCATTTGGATCCGCATTCGCCACTAATGCGGTGTGCCCTGTTTCCATTCAATTTCGCAGTCGATGTGCATCAATGCGCAGTATCGCATCTTGATCCGAATTTAAGTGACTTGAATTCGGATTTATTTGCCACCACATTTTTTGCACACTTTTCCGAGAAATCCGAATTCTAACACTGGAAAAATCTATGGAAACGAAAAGTTGTTACATGCGCATCAGTTTCAGTGGGAGGGATGAAAGGAAGGGGTTGGCAAAGGGGTGTATCCTTCTGTTCCTGTGCCTTGCTCTCCTCACAGTCTCCTGTCGCCATTGCTCTTTTGTGGAGATGCCATCTATCTATCTATCTGCTGCCGGTAAGAGTACATACCTATTGAAATCCAGCTTTTCTTTGATGCATGATTTTATTTTTTGCATACAAAAAGTACAAAAAGGAGCTGGAGTCTGTTGTGGGGCTCAGAGAGGTCAATGCTTCACTCCTTTTTCTGGCTCAAGGCTGTGGAATTCTGGGAGCTGGAGTCTGTTGGGGGGCCTAGAGCTCAAGGCTTCACTCCTTTTTCTGGCTCAAGGCTGTGGAATTCTGGGAGCTGGAGTCTGTTGTGGGGCCCAAAGAGCTCAGGGCTTCACTCCTTTTTCTGGCTCAAGGGTATGGAATTCTGGGAGCTGGAGTCTGTTGTGGGGCCTAGAGCTCAAGGCTTCACTCCTTTTTCTGGCTCAAGGCTGTGGAATTCTGGGAGCTGGAGTCTGTTGTGGGGCCCAAAGAGCTCAGGGCTTCACTCCTTTTTCTGGCTCAAGGCTGTGGAATTCTGGGAGCTGGAGTCTGTTGTGGGGCCTAGAGCTCAAGGCTTCACTCCTTTTTCTGGCTCAAGGCTGTGGAATTCTGGGAGCTGGAGTCTGTTGTGGGGCCTAGAGCTCAAGGCTTCACTGTTTTTCTGGCTCAAGGCTGTGGAATTCTGGGAGCTGGAGTCTGTTGTGGGGCCTAGAGCTCAAGGCTTCACTGTTTTTCTGGCTCAAGGATATGGAATTCTGGGAGCTGGAGTCTGTTGTGGGGCCCAAAGAGCTTAGGGCTTCACTCCTTTTTCTGCCTCAAGGATATGGAATTCTGGGAGTTGGAGTCTGTTGTGGGGCCTAGAGCTCAAGGCTTCACTCCTTTTTCTGGCTCAAGGATATGGAATTATGGGAGCTGGAGTTTGTTATGTGTTTTAATATGCATATGCACATGAGTATATAGATACTTTAGTTAATGTAAGTAGACATTCATTCATATATATGAGTACATGTTTACATTTACATATGTATATGTAACTACATCATAAATATATATATATTGTGAACATTTCTTTTTCTGTATAAACATTTATTTATGAGCCAAAATAATGCCAGTAGGTGAACCAAGTTTCTTCACTAAATCGACACAGCTATGTGTATGTATATGTGTACGTACACATACGTTTCCATCAATACTAACACATATGTATAAATACACATATAAATACACCCACGAAAGTATCTCACTGTTATGGCCAACTTATACAACAAATGCATTTATGCTCCTCTGCATATTTTATGGGCAGGTACACAGGATCAGCGGGGATTCACCTACGTGCATAACCAAACAGAAATATAGCAAGATGATGAGGACATGACACAGCTTGATGTTCCAGATGAAAATCCGTGTGAAATGGAAGATCGTGAAGAAGGCGCCCAAAGTTCCACCACGCCTTTGAAGGACCCACCAGCTAGAGGCCACATTTTAACACAAGTTAGACCATGTGGTTAGTATTCGAGGATTAGGGTATTAATTTTTGTTATAATCAAGACTTGATAAGATGGAGCATTCAATGACTACTTGTCACACATTCTTTTGTATTCAACAGAGACAGATACAGCGAGGCAACTGAACAGAGAGAATGGCCCTGATCACAGAGAAAGCAGGAATGTACTTCGGTGGAAAAAATGGCTGATAAGATGTTCCTTAATTCATCCACCCAACTGGACTGCTTGCTCAACTATCTTTGTAGTAGGGCAGATAAGCACATTCAGTTCAAGGAGAGGTATCTGGAGAATGCCAGGACAGAATTTGGGGGGCTGATGCTCTGTTTAGGGAGCACAACCTTATTACTGTTGTTATATAACCCTACTATCAGTAACATGTTAGAAATTATGGTTTTATTTGGATACTAGACCCTTTATAGAAAAGTAATTATGAAATATCCATACAGAAAGTCGTAGGTTCTATCCAATACACCTGGTGTAAATCAACCAAGAAATAAAGAATAGTAGACAGAGGTTTGGAAAAAAAGGAGTATCTTAATGACCTCTCTTTACATTAATAAAGAAAATTATACTGAATAAAAATATTTTCTGTTGTTTTCACAGTTTCTGAACAGATCAATATGAACAATTATTGTTCACAAAAGCTATTTACACATCATAAGACTAAATAAAGTAGAAATAAAAAAATGGGGAAATGCAGGGTCAGAAGACACCTTTTGTACATCTTGGTGCCACTATTGACCCCTTATTTAGGGTTAGCTATGAAATTGTCTACAAGATAGAGTGTCCACTGTTGTTAAATCGCTATTCCTGGAGACTGTAGGCGGTGTACATCCCTTTGCAACCCCCCCTTGCCCACGAGTGATTTCACCATTACGTTTGCCAGCAGAACCACAGAGCATCCCCCCCCCCCCGCCACACACACAAACTGCAGTCATGGAAAAGAAATATTTGTGTCTAGAAGAAGGCATATCTAATACCAAATGTCAAAATGTCCCTGGGGTGTGGGCGCGCCTATCATCCTACTCTTTAAATGTGTTTTTCATTGGAATGGTTTCCTGGAGAAAACATTTATGCAAACGCTGGATGGCCGTCTTTCAGGTATGCTTTGATTGGGAGTTCCTGCATGGCAGGGGGTGGGATTGATTGGCCCTTGTGGTCTCTTCCAACTCCATGATTCCATGATTCTATAATTCCATGAGATAATATCACTATCTGATCAGTCACTTGAAGGTGTGTGTGTTCCAATGCTAAAGTACCAGGAAGGGTACACCTGTAATTTCTATTTGTGGATGCCAAAAGACTACCATAAGACACATTTCAATATTGTCATTTTATTATTGTAAAGAATAAAAATATTTAATTGACAGAGTCCCCATGGGATAAATTTTTGATAGAAGCTCATATATGATGTTCCCAAAGCCAGCAGCGTCTCTATCTACGTCCATTCCAGGTGTAAGGTTCCATAAATGGAGGCAAATTAGATTTAACCTGCAGCCAAGTAGTCCCTTGGGTACATCACACTCTCTCAGCCTCAGGGGAAGGCAGTGGCAAACCTCTCTCTGAACAAATCTTGCCAAAAAAAAACCCCACATAGGGTCACCATATAATTCAAAAATGACTTGAAGGCACAGAACACATAAACAGCAGCAGCAGCAATAAGAATAATAATAAACACAAAGTTATTTCTCTTTTTATTGAAAGTAATGTGTGCTGGAAGAGAAGTGTTCTGATGGTGTTGTTTAATTCTTGTTGCCCCTTGCCTTGAGCCATGGAGAGAGGTGGCTAAGAAATTATTATTATTATTATTATTATTATTATTACATAACCCAAAGCTGTTTTGGGTCCCAATCTGAAGAAAAAAGTGGGGTCCAAAAATCACCACCACCACCAGATCATCATCATCATCATCATCATCATCATCATCATCATCATCATCTTTTTTTGGTCCCAATCTGAGGAGAGAAGTGGGGTAGGTACAAAAATCACCACCACCACCACTTATTATTATTATTACATAACCCAAAGCTGTTTTAGGTTCCAATTTGAGGAGAGAGGTGGGATACAAGCATCACCACCACCATAATAATAATAATAATAATAATAATAACAATAGTATTTCTCCCTGGCTTAGAACCCTCTTATTAGAAAAACCTGCCCCCTTCCAGCCTTTAACTGACCCTCCTTCCCCCAGTCCTGCCTTGCAAAAGGGGGGGGGTGTGCTCTTCTCCCCCACCCCCCACCCCGGTAAAACGTTTGCAACCTGTTTGGTCTCTTCTCTGGGTGCTTGCCCTGCAGCCATCCTTCCCCCATGATCCATCCCTTTGGAGGCTTTGGAGGCAGGCACTGAAGGGAGAGGGAAGCCTTACCTGCCATCTCTCTCTCTCAAAAAAAAAAAAAGAGAGAGAGAGAGAGAGAAAGAGAGAGAGAAAGAGAGAGGGAAAGAGAGGGAGAAGGGAAAGAAGTCGCTGGGAGGGAGGCCCACTCCCTCTCTCTGAGCGAGCTCCTGACGGGAGGAGGAGGAGGAAGGGGTGTGATGTGAATGCACCCCAAGTGGGAGTCTGCACCCCCTCCCCAACCCCACCCTTGGCTACATGCCTGCTGCACTAACTGTGGGGTTCTAGGAGCCATGATGCTTTCACCATGCAGCAAAATCACTGACCGGAAAAGACAGCAAATGGAATGCCCAAGACTCACTGCCAGCAAATGATTGGCTGAACACGCCGGAAATGCCCTTTTTGAAATTGTAGTGGAAACGAGGAGAAAACATATCCCGCAGTATACTAAAGAGGCACAGCAGACGTCACAGTGACGTTTAATTGCTTTTGCTGAGATTGACGGCTAGAAAGGAAAAAAACCCCGGAAAATCCGGTTTGGGGGCATGAGTGGAAACCAAGAAAACATATAATGCGGGATAATATAATGCACATTAAGCCCAATGGAACCGACCCGAAGTATATTTGAGACGGATTGAATACTCAATCAAATGAAATGGAAACACATCACTGTGACAGCGAATTCACAACGGAGTCAAATCGCATTGAACAAAATCCGCAGCCAATCCGCAGCAAATCAACAAGTGGAAATGCGCCCTTAGAGTATCAAATATGAACACTCAGCAAGAACTGTCTAATGCCAGCTTCTCTTTTTTTCATGTCTTCCAGCTGTCCAGTTTGGCATTGGTAGTCCTGATTAATACTCTGTCATCCCACTTTTTCAGCTCATTTTACATTGTCCCAGTGTCTCTCTTATTCTCCACCTTTCAATCTTTGTCCTTGGCTTACTTCAATTGCTGCAAACTGAGTTCCAAGTACAATACCGGTAGTAGTTTTTACTCAATTAACTCAGCAGGGGAAACAGGGGAGGAATGAGAAAGCTTGTCTTTCACAGTGGGGTGAGGCAAAATCAAACCACAACACTACAGCATCTCCTAACTCATGTGCTTATTAATAACTTTTGCCATCTTGACCACATTCTGAGTTTTCTTGGCCACACATGTCTCAGTTTTTATATGTGAAATATTGGAAGTTATGCTTTTCTAATGATCCTGAAGCCCAAAAGTCTTGTCTTAAGAAAAAAGAGTGAACAGGCTACAGAGGGTTCCCATAAAGTGTCAGGGTAGTGCCAAGGCCCACAGTAAATCTTTGCAGCCCTACCCTTTTCCTTTCCTGAAGTAAAGAATTTTATTTGATCTGGAAAAGAAATACTAACAGGCAAGCAGGGCTGGAGGTGAGGTGGAGGAGGTGCCCTAGATGAGCTAGACCCTGCTTGAAAGTGTCTGTATTCACTCAAATTGAGGCTGCTTGGAGTGGCAGGTTTTAGGGCACTCTCCTTTACTCATCTAGCCCCTAATCTGTGCTGACAATTTTTGGGGGCAAGATAGAGCATTGTGAGTAGGCTACATGTATTTATCTGGATGTATATGGACTCCAGCTTTCCTAGCCCTGGTCAGCATAGCCAATGGCAAAGAAGTCTTAGAGTTACAATTTCATGATAGCTGGATGGCTGCAGAATTCCCACCACTGTTCTATACTAATCTGGTGTTTAGCTTAAAATTAGGGGTGAGAATCCATGTCTCCCTGATATAGTGCCACTCTCATGAACCCACACCAACACCCGTATTCTCCCATTTCTAATCAGAAAAGGGAAAAGATAATGAAGTCTAGATGTGAGCCTGGACCATGGAAAGGCAGGATCAGAGGAACTTCCCTAGCTCTCTTTTGTCTGCGCCACATTAAATCTGTTCCTGTCCCTGGCCATTTCTACAGATTGTCACCTAGCGTAACAGCTAGTATGTTGGTTCAACTTTTGAAACTGTAAAAATGAATGTTAATATTTTCATCCAAAGTTAATTAAGGGGGGGGGGGAGCAGGTTTTCTTCCTGGGCCTGGATCATAATGATTTGAGTCATTGCTGGCACTTCAGAGGCCAACCTGCCTCTCTTCTGTTACCATAAAGATGTTTGCCAGAAGGACAGGTGTCTAACTGTGGAGGCAATCGGGACACACTGCAAAGTAATCATGATTTCCTGTTTCCAGCAGAGCCTGCTGTGATAGCATGCAGACACTTTGGAAGAGCAAAATATAATTAACCAAGGAAGGAAGCAGGTGTCAGGAATTCAGAGCTTGGGAGGGCGTTGCTCTGGCTGATCTGTGGCCACAGTAGTATCCACATAGCCTTTTTCATATTGGGGAATTGTGAAGTTTCATCACTACATTGGGCTAGAGCTAGAATTCCAGGGTCATGGTGACCCCTAGCAACTTGAAATATCCTTTGCTGGATATTGCTAGAGCTGGCCTTTCCATTTCTAAGCTATCCCAGCTTTGATTTCAAAAATGCTGCGTCAAACCAATGAATGGGACCAGATTGGTTGAGCCAAGGCATGGAATCTGATGGGTGGGAATGGAACAAGGGCAGACTCTGGTGTAAGACCACTGAAAAGCTACCATGCCACAACAGCTTTAGATATGGGTGGTCCCTGGTAGAAAATGGACTACCTTTTGAACAACAGTGTTGCTTGCTTGACATAGTTCATGGGCTAGACAAATGAAATACCTGAGAATTGCCAATGCATATATACTATTCATCTCCTTTTCATGCTCTTGGCCAAGTTAATACTGAGATCTTTTTCTTGGTTATGTTTCATGTTGATCCATGTTTCAAAAGTACCTGCTTAATAGTGGTATATGGATAGTGTTATTGCATGTTAATAGAGTTATGAATTCTTGAAGAAATCATTCATTAAGATGGTGGCAGTAGCCCACAGTGGTTGGCTGATGGGAGCTACTAAGAGGAGATACAAATCTGATGGCCAAGAATCTTTTTCCAACATTTGCTACACGCTATGCTCAATAAATATTAATATTAGACTTTGATACTTAAGACAGAAAAGCTCTCTGTTGGCAAACTCTGCACAATTTTTTTAAAAAACATAATGTACAGGGTAGGGCTGTGGCTTGGACACTTTGTCTATCTTGAGAAAAACCAAGCCAAATGGCAAACTGGAAATTCCCTCATTTCTCCACCCCTCCTGCTGACACGGAAATGGTTGCATTGATTGAGACCCACTGTGAAGTAAATATCTATACTGATTGATTTTTCATCTGGTGTGCACTATGCCATTGTTTGGTCCTTCGCAGGTTCACCCCTAAAGAGCAGGTTCACCTCCATCCTGTTTGCAAGCACATGTTGAGGTCACATTTGCCCCACCCAAAGGTGTTACCTTCACTCTTAGGAGACTGCTCCTCAAGTTAAGAAAACCTTTAAAAACAGAGACACACAGAGAAAATAATTCTCTTTGACTGGAATCTCTTTTGGACCCCTCTGTCTCTGATCTTCCTTAGTCTCCAAATCTTTCTCTTCATGTTGAGAAAATCCACGTGTGTGTTTCAGCCTGTAGCACCTTAAGTTTAGGCCTGAGACAGATGGCCAGGAAGTGCCATCATGGGGCCGAAACTAGGGCTTGGGAGCACACAGCAACTGCACACCCCCAAGCTCTAGTTTGTTTTGATGGTGCCATCTTCACGCAGTGCTGTCCACACGGCACACATGTCAATGACATCATACGCAGGCCATGTCCAAATGTGGCATGCATTTCACGTCACTGCACTGCCATATGGTGCTTATGGCATCACAGGTGCATTGAGTTAAATATTGAGTTTACTTAAAAAAATAGTTCTAATATTTTTATAAAATATGAAAATATGAATATTCCTATATGTGTTACTGAAAATACACACTATACAAAAATATTTCTATGAATATACAACATTGAGGGAGGGTGATGCCCACATGTAAATGTAAAGGGTGAAAGGTTTGAGAACCACTGCTCTAAAGGGTATTGGAAGACATTTGGAGGCATTTCTTTCTTTTTTTCAATGCAGTGATTGGTGAGTTATGTGCTCCCCCAGTCTCCCAGAGATGCCCACCCGCATACAGAGCTTTTCCTGGCAAGCCTGTTGGTAGTTTCCTATCCCATCTACCCACAATTATTTGCCTTGAACACACAAGTATGCTGTGAAAAGACTGGAAACAGGCTATTGATTGAGTAAGTGACTTAAGCAATTCTTATATTGGTCTCAGTTTGTTCAGCCCAAGAATTTGGATGAGATCCTTGGAGAGATAATAATAATAATAATAATAATAATAATAATAATGTTTTATTTATAGCCCGCTCCTTTGTATCCAATCGGAGCGGGTTACATCAATTAAAAAATGCAAGATAAAATATACATGACCCATACCCAACCACCCGCCCCTTAAAATTAAATTAAACTAACATCAATTAAAATGACATAATAAAAATTTCAATTTAAAACGGCAACCCATTGCATAGAGATCAGGGTCAAGATGTTAAAATGCTAATGGGAGAGCTTAACCCAAACAGAGCCGGGAGGTTAAGAACTTTCTGGGAAGGCCTGCCGGAAGAGATGCATCTTCAAGGCTTTTTTAAAGCAATCAGAAGATGTAATAAGACGCATCTCGTCTGGCAGGCCATTCCATAGCCTGGGAGCGACAGCCAAGAAGGCCCTCTGGGAGGTCTGCGTCAGTCTAGTCTTCATAGGCTGCAATAAGTTCCTCCCAGAAGACCGGAGTGTGCGGAGGGGTTCGTATGGGAGGAGGCGGTCCCTCAGATAAGATGGACCCAAGCCATGTAGGGCTTTAAAGGTTAAAACCAACACCTTGTACTGCGCTCGGAAACTAATCGGCAGCCAGTGGAGACATTTGAGCACTGGTGTTATGTGCTCTCTCCTTGATGTTCCCGTGACAAGCCTGGCTGCCATATTCTGAACTAATTGAAGTTTCCGAGTTAGGCACAAGGGTAGCCCCATGTAGAGCGCATTACAGAAGTCCAAGCGTGAGGTTACCAAAGCATGTACCACTGACTCCAGGTCCTTTGGCTCCAGGAAAGGGCGCAGCTGGCGGATCAGCCGAAGCTGATAACAGGCGCTCCTGACCACCGCATTCACCTGACTAGTCATGTGAAGTGACGAATCAAGGAATACCCCCAGACTGCGAACAGGGTCCTTCGAGGAGAGTGTGACCCCATCTAGGACCGGGAGGTGTATTCCCAATCCTGGCTTCGGTCCTGTGACAGTTAGTACCTCCGTTTTGTCCGGATTGAGCTTCAACCTGTTTTCCCTCATCCAATCCATTACTGCCGTAAGACAGTCATTGAGAGGAGAGACGCCATCGGAAGTCTGAGCCGACGATCTTGTCATGGAGAGGTAAATCTGAGTGTCGTCAGCGTACTGAAGACACTGAGCTCCATGGGAGCCAACAAGTGAATACTGGACCAATACCCTTCCTGGATGTTAAAAATACCCTGAGGTAACTGGAGGATTGGGTAAGGGGAGTAATGAATGCTTCGCTACTGCAAGGAGCGGCCATCTGGAGGTTTGGGGTTCAGTGTCACCAGTACGCTGATGACACACAACTCTGTCTCTCCTTTTCATCTCATTCCAAGGAAGCTATTTCTTCACTAAACTAGTATTTGCTGTCAGTAATGGATTGGATGAGGATAAACAAATTAATTCTTAATCCAAACAAAACAGAGGTGCTCCTGGACAGTCAGAAGGTAGAGGAGGGAATAGGGATTCAGCCTGTGCTGGATAGGGTTACACTCACTCTGAAAAGTCAAGTTTGCAGTTTGGATGTACTTCTGAACTCAGATGCACAGATCTGGATGCACACCAGCTGCACCTATTCTTTGAGAAGGCATCTCGCTAGAGTGACACATGCTTTGGTTACATCCCATTTGGACTACTGTAACTTGCTCTATATGGAGATACCTTTAAAAACTTTGGAAACTTCAGTGGCTCCAAAACATTATAGCCAAGCTGTTGACTGGGATGGCCAGTTATGGGGATCACATGACTCCCCTGTTGAAACAGCTTCATTGGTTACCACTCCATTTCTGGGCAGAATTCAAAGTGCTGGTTTTTACCTTTAAAGCCCTACACAGCTGGACTATCTGAAAGACTCTATTTGCTCATATAAACCAGGATGAATTTTAAGATTTGCAGAGAAGGGCTTTCTGTCAATCCCACCATCTTCACCAGTGCATTTGGTGAGGACTCAGGAGAGAGCTTCTCAGGCTAGGGACTCCCTTCTGTAGGAAGTCGGGTTGAATCCTTCCCTTTGCCCTTTCTGTTGGCAAATGAAGATGTTTTTATTCAGGCAGGCCTTTGAATTTTAGTTATGGAATGTGTTTACTATATTTTTAACACTTTTACAAGAAATTATGTTTTAAATATGCTTCAAATTGTGCTTTTTAAATGATACTGTTGTTGTTGTTTTTAACTTTTGTAAATTGATGTTTTAGTTTAATCTTTTAAAAAGTATTGTAAGTTGTCTTGAATCTTATCTTGGGAGAAAAGTGGCATAATAATATAACAAACAAGCAAATGAACAAACAAATTTTTAAAATGGCCAGATGTCAGAGTTGGAAAGAAAGTTCTAGTGACTTTGCAGGAGTGATTGGAACTCATAAAAGGAAAAGGGAGTTTGCAGTGGTTGGTTAAGAGGAGCAATAGTATCTTTGGCTATGTTCAGCCCAAAAGAAACCTATAGTTATAGGAACCACTGTGGGTACAATCCAGCTGTGTTCACACACTGTTGCATGTCACTATCAGGCTTGGATGCTACACAGACTCATCAAGATCAGTGGAGCTGGGTACAGGATACAAACTGCAGCTACAGCCTTTTCATAAACATATGCATGGCTCTCTTTTGGTGGACAAGAGCATCTGGTTATGGATAATGCTCGAATGCTTGAAATGGGGCAGATACAGTCCATGACATATTAAAAAATAGCTTCTGTTCCTACATCCAAGCTAATGTATAAGGATAGTATAATTGATGAAATAATTTCAGTGAAAGGCCTAGGTTGTCTTCCAGTTTCCAGGTTCACATGAAGGCTGCAGACAATGAATGTGAACACCTTGACAGGCAAGTGACAGAATATTACAGCTTCCAGTATGAAGCAAAGCGATAATGATATTTTACACTCTCTTCAGCATTTGTCAGATGTCAGAGTAAGTAGCTCCACAATCAAAGGCCAGTGTGGGATGGTGGATGAAGTGACTTGTTTGGATGTGGGAGACTGAGGTGAGAATCCCTGCTAAGACTGACATTTTTACCTCAACATTTCTACCTGTTATCCATCCCTGTATGTATACAATTGATAGAATTTCAACAGATGCAGCTTTCCCAATCACTGCAGTTCCAGGGCAGATGTGGGGAATTATTTGTAATGTTGAGAGCTGCATCCTCTTGTGGGATAAATTATCCAGGCATATGTCTATAGGAAGGGAAAACGTAATGGCAACAATCTTTTGCAGCTCGAATAAAATCTAACTTTACTTGTTACCCTAACATGTTGGTTAGGAGGATCATTCTAGGGGTTTGGGAGTGGACTTTGGGCCACTTTTTGGTATCTCGAGGGGGAAATATTAATGTAAAAGTAACACCTTACTAGACTTGTCAAAAAAATAATATATATGAACTTTGCAAATATCACTGTATTTTTTGTTTTTGTTTTTTAGGGCCAACACATGAAGTAAAGGACAGAAACTGAGTTCAGCGGCTGACTTCTTTGGAAGAGAACTGCCTCCACTTTTCCATTTAGGAGTCAAGTATGTTTCCTCATTTATTCTATTCTTTACCAATCCTAGTCATGCCAGACAATACACTGAATGCCTTTCTGTTATAGCTAGACAGTCCATCAACTAATCTTGGCTTCTGCCTGATAATAGTTCATTACCTATCAGTTGTATACATGGTAGGAGAGTGCATTACAGCCTATGTTCAGAGGGTGAGGGAGTCTCTATCAAATTCAAATGAAACAGTACTTTCTCATTAATAACATTTCAAGGCTGTCTTCCTCAAGTTATATATACGGAAACTGACTTTCCAATATGAGAGCAGGAATGCATTCACTCCAACAGATTTATGAGATCTATGGAGATTTGGAGCTCGTTCTTCTTCCCTTTATTAAAAGACTTCTCTGTCTTTACAAAGAGCAGTTCTTTTGAATTGTGTGACATACTTAACAGTGACTTTATCAATGGGGAAAAAATGAAATCCAGTTTCTTTCTATCCTGCTATAATAGATGGGCTTTAAAGTAAATACACATCTATTGGCAATTAACAAATTATACCTTCTTTGCAACTGCTATTTTATGTGTGTGTGTGTTTTAACAGACTCATCTTGAAATCTGTATCATTATAAAAGTAAGTTGTAGTGGTTGTCTTTCTAAACTTGTAGAAATCAAGTCAGGGCAATAGACACTTGGCCTCCTGGGACCAGGAGATTGCCTTCTTATTTAGCAGATTATTAGGAAGCATTGCTGGTGTACTGGGTGGATATGGGAGTGGAACTAGGAGCAAATGCTCTTGCTTGCCTAAAGGTATTGATACTTTGATTATAATCTTTCTCCTTTTGGATAATCTGAGAAATCTAGCAAAACACTGACACTTAGATCAAATCCTGGTTATCTGGTCCCATATAGAAGGGAAAAGGAACCTTAAGCCCTTGGGTTTAATCTGGACCAAAGCAATTTCCCATCCAGACCAGACCAAAGTGAGCAGTAGCAAGCCCTACCCTTTTCAGCTATGATCCTGGGAGCTACTATAAAGGAGATCCAAACTATCTCAAGTCATTAATTGGAAATTGCTAGGATTTTATTTCTGGCTTCATTCTTTCCCATTATTGAGCACATGGAGAAAGTCAATCCTTTTCTGCCAGAATTTCCAAACAATGGTTGAGACTGTGGAAACAATGGTTGAGACTGTTTTGCATTTGCAAGTGCCTGCTGAGAGTTCTTTGCTCCTGCAAGCTCCCCATGTAATCAAGGTACCAAATGGCCTAGGTGCAAGTATTCAGGCTGTGTTTGTAACAATTTGATCAACAAATTTCCTAGCTAGCATGCCAATTCTGGGAGTTTTTTAAAAGGTAACTTTTTCATGCTTTGGCAATACCTCTGCAATGATCTCATATGATAGTCACGATAGGTAAGAGCCAGTATGGCTCTCACACACATGCTTTGCACACAAAAGGTTTAGGTTCAGTCCCTGTTTAGGATTAGAAAGACTTCTGTCTGAAACTTTGGAGGGCCATGGCTAATCGGAGGAGGTGACAATGTCTTTCATTGACTAGGGCATGTAATTGATCTAGATTTAGAGCATGCTGGTCCATCACTATCCAGTGGAGTGACAGGTGCCTGGACTACCAGGTTTCATTGCATGAGCCCTGGAGTACCTGACACCACTCTAGGTATGTGTGGCAGTTGTTTCTCTTCTGAATCAATTATCAGAAGTAAAATTAACATGCTTAAATTATACAGTGATTCACAATGCAGTGGGTCTTTGGTATCCACTGAGGATTGATTCCAGGAAACCCACCCTCCATGCGTACCAAAATCCATGGATGCTCCAGTCCAATCAAATACAATGTCATAGTAAAATGGTGTTCTTTATATAAAAGGTGAAATCAAGGCTTCCTTTTTGGAATTTATATATACACTTAAATATTTCCAAACTATGGAGGGTTGAATCCATGGATAAGGAATCTGTGGATATGGTGGGCCGACTATACCTGATTTGTTAATAAAACCAAACTAAAAGAAAAAATTCAGCCAAAACAACCAAGTGTTTGCTTCAGCGATCCCTAAAGCAAATTTAAGCCTCTGATGCTGATTGTTTTCACAGGTGTTGGCAACATATGAATTAAATGAAGGAAGCACGTATGACTCAGTAGACTGATGCCGTTTTTCTATCCTGTTCTAACAACTGCAAAGAAGGTATAATTTATGTTGGCTGCCAAATGCTGGTAAGTAATGTTATATTTCATTGACACAAAAAGAAGACTATTCCAGATGAGTGCTGTGGTCCACATTTTCGAGCTCAAATAAGAGGGTTTCTTCCCCCCATAGGAACTTAGAAGCTAAAGATGTGCATACAGATACACAGCCAAGAGTAACAGTGGAATTTCAGATATGCCATGGTTTCAAGGAGCTATGAAAGCTTTAATATTTTATATCCATAACAGCCCATTTCACTCTACAAGAAGAAATACCTTTCTTTACTTTTCAAAGCAAATGTTAAAAAATTCTAAATAATTTTTAATGAAGCTAAAATGTTTTTGTAGAAAAGACTTTGAACAAAGTGAGGCATATTTAGAGCACGAGAGTAGTAAATAAACCAACCTATCCAGCATCTTTAATATTGTGGATATCCTTCTACCTTTGCTGATGCTTGCTTTTAGTACTATAAAAGCATCTATTCACGTGGAAATTTGTGGCTTATCTTTCTAGCAAAAAGTAATATTTTGGCAAAGCTATAGGAACCACTGTTTCCCCTCCACTATGTATCATGCCAAAAGTTGGGGGCAGCTGATATCAACATTTTGGTTCCTTCCACCCAAACTTCTCTTATGCAACCAAATGTCCTGAACAAATTTTCACCCTCAGTGCAAAAACTGTGCATTCATGTCACACAACAGACACAGTTTTATAGAATATTATCCATGGATGTGCAGAGGAATGGAGGATATGGCTATGAGTGCTGCTGAACAATACATTTACTTAGGAGTGCAAAAACCAGTTGCAAAACACTTCACCCTTCTTTGACGCTCCATCTTGGAGGAGTGCTTGAACAAAGGCAATACAAAAGGAGGGTGGAAAGAGAAACAGCTGAATTAGGATATATCCATAGACCAGGATTCTATTCAACTGTAGCCATGTGTGCCTCCTTACAATAAGCAAGGTAAACAGCAGCTGCCTTTGGAATCCCTTGCTGGGCATTAGTGGAAAGCAAAACAGAAAGATGAGGACAGCAGATAAACTCCGGCAGCTACATGCAGATTGTTTTAAAAAGCACAGATCTATAAATATGGTGAGCAAAATAGAAATTATTACAAAAGTGGAGGCTGGTTAAAGAAAAATAATCCTTGGATGCATTTTAGAAGAAGGCTTGAAGTGGTCTTTAGAAAATTCCAAATGTTTTTTTTAAACCAATGAAATGCTTACCTGACCTGGTTGTTTCATTTCACAAGTATATATCTATAAAGTCAATTGAAGTATGTTCAAGTTGATCTTCTTTTTTGTAGTGTACAAACCTATCTCTATTCTTTCTATATTATTTCTGTCTCTCGTTACCACCGTTGTTGTTAAAGAGCTAATGCTCAGGAACACAATCACTTTGTTGACCATCACATACCATACCTGGTGAAGTAGACTCGTTTCCACAAAAGCTTCTGCTAGAAATGTCTTTTTGTTGGTTAGTCTCAGTGCAGTGGTATTCCCACCCCAGGTGTCACCTGATGCAGGGGGCAGAGGTGGCCAAAATGATGTGTTCGCTCTTCTCCTTCACTGCAGCGTGGACTTCTCAGTAGGAAGCAGGGGCAGTGAAGCTTGTAGGGCCTGCTCTTCCCAGCCCCTCAGCAGGAGGAGAGCCTGACTGGGTGTCACCCCTCTTCTTGGGTGTCACCAGGTTCAGTCCGCACCCCCCCCCATGCCCTAGTAACACTGCTGTCTCAGAGCTGCTGCAGGAATCCCTCCCCTCTCTGTATATGTATACAGTATGTATACAGTACTGTGATATACTGTTGCACACTATACATACACACACAGAGTGCAAAATAGTAATCTATATTGTTCAATTTCAGTTTCTCATCAGAGATGAGTGATATACAAATTAGTATGCAATATACAAAAAAATCATTAATTGTAATGTGCAGAATTGTATCCTTTTGAATGGGAGACATAATGTGCAGTAAAGCAAATTACAGATGCAGTACGCAACTGTGATGTGCAGTCATGATCCAAAAATGGTTAAAATCACATAATTGCTAAAATTGCATGTCTTCTTCTGGCAATAAGTGTTTCAGCCCATTTACTGAGGTGGGAATATCTGTGAAAATAAGCTGCCAGCTTTCACACATCCCTTCTAGAGGATTATTAAGAGGCTTGTAAAATATTTTTATTTTGCAAAATCCCCGGTAAAGTGAGCTAAATGCTGATTTCTAACCCTGACACTTGCTCCTCCTGTTGGCTTACTGCTTTCACTTGACAATTTTAATTGGATATATATATATATATATATATATACATGCATACATACTTATTCATTACATTTATGTTATGACTCTCTTTCTTGAAAGCACTTAAAGCAGCAAATACACACTGTCCACTGATAATCCTGCACCCAGCCTCTTAAACAACGTGGACATGCTTGTTTCTAGAAAGGAGGCAGTATCATGCATTGTTATCCAGGAGTATCCTTTTCCCCTGACTTTAAATTTGATTTATTTATCAGCTGCCAGCAGGTTGCTGAAGTTCCTTCCATGACAGTCTAGACTGTTCCCCCTTTTCAGTTGTCATTCAAAGACCTCTTCAAAGACAGGCTTTTGGCAATTGTTTTTAATTGTAAGCCTCCATGAGTCTCAATTTTGGGCAAAAAGTGGAGTATCAATAAAATTCATCTTTATTGTTATTGACTGGCTATTATTATTATTATTATTACAACAAGTATTTATTGTCACAGTGATGCTTAAGAAAACAATTCTGAACAGAATCATACAGTACTTTTTCAAATCAATGTCTTACTTAATTTCCTTTTATTCAAAGGTGTTTTAATATTATCACATGTTTAATTGTAGTAACCTAATAATGTTTATATGTTTTCATTTCTCTCTGGTTTTAATTCTTTACAATGAGCTGCCTTGAGAATCCTGGCTTTGGGAGAAAGGCAGAATATAACTCAACACAAATAATTATGCAAACCCAAGCAGGGCATATCAGTCTTTTGTAATTCGACCAGTCTGCATTCCTGGCTGTATAATTCAGAGCTTCTTCACTGCATCTCCCATGAAATTTCTTCTAATGCTAGTCCACACATAGTCAGAGCTGGTTTTGACTTGCTTCTGTCCTTCAACATCTTTCAGGAAACTAATTTATCTCGTGTGAGTGGAACTGGGCAAAATGCTGCTTTTTGAGAATGCTCCATTTCTTTCCTGCACCATATTCTGAATCTTCTCTCATAATAATTCATTTTATTTTAAGGCTGCAATCCTACATGCACTACCTGGGCTTAAGTCCCGTTGAACTCAGTGGGACACATGCCTGAATAAACATGCATAGGAGTGTACTCAATCCTGCCCTAGGCATAAGAAGTAAGCCCTCCAGAAGTTTTTGGATTTCAAGTCCCTGGTAGCCCTAGTCAGCATTGCATTGAGTGAGAAACACTAAGTTGCAATCCAACAACATTTAGAAGGATGCATGAGTTCCAACTTTTGTATACAACTATACACAACTATGCAACCTCAAAATTGCTCTCAGTTTCTAACCCTTTCCAGCCCTTTACAACACAACCCCATACACATCTACCAAAAAGAAAATATTGCTGAGACTCACTGAGCTTCCTTCCCCAAAAGTAAGTGAATATGAGATGGAAGCCAAGCACTCATATCATGGTATATAGAATAATAGAATCTTAAGAGGTGGGAGAAACCACAAGAGCCAATTAGTCCAACTCCCTGCCAAGCAGAAACACACAATTAAAGCACTCCTGAAATATGCCCATCCAACTTCTGTTTAAAGACTTCTTAAGATGAAGAGCTCACCACCCTACAAAGCAATCTGTTCCACTGTTGAACATCTCTTACAGTACAAAAAGTGTTCTTTCCAATATTTAGGCAGAATTTGTTTTTCTTGTATTTTGAATCCATTGGTTCATGTTCCAGTCTCTGGAACAGCAGAAAACAAGCTCGCTCCATCTTCTATGTGACATCCCTTCAAATGTTTTAAGATAGCTATCATGTCATCTCACAGTCTTCTCTTGCAGCATTTGATGCTGATGCAGCTAATTGTTCTTAAAGTGTCTGAAAAGATAATGAATTAAATTACATCTGAGAAATGGAAAAGCAAATAGCTACAGTAACTGTAATAGTAACTAACTACCCAAGGGCTCAAAACCATAAACCACTACTTCTAAAAGTAACTTTCCAAACTTGGTATATGTCATTTTGGCTTGCTTACAACAGATGAATCAGAGCTCAGCCTTTTCTTCTGTGTCTGAAAAGTGTTTGTAAAGAAAATATTTCATGTACTATATTAGGGGATAAAAACTTTTCTACCATAATATTTTTGAAGCTGGTTATTGCAGCTGCACCATTTTAAAAATGAAAAGCTACCCATTAAATAAATAAAGCTTGATAAATCTCACTGGTTTTCAATGAAGTAAATTTTTAAACAGTTTAGTGTTAATTAATTTCAATGAAGATACAGTCAGTAAATGAGTACAGAAGTAGATTTATTACAAGAAATAATATCTGAAAGCCAAGCATTTTTTGAAGAATGTATAGCTTTTCATCAGCGGTAATAATGGAAATGAGTCAAGTCATAAAATGCCAATCCAACAAAGCCGAGCAATGTAAATGACTAAATCACATCTGACATTACATTGTTATAAATCTGTCTTACTGATTAGTTATCAGGACAGTAGATTGATAAAGCACTTTGATCTTTTATGCAAACTTGATTTAGATTGCAATTGTGTGTTCACTTACCTAGGAGTAAGCATCATTGAACTCGGTGGGCCTTCCTTTTGAGTTGATTTGTAAAGGATTGTCGTCTTCTATCTGTTTGATTGATACTTTTTTTCTCTGTTGGCAACGAGATTATTATTATTATTATTATTATTATTATTATCCCTGATGAAGAGCTATATATTGTTTAAAGTGTTGGGTTTCCAGATCCTACTTCTTATAATGAATGTACCTCAGCTCTCAGTTACTGGCTATATGTCATATTTCACTTTGAGCTTTACCTTCTTCATGAACTTACCTAAATGGACAATTGTTACCTAAATTGACAAGAAGAAAGATAAAAAGTATGCTGAATGCAAAATATAGACAAAGTGAAGACTAGGAATACACAGATTTATTTTATACATACAAAGCCTACATTTTTCAGTGGGCACAACTCCATGTTTGACTTAGATATAGCCATAAGAACGGAGTACATTGAATTTGAACACGAGAACAATAAGGTGGAGAGGGTGATTAACACCTTTCCTATGAGCTATCTGTTGACCTCTCCAATGTCAACTTATTTTCTCAACATAGTGGGGGTGAGCAATGGACCCAAGGAATTTTTTGTCACTTGAAAGGTGTGTGCTGGGCTCATAACCCTTGTCGAAGCGAACACAAGCAGAGTTTATGTACGCCGACAGGACATCCAGAAGAAGGTCTGTGAAGAATCTTAGTTGCATAGCAACTCTCTTTCTCTCACAGGAATGAATCTCAGTACAGCGAGGTTTCTCTCAAATGAGGGTTCTTTAATATTTGTTACTTAACTATTTACAAAGATTATACAGAGTATGAGACATCCGTCTTGAATACTTGTTAACAAGTTACTTTACCAACCCACCAACCATAATAACAACCTCTGAGGCAGCTAATGTAACACCGTCTAACTGACATTCTTCTTTCTCAGAAGAAGAAGTGACAGTTGCATCAGCCTTCCCATGATGCACTGTTTCAAAATGCAGTCTCATGTAACTGCCACTGGAACTGTAATAAGTCCTGCCACAGCTCCACCTAGTGGCCACATCCATGTCATTTTATCAGACCAGGGTGCAACATGGTCCTGATAATCTTAACCACACCAGGGAAAGCTGTAGAGGGTAAGAGCATTTTGCTTGGGGGGGGGGGACATAGCAAAAGCGTTGAGAATCTTCTTTCTTCTTGCCACTTCTGCTGATCACATTCAGAGTTCACTACAGTTGCATTACATAAAAGTTTTCTTGGCTTTTTTAAATTTGAAAATGGGAGGTACTTCATATGTCTCCAATGTCACAAGTAATTTAGGACACAGAATATTGGATTCTAATGAGAGGTGTCTCTTTTCAATGTGCTCTTCTCCCTGATTAATTTGTTAGGATAAAGAAGTTCTCAGGTATGGTGTTTGCACAATAACCTCCTGTCATGACAATTACCTGCTATCATTGGCATTATCCCACTCCAGCTCTTATATTCATTGCAGAGATTTAAACCAGCCCATATCTCCCTTAGTGAAACCAGTGAGACTTAACAGTTCTTCATTTTGCCTGGATCATGCCCTATTATGCATGAACATCACTTCTCCAACTGTTTGTGGCCATCTTTGATATTATAATAGCATTTCTATAACACTTGGTAGTATTCAAAGCATATCACATGCATTGTCTTATCATAGCCCTTAAACCTTGTCAGATAGGTCAGTATTATTTTCATTATACATTAGGGGCTAGGGAGAAAGATTGGCTTTCCTGGAGCCTGGAGATTAATGCCTAATCTAGAAATGAGATTTTCAACTTGGTGTGCGCTTACACTATACAAATAATGCAGTTTGGCACCACTTTAACTGCCATGGCTCTATCCTATAGAATCCTGGGACTATAGTTTTCTGAGGCACCAGCAATCTTTGTCAGAGAAGGCTAAAGACGTTGTGAAACTACAAACCCCAGGATGCCATCGGATGGAGCTATAGCACTTAAATTGGTGTCAAATTTTATTATTTCTATGGTGTAGGTGCACCCTGGGTCTTCCTTTTTTGTTGCTCACTTTTATTCATTATGCTAAACCATTCTTTGATTCACTTCTTTTTCCTTGCACATGATTTCACACAACATGTTCTGTTTATTAAGTAAAATAAAGACAGGATGCAAGTTAAAACATTAAACTTAGATGATTTAATCTTTGTTCTGTGTACAGGTATAATAAGTTTTCAGAAGCAAATTTGTCTTCGGATTGAATCAATAAAAGTAATATTCAGTATACTACTGGGCTGGAGCATTAAGCCCTTGGTATTTTGGCATTTCTTGGAAGTGGGATAAAATTGCCTCCTGAAGACCTGACCAGTCAATTAATCAGTTTAAGGGAGGAGTTGTATTTAAGGTGGTGAGGGCTTTTTGCTACTTTGCTTCTTTCTTTTACTAAAACTTTGTTGTTGCTTCATGCAGCCCAGCCATGTTCCTCGGACAGAATGCCCCACATTCATTATATCATGCTATAACATCATTGGGAAGGTAATAGTTGCCCCTCATAGACATCAAAGGTATTACTCCTCCCAAGCAGAATTTTATCTGCTCTCCTAAAAGTTGCCAAACCCCACTCCACCATCTTCATGAGTAGGTGAATGGTACCAAAATAGTGGAGAATGGGTGTTTGGTTCATTTAGAAAAATGAACCAAATTATCTGGGGACATGTTATTATCAAATATGTGCAATTAGTTGCTTTTAAAAAAGAGTCGTGGGAGATTTGCATTGTACAGCTTGTTGCTTTCTTTTCATTAGTTACCTCTTCCTTTATGCTGGGACTCCCTCAGCTCCTCCTATAATTTAATGCCTCTTAAGTAGTGATGTAAAGAATATTTGTCAAAATTCATTAAACAGAAGAAATGTCAGTTATTCATAGATTTTGAAAGACTTTTAAAAAGAAGAAATTATGAACACTTCTTGATCAACGAGTAAGAATTTTAGTTTTTAATTCGATGGCCAGGATTTGAATATTTTGCATGAGCAAAGCTACCATTCATATTGGGTTTTTCTAGCAGAGGAATGTTCTTTAAACCTCTGCCAAACTTCCTTTTGACATGCTAATTGAGTTTGAAATGCCAGGTAATTAGTGTAAATGTTCGCCTCCCTTGTCTTTTATTTTCATTCCAAAAATCTGTAAAAATACTTCTCCACAGGGAGAGAAAAAAAAAATAACCTTTTGAAAGTGGGACTTTTGTAAATCATTTTTTTTAAAAAAAAAATTGCATCTAGTTCTTGATGGACGAGAAGAAAAGAAAATGTTTTGTCACAACACTATTTTAAGGTCAGCTGCACTGTGTTAACTTCCTGGGCTGAAGGTTATAAGCCAGAGTCCTGGGGCCACTGCTGGTAGGCTCATTCATGAAGGAAATGACACCAAAACGTGCCTGTGTTGCTTTTCATTTTTGTACAGTCAATGAAGAGTAACGGGATTATTGGACAGTCAAGAAGATGAGGGTATAGCCTGTGCTGGATGGGAATTACACTCCCCTGAAGATGCAAGTTTGCAACCTTAGTGTCGTAATGCACTCTTTAACCTGGAAGCCCAGTTTTCTGCAGTCACAAGGAGTGTTCTTCCACAGTTGCAGACTAAGGCAGGTCTCCTTGCTGTCCTTCCTTCTGCAAGGGAATGTTTTTTTTTTTTCTGGCACTCTTTTAGGAATTGATGCTAGGGCTTGTAAAAGTGTGTTGTTGTGCTGTTTTCTCTCACCGACTTACTAAAAAGCCTCACTAAGGGTGTAGCCACGTTGCAGAACTAAAGCAGTTTGTCACGTCTCTAACTGCCATGACTCTATCCTATGGAATCCTGGGCTATGTAGTTTGGTGAGGAACTCACCCTGCTCTGGTGCCTCACCGAAGTACAAATCCCAAGATTCTGTAGGAAAGAGCCATGGCAGTTAAAGTAGTGTCAAACTGTTAATTCTGCAGCATGGATACACCTTCAGTCTCTGCAGCATGATGCCTGTGCTGTAGGTATTGAAGCTGCTCAGCAGAAACCAGTCTGTCCTCCAGAGCCATTGCCACCTTGTGTACAAGTACTAGTCTCAGCATTAGAATCCATTATTATTGTCCACAGTATGCTGTTATGCTTTTTTTCTTAAGGGCTGGCATGTGGCTCTGTTGTTGTAAGGAACAATTGTATCTGCAGGTACAGGAACCGATGGAGGCCGCTGTTGCCTGCTTTCGCCCTGGAGCTGGTCTGGCCCTGTCTCGGCAACATCACAGTGAAAACCACAGAACCATCAGCATCCCTGAGATTCTGTGAGGCAGCTTGGCATCTCTCCTCTTGATGTCACTCAGGTAAGAATATCTGGCAACACGGAAGTCAATTCAAAGAAATGCTGTTGTTTGAATGCTTTGAAGTTGACACCCTTACCGTGAGCGAGAAGCCCATGACTGAAGGGAATTTTTTTTTTAATACAAACAGAATGACATTAATATCACACTTTACCATAATGGGAAAGAGGTTATTGAGGGGAGCCTTTTAAGCTCCCAGCAGTGTCACTCTCTTCTTGCAAAGGGAGACAGCAGAGATACTGGAGACTCGCTTTGCAAAAAAGGGAAAAGAGTGTCATATCGATGAAACTGGAAATTCAAGAGTAAAATGAATGAGAAACAAGTATGGAAAAGGTTTAAGGCCAGGATCTTTCAAGCAATGTTACTTCTTAAACATCTATTCCAGCCCCTTCTTTAGTGGTCTTTTATTAAATAAAAATGGGGGCAGGGGGAAAGAGCTGAAACTCATTAAAAGAACATCAAGCAGTGGATGCAAGTAGAATATTTAAAAGACATTATCCAGGAACTCCAAGTGCAAGTTTCCTTTCACAGCATTTGTTTGCAGAGAGTGATATTACCCCCCCCCTTTTTTTTTTTTTTGTGAATGTGGTGATGGTTAGACTGTATGTGCTCTGCTCAGCATTTCGGTTGTCATGATAAAAGGCCACAAACATCGTAAATAATAGTTGTTGGCACATGAAAGGATTTCTACATAAATTGTTCTTCTGGAGGTCCAATCACCAGTTCTTTGTTCATTCTTATTCCCTGCATCCAGCATTTTTCCAAACATAAGTTGCATAATTTTTCAGAAATTCAGCCATTGTTGTGTATGCTGCGATTCCATGGGAATGCAGAAAAACCAAAGAATGCAGCACTGGCCACAGAAACTGACTTCCCCAGAATAGCAAGATGTTCTTTGAAGGAAAAAAAAGAGAGAGAGAGAGAAGCGTGCTATTTTCTATCCCTTATGAATGTGAAAATATACAAAAAGTACACAGGCAATGGCAGTTGAAAACTCAGAAACCATGTGTGACACATAGCTTCAGACAAGAGTCACTTGATGGGAACCAAACATAGTCCTACTAAGAGTAAACCTTTTGAAATCAAAATTAGACATGACTAGCTGAGTCTCATTGAGTCTAAGTATTCTAAATATAACTAAGTAGGGATTCAATAATGTGGTTTTTTCCCCATGATGCTGGATAAGCTTTCAAATAAGTATAATGTAGCATAGCATAGCATGAATAAATCAATAGGAGTATGGTGTCTAAATCAAGAAAAGTAATAGTATCACTCTATTCTTCTTTGATGAGACTTCACCTGGAATACTGCATCCAGTTCTGGTCAGCACAATCCAAGAAGGATATTGACAAGCTGCAATGTGCCCAAAGGAGGGTGACCAAAATGGTGAAAAGTATGGAAACCATGACCTATGTAGAGCAGCTTAGGGAGCTATGTATGGTTAGCCTGCAGAAGAAGAGGTGAAGAAGTGACATGATAGTTTAGTCATGTTTAAATATTTGAAGGGGGTGTCATATTGAAGATGTAACAAGCTTGTTTTCTGCTGCTCCAAGTCATGATGATGATGATGATGATGATGATGATATTTATTTCTTACCTGCCCCTCTGAGTGAGCAATCGGGGCAGGGTACAACATATTAAAAACATATACAGTTAAAATCCTCCAAACATACCCACCTCCCTCCCCTTAAAACAGTATTAAACTAATCATAATTAAAAGAATCAAGATTTAAAATACATTTATTCAAAGTCCTCTGTGGCAGCCGGATGGGGGGGGGCGGTTCATCAGGCAATGGGAAATTAGTTACTATCCGGGAAGGCCTGCCGGAAGAGATGCGTCTTGGTCGCTTTTTAAAAGCTTTCCAAGGTTGTAATAAGACACATCTCATCTGGCAGGTCGTTCCAAAGCCTGGGAGGAATAGCAGAAAAGACCCATATGATGATATATTTATAACACCTTTTTCACCAAAGAGGGAACATCAGACATATATAATGAAGAATGGAACAATAAAGCTCAACACTATAATATACTGAAGATGAACTTTACACCACTCCACCAATTGGTATCCATTTCAGCATCCTTAGGCACACTTAGCAGCTCACAAATCAAAGCAGAAAGTCCTCTACTCTTTATGAAAACAGGTAGGATCCTCCTCCAGTTGGAAGTACAAAGGAAGACTATTCCACAAATGGAGATCCAGATCCTGAAAGGCTTGCAGCCTTGACAGGACCATACATTTTGTTGGAACCACCTATAATCCTTTGTCTGTAGATCTTAAGTTCCTAGAAGGTACATACCAGTCTAACCAAGAAGCCAAGTACTGGAGGATTTTAAATACCAGAACCAAAAACTTGGAATTAGCCCTGGCCTGAACTGGTAGCCAGTGGAGGGATCTATGAGGGGAAGAGACATGAGAATATTTAGGGAGATTTAAAACCACCAGAATGGAGACTTGTCCAGAGCAATGTATTCAAATTACAGAAAAAGCAATTCCACCTAAACATTAAGAAGAACTTCCTATGCTGCCTCAACATGTGGTAGAGTTTCCTTCATTGGAAGTTTTTAATCAGAGGTTGGATGGCCAACTGTTGGGAGTGTTTTGACTATGAGTTTCTGCATGTTTTAGTTGGAACTTTTAAGAAGTATTGTAAGACATTTTGGATTCCCTTAGGGAGAAAGAAAGGACATAAATGCAATATAAATGAAATAAAAGAAATTAATCATAAATTGTGTGTAGGCTCTCATTTTCCACCCAGATGCCCAGAATAGTCAGCAGACTGCAACTTTGGAGATAGAGGGCATAGTATCCTCCCCAATCCATGCACCGGATGTCCATGTCACTTGAACACCCCTAGGTCCCATTCCTACATCTCCACCTCTGGATCATAAACCCTGGGTCAACATTCCAGCATCCCACGTTGTACATATATAACATCCACAGTGAGAAGTGGGCCTATTGCAGTTCTTGGATTTAAATGCTGTACCAGTAAAATAAAACAGATTCTTTCTAATATTTATGTGTATTAAATAAAAGAAGCTGATTTTTTTCCTTCATGTTAGTGATAGCCATGGCAGAATGGAAACGTCGAGCCCCTTTGGTTGCAATAATGAGTCAGGGAAATTCACTAAAGGTAAGGTAGCCAATGCATCTATTTCAATTATGTGGGGGCAGGGAGCACATGTTCATGTTCAGTGTTCACATGTTCAGTGGCTTGGTCACAACATTTGGACCCACTGAAGTTTCTGAACAGTTTCCAAAGGCAGCCCCACATAAGGTATGTTGCAGTAGTCTAAATGGGATATAACCAAGTCATGTGTCACCATACTCAGATCTGACCTCTGAAGGAACAGGTGCAGCTGGCACACTAGTTTTAACTGTGCAAATCCACTCCTGGCCACCACAGAAACCACAGCTTAATTGGAAATGCACACAAACAGTGAAACTGTATCTTCAGGGGGAATGTAACCCCATTTAACAAAGGATAAATCACGATTCCCTGATCTTACAGAACACCTCTGTCTTGTCTGGACTAAGCTTCAGTTTGTTCACCTTCATCTAGTCCACTACTGACAATGGTTTAGTGAGGAACTCCGTGCAACTCTGTGCAACTCCTTGCAAACGTGTCTGATCAGGTAGGTAGCTCCCAAATGTACAAGTTCCTTTGTCAAGAGTCACACTAAATACAAGAAGTGCTCACAATTTGGACATGGAGTTTTCTATAACGGGAAAGGGAGAATTAGACATAGTCAGGTAATTATGAAGAAGCCTTGTGTTTGCATAATGTCTAATTCTGCATGTCAGTCTAAGTTGTGTGAAATGCCCCATCTCGGACAGAGCCAAATCATGTCTAGGTTTGATTTTTACCTCCAAGTTAGTGATCTGAGAAAGTCATCTTTTCCCAAACCTTGTAATTGTACTGTTTTCATATACTGTTGCAGCTGCTCATAGACACTGTTCCCCTACCATTTTCTACCTTTGGTCAATATAACTGCAGTGAGACAAAAATCCATGCTTTCTGAATAACTGGGGATGTTTCTTAAAGCTTTTTGTCTCTGTTATTGTTGTTGTTGTTATTTTAAATAAAATAGAAGAGTGGGTAGAGCTGTCTTGGTCAGGTCGAACACTTCTGCACCCATCATTCACTTACTCGTTCTCTCTCTTGCTGTCTCTCTGGTGTGTGTATGTGTGTTCATGATAGTTAAATAGCATGGTAAGTGTGGTAAATAAAGCAACTGTTAAAAACAAAGCAATTTACAGGATTTTTTATTCCTTGCTGGAATCAACAGCAGGTGGTCAGTATCACATTAAAGCCCTGGTAGTCTTTTAATGCAGCATCATTTCAGCTCCTTTGTTTTGGGGCTGGACATCTAATGTCAGATAGATTGGATCAGCATAGCTGCTAGGTCCAAATGGTACTTCACAATAGATGGGAACAGGTGAGCAAGGAAAGGTCCAATTTGGGCATCCTGATACTTTATGTATTTTGCTCGTCTTTACTAATAAGAGATGGGTCAGGGCACTTTCCTGAGTAGATATATGGTCTTCCTTGGTTATCCATCTTTTTTCTCTATCAATATCAAAATGGGCAGCAGCTTTGTGACTTGTTATAAACAAACGTTTCATTGCATTACAAACCATTTCTTTGCTAAAACACCCATGAAATCTGCCTCCTGACACAGTTGCTCCAGCAAGCTAATCTGATTGTGATTGGCTGTGAGTGAAATGGAAATGGGAAAATTCCACTAAGCAGGCAAACATGCCGAACTGATTTTCAGCCAATTTGAAACCCAGGTTGGCTGAAGACCTTCCTCCGATAAACCCTGTAAGTGAAAAGCTGAAGTGCATCTGAATGTAAAAGCCAAAATCAATTTGATTTTAAATGATTTTCAACTGATTTTAAAAGGCAACGGTGTGGAACTTATGTGGAAGGTTAAAAGGCTTCAATTTGATTCCCTTCAGATGAAGACAAGCTTATTTTTCCCTTTTATTCAATTTATTTCCCCCACTCCTTTAATCCTTCCACTGCTTCTCAAAGACCCTGCTATTGCTTAGTGAATTTTATTCACAAATTACTGGACCAGCAATGTAAAGTACTTTTATGCCTATATTAAAACACTAGGTGAGACATTGAAATAAGTGTGTGTATGTGTGTGTGTGTGCGCGCGCGCATGCATCATTATTTACAGAACTTAGGAAAGTTACTTTTTTGGACTGCAAGTCTCAGAATCCTCAGCCAGTCTGGGAGATACAGTAAAAAACCGAGTAACCTTCAAAGCTTTCAAAATATAGCCATATTGGTCTCTAGAATCAGTATGTGGAGAGATCTTGTAGCACCTTTGAGACTAACTGAAAGAAAGAAATTGGCAGCATGAGCTTTCATAGACTTCAGTCTACTTCCTCAGATGCATTTGGTGGAGTGGAAGCCAGGTACAGAAATATATATGCCATTGGTATGTGAGGATGTCAATACAAATTACAAATCCTTTGTGCATGGAAATGAAGCAGTCCAATTTTAACGAAGGTTGTTAGTGCAGAAAAACATAGGAAATGATCTTTGTGCATAGAGATGAACTGGCAGATCCAATTGATGAATGTAGGGCACCTCCATGAGGCTGGGGTCAGATAGTGTTAAAGTGCATTTCAACACTATCTTACCCCATTCTCATGGGGCTACCCTATATTCATCTATTCCTCTCACCACAGGCTAGTCCCATTGCAAAACTGGATCTGCCAATTCATCTCTATGCACAAAGATCAGTTTCCTATGTCTCTGTGCATTGATGTACTTCCAAGCTTTATTTAGGCTTTTGCCTTGTATTTCTTGTTCAAAAATACACCAAAGTGCAACAGGACTGATTTGGAACAGGTAAAGGTTTGAAGCATTGTGTGATATTAAATGAGTGTGTGTTTATCTCGTATCCATCCATCATCACTGGATGAGTTCCAATCGGTGAGTACCGATGACGTGGACAAGCTCCTTGGAAGCGTGAGGAAGACAACCTGCTCTCTCGACCCAGGTCCATCCTGGCTGGTCGTCCAGGGAGGGGATGCATTGAGAACATTCCTTCGGGATGTGATCAATGCGTCTCTCAGGGAAGGCAATGTTCCATCTAGTCTGAAGGAGGCGGCTGTTAAGCCCCTCCTGAAGAAGCCTTCCCTTGATCCCCTGGACAGGAACAACTACAGACCAGTTTCCTTGCTGCCTTTCCTAAGCAAGGTGGTCGAGAAAGCGGTTGCCTCCCAACTCCAAGCTGTCTTGGATGAAACTGATTATCTCGATCCATTTCAAACCGGCTTCAGGGCAGGTTATGGAGTGGAGACAGCCATGGTTGCTCTGACTGACGACCTCCGCCTGAGCATCGACAGGGGTAGTGTGACCCTGTTAGTGCTCTTGGATCTCTCCGCGGCTTTTGATACAATCGATCATTCCATCCCTTTAGATCGGCTGAGAGAGTTGGGGATCGGCGGCACCGCGCTCCGGTGGTTCCGTTCCTTCCTCTCCGGCAGATCTCAAAGGGTGAGACTCGGGGACAGCTGCTCTTCTAAAATCGAGCTTAGCTGTGGCGTTCCACAGGGCACTATTCTGTCCCCGATGTTATTCAATATTTATATGAAGCCGTTGGGTGAGATCATTCGGAGGCACGGAGTTCAGTGTCATCAGTAAGCTGATGACACTCAGATCTATTTCTCCGTGACCAGATCGTCTGCTCAGACCTCAGATGGCGTCTCCCCTCTCAATGACTGCCTTGCGGCGGTAATGGATTGGATGAGGAAAAACCGATTGAAGCTTAATCCAGACAAAACGGAGATGCTCACAGTCACAGGCCTGAAACCAGGTTTGGGAATACAACTTCCAGTCCTCGATGGAGTCACACTCTGCTCGAAGGACTCTGTTCGCAGTCTGGGGGTACTCCTTGATCCGTCGCTTCACATGACAAGTCAGGTGAATGCAATGGTCAGGAGCGCTTGTTACCAGCTTCGGCTGATACGCCAGCTGCGCCCTTTCCTGGAGAGGAGGGATCTGGAAACTGTGATACACGCGCTGGTAACCTCACGTTTGGACTACTGCAATGCACTCTACATGGGGCTACCCTTGTGCCTAACCCAGAAACTACAACTGGTCCAAAATATGGCAGCCAGGCTTCTGGCTGGAACATCCAGGAGAGAGCATATCACTCCTGTGCTAAAAGCCCTCCACTGGCTTCCGATCAGTTTCCGGGCACAGTACAAGGTGTTGGTTTTAACCTTTAAAGCCCGTCATGGCTTGGGTCCATCTTATCTAAGGGACCACCTCCTCCCATATGAACCCCCCCCCCCGCACACTCCGGTCCTCTGGGAGGAACCTGCTTCAACCCATGAAGACCAAGCTGGTACAGACCTCCCAGAGGGCTTTTTCGGCTGTTGCCCCCAAGTTGTGGAATGACCTGCCGGACGAGATGCGTCTCATTCCATCTTTAGAAGGCTTTAAAAGAGCCCTAAAGACGCATCTCTTCCGGCAAGCCTTCCCAGAGAATGTGAATATCCCCAGCTCCATACCTAGGTTTTAAGGGCTTTTTAAATCTTTTCCTGCATTTTTCTCCATACAACCTAAGCTGGGTCCGCTCCCTACTATTGTGCATTGCAAGGCAGTTATTGAGAGGGGAGACGCCATCTGAGGTCTGAGCAGACGATCTGGTCACAATAGGGTCTATTATGTTTTTTAACTCTATTGTGATTTAATTCTTTTTTAAGGGAGGGTGGTAAGGGTAAGGAAGGGGTATTTTAACTTGATATTGTTTTAACCTCTGCTGTACTCCACCCCGATTGCTTGTTCAGAGGGGCGGAATAGAAAAAAATATTTATTATTATTATTATTATTATTATTAATTATCCAAGTTAAAAAAACAAAAACAACACAGGTTACAGGGAAGGTCAAAGGTAACCCTCTACCTCACTGCTGACATTGGTATATATCCCTTCCATCATCTGCATAAAGCAGAGGGGGAGATGACAATAGGGTCTGTTGAGACATCACTTCCATCTGGTTCCTCTTTCCCATACCTGAGACTGAGGAACAGCTTGCCTTAGAAAGAGAGGTGATAGTCAAGGCTACTCCATTTGTTTTATCCAGAGACCAGCACCATTGCCCCCTCCTCCTTGGATGCTTTTCATTCTAAAAAACCATGATAGGAACTACTGTGTTAATATGAACTTATGAATCTGTTCATCCTAGTGCACATCATGTCACTTAGACTGCAGGTCAGCAAGCAGAGATTATATGTAAGCTACCATTGAACCATTTTGGCTGAAGGACACTATTCAAATAAATAAAATCCTATTGTATGAGGGATATCCAAAAGTTTTAATTATCACCTTTTTAAAAAAATTGACCGAAAGTTTGTCTTGATTTGTAGTTGTTAACTTATCTCGATGTAATCACCATCCAGGTTTACACATTTTCCCCATCGTTTCTTGAACCTCCAAATACCATTATTGTAGAAGTCTGCAGATTGCACCTGACAAGGATTTTACACTTTAGTCACTAATGGCACAGCCAGTCACAAAAATAAAGGACACAATGAGCTGATTTTCTCAGCAACATGCACTTAGGGACCAATGATGACACTGACAAAATTTCATCAATATGCCATAATAGCTTCCGGGTGATAATTATTACTTTACAATACCCCCTCGTAAGGCACAATCTGCAGGCTTCTGCAATATCAGGTATTCGGATGGTCAAGATACGCTGGGAAAAATCTAGATCGTGACCACATAGAGATAAGTTAACAACTACAAATCAAAACAAATTTTCTGTCAATTTTTTTTAAAAAGTTGATCATTAAAACTTAATGATACCACCTCATATGTCTTCTTCTAGGTAAATGAGAGAAGTGGGGACATGTATGCTATCCAGACAGAGCTCTGGAAAGCATAAATTCCCCACTTCTCTCATTTTATTCTTAATTTCTACCTTTGGTCCCATGCTGTTAGCTGGGCTGTCTGACAAGAGATGGTAATTGTTTCAGAATCATAGAGTGAACTTCAAATCTCAGATATGAACTTGGTCTCTCCAGTCTAAGCCAGGTCTTTTGTTGCCTGCACCAGTTCTTAAATTTTGGTCCTCCAGATGTTTTGGACTTCAGTTCACAGAAATCCTACCTACGGTGGCAAGTGCTAAAAGACAGTAAGAGCTGAAGTTCAAAACTTGCAGTTACAGCTCTGTAACCAATGGTTATGGTTAAGTAGTGGTTTCATATTCATGAACATGATTTTCACACTATTGCCACAATCATAACTTGTCTTCTGTTCTGGCACCAATGGTAGAATATTTAGTCTGTGAAAAAAGGAAGAAACTGTTTTTAAATCACGTTAATTAATCATGTCCTGTTTCAAATCCTATTATCAAACTTTGGAAATACTCTGTGAACTTTCCAGCACTCTTTGTGTCAGATATCCAGTGTGAGATTATGATAAAGGCTAGAAACAAAGAGTGGCCTTTTTTACAGAGATCAAAGTGGTATCTTGGCGGCATCATCATTCATGGTGTTGTATACTTACTTCACTGTCATCTTCAGTGAAATGTTTTGAAGGATCCCTCCCCCCCCCCCCCATTATGCTTCAAAAATCCACAAAATCAGTTCTGCAGTGGGCTAAAATTAAAGAATGGGAAATTGAGTACACTATGGGAAATGATAGCTGTCTCTCAAACTGCTTTCAATTCGTTAAAACTATTGTTTATTTGCAGCCTAAGCAGAATCATCATGCATCCTGTTGTTTTCAGTGGAAAGTGTCAATATTCTGTGTGCCAGCATCACCTTCCCCTAGTCAGGTTTCACTGTACACATACCCTAATCTCTAAGATTATACTCTACACATCTGAGGAAGTAGGATATGTATAGCTCATGCTATAATAAATCTGTTAGCTATCAAGGTACCACACACCTCCGTCATTTTAATGCAATAGATTGACACAGGTACCTCTTTGAGAATCTTCTGGGAGGAACTGGCATTAGAAATTCTGCGACAATCTATAATTACAACTTGGATGGGAAGCTCTGTTTTGATTTTTCTTGAAAAAGGCAGTCTGGCAGGGCAATCGTTTAGAAATTTTAGAAGATTTGGAAGGATGTAAAAAACTATTTCATTGCTCTATATTGCTAATGACCACCATGAAAACCTAGCAAGCAAAAGTGTCTGCTTATGAACAAACAACAAAAGCAAAACTGTCAGCTTTAGTTCAGGCTCAGTATAGGGCCAGTTTTTAGTTCTTTAAGTGTAGCTCTGAAACTGTTGTTCAGGTGTAGACCTCAGTTCTGTTTGAGGGTATAGTTTTTCATTCAGTTAACACAACATTTTAAAAAGCATATATTGGCTATGAATGGATGAAAGAATATTAATTATTTCTTTCCCAAAACTTGGGGATGCTCAGTCAGGAAAAATAATATGGTGGAAGGAAGAATACCCAGTATTAGCACATCCCAAAGTATTCTGAGACATTATTGAACAAAAATGTAGTAGTCGACAAAAAAAGTGGCTAGTTGAACACAGGTGTGTTTGGGGTTTTCTTTGCTCAAAAACATGTGTTTTGTTTTTGTTTTTTTGTTTTTTGCACACACACACACACACAAAATTGTCATGCAAAAAAAAATGTTTACTTCTCCACAGAATAAATTGCAAAAACACTTGGAAATGTGCAAGTACCAGGCGAAAACATTATAAAAATATTTGATTTCTCTGTAGCTGGAAGAAAGTCCAGAAATTACTCACCATCACTTGTGAGAATGAAATATTGAAATACTGATGCCCCTGTGACTATTATCCACTTAAGGTGAATGATGGAAGATTTAGGTGGGCAAAATGAAATACTTTAAAGTGTGGAATTTGCTACAATAAGTTGTAGTGATGTCTACCAATATGGATGGCCATAAAATGGAATGAAACAATTTCATGGAGAATAAAGCTACTAGTGGCCCCTCAACTTGATTTCTATGTATTCCCTTCATTATCAGTAGATTGGGAGACATGGGAGGGAGAATGTTTTGGCCTTTGGTTCTGGAGCATTGGCTCCCCATGGCATCTAGTTGGCCACTGTGTGAAAAGAATGCTGGATTAACTAGGCAACAATTAACTAGGCCTTTACTTTGATCCAGGTCAAAGAGTCACCATGTGAGAGTAGGAAAGAGGGTTGACAAGAATGGGTTTATACAATTGGCTTCTTTATTTATATAGGCATGCCTTTGTCTAACAAAGGATGAAATGCTTCAGAGCACTATAAGATGAAGAATAGCTTCCTACTATCAATGTTTGAACCAATGGAAGAAATAACAGAGAGAGTGGAAGCCAAAGATAAAAGGGGATGAATGGAAGCAGGGATATTTAAACTTATTTGTTTATATCTAAAAATGAGGACTATTTCAAATGCATCAGGAAATAGGTTTATTTTTATTTTATCATAAAAAGTAAAATATTACATAAGCTTACAATTATATACAACATTTAAGTTACATCATAACAGGAAAGATGCCCCAGAAACCCCTGAGAGAGGTTCACCTTACAGTTACCATAAGTAAAAAATGACTTGAAAGCACACAACAACAACAATCAAATTATGAAAAAGCTGTATTCAAGGGTGGATAATCCTTGGTTCTGTTCAGTTTTGGGGCCAAAATAGATGGCCCAGATGGGGCTGCATGAAGCCAATCCACCCAAAGACAGATTGAGGCCACACGAGCCGCATGACGCAGCCCCAGTTTGCTATGGTGCCAACTGAAAAAGGAGCAGTTTTTAACTGCTCCTTTTTTGACTGTGGAAAAGCTGCCTTTAGTGTCTCTTCTGCCACCTTGTGCTGACTTCCGAGCATGTGGGTGGTTGTGGCATGTAACTGCCATGCCCCCCAGATGCTTGGCAGCTGGCCCATGTGGGGGCATCTGGAAGCTGGCTTCAGGGTGGCTTCAGGGTGTGTGGTGCCAAAACACTGCACTTTAAAGTCATCCAGATAGCGGCGCAAATGGGCAGTCTGTTTCACCCCTTTTTTAAATATTTCTTTGTCTTGTCTGTAATCAGTTTGTCTTTGTTGTTAGTTTGTTTCTATGATGTTAGTTTGTCTGATGAGCCTTTGTATGTGTGTGTGTGTGTGTGTGTGTGTGTGTTAGTGAAACATATTCTCCTCTTCTGCCTTCATTATCCCTAGTAGTTGTTGTTGTAGTAGTAGTAGCTGTGTGATAAGAAACTTATTGAGCATGCTTTCTTTGGAATGTGCTTACTGTGTCTATTCTGATAAGTAGTTCATGACTGCACATGCCCTAAATACACTGTGCTTTAACCTATCAGTGAAAACACAAGTGAATGGGTGAGATATTGGGGCATCTGCTTTCTTTGCCTATGCAACATGTTTAAGCCAATCAGTTCTAAAACAGATGCATTTTGGTATGGTATAAAAGTTTGTTTTTCCCATGCAAATCAATAGGGGTGGACTAGGAATCCAGATTCCCAAATTTGAATTTGGATTCGGGGTCTGGATCACAACATACTGGGCTTGGAGTGCTTGGGCATGACATGCTCAATTCTCCAAAACATACCTCCTAATGTCAAAGAAGTGTCCCTGTGGTTTCATTCCTATTATTTTATTTTTAATGAGAGCTTCATTCTATGGTGCCTTGAATTTTATTTAAATTCAACATCATTTGTAACGTGACTTTTTCCAAAATAAAATATGTGCCTGCTGTTGGAAAAGTTCATATTTTGAATATTCATGAATAAGCATGGACTCCCAAATTAAGGGAAAGGAGACAAATTAGCACACAAACAGGATGCTATCCAATGTATTCTGCACTTATTTAACATCCCCTTTCGGGATAAGTTAGTCAGTACCAGAAGTGGTGAAGTAGAAAGAAAAGATGGTAAGCCATCTTTACACAAGAGAGGTTTCAGCATTTTAGTACTAAAGCCTGCCTCATAAGTATAGATCAGATAAAACAAGGGCATGAGCAAACCAGCCCTAAAGGAGTCAACAGATGTGAGATCATATATCTTGACAAAGGCTGTTTGCTGGAAAAAAAAAACAAAACCCTGATTGCTGAAAAACCTTAATGCTCCACAAAAGCTTATCAGGAAATCTGCAGGTCAATCATTGTGTAGATCACTCCTGAAAGACAGCTTCCCTGCCATAACTGACCTACCTTTGCAGCTTGTGGCAAAGAAAGACCGTTGGCTGCATTCTGGAATGCAATCTCAATTAATGCAGGGCAGCAGTCAGGGCCAACAGTGCCCGCCATTACCTTAGCAGGCATCCTGTCAAATGCTCCACATCTTCTACAAAGCATAGGAACTCTTTGATGGGCAAACCGATCCAAAGGGACAGTATTCCTTGTATTTAGAAAATGTAAAAACTGTTGCTTCGTTCTGTGTGATTTACATGGAAGATGAGTCTTTTCCAGGACCACTAGGCGCATTTATCTCTCAAAAGAACCTAGGATGACAGAGTGCCAATTTAGCTCATTTGCAGAAGGTAATACATTTTAATCAGCAGTAATAGATGAAGAAGGAGAAACCATAGCCTGGAAAAGTCGTTAGCTTTGCACCTTGGTGAAGTTCTTTCATTCTGAAGCATGTTTTTTTTTTCTCCTTTGGAAGGGCAAGCCACACCATCCTAGGATAAAACAACAGATTGGAAAGCAAACAAGTCTCTCTCTCTTTTTTTGTGGTCACCCTTTCTGCATAGTCTGGATTTAATTTTCTGTTAAGTACAGAGTTGTGTCAGGGGTTCTTGGAGCAGGGGAGTAGTTGGGGGGGGGGAGAGCTAAGTTTGAAGTTCTAATGTAGTCAGGCTGGAATCTGTCACTCAGCTTATTACATGTTGATGACTCAGTGCGCCTCAGCCGTAAGCAGCCCATGATTTATGGACACCAAGTGAACTCCTGCGGCAAAAATGCAGCCATGAGATCAGAGAAGCAATAGGAACTTTTTTTTTCTTTTTTGGCAGGAGACAGTGCCTGCATTTTTCTCATTCATGCCAAACTGCTTTGCACGGCAATTAGCTGTGTCCTCATTTAGTCTCCAGTCCCAAAGGGTAATGAAAGTCATATATCATCTTCAAGGCTGCTAATTATCCAGCTCAGTTACAGGTAGGCTTTGTAACTCTGAGACAGGCTTGTCGGCTTGATATTTATTGCTCTTCCAATAAGCAAGCAAAGGAGAAGTGTTTTTTTTGGGGGGGGGGCGAAGGGGGTGTGGGCAGAGAAACTTTTCTCTTGAAAGGCTGCCTGCACCCTTTTGCCTCAGATGGTTGACATATCTTCTGCAAATGTGTTGGTCAAAGGGGAAATATCTTCATTCCTCAACTCCATTTTTCATGCTGTAACTGAAATGTCCAGCAGGAGTGGAAAGCAAGTGCTTGAAACATGAGAGAGCAGCATGCTTGTGGGGAAGGGAGAGGTCAGCTTGTCTTCAGTGATCTGAGCATGGAAAAGCAAGGCTTTGAACACACACTGGAGGAGCTGTGGAGACAAGAGCAAATAAGAAACCCAATGAAATTTCTCTTAAACTCGAAAATATGCAACTTGCTCACTACATCTCAAACTATTGTCAACTTGCCCTCCCTTCTGAAAGTGCCCTGTTTGTGCCCACACACCCATGGCAATGATGGGAAATGGGCTCTCTTGCTCCTTTTTAAAACCAGAGAGAAGGGGATGGGAACAACACTTTCTTTTTCTCTACATCAGGTTGTGTTGGTGGGACATTGGTGATGCAGTTACTCATTGCACGATTTATGCAAGTCAGTGGTGGTTCTCTTTCAGAAAGCAAACAGCCTGTCTAGGTCTAATTTAAGGTCCTAACATGTCCAGTTATGTCAAGCCCCTTGTTCAGTGTTGTCTATGTGAGAAGGGAGTTTTCAGTTTGAAAACTACTTTCTTTGCTTGCTTGTTTGCTTGCCTGCTTGAGAAAGTTATGTGTCACTTTTGCATTTGAGAAAAATACACAAGACAGATTATTATGAAAAGGCAGCAGCAATCAAACCAGAATAAAACAATAATAAAATTGAAGATCATACTATTTTTTAAAAAAGTAAAATTAACTGATTTAAATTTTGTTTATTTTTAAAGGAGCCAGAAAACAGGGTGATGTTATGGCTCTAGGAGGCTAGGTGACTTTCCCCAAATGGTGAATTATTGATAGTCTAGTCTGCCAACACAGGCTAATTCATGCCTGAGCACCATAGACTGCCCTACTATATGGGCACAAGTTATCAAAATTACTCCCATCCAGCTGAGTCCAGGGGAGGCACCTCAGATTGTCTTGCAAAACTTAACAAAAAAAATGACTTTCACAAAATCTGTGAAAAGCCTAATAATACAATGCATTGTTTGCAACTATTCAAGTCAAACCTTCAAGAAAAAGAGTCATGAGAAATTCACCCATGAAACAATTCAGCCAAACGTTCAGACACAAAAATGAGTTCATTTGGGAAAGGAGCAACAGTCAGGAGGAATAAGAAAAGGCAACAAACACAACAAATAAAATCAATAAAATCAATATTGGTTTTTTGTTGCCTCCTTGAGTTGATTATTAGTATTCAGAGCATACTCTGAAAGGTTTGAAAGAGGAACATCTTTGGGTCCCTGATCAGTTGTTAGGAAAACAAATCATATCGTCTGAAATTAGTGAAAACTAGAGTATCAGCAGATTCTGAATGTTGTTTTGTCCAATTTCTTAATAGCCTCAGTTTCTGATCTCAGTGGTCTAGCTAGCATAGAGTTTGGAAAGTTAGGCTTGAAGATGACTTCAATGATGTTAAATGCAAGAAACTGGAAAATTCACTAGCATGAACTCTAATAACTGAAATAATTTAATTCAATAAGGTCTTATTAATTGATTAAAAAAATAGTGTTGGGCCAGACCATAGGGCCATGATGGCAAACCTATGGCACACATGCTAGAGATGGCATGCAAAGCCATTTTCCCTGGCATGTGGATGATGGGGAGAAGGAGGAAAACACACGTACCTGTTCTTCTTCTTCCCAACCCTATGCCGTGAGGGAAGGAGGAGGAACAGGTATGTCTGGGAAGTGTCAGATTGGGAAAGGCTGTCTCAAAGCATGGCCCCTCATTTTACAACCTCTTCATCTCAATTTGTCACTCATCTATATCTCTCTTTTTCCCCCACTTCCACTAGTATGTAGTTCACTCGCCCTTTGAATGCCTTATTTGTTAAAGATTAATAAGGAGTGATTTATTTCAGTTAGAGGGCACTGTTTCACCACAAGCAATAATTGGATAGATACAAAAGTTGGTCAGTGACTAAAGGAATCTTAATCTGAAAACTGAGAAAATCTGAGCACACGTGAAACAGTTTTTTGCACCACTGTGTAACTGTAATGTTTCTGTTTCCCCATTCCCAATCAAAAAGTGTGGTTTGCAAAGATCAGTGGGACACTGAAACCAAGGATCCCAAATACAATCTGTGGAAGCACCAGTTTTAATTATTAGGTAGTTAATAAGCCCTAGTACAGTGTGGTATAGTGGTTTGAGTGTCAGACTATTACTTATGATGAGCAGGGTTCAAATTCCTCCTTGGCCATTGTAACTCATTGGATGACCTTGGGCAAGTCACATTCTGCTAGCCCCAGAGGAAGACAAAGGCAATCCCTGTCAAAAGAAATATTGACAAGAAAACTGCTTTGTAGGGCCAAGAGTTATCAGAAACCAGAAACTACTCGAAGGCACACAACAACAACAAAGTTAACAAACCCACTGTTCTGTGAGCCCATCATAGCTGAACTGTATAATTAAAAGGGTGTGGAGAAGGCGGGGAGGGTGGTAACAAGTAGACTAGGAAAGATGGAGACAGAGAGAGATAAGTTAAGAAGGAAAGAAATGGGACATGAATTTGAGGAATATTTTCCACTTAATTATCCCAGAACCTAACAAAGGGGTTCACTGCAGCTTACATATCCCAAATAATATTATATAGTAAAGTATACAACAATATACAATAGAAATCAGTTCATAATATAATCGATAAAGGGGAGCAGTTATTGAAAAGAGTCATTATGTGCCCTCCAAGGACTTTTCTTTCCAAAGACATCACTTGGGAGGTGTGAGGATTGTAGACCACACCAGGTGACAATTTTACTGTTAGAGTGCTTAGCAAAAAGGTCATAACACACTGCCAATGCAGAAGCATTCATGATCTACCTGGGTCTCATTTCAAGAAGAACCTTCACTCTTCAGAAGGGCTTCATGGAAGAGCCCTTCAAGGAAATGGCGCCGCCCGAATTAATGGGCCGGCGCTGTTGCCGCGTGAAGGAAGGCCTCTCCCCTTCCCGCGCGCCAGGCTTGGGCGCCCCAGCGGCCGGTGCGAGCGCGGGCTCGATGCTGATTGGCCACCGGGAGGAGCAGGAAAGGAACCTGTCTGATTGGCCACAGCAGGGTATGGTGTGCCCTCCTATTGGTGGAGAGCTCGGAGAGGGTGGTGCCTCCATCGTTCCTGAGCCCTCATTGGCTGTTGGGCCTATTTAAGGCCGTGTAAGGTGAGCGCACCTAAAAGACTCGCACCTCTGTCCTGTTCGGGTTCTAAAAAGGTTTATTAGGCACCAGCCTGCATGTCAAGGATCCCTATTTTGTCATGCTGATGGCTCACCTGTCACACGCTTTCAATTTTTTGCTGTGTTAACGCTGGCCCTTCAGGCGATGGGTCTTCTTTTGGCTGAATTTGGGGGCCATTCATTCTGCATTGGAGCGGCCACATCTACAGCCTGTGCTGGACTCTCTACTGATGTCATCAAGTAGATTGGTTGATGGAAGTCTAGGGTGTTTGCGGGCTATGTGCACCCTGATTTGGACTCTTGCTCAAGCGGATGCTATTAATGTTATTTGTGGAGGTTTCTTTTTCGGTTCTTAGGGTTGGCGGCAGGCGCTCTTTCAGACCTGCCTGTGTGGCGGCAGCATAGGCCTGGATCTGGGGTAGGGGTTTCCAGGGCCCGCTGGCACTGGATCGGGAGTCCTCATGACCCGGGTAAGGAGCGGTTCGCTGTGGCCATTGTGGGGGCCACAGTCGATTAATACCCGGTGACTAGGATGTCTCGCAATTCGATGTGAAGCAGCGCAGTTGCCTAACTGCGCAACAGGGCGGAGCTTGGCACCTACGTCATCCCGATGTTTGCCCCTGCTACCAAGGGTACATCAACCAACCAGGGTGTTGCTGATGGCCAGATCCAGACCTTATGCTTTGGGCCAACCCTATGGTTTTGTGTTGTTCTGCATGTGTGGAACAGTTAATAAAGTTGTGGCCTTTTTTCCTCCAACCAGGTTTCTGTATTTATTGGGGGGGGGGGCCTGACCTGCGCGGCAAATGGCGCCGCCCGAATTAATGGGCCGGCGCTGTTGCCGCGTGAAGGAAGGCCTCTCCCCTTCCCGCGCGCCAGGCTTGGGCACCCCAGCGGCCGGTGCGAGCGCGGGCTCGATGCTGATTGGCCACCGGGAGGAGCAGGAAAGGAACCTGTCTGATTGGCCACAGCAGGGTATGGTGTGCCCTCCTATTGGTGGAGAGCTCGGAGAGGGTGGTGCCTCCATCGTTCCTGAGCCCTCATTGGCTGTTGGGCCTATTTAAGGCCGTGTAAGGTGAGCGTCGGCACCATTGCCAGTTCTGCTCTCCCACCCGCCCTCCCTGTTTAGGGAGTTGATTGTCACAACTTCTATTATGGGTGGCAGCATAGGCCTGGATCTGGGGTAGGGGTTTCCAGGGCCCGCTGGCACTGGATCGGGAGTCCTCATGACCCGGGTAAGGAGCGGTTCGCTGTGGCCATTGCGGGGGCCACAGTCGATTAATACCCGGTGACTAGGATGTCTCGCAATTCGATGTGAAGCAGCGCAGTTGCCTAACTGCGCAACAGGGCGGAGCTTGGCACCTACGTCATCCCGATGTTTGCCCCTGCTACCAAGGGTACATCAACCAACCAGGGTGTTGCTGATGGCCAGATCCAGACCTTATGCTTTGGGCCAACCCTATGGTTTTGTGTTGTTCTGCATGTGTGGAACAGTTAATAAAGTTGTGGCCTTTTTTCCTCCAACCAGGTTTCTGTATTTATTGGGGGGGGGGGCCTGACCTGCGCGGCAACATGATGGTGGCAGGAAAATGTTTTTAATCTACTGAATAACTTTTGGAGATATCCTCCAGGCAGAGGGACTACATTTCAAAAATGGCCTACAAGCAAACTAATCTCCAGGATAAGTGGGTTTTTTTAAAAAAAAGTAATTATATATTTCTTTTATTTGAGCAGGCATAAGTATGATACCACATGATACTTATCCACATGGTGCACATCCATTCAGCACACATCAACTCAAATCAACTATTGACATATTTTATGTTAAATTAAATGAAACTTTGCCAAAGAAGACAAACCCTTGCATTATTGTTGTGTGCCTTCAAATTGTTTCCAACTTATGGCAAGCCTAAGCTGAAGCTATCTTGGGGTTTTCTTGGCAAGGTATGTTCAAAAGGAACTTGCCTTTGCCTTCCTATGAAGGTGAGAGAATGTACCTTGCCCAAGGTAATCCAATGGGTTCCTAGGTCTGAGTGGGGATTTGAATCCTGGTCTCCAGAGTTGTAGTCCAATGCTAAAACCATTACACCATACTGGATCTCAGATTACATATTTATAAACCTTGCAGTAATGCTTATATTCATTCCACAGGCTGACCCTATTCCTACAGCACTTACCTGGGAAACCTCCCGATGGCATCCTTCCACATTGCTGGAATTTCCACAATGATGGAATGACCTTATGGGGTTCCCACAGTCACAATTATCATATGAAGAGTCCCAGAATAGTGACACTGGTTTCCCATTAAAGAGCTCAAATGCAGGCATACTGTCAGACTGTTAGCCCAGTACATCCTGACCCAGAGTGTGTAAAAGGTGGTTTCTTTTATATTTCTTTTTACTACATCTCCTATAATATTGGCGGTGGGCAGGGAGGGGGGGGAGGAAGTGACTCTGCTGGCTGGGGATTCTGGAAACTGCAAGCAAAAAAATGATGTTCTTTTCCCTGAGCACACCCCTAGCATATGCAAATAGCTACCTTGACCTAGGATTTGATAAGCAGACTTCTAAGATTCTTATTAATTATAAAACATGTTGTGTGGAATTCATTCAGTTTAAATCTGGGACATGCACAGATCAATGCCAATTTGTAGCACGCATGACATGCAAGTGATCTGTACTGTCTCCCTGTAAACAACTGAAGGTCATAGAGGAGCAGACTATTTTTTTCAACACAGAGACGTTATGTGTGTGGCAATCTGATAAATTAGGCACTACAATTCTCATTCTTGTTTGCTCTCTGCAATTTATGCTTTAGAGCTCTCCTTCAAGCCAAAAAGCATGTGTAAAGGGGTTTGAGTTAAAATACAAATGCATCAAGTTTGATTGGCACATGGAGGCATGATACAGTCACTTCAGATAAAAACCATCAGTGGTGATCAGCTGCCAATCACTCAAATGCATGAACTGAGCTCTATAAACAAAAGAGCTTCACAACTGCACAGGTTGTCAAAAAGACTCATAAATCTGACAGCAGTGTTGAGTGCAGTGATCTCTCTTTCTCATTCCCTCTCTCTCTCTCTCTCTCTCTCACACACACACACACACACAGAGAGAGAAAGAGATATGAATGTCTAACTATGAATCTAAATTAAAACAAAATCATACAAAAATAATGTATACATTATTCACAAGAAATTCACAAGAAAGGTTTAGGGATATGCAAGTTTGTAATCAACAACATTGTCAATAGTTATAAACCAGAGACAGTATGGTACACTTAAGATTCAGTTAAGATCCAGTTAATAAAACACTTTCGAATGTTCCAAAGGCTTAATATAAATTATGTCACCAAAATCCTTTAAACAACCTGGCAAAGCTGGGTGACCATTATTGTCAAGAAGACCTTGCCTAAGGTCACCTAATGAGTGAGTAGAGGAGACAAAATTTGTAGGAAGGACTTCCTAATCTTAGCTCAGCTTTCTAGTTTCTAAAACTGTTGAAATAATGACATCAAGAAGGCAAGGACTTATCTATTGTTTCTGCTAATGCTGACCACAATATCACGGAGAATGATGGTGCTGTTTAAATAAACTGCTAAAAGAGCTATCATTGAAGCACCTAAGAAACTGTGGCTCAGATTCCGTTGTCAAATTAATTGACCTTGTTACTCTCAAGTTGCATTCTAAAGCCACGGCTTGACATTTTGTTGGTGGATGCACTGTCCATTTCCTAACTTTCTTGAGCTGGAAGAAATACTTTTCCTTATCTCCAGACTTCAAAGACACAAGGTAACTAATGAGAACAAGAAAAAGAAGTTGGTCGGCCACAGTTAGTTGGGATCTTTGGCCACACCTTTGCTGCTGAGAGTATAGAAAGTCCAGAAACTTTTTTTTTCTGAGCAGAAAACTAATAATGGATGAGATCCTCTTCCATTTCAGAGCGGATGTGAGCAAAATGTATCATTTTCAAAATAAGTTTAACACATCCCAAGCCTATCTAAAAGTTCAGGTTCTGCTGTTCAGCCCATCACACTCCCAATAGTGAGGCTTAGAGACATTTCTGGTTCGAACTCAACTACAGTCCTCAACTACAAACACTTTCCATTTCTCCAACTTAACCAGAGATGATAGTGAAGGTTTGTAGTAATAGTCTGGTTAGGCACCTTATTATTACCACAGCAGTTAGTTAGTGCCTATTGCTTTTAAATGTTGTCTTCCACCCACATCGCCTTTCCCTATCACCCCATGGCTCAAAGGCAGTGCCATTACAGGTCTCGGTAGCATTCAGAGGTATTAGAGGCTATCAGAACAGAACTAAAAGGAAGCATAGTAAATTGAGTTCCCATCATTCCTAGTAGCCCTTCAATCTACTTGAGTTAATTATGACTTTTAATACAGACAATTATGACTCTAGTGGGTCTATGTTTAAGTCTTAGGAGATCATTGCATTGACAAATAACTGACTGCTCCCTAATGGGATGCAGCTGGGTTGCGGGATGTAGGCAGGTATTATTGCATGTAATTTGACCCCTCTACTGCTGGGCGGCTGCATCCCGGGTCCCAGCCACACTTCGGAGATCACTTTTCAAAGTCGTAAATCTCTCAGCTTCAAAAAGTGGCCTCTGAAGTGAAGTTGGGACCTGAGATCGTGCCCAGTTACATGCAGCAATACCTCCTTGCATCCCACAAGCCATCTACAGTTGAGAGCAGTTATTTGTCAATTTGTCACCCACTGAAATCCTTAATCTAAAATCTAAACACAGAGCTATAATCAGCATTTAGCATGGTTCAAGAAATGTTGGGCCCCCTTTTGTTCTAAAGGGCCCATTAGAGCTGATGCCAGGGTTTTTCTTGATTTTATATCATTACACACACACACACACACACACACATCCAAGGTACATCATCCTGGTAGATCTACAGCAGCTTCTGCCCCCTTCTCTCCCGCCCCCTTGCCTACGGGCATGTGCCTAAAGTGGTGAAAATCCATTGCGAACATGTTCCAGATGTATTTCAGAGGGAAAAAGAAGATGGCATCCATTACAGAGCTGCCTGGTATGGCATGCTTTTTTTTAAAAAAAAATTTATAATGTTTTTAATACAAAACAAGACACAAAAGACAATACATAAACCATATCAGTGATCTCATGGAATGTTGCCAGTTGGTGGAGGAAAAGTGGTGATGTAGATTTTATTGAATATGTCACCAAATTTGACATAGTTTGCTTACAGGAGACATGGAGCCTTTATGATATTTATCTACCTGGGTATATATCCCTTTGTGTTCCGGCAGAAAGATCCTGTAAAAAGGGATGGTATAAAGGAGAATTAGCCATTTTGATGAAATTAAATAGTGGCCTCAAGTATGCAACATTAATCCCCTGTGAGAAAATTGCACAAGCAATTCTATTACATATTGGGAATGTTAAAGTAATATTTAAAATCTATATTCCAGTAGTCACCAAGGTATAAGATACCTCTACTTATTGGGACCAATTATCTAATTATCTTGATGAAATTATTAACAAATCTGATCCCCCAGGGTGTATACTAATGGGAGACTATAATGCTAGAATTGGTCCCTCCAATGACTATCTTTGTGATCAGTGTCTGATTGATGTAAATATGCCACCCTTTCCTTTGAACCTTCCACGACTCAGTATGGACCCAGTTACAAACAAAAATGGGTCCTTTTTGGCAAATTTTTGTATTACTCATAATCTTCTTATACTAAATGGTTCTGAATATTTCCCAAATACCAACGGTTTTACCTTCATATCATCAGTAGGAAGAAGCTCTATCGATTATGTGTTAATTAGCCCGGATCTTGTAAATTTAATTGCTGAGTTTGAAATCTGCCATAGAGTTGAAAGTGACCATTTGCCACTTTTTGTATCCTTGGCTGTACCCAAACAAGCTATCGCACCTTCTTTAAGTAATGAAATGACTTGTAGATATGAAAGACTAAAACGTATTTATTGGAATTCCCAAACAAAAGATATTATTAGTAATACCTATAAGGATGATTATGTTCTAAGGGGAATTAAAGATATAACGAATAGTACCGCGATAGAGGAGGCCTTGTTTAAATATAAGAACATTATATCCACCTTGAGTAGTAAAACATCTACTTATACTAGCCTATTCAAAAGGAAGAGCACATGGTTTGATAAAAATTGCCTCATTCAGAAAAGAAATCTTAGACAAACATTCCAACTCGCCTTGGCCAACCCGGAGGTAAATTTTAGGTCTTACTCAAAGGCCCATGTAGAATACTTTAAGTACATTGAAGATAAAAAGAAATCTTTCTACCAAAAAGTTGGGCCGATTTAGACAAAGATCTGAAATCTACGGATGTTAAAACATTTTGGACGGCAGTCAGGAGGCATTTGAACAATGATACAACTTTATTTAGACCCTGTATTCCACCCCAAATTTGGGTAACATATTTTACTAATAAGATGCAATCGCAAATAATTGGCAACACTACTCTAATTAAGAAGAGGGAGGAATTGGGAATTCCTCCCTTTTGCCTGTAGCTAAATACCACTCCCTCAGTTCTGTCCCAAGAATACCTGATGTTATTACTATTTAAAATTTGTGTCAGATGCTTATATTCTTGCCTTTTCTTCAAGATCATCACAGGTATGTCTTTGAATATCTATATAATATGCACATCTATCTCAAGATTATTCCCATAACTTTTCTGTAAAATTTTATCTCTTATCTTCGATCTGGCAAAACAAATCACAACATCTCAAATTAGATTTTTATCCTTTGCTACTTCAGAGTTAATTCTAAACAACTTATCAATTTCCATTTCCAAATAATCTTCTGTCATGTCCATAAAAATAGCTAAGGCCGGTATTAGTTTCCCATATAAATCCCCATTTTGTGTCTCTGAAAGACCTCTGAACTTAAGAAATTTCTCCCTGTATCTTAATTCTTGTAATAAGATTAAATTCTCCTCTGCTTTCTGTTGTTCTTCTAGATATTTTGTTGTATCCTCCAAGTTTTGAGTTTTCCTTTTAATAACCTCTACTTCTTTATTTATTGCTGACATTTCCTTAGATAATTCCTCTAATTTCCTCTCAAATTTTTCAAATCCTTTACTCATATTATCATTTGATTCTTTCCTATGTTCTTTTAATTCCTGTCTTATTTCTTTTTGAAAAATTTTAAAGAGCTCCTCAAACATTGCCTGTAATTGGGCTGTGTCTTGCATTTTGGGTGGCATCTCTGTAGATCCGCACCTGTTTAATTGATTTTTGGTTGTTTGTAATCTGGTGGATATAGACATAATAGTCTATCCCTTGTTTTGATAACTGTGCATATAGCACTATTTCTTAGATTTTATGCCAGTCCCTTTTCTATTTCAACACTTTCTGCTAAGCCTTAAAGAAAGTAATTCCATATAACAAAGAAATTCTTTGGAAATATAAAGCTTATCCTACAAGTAGGGAATTCCCTCTTATACAAAAAACATTAGTTTTGACATTCAAAGTGAAGTTAGCATTAAAAAAGCCAGCATAAAGGCCAGCATAAAGGCTTCTTTACAATTCCTAAACTATAAACATATGTGTCTGTACTAGGTGGCTGGATGGAGACACCCCACGTCTTCCAGAGGGGGGACGATAACCAACAACCAGAGGGGAAAAAAAGGAAAAGACAGAAAAGAAAGAGAGAGAAAAAGGATGAATAAAGAAAGATAGAAACCCTAATCTTCCTCCTCCTACAGGTCCCAACTTTCAATTCCATTCCCTAAGAACTGAACACAGAGATATGTACAAAACGACCCCTCCATACCCCTCTCCTTAAGAAGAATGTAAATGAGCTTTAGACCAGAAGGAAAATCCTACCTAGTCTTGTTCACTCACACCAGACACATATGAAGGAAATACTAGCATTACACAACAGACTGAATCCTCACCTATAATAAGGTACCCAAAGGCCACATGACCATATATTGGAAAAAAAGACAGGTAAAAGACCTAGCTGTATATCAGAAAAATTACCTAGGTGAGCCTTTCCTGCTCCAATGTTTCTCTGCGCCTCCGCAGTCTGTTGGGGCCTAAATAGGCCCAAGATGATCCAGCTCCGCCTCTAGCCGCCGTGCTGCATTGCTGCCAAAAGGGTTGGTGTGCTGGGGCCTCAGAGGCCCTTGTGACCCGGCTCTCTCTCCCTCTGCCGCTTGCCATGCTGCCGCTGGTAGTTGGAGTCTGTTGGGGCCTAAATAGGCCCAAGATGACCCAGCTCTGCCTCCCGCCACTGTGCCACGTTACCGCACAAAGGGTGGGTGTGCTGGGGCCTCAGAGGCCTAGGTGACCCAGCTCCCTCTCCCTCTGCTGCTTGCCCACTGCTGCTGGTGGATGGAGTCTGTTGGTGCCTAAATAGGCCCAAGATGGCCCGGCTCTGCCTCTCTCTGCCGTGCCACGTTGCCACCAAAAGGGAGACAAATTGAGCCCATTATAGACTACTATCAGTTTTTGAAGGGGTCTGGGTCCAATGTGGAATGAATTTAGGGGTATGAAACACAAAATATATGCCTGTTTCAGCAATATATAGACTTGCCAGACTACATTGCTAAAGACAACCTTTTGGGGCAGGGGGGGAGAATATTTTGCTTGGGGTGTGAAAAGATTTTGTTTGATCCATATTTTTGAAGTGATCCAGCCTTATATATACTTCCCAAGCTAACAGCAGTTTGGAACACAGTTATCCTTAGGATCTTGCCCTTCTTCAAATGTTGTAGTGCAGTTCTGGGCTTTTAAAAAAGGGATATAAAGTGCAGATCTGCATTTTATAATAAAATATGTTTAGAATTTTGTATTTTGTAAGAAAGTACATTTAGATATGCATATGAGGAAACATATTCAGAAATGCATATTTAAAGATGAATATTTCATATATATTTTAAAAGGATGGGATGGACTCCAGCCTGATCCAAGTTGTTTTGCTGCTGAAGTGAAATAACAAATATTGCCACCCACCCAAATCAAATTGCACTTTCAGCAAGGTAAATCATTTCTGGCAACCAAATCAAAAAATCCCACAAGCACCTCTCTTCTCCCAACACCTCACTGCAGGAAAAATGCCAAAATAACAAATGAAATAACTAACAACCTGTCAACACCTTTTCATGACACCAAAATTCTGCTGCCTGAGGTGATCACTTCATTCTGCCTTAAGAGATTGCCCCTAAATAGTGACTGGTCAGATATGAAACTGGTACCGTCTGATCTGTCCATCCCAAGTTTCTGGTGTACATGAATATTGTTTAAACAGAATAGCTGAGCCATGACAAATGTATTACCTTTGGAAATTCGCTGGAAATCAAAATACAACAGATTGTTCTCCTGCTACATACTCATGCCTAAATCTTTTAGACAAACAACAGAGTCTAGGAGCCCAAAGCATTCCAACTCATTTTCACACAAATTCTGGAGCAGAGATTCTGAGGGAGGAATGTGCTTGGTTTGCATATGAATGCAAACTCAACTAACTGTGTACTTTTGATCCAATACCCAAACTGAAATGCAGCTATCTTTCAAAATGTATACTTTTCTGAATTTTGCAATCAAGTTCTCCAACCAAAACATGCATTTATTAGGGAAAATATGCACAACAATGCATATATTAAGGAAAATAGCATACAACAATGTTTTATATTTCAGGAAAGAGCATGAAATGATATATATATGAAGAGAAAAACGTAGACTGATATAGGATGAATCAAATTTAAGGCTGGAAAATAAGCAACAGAAAAATCCAAACTCATTTTAATCTTTGTCTTGAACTCCAATGAAACTAAAACTAGAGCTAACAAAATAACAAACTTCTCAAACAACTTCTCAAACTCAAACTCAAGCCTCTACAATTAGAAATGCAATAGATTCAGAAGAGCAAATTATAATTCGTAGACAAGCAGTACTATCTATGAAAACTTTTATCATGTGTGACCAAAAATCTGAATATGATACTGGCATTTTATAGTATTTTCAGATCTCTTCCATGTATTTTAAAGGCCAGCTCTACCCCAGCAAAGATTAGAATTCACAGTTTTCCATTTTAATTGAAGAAAGAGCTAGTCTGACAGGAAACTCAACATGGAAAGCAGATTCTTCAAGAAATGTGGATGCAGTACACTTTAGTTGGCAATCTTTAAAGCTGAAGGTGCTTCATTGAGTGGAACTGTAGCAATGGCCATCAATTTTACATAAGTGTAACATTAAATACCCTAAAGGTACCAGATTCCATCTGATCTTGGAAGCTGAACAGGATCAGCCCTGATTAATACTTGGATAGGAGCGGTGGTGTCCCCACACCATGTGTCACCCAGTGTGTGGGAGGGACAAGGCTTCTGGGGGCAGGGCTTCCCGGGAGGGGTGCATGCTTCCTTCCCCTATACTAACCTCTCCTTTCCCTGATGAGGAAAAAGACAGAATGGCATAGGGTGAGATGGGGTGGGAGAGTGTATGTGGCGCAAGGTGGGGCATGCATGTGCAGGGGAATGTGGGATGGTGCTGGGGGTGGAAGCACATGCAAGGGAGTGCAGGATGGCATGGGGGGCTTGGAATGTGCATAGGGGCAGTGAGAGTCTGACAAGGTGTCACCCCCACCTTCTTAGGTTCCACCCAGTATGGGCCACGCCACTGCACCCCCCCTAGTGACACCGCTGGATGGGAAACCACCAACAAATATCAGGTGCTGTAGGTTGTATTTCAGAAGAAAGAACTGGCCTCTGAAGATTCCTTGCCTCAGAAAATCCCATGAAATTCATGGGGTCAACATGAAGTCAACAGGCAACCTGAAGGCACATGCACACTCATATGTAAGGTTATTCAATAGAATCGAACTACTTCTTGTATGAAAACAGCTTGCCCTTGAAGAGAAAACCTTTGATGTAGGACCTTTAACAAGAGGGAGCTAATGGACTGGGATTTAATTCTTTGAGCTTTCTACTTCCAACAGAAGTAAAACTCTTTCATTTTGACTGCAACTGACAAATTTTACCTATAAAAGCACCAAAAAGTTTTTCCAGATGTGAGAGTACAGAGACTTCCTGAAAAATTGAATGAATGAATATTTATTACAGCAATTGGCCAGCACAGTCCTGAGAAATTCAATGTTCCCTGCTTAAGAAAGGGATTTCAATGGAAGTTACTTTGCTGTTACTAATAGATTTGGAATTTTATTGCCTGTCTTTTACTGCCCTTTGTCCCTAGTCCTCACATGGTCAAGAAGGGGATTAGCCTCTGCCTGCGTTGATATCCATCCAGACCATCTCAAATGACAACAGGAGGAACATCTGAGACAAAACGTAGGCCTATGACTCTAGATTTTCATCACTCTTCTTCTCCTGAATGATTTTGAACATCTTTGCCTGATAATGTATTTTGCAGTATGTATTTTGTGTTTTTCAGTTGGTCCAATAAAAGTGTCACTGTTTTGTAGACTTGGGAATTTGTCGTATTTTGCTCCATTACCAATGCTGCTATAGCTGGATGTATTTTCTTTCATGTAGATGGTCGTGTGTTGTTATTTTTGACTGCAGTTGATCACTTTTGAAATGGGAGGGAAGAAGAGCTCCTGTTAAACTCTTTCTTTCTTCCTTCATTCTCCTCCTCCGCTTTCCCTATTATTTACAATAAAAGGGAGAGAAGCTGATGACAAGGTTTGCGTTTTCTAAAAAGAGGCAAACTGGTGTTGTTTCCCACAGACATTTAAAGTCACCGCCTGAAAGGATTTGTTTAATTTAAGCACAACAGTATGTCAGTTAATTGCAAGCTTTGAAAAGTATTCTTGAGCATAAGTTCATTAAACTGCCATGGGAAACTTGCTACATTCATTCCCTGTGGCAAAACATTGTTGCAATAAGCTTTCCCTTCAACATGTTGGATGCTAGGAGCATTCCAAATGGTTCCTGGGAAATTTTCCATTTGGCTGTGTGAAATCCCTCTCTAGAGCCCTCAGGTCTTAAAAACAGGAGATTAAACACTAGCTTGGTTGTAAAATTGACAGAAGTGGTATCGGGTGGATATGTGTGTGTTGTGGTGGGGGCGGAGGATGAATATTCTTCCCTTCAGGTAGCTTTAATTCCTGCAGAGACTTAGAAGAATCCAATCCTACACATTACACCAAAGCAAAACGCGGTGTACCAAAAAATATTTGCTCAACATTGCACTGTAGCCAATCCAGTGCTCAAATCGTGGTAGGAAGAGCCTTCAAGAAATCACCAAGACTCCTGACACTTCTACATTCTAGCAATATCTTACCACTAACAGCCCATACCTAGGATGACTGTGGCAAAAGATAAAGGTCCTCTCTGCCCCGCCATAATTCAATCATCCTCTCCCTAGGAGACAAGTTGAAAGTCTGACTGGCATTCATCAGTGAGTACACTGGATCCCTTGTTGTGGTTTCACTCAGTCCAATCCATCAGAAGCTTAACTCCCAATTATCCCCTTTGTTTGAGAAGGAAGGAGTTGGCCTAGGAGACTCTGGGAAGTCATCTGCACCCTTGCCTGGGCTCTGCAGCAGCTTTACTTCCTCAACATCCAGAACTAGCCAATGTAGTAGGTATTGCAGGCATCTGTACCAGCATAGTAATGGAAGTGATTCTTCAGAACTTCAGGCTGGTTGCTGCTTCTGAGCTAGTGTGGTGGTTTTTTGTGGGCATTACGTGGGCCTGTTCACTTCTCTTGCTTCTTAGTCTCAGATCTTCTGACAGCCATTGCTCCTTCCATAGCCTCAGCTGATGTCTCATACACTCTTCACAATCATAGATTTGTTTCCTTAGCTCAGAGGAGCATCCACAAAAAAGCATACTTGTGAAATTTTGCTCAATTTCTCCCTAAGGACTTTATCACACTGCCTCCAGTGCCCAACTTACCTCTTCCGAATTTGGCTCAAATTCAAGAGTTACGCTATTTTTATCGCACAGACTTTTCCCTTAAAATGGCTTCCGATTTCCTCCTGTGTTGAATTTGGGACCTGTAAGTTGCTTCAGTGTCCATTTTTTCCAAATTGGAAGCTTCCGATTATACGTTAGTATAACATTGCACAAAAAAGAATCTTGATGCCATATGATCAATGTTTTATCAATTCACACATCACTAACAGAAAGGAGGTGGAGTAGCCCATGAACAGAAAGAAATGAAAGTTGACATAAATTATATACAGTATGCTCCAATTCCATGAATTTTAGGATGTTTAGGAAATTTTACTCAGAAAGGTTGAGATCCTATATGGTCAAGCATAGTGTAAGCATTCTTCATGTGTGTGTTCTAGCCTTCATGCCTGTTTGTTGTCTTGCCCAGCACATCCAAACTCTTTGAAAGTCATATTTTGAAAGATCATTATTAACTTTTGTCAGTTCCAGTGGTGTATAGATGAGGTTTGTGTTTCTGAGCATACATAGCATGTTCATGAGATACAGAGACACAGACAGACAAAACACATTTTCTGTTAATAAAAACATATATACTTCTTTTAAAATATAGAAAAGAATTTAACAGACAAGCTCCTGAAGTCATTTTCCCTTTACTTTATAGGAAAATGTAAACAGAAATGTCTTCACAGGAGAGGTGAGAGGAGAGCCATGGGACCCCATAGTGGAAGCTGCATACATGTATCAAGATACCACAACATATATCCCCCATCCCTGGTCACCCCCTGGTCAACTCAGGAGTATGGCTGCATGCTCAGTAGTTATCATAACTCCAGTTTGTTAGGATCTTTGAAGGTCAACACCACCAGCAATGTCCAGGAACCAAATGGATTCTGTTGAAATTATTCCCCCCCCCCAGGTGTAATGAGTTGCATAGTCAGGAATTACCACATTCTGGCCCAAATGCTTTTTTGATGTTGTTTGTTGAAGGAAAATGTTTAACCATCATGGCTGCAGAGAAAAACTTCAAACGGTGAAGGCAGGAACTTCTACAGTTTTCAAGATCAGAGTCACCAGTGAATGAGAGTTGTTTCTTCACATTTCCCCCACATGGGTGTGTTTTCTAGGGCCCTTTGTACAGAGTAGATTTTTAATGAGCTGATCTCACGCAGATAATGGAGTTTACTGCAAGTTTTCATGTTGCACCTGTGCCTCTAACTTCAGTCAATTCAGCCATTGCCAGGTTATTGGTATGTAAGAGCTTCAGTATAGCAGTTCTGAATAGGTTCTTTAAACACCTGAAAATAAGACACAATCCACTAGGAGGGTCTACAGAATTAACTGCAATGAAATAAAAGCACAGACTTCACAACAGAACCTTATAGTAATTTGCACATTCTTTACTTCACTATCCGTCCAAGGCTTCACATTACCTCTCCTACAAATTTTTGAAATGAAGACTTATTGGAGAGAGATTATTATATTCTTATTATATCATAATTCAGAGAAAGATGCACATTTTCCTTCAGTTCCAGAACAGCCATGTGGTTTAAGCTAAGCGGAGAGTTCATGAGTGGCCGAAAGTCACAGAGAAAACTTTGTGAATTTTCCAGAACGATTTTTTATTTGAACCTCTGTTGAAGTAGGGTCAAATCTACGAAAGCTCATGCTACTAGCTTCTCTTTTTCAGTTAGTCTCAAAGGTACTACAAGATCCTTTTGGATACTCAATTTCCAGATTAATACAGCTATGTCTTTTAATTCAATATTTTTCAGTAGTTCTGAAAAATCAGGGTATCCACCTCATGGACTGTTTTGAAGATTGTCAAAAACTCCCCGGAGCTGGAAAGATGGAAACAAAGAGAATCTGGCTAAGCATTTGCTACTGCTCTCAATTCCCAACATCCCAACTGCTTGGGAGAATGGGTTTCCACAGTTAATGCCTGCTCTGAACAGTACTACTACTACTATCACCACCACCCCTTCTGTCCAATTCAGTCTGGGTTAGACAAACCTCAGACGTTACAGGACATCCCTGAGAATCAAAAGAGACAAGAGCCAACTCTACCTACCTATTATTCTCTTAGCCACAAACAGAAATCAGGACTTAGTAGCAGGATACAAAGCACAAGGAAATAGATTCAGTAACAAGGCACTGTGGAATAAATGACGCAGTCATGTAAACCCACTGCATGAGCTTGGGCAAATCACACTCTCTGACTATCTTATCCCATTAACAAATAAGCTGGTTTACCTCTTCTGGCCTGAATTCAGGATCTGGGATGCCCCCGGATGTTGTCATACCTAAATCACCACCTATCTAGTTAGGATGTGGGCACCCAGATGCATCCTAGGTCGAAGACACACTCAGCCAGTACTTTTTTTTTGAAGTTGGAGAGCTTTTGTCTTCAAAAATTGGTGGGCTGAGCAAGGCTTTGACATCTGGGTGGTGGCATCCCTGCTAGATTTAGGTATGATAACATCAAGGAGCATCCCAGATCCTGAATTCAAGCCAAAAGAGCTAAAACGGCTTATTTGTTAATGGGATAAGCTCCTGAGTGTCAAAGGGTGGTGATGGCAACTCCCCTCTGAAGAAACTTGCCAAGAAAACCCCCTGAATCCCCTTAGGGTTGCCATAAGTTGGAAAGATTTGAAAGCACATCACCACCACAATATTCTAATGCTAAAATGGTAGGTTTGTTTACTTATAGTGAAAAGATGGGGGGAAACTAAAATAAAGATGAAAATGGGACTACAGACAAAATTAGAAAGTAAAATGTGGGCCCCTGAAACTGATTTTAATGTGAGGGGGGTGTTTAACACTGAAAGACAGATCATAACTAATTTTGCCTGTTTTTGCAAGTTCTTACAGAGAAAGGGCAAATTGCTTTTCACATCCTTTCTGATGGAAACTTCCTTAAAAATGAAGATTCTTATAAGGACAACATGGACTTAAAAGTCCCCTCCATTTGTTCAGTGTAGCTTATTCCTAAATAAATATGCATTAGATAGATTGCAGTTAGCGAGCCCGAGGATTTCTTTTGTTCAGGTGCCCTTAGACTGTGGAATGGCCTGTCAGAGGAGATTTGACAGTTGAATATGATGTCCAAATTTAAAACTGCATTGAAGATTGGTCTCTTCTGGCAGACTTATCCAGATTATTATTTTTAATTGTAATTTTAGATTATGAATTTTAAATGAGAATTGTTTTAAAATGTGTATGTCTTATTTGTCCTTTGAAACTGTTGCATGTTTTAATTAATGCGTTTGAATTGATGTTGTGCATTGTTGACTTGTTATTGTCCCCTGCCTTGATCCATGGGGTGAGCCAGGTAACAAACTGATGATGATGATGATGATCATCATCATCATCATCATCATCCCATAGCTGTCTTCCTTTCTACCTGAGTAGGCTCACCCACATAGCAGTCTTCAAGGTCTAGTTCTGGATCATTTTATAATCATTTGGGCAGCGGGGGGTGGGGTGGGGACTCAGTTTAGTCCTTGAGGACTTGAGCTCTTCTTCATCATTCCAAATCCATGAGTATGAGTGGCTGAGGACCGTAACTCTAGCTAAGCCAGTGATCTAACCAGTTGTAAATAGTGCCCATACAGGCCTATTGCTTTCAAGGAATGGCAAAACTCCCAGAGTTCTCAGAATACAGAACTTTGCATTACTAGATAGCAGTACTTTTAGTTGTTTTGATACAGTGGAGGAAAGACAGATATTTCCTACTCTATTCTGTTTGGCCCCCTCATCTTCTCCAAATGGATCCTTTTTCAACTGGTGGATCTCAGTGCCACCTGCCACATCTCATCTAAGGTGTACTTCAGTCTGGTCAAGTAGGTCATGAAGGCACTACATTATTTTTGTGGTCCAGTGCCATATTGGCATCTGAAGTGAAAATCCTTCTCCCATTTTTTTTTATTTTTTTTTTTTGTATAAAGGAGGGGAGGTTGTAAATGGGAAAATAGAGATGGAGACACAGTGGTCCTCACAAGTGAGACATAACTGTTTCAATAGTCTGAGAAGAAGTGCTCTCTGAAAATTTTTCCAGTTTAGCCATGATGAGTGCCTGGGATTCTACCCCCTGAATATGCTGCTCAATACAGCTTGAGACCATTTTGATTCTGCTCTGTTACTGTAACAGAAAATGAGAGAGGGAAAGCAATGGGTAGTAGCTACTGTTTTGTATCTTAAATATCTTCAAAATGCATATGTGTTTGACTGTTTGATCATATTCAAATTTATTTAAACTTTATTGATGGGTTGATAATAATAATAAAAAGGCAACTATCCCTTTGAGCTTGTAATGATGTCCTTCATATGTGGTGGAAGTGTCCAGACATAATGATGGATTGATGTAAATACTGTAAAAGGTTTTTAAAAAATACAGCTGACTTTTTTATCCATTACTTGTCATTAGGTTGCTTTGATGAAATCACACAGATCAGTGTTACTTATTACTCTCGAGTTTATTGACATTAGATAGGCTTCTAATTACAAAACCAAAAAGCAATGTAATAATTTAAAGTTTCAGTGATGAAGGAGCGGATTGCCAAAGTATGATGGTTAAATGATCAAACTTAAGGACTAAAGGTAGTAAATTTATTTATTTATTCAATGAATGATATAGAGAAAGAAAGCTTAAACATACTTTCTTGCCTTGTGAGATAATTTGGATTTCATTATGTTTTTATTTGTATCATTGCTACTGTTCATAACGTAGATTTTCTGAGTTTTGAATTTATAAACTGAATGGCAAATTAATATTATTGTATTTTTAAATATGGAAGGCTCTTTGGAACCCAAACTCAATATTTCTTTAAGTACTTGTTGTTGTGTGACTTATGGCGACCCTAGGGTGACGCTATCACAGGGTTTTCTTGAACAGGTTTATTCATAAGAGGTTTGCCTTTGCCTTCCTCTGAGGCTGAGAGAGTATGACTTGCCCAAGGTCACACAATGGGTTTCCATGGCTGAGATGAGATTTGAACCCTGATCTCCAGTGTCCAATATGCCAACCACTACACCATACTGGCTCTGTCTTTAAGCTCACTTACTATGCTACCGCCTCAAATCATTTTCTGGCTGCTTCCAAGGAAGAAGAGCACCTGCCTTAACATGTTTCTGTAATAACATGGGTTTGCTCTGCTGTAGGCCACCACTCGGTGGCAGACTTGCCTCTTTTTCTTTGATCGGCTGACACCCTATAGCATGTGATCTGATTATGCTTATATATTTAATTTTTGATATATGTTTCCCAGGTGTACAGTGTGCTGGCTTTTGCATATTTTCAGGATGAGTTTCATTTGGTTATTTCCTGCCCATATTTCTAAGCTCTCTCCAAATCCCTTTATGTATCTCTCCCCCACCCCCACCCCACCCCGCTTACACTTTCAGCTCATTGGGATTTCCAGTTTAGTGTCATCTGCAAAGTTAGTTAATATTTTGGTTATTCGCATTCACAACTGACATTTGAGAATATGAAGCCTGGCCAGTAGCAATTTACTGCTGGCTTACAGATGGAATTAGCAACAGGAGGAACACAGTACTGCTGAAAAGGAAACCCCTTCACTTATAAAGATACAATATAAAATCTTGCTACAGAAATGAAATTTGGGGAGAACTGAAGTGTTAAAGAATTATTATGGAGCATTTTGAGGTTCAGAATCATATGTTCTTCTCATATATCTGGAAGGAATGCCATTTGCCAAAGTGCAACTTTCAGATTTGCTGAATAGCAACAAGTTGAAACTAGAGTGATGTTTCAGTATCCCCTGGATCACAAGAATTTGTGACCCATGGCAAGATTAGCTGCATATGAAGAGAGGAAAAGAGACCACATTTGCTTAAAAATTGCACATGCTAATTCATATGTATAAATGTATACATATTTCCTGTTGAAGGGAAGACTGATCTCTTTGACCATTCAGTCAACTACCCAAATGCTAAGTCCTTTCTTTATTTATCCTATGGTTCATTAAAGTATCGTACAGTCTTTCAAAGACAGAACATTTTCAAACAAAGAACTGTCCTCTGTATAAACATAATTTAATTTTTTTTTAAAAAAAATGGATAGGTAAAACAACATAATTTGGATATACATATAAAATGTATGTGGGTATATATGTGTAACAAATATTATGAAACACTAAAATAATCAGTTATTAAAATTTGGTCCATATGCCTCCAGATGCACAGTCACTGCAGGTGACTGTTGAGTGGGTACTAAGCCAGACTGCCAGAATCTTTGGAGAACATCACCGAGAAGCTTCAGGGCCAGACTGCCATTACACTATATGGTTCTGAGCTTAGACGGTACAGAAGGACCAGTTCTCTTCCTGCTAGTTGTTAGTCTACCCTAAAGTGCTTCAACTGCTGTCCACTCTCCATGGGTGCAGTGTCCCTGTATCTCTTCCCTTGATAAGGGAAAAGGGGAGGATTTGGGGGCAAAGTGATGGTGGAGGGAAAGTAAAGCAGACTTCTCTGCTTTTGCCAGTACTCCATTTGATTTTGAAGCAAACCACACCTGCTCTGCAGTAGAAAAGAAAAACTTTCAGGGAAAATAATTGCACACCCACATATTATGTGAAACCTGGCCTTCACCAAGATCTTTAAAAGTAGAATGATAAACAGATGAAAGATACTGGGAATTTAAAAGCTACTGCAGGTTATCATGGAGCACAATGAAAAAGGTCTCAAATGCCCAGCTGTGCCTAAAATTAGTACTTTACCATGTCATTTGACACAATGATTTCAAAGACCTCCAAAATACCCAAGAGGACCAAGAAGATACTGTTTCCTGTATGCCTTCAGGTAAAGATCTGATGAAGGCCACAAGACAAATCTCAGTGATGTGTCCATCTCAAGGGGAAACAACAATTTAGGGAGCCAACACTACACTTGAGTTACTGCAACAGGACTATTTTTTCAAAGGTAAATAACTAGGAACTGGTATTCAAAAGTAACAAAATGAACTTCAGCAGGGAGAAATGTAAGATACTGCACTTAGGTAGAAAAAAATGAAATGCATATATATAGGATGGGGGACACCCAGCTTAAGGAGACTACATATGAAAGACCACAAGTTGAACATGAGTCAACTGTGTGATACAACAGCTAAAAAAGTCAATGCTATTTTAGGCTGCATCAATAAAAGTATTGAGGCAGTAGATACTGCCCTGAATAGGTGCCCTCTGGGCACATGTTTTTCCTCCGGAGGGAAGCCTCAGTGGCCAACCCGCACGGCTTCCCGCTGGCGGAAATAGAACTTGCAAAAAGCAAGTTCTTTTAAAGCCGTGGCAGCACGCTGGCACACTCATAACGTAAGCACCACACCGCACCGTGTAGATGCCACGCGGCACTTACATAAAGATGGCGACACCCATGTAAACAAGGCGCTGCCATCTTGATGCCCTCATCACGTGCTAGGGTTGCCGGGCATATGGAAGCCCCGCCCCGAGGCAACCCTAGCACGTGACGGGGGCGCCTTAAAGGGCCGGTCTGTACCAGCCCATAGTGTCTACATCAGGGAAGTAATAGTGCCATCTATTCCGCTTTAGTCCTCACCTGGAATACTGTGTCCAGTTCTGACCACCACAATTCAAAAAGGATGTGGAGAAACTGGAGCGTATCCAAAAGAGGACCACCAAAATAGTCTTATGCCTTATGAGGAAAGATTTAGGGAGCTGGGCATGCTTAGCCAGCTGGTGTGATAGCCCTGTTTGGGGTGGTGTGATGGCCCTGTTTAAATATTTGAAGGGGTGTCACATTGAGGATGGAGCAAGCTGTTTTATGCTGCTCCAGAAACTAGAACATGGAACAATGGATGCAAGCTACAGGAGAAGAGACTCCAACTAAACATTAGGAGGAACTTCCTGAGAGTAAAACCTGTTTGAAACTGGAATGCACTCCCTTGGAGAGTGGTAGAGTCTACTTCTTTGGAGGTCTTTCAGCAGAGGCGGGATGACCATCTGTTAAGGATGCTTTGATTGTGAGTTCCTGCATGGCAGGGGGTTGGACTGGACGGCCCTTGTGGTCTCTTCCAACTCTATGACTCTATTCTATGATCATGCAAACGCACACCTCAGCAGATTGATGGCTCTGAAGTTTCACAGAAAAACAACCGATAGGTGTGGGAGTGGAAGTGGGCTGCACAGTAATTCCAGGGACACAGTGCACTGCAACTCTGCTGACAGATTGTAGATGCCCACCCTAAGTCAACTATTTCTGGTGGCATGTTTATACACACTATAAAATTATAGTGTTATGATCCTATTATCTGTCATGGTTCTGTCCTGTGGAATCCTAAGTTTGTAGTTTAGGGAAGGACATTTAGAATTCTCACCATACAGCTCCTGAAATTGCAGATTCAAGCATTCCATAAAATGGCATCCAAAGATGTATCATACCAGTGAAATCCTGTAATGTGAATGGGCCCCAGGTTGTTCATCCAAGTATTTGTGGCTGAGTGTGATTATGGAGATTAGTGCACCATCTTTTATTCTTGTGCTAGGCGCGGGATGTAAGTGCACAGGGACAGATTCTATCTCATATCCCCATCTCTGGGCAGTATTCATCCCAAACCCAACCTGGGCTTCTCCCAGGCCTGATAAAGAATGGGATTTTCCCATTCTTTAAATGGTACCATAGAAGCCCAGGTCGAGTGCTGGATGAGTACTGCCTGGGGATGGAACTATTCGATAGAATCCATCCCTGTGCATTTACCTTCCATGCCTAGCATGAGAATAAAAGCCAGTGCAATAATCTCCTACAGTTTATTGGTTTTGACCTACTTCATTGTCTTAAAAGTGTTTCGTAGTGTTTTAAAGTGTTTGGATTGTTTTAGATTGTTTCAATGTGATTTCACTAATTGTCCCCTGCCTAGATATCTGGCTGTATAGGGCTGCTTAGAAATATTTTAATAAAACTGTATGTGGTTCTGTCCTGCATCTCTGGTGATCATCTATGCTCTGTTTTCATGCATCACGCCTGTACACCCTCCTCTGTCATCCAATATCTTGCCAAAGTAGTTTGAAAGTCTGGATCTTGCACACCAAATAAATCATGCAAAATGAGCAAACTAAAGCAAGCAGCTCTTAATTTACATGATTCATTCATTCTCAGTGCAAGATTTCCCAGTGGTGCAGAGTGCACATAAGCACATAGTAACCATAGCTCTTCTGTAATGCTTCTTGGTATGTTCCAGCTTCAAAATAGCTGCATACATTTTGAATATGGCTTTTGCCTGTTTATTGGAGGTCTATATTTTACAACAGGCCTAAGCAATGCCAATTTGTCTCTATTTATACAGGTTGCTGCTGACTTATAAAGAACTTCATCTTTTCTTAGTGCTATACATAGGTTAAAAGTTACGACATTTTCTGCCAATAGGCTCAATATCTAACTGTCATGATAAGCAGATCTTACCACTATTTCTTCATGAAATTTCCTATACATTTGATGATTAGGTGAAATGGCCATTGAGGCAGCTGGTTGTTGCAGAGGAGATATAAAAAGGCAGTTGGTCCTAAGAAGCTAAGCAGATGAAGGGCCCATCCTCCCTCTGAGGCTGCCTAGTGGAATGGCTGTGCAGGATCAGGTAGGGCTGTTACCCGATCTCAGTTATAATTGTATGTTTTAACGGATTCAATTGGACCAGGGAGCTCTGAGGCAAATAGACTCTAAACTGGAGTAATATACTTTCCAAGAGATCCCCCGCCCGCCCGCACACTTCAGTCCCCTGGGAGGAACCTGCTACAGCCTATGAAAACTACGTTGGTGCAGACCTCCCAGAGGACATTCTCCGCTGCCACTCCCAGGCTATGGAATGGCCTGCTGGATGAGATGCGTCTTATTACATCTCTCGATTGCTTTAAAAAAGCCATAAAGATGCATCTTTTCTGGCAGGCCTTCCCAGAAAGTCCTTAACTCCCAGCACTGTTAGTGCATCAAGCTCTCCCCTCAGTTTTTAACATCTCGACCTTTGATCACTGCAATTGATCGTTGTTTTATATTGTGAAAAATTTTAATTATGTTGTTTTTAATTTTGATGTTAGTTTAATCTAATTTTAAGGCGTGGGTGGCTGGGTATGGGTAATTGTAATTTTTACCTTGTATCTTTTTAATTGCTGTAACCCGCTCCTATTGGTTGACAGAGGAGCGGGCTATAAATAATTTTTTTTATAATATATTATTAATCTGCATCCCATTGGGTTGCAGTCGAGTTTTTTGTCCACGCAATAAGCCCCTAAGTCACACTTACTGAACTAATGTGCTGATCAGAACACAGTTACCATTTGGATTGCATATTTCTCTCAGTTTACACACACACACACACACACACACACGTGTATATGAGGGAATGCTGTATATTAAAATGAATATATCAGAGGAAATTGCACACTTTTTTAAAAAAAAATGCAAGCTTCAAGCAAAGATGGGCAAATATTCAGGTATGTATCCATGCAAAATTGATGTCTCTCAACAATTGAATGTTAAAAGGTTATGAAATCTTCAGCCATAGAATAACATATGCCTTTCTAATGCTACCTTTTTTTCTTGCCAATGCAGCAATGGAAGTCTGAACCACTAAAAGGGCATAGAGAATCCATTTCTTTTAGCCAGAAGTTCATTTCCAAGATGTGGGCAAATGGTTCAAGAGCAAATGTAAGTCATAGAATCATGGAACCACAATGTTCAAAGACTAATGTAGAACAATTATTCATTTGTTTGATATCTTTTCCCCAAAAGGAGACTGCTGCAGGCAAAACTGGATAAGGCATGAGGAGAATTACAGTATAAAGAAAATTGCAGAATACAGTGTATACAAACCTGAAGTTTTTGCTGCTTACAAAAGAAATGTAAAATTTCACATAAGACATTTAAAATCACAGACTGATAAGAAATAGGATGACAGGCATGGGCCAAAATAGATTTTCAATTCCTACATCACAGTGAGTCAAGTGAAGGGATATATGGCTATATTCTTCCTAAGCCTTCCACAATTCTCACTCACTCAGCATCTTTCATGTTTAGAGCTGGTTGATTTCGGTTGTGCCCCTTCCTGAAATAAGTGAATTTGGCTACAGCAGTTCATGCCTGAATTACCACCAGTTCAGCTACAGGATGGCTGTCTCTTTTCAAATTGCTTGGGACTAGAAATATTTTGAATTTTGGAGAGTTGGAGATTTTGGAATACCTGCATATGCACATATACATAAGGAAATGTCTTAGAGGTGGGATTCAAGTCTAAGCACAAAATTAATTTATATGTCATATACACTTTATACAAATAACCTGAAGGTAATTTTATACAATATTTTAAATAATTTTGGGCATGAAAAAAAGTTGGTGTACATTGGACCATCAGAAAACAATGATGTCACTAACTCAGCCACCCAGGAAAAAATGTTTTAGGTTTTGGAATATTTTGGATTTTGGAATTCCAGACAAGGAAGACTTAACTTGTATTGTAATGCTACATAATGTTACCTTTATCAATGCCTGAAAACTATTCTTCATGCAAAATTCAGTGGCCAGGCAGTTGTCTGGTGTGTATTTTAGAATTTACACATTATTTGCTTTGTATAATCCCATTTCCTTCTAAGTGCAGTTCAAAATGCTAGTTTCGAACTGTAATTCAAAATGTATATATCATTTGTCTTTTTAAAGTGTTACATGTTTTAATTAGTGTGTTTTTAGTTGATGTTGTGCGTTGTTGATTTGTTGTTGTTCCCTGCCTTGATCAAATGGGAAGGGCAAGTAAGAAATTGTTGTTGCTGTTGTTGTTGTTGCCACAACAAATAATAGGCAGAAACATGGTGGAGAGGAAGCGAAATAGATCATAGTCACACAAGAAGCAACCTCCTAAACCATCCAATGTAGCAATGTGTTGCGTGTTTTCTCCATTTAAATATGAGCTTATGCCAAGGCATGTCTCTCATTTCCTACTTGACATTTTGAGTTGCCAGGTTTAGATTGGAAGGGGGAAACCTCAATCTTATCATCTCATTCACATGCAGTGTACCTGGGTTCCACTTCTTTCCCCCTTCAAATAACTTTGTGGGGTAAGTTTGCTGAATCTTACTCTGAATCAAGGTTTCACATTCTGGCAGTGTACCCACTTTACCACATCACTACCATGCTACCAGTTAGGTTAGTGGCTCTGTTTATGGGCCTAGCTGCCAATATTTCTTCATCACATGATACACCTACAATCAGAAGCAAGCAGATAAACTGCTCAAGCTCCCAAGCTAACTAAAATGATGACAACCACACTGGTGGAAACTTCGGAGTTTATCATACAACGGAATTTGGGGATATAATGCAATGACAATCCAAACACAATCATGGAGTTTCACATAATTGCATATGAATGTATCTCACGCAATTTTGGGCAAAAGGGAAGTCATTCCGAATGCAATCATAGGTTTTACGTTAATGCATATTAGAGTATCTCACGCAAGTTCGGGCAATGGGGGGTCATTTTCGGGAAATGGGAAGTCATTCTGAACCCATTCCGAATGCAATTAGATTTCATGTAAATTCACTAAACTGCGAATTTACATGAATTCGAATTGGCTCCATTCAAAATTGGGAGAAATTCCTCCCGTGTGATAAACTCCTTCAACTCCGCTGTAGCTGTCCCTTGTTCCTTTAGGCTCAGAACCATGATGCCCCCAAAACTGCCATCAAAGTGATGTCTAGTCCTTCCAGACTAAAGGAGCTCCTCATACCTCCCTTTTTATTCTCTAGTTTGTCAGCAAGTTTCTCCCCTTCTTGTGCTCTTAAGTTCTTTTTCTCAGGTCTGGCCCTGAGCATTGGCTGTATTTTAACCTTTCCTGTTCTGATTTGTAGCTTTTAATTTCTTTCCTCAGACACAGATAATGCACTCCCATGCCAAGAGCAAGAGGACCTGTTCTACTGTCTCACATGCACAAAGAAGAGGGCCTTCTAAGCAGTGGTCCTATATTTGCAGAACAATATTCCAAACATGTTGTTTGACCCCATCATAACAAGCTTTCAAAAATGTGTGTAAAATGTTGTTCTTTTCTGGAATCCTTTTTTTTTTAAACTATACTAAGTCAAGTGTATTTGAACTGGTTCTGAATTATTTGAGCTGTTCTGTCATATCGTGTTGAACTGAAGGTTAATAATGATCCGTATTACTGTTATTTTATTAATGCTGTGTCCCTCTGTTCTGTTTATGTTATTTTATGGTGATATTTATAGATTATACATTGTAATCTTGTAGTTACATGTTTTATATGATGGAACGTACTGACAACCAGGATGCTGTAGTGGTTTGTATGTTGGACTAGGATTTTGGGATACCAGAGTTTGAACCCCCACACATCCATGGAAACCCATTGAGAGACTCTCTCAGTCTCAGGGAAAGGCAATAGCAGACTTTCTCTGAATATATCTTACCAAGAAAATTCCATGATGGGGATGCCATACATCGGAGTCAACTTGAAAGCACATAAAAACAACAACAACAAATGATGGGAGGTGCCTTATGATGTTCTGACCTTTTAGAAAACCCTATAACTACCTTAAATAATACATATGTACATACATACTTGCATACATGCATATATACTATTGTAGCATGTTATCAAACAATTTTTTAATTTTTATTTATAAGTGGTTTAATATAACTTGGGTTACACTGTGTCGGTCATGTTATCTGCCTTGAGCATGTTAATGGAAAAGATGTGGAACATTCAATAATTTTTTTTAAATGGCCATTTTGGGAATCTTGATGACTTTGCCACCCTGTAATGCTGATGCCCTTTCACACTGCAAAATAATAGCACTATGATTCCACTTTAATTGCCTTGGCTGTATTTTATAGAATCCTGGCAGTTGTATTTCTGTCAGAGGCAATAGTGCTCCCTGGATGAGAATTACAAATACCCCTTCTTTAGCTGCAGATCTCAAAACTTCAAATGATGTTGTCATGACATTTAAAGTGGAATCATAGCACTTTATGTAGTATGAAAGGACCCTGAACTGGCCTGGACACTGCAGTAAATGGCAGTGCCTATCAGGCAGTGATTTGCTCTGCTTCTTCACTCCCCACCTCCAAATCCAGAGTAGATCCAATGTTCAGGGAACACTGGAAATTCCCGAAAACTCAGGAGAAAACTGTGTGTTTATAAAACCTGGGTTAAAGTGGTATACCCCAAGTTGGTGTGGATAGGGCTATATAATTTGAGGATAATAATAATAATAATAATAATAATAATAATAATTTATTTATACCCAGCTCTTCAGCCCTAAAGGTTATCAGAGCGGCTTACAATTATTCTTTAAACTATTGTAGATATTGAACTATATCTCCCAGTTAGGGTCCATTTCCCCATGGCAGTCCCAAACACATGCTAGTGAGGCAACAGTAATGCAGAGGCTAAGGCCATTTGAAGGTGAAGAAATCCTTAACTCGTGTCCACCTACCGTTTCACATGCAGCCTTCCAATGTCATAGGACCTTATCACACTAGATGAATCCTGCACAGAAACAGGATTTAAAAGTAGAAAAAAATGGGCAAATGCAGAAGTTTCTGAAAGTAAAAAGTTGTCATTTTTGTCCACTTTCTGTTCACTTTATTTTCGCCTTATTCCTTTTTGGGAGAAACACATCTGAAAAGCATCCGACGTTTGAGAGTTTTTCTGCTTCTAAAATCCCATTTCTGAGTGGGATTCATTTAGTGTGATAAGACTCACAGACAGAAAATAATGTGTTTCAGTGTGTAGATGTTGAATCCAAATAGCCAAAATATTATGAACTATTTTCCTGGATTCTTGTTCTGTTTGAATTAGTGAAAAAGGATGATTGCCTAAAGGGGCCCAGAACAAAAAGTCATTTTTGTAGCATCTAGACCTTCCTCCTTTCCCTCTGCCCCATAGTGGCTGCATTTGCCACATTTAAGGCTGAATGTCAGTATGGCCTGGGTAAGGAATGCCAAAGCACCCCAAACCGAGGCCCAGCAGAAGGCCAACAGACACTCTTAAAAGACCATTTATACCCCTGACTCACAGAGGTACAACTGCTCCTGATGAGCTGCTTTTGCAAAGGTAACAGGTTTACAAGGCTGGACCTTGGAGCAGTTGGAAGCTTTATAGACGATTAGACCCCGATCATAAAAATTCAGTTGAATCTCTTCCAGCCACTGCAAATTGATACCACATGAAGCCATGTTCCATTTTAAAAAAAAGAAAAAAAAAGAAAAGAGAAAAGAATCCTATTACAGTTTAAAAGTTACTTTGTGTTCATTGCTTCATACAACAGAATCTGTCCTAATCATGCAAAGTGTCCAAGAAACCTTTGAAAAATTGCCCCGATTTTGCCCTTTTGCTGAGTGTGTGTTTTATTAATAAATTTCACACACACACACACACACACACACAATATTAAGCAGTGGACTTTTTAAGCCTATCTTTTTGTAAATCAACTAACAACTACAAATTTATTGTTAGTGTATCCAATTTTTTGTTCTTTTCCACACTTTCCCAGGAGGGAAGCTGATCTTCACCTATTCTTTCTATTTCCCAAGAAAAGAAAATACCAAGTTAAACAAATTCAAATATATCAATAGGATGATTTTGGAGCAGGGGAGGGACATCTAATTGCCAAGTAATTTTCAACCTACGATTATTATTTCATATACAGACAAAGACCCTAATCTATCTAAGGATATATTTGGGTTTCTGTATCTGTGAAAATTCTGCCACCCCAGAAATGGTTTTGCTATTTCTTTTGAAGAAAAAGGAGAAAAGAAAAGTCAACCATAGCACTGAATAGTCCTTCTGAACAAGAATTATATTCCTGAGTCTAGCATTTGTGCTTTGCTTTTCTCAGTGCATTTCCAGTGTTTGAGGCTATAGCTGCCAACTTCTCTACTGGAAGAGCTAGAGATAAAAAGAGTAGAGAAATACTAGAAAGAAAAAAATGATGAGAAGGAGAGCTCCTTCGATACTCTTGTAACATGCAACCCCCCCCCCATCAAATCTAAGTAAAGTGCTTTCTTTCCTTATTTTACACATCAAAGAGTATTTTTGGTAGCTGCAGGATGACAGGGTGTTTGGTGAGTCAATGAAGAAGCTTACTAACTTCTTCTTATTATTTTTTTATTATTTTATTATTATTTATTTTATTATATCCCGCCTTTCTCCCAGTATAGAGACTCAAGGCGGCAAACAATGTGGGCTGACTAGATTTGTTCCACCCTTTGTCTCTTTCCTTCCTATTAATGATTAAAACCTCTTTAACCTTCTTATGGGTGACTTTAGCAATATGGGTTGGACTACATAGAGGAGAACCACCTGCCATGTTATCATACATCAGAGGGTACCAGAACTATTCTTCTTTATGAGCCTGCCTGGGCTATAGGATGTTCAGAGGGGGCAACTCTCTTAGCCCTGCCATCCCGGCAGGCAAGTCTGCTGGGGAGTTCCAAGTTAGGCTGGAGTAGCCCCCTGCCTGCTTTCTTCCCATTGATGGGCAAGTATATTTTTGAACCAACAGTCTGTTAGGGACTGGTTGGGGACTTTCCTGTTTAACAGAAGGTTTTTAAGAGGGCCTTTATTGTTTTATTTGTTTTCATCTTATGTGTTTTTAATTTCTTTTTAATTTCACAGATAGTTTTAATTGTATTGCATTACATTTAACTACATTTTAACGAAGCATTTGTTTGTCTTTAGCTATATTTGTTTTTGTCTATATCACCTTTGTTACTTACAAAAAATGTAAAAGTAAATGAAATAAAGAGTCCTTCTATGATGTTCTTTTCCTGCTTGGGAAATTTTTGTCTGAAGAATAAAATTCTCCTTCAACAAAAGTCTCAAGAACAGAAGTAGCATTTGGGTTAATCACATGGAGCTCCAAACATCTCCCAAATGTCATCAAAATGAAGCGTCACAATGTGATCATGCCTGGTGCTTCTAAGGTGAAACGGAAGAGTTATCACCATGGAATCATCAGTGGAGAAGCCCTTAACGGATTAATCCATTAATAAGAAAAGGGCTGCTTCCCTGACGATTCCAGGGCGATTCCATGGCAATAACTCTTCCATTTCACTTTAGAAGCAACTGCGGCATGATCGCACTTGTGATGCTTCCACCCCATTTGATGATGTTTGGGTGATGGAAGCGCTGCATGTGATAAACTCCGTTGTGCTAGCAAACATTTTGCATAGCAAGGAATATATTTTCACTAAGATTTAGACCTTGGGCAGAGGAAGGATTTGCAGAGGGGAACCAGTGGGTTACAGAAGAGATACTTAACTCATCTTCTTCCCATTCCTTTCTCTTATAAACCACCAGGCTATTATCCTGATCAGGTTTATTTCTAGTCCATCTAATCTTGGATAGGCTGGGGGAAAACAGGGAAGGAAGGCTTGAGAAGAGAAGAAACACTTAGGAACTTATCACATGAAGGAGATTAGAAGTTTATCCCATGCATATCCCAGAAAAATTGCATAATCACATGAAAAAATTTCACACAATGTTGCACAAAACCTACCATTAACACACATCTTGTTACTTTTCGGATTTCAGTAACAATACATTTCTCATATCACTTTATTTGCACAATTGCCTATGATAATCATTTGTGCAATTACTCGCCATTTCATTTGTGGGATGCCTCAAATGTGCTTTAATCTCTCTTTAATGTTGAAATCATTATGTTCTCTCTTTAATGTTGAAACCAGTGTGATAAACTCAACACCCTTCAGACCCAACACCCTTCAGGCAATAATCCTTTATCAGCACTAGTTCAGATAGAACAAGAATCCAGGAAAATAGTTCATAACAAGACTTTCTCCTTTTTCTATTTTATTTGGATTCAACATGTACACACTGAAACATATTATTCCCTGTCTATGAGAGAGATGAAATCTTATTCATCATGTTAATCTATTTATCCCATGAATTTTGGGTCAAAATAGCCATTTTAAATTTTTGCCATAGGTTTACATTTCATATGAGCTATGGAGAGAAGAATCAATGAGGCTTTCAATTGCTGTAAGTCCTTTTGACGATGCAATGGCAGAGGAAAGAAAGTGAGTAACATGGAGATGCAGGAGTTTGTTATAAACAAGAAGATTGTGGAACCAACACCATGTTGAATGCAAAATCAGCTGTGATAAAAATGGATAAAATCTGTTCAGGTATCTGAACCAGCAAGGGGAAATGTTTGATTCCATTTTCTGGTTTGTGCTGGTCTATGACAGTAATAAAGACAAACTGAACATGTTCTGGTTTGCATGCTAGATTTGGAACTCTGAACTGATATGATGTACCTGTATGTTATTGCTGTTCTTGTGTGCCTTCATGTTGGCCCCAGCTTATAGTGACCCTTCCTAGAGTTTTCTTGGCAATATTTAGTGAGAGGAGGTTTGCCATTGTCTTCCTCTGAAGCTGTGTGCAGATTTAAGTAACCAAATATTATCTCTATCTACTCTGCAGTGTATGTATCCATCTACTCCACTGGTAGATCCTGCAGAGCAGATGGCAATGAACAACCCTGTCAGTTGTTGAATTGTGCACAATAACCTTAGGATCAGGACTCAGTTTTTCATGTATTATATACAGTACAGTTTCTTCAATATTTCATAAAATATGCATATGCACTGGAACATTGGACTCCTTCCAGTCTTTTAGTATCTATTGCTATATGAGGCCCAGTCTCCCAGAAAGCTCTCTCATTAGTGCACTGGTCAGAGTTGGGGATTTAATGCTGAAAGCCAGGGCAGTAATTCAAATGAATATTTTTTAAAATATCAAGGGGAGTTATTTTTAATTTGCCACAATTAATCTGTGTCAATTACCTTGTAAAGTAAGCTCCATCACTACTGCTATACTGGTTGCAGAAGAGGGTGAAGCTGTCAGTGAAGGACTTACTAGAGGGCAGCTGCTAAGCTCATAAAGGGAAGAGGGGGAATTTGAACTAGCAACTTCCATTTTCTGAGCTCATCCTCTAAGTCCCTGTACTTATGCCAAAGGTATCCATCCCCTATTCTAGTGCTAATTGAAGCAAATTCTAAAATGTTTTCTAAAATGTCTTCATGAATGTTCTGCAGACATACCTGGCCAAAGACCTTTCCTCTCCAGTCCTTGTACTCCCAAACAGCTCAGGACAAAGTGATTTTGCATTCAGCATTTAAGGTAGCAGAATTACTACTATCGTTCAAAGACCCAATTTTGAACTTTTACCTTGCATTAGTTCCAAATCAGCCCTCTTTTCCATATACTATGAGCCATCCCTTCTACCATGTGTATATCATTTGCAACTTGAAGGATCCTCCCTAATCCTGTTAAATGAAAGACGCCTAGATACTGCATTTTAAATTACTTCTAATCACTTCATAGGGAATATTGATCAGGATGCGACCTGGCCCTATTAGTATTTCATCTAGTGATGTCTTTACATTATGAGTAGAACAGCCAGCTAACATGGGCCTGAATCCAATTGGTAGTCTCAACTAGAGTGTGTTGTTGCTGTTGTTGTGTGCCTATGGGGTTTTCTTGGCAAGTTTCTTGTCAACCTTCTCTGACGTTGAGAGAGTGTGACCAAGGTCAACCAGTATGCCAAGCCAGGATTCAAACTTTAGTCCACTGCTCTAACCACAACATCATGCTGTCCCACTCAACTAGAGTAGATCCAGCAAATAAGAGTTGACTCATCATTCCAAAATGGATAGAATGGTCTACTTTAGTTGGGATGATCAGTAAGATTTTGGCTGCAGAATGCATTCATGGCCATGTGCACACATTCACATATGTGGATGCACACAATTAAATGCAGTAGCCTGAACTATTAATAAAAAAAAATTGGGAGGGGAGTGACATAAAATGTAAGCAAACTTGTACTCTGAGTATTTGCAGTGACAGATGCTCTTAGCTGATAGGACATGAAATGTATATTCTGTTTTTCTAACGGGAAATAAGTGGAAGTCCAGCAAATAAACTTTTCTGCTTGGCATGTTTTATTTTTCAAATGAAAGAAAAAAGAAAGATCTCTCTGAGTGCTCTCTCTCTCTCTGTGTGCACTGTTTTTCCTGTTCCAGCATACCAGAAATATGATCATGGCAGATAAGCTTGGCTGAAAAATAAAATACTTCAGGAAAAAAAGAGAGAAAGAAATCAAATAAATAAATAAAAGGAGGGGGAAAGAGGGCGAGAGCAAGAACGGATGGGGGGGGGAAGGTTATTTCAAGTATCAGAGAGGGGGCTAATTGTCAAGGTTATATCTCCACAGATGATTGATGTGAGGCTGGGTTTTTCTGTCAGCCTGTCAGAAGGCAGGAATGTTTAATGTTCTCATTATTGGTTACGCTGTTGTGTATATTTCTCTGTCAGCACTGTGGACCCATCTGAACTGCCAAGGCACTTCAAAGCCCTGCAGGTCATTTATCATCCTCCTGACGCTGCAAATGTTCAGCCTCAGCTGAGTGCCAGAGATTTGTTATGACTTGAGAGCCGCCTGACAGGCAGGCCTGCCACACTAAAAGGATTCCTCTTTGTCACACTGCGAAAACATCAATGTTCCTATAATGGCCTACAACTGTCAAAGGGGACTGCCACCTGACAATTGTGTGGTCTCACTAATTTGCGGCCCAGCTACTTGGTTGCCGTGGATTTTTCAGCTCAGTTTTGGTGTCACGTCCAAACAGATCACCATCTGTTGTCCTCTGCTGGGGGACTGGTGGGGACACTGGGATGGGGTGGGGTATGATGGGGAGAGGGATTGCCATAGTGTGGAAGATCAGGGCCTAGGAGTGGAATGCATTTGGTGGTGGATGACAGCCCAGGGACAACAAGTCAGTGAAAGTACTAGAAATGGTTTTACACACATGTGCACATGCACACACGCACACAGACACAGACACATCTTTGTTGCCCCAATACATTTGGGGTTGTGTGTGCCCCACTTAAAAGTTGCAGTTGCAATGAAAATGGAGACGCAGGAGGGAAGGAAAGAACTTGCAAACAGCTAGAGAAAAAAAGAGAGAGAGAGAGAGAGAGAGAGGGAGAGTGAATATCAGGGCTTTTGTTTCCTTTCCCAGGCCATGACATGATTAATCGTTTTCTTCTGATCTAATTTTGGAACATGAAAAACAGCACATTTGTCTTGAAGAAAAATGATGTGCCGTACTGCGCAGATGGAAATTTCGAGCAATGAAAAAGATTAAAGTGAAATTCCACTCCTTAGACCTAATCATGAGTTGTAGATTATTCTGTCGTTCTAACCAGATGGTAGGCTTGATTCTGCAGCCCCCTTCTTATATTAATGAATTCTAGACTGTTATATTTGACTTAGGTAAGTGAAATGTCTATCAACCCTAATGGACTGCCAGCCAGCATAACACATGTTGTACCACTGAGGGTCCTTGCTTCATTTTTCATGTTTTATACTAATGTAGAACATTTTTGTTTCCTACTGTTTTCCATCATTGTCACTGTTTGCTAAATATTTTCACATTGTGGGGGAGAAGAGAGTTTAAAAAAAAAAGTTGTGTCCAGAGCTTAATTTCCTCACATCGGTTGTGGCTATAATTCTACAAGTAAAACAGTCACCCGGAGCAATGCATACAAGAACTCAATAGTAACTTGATTAAGTTCCCAGTCAACAAGACTGCACTGGGCTGTATGTTAACAAACCTAATTATAGGCAACATGGTGATAAATTGTGCAGGACGTGTAGAGCACATCTCTGAGGTCACGTCTTGAAAAACAAGTTTTGCTCCCTGAGGGGACAAGAGATAGGGTGCTATTGCCAAACACAGGGGCTCACTGGGCCTTCCTTCTGGGTTGTCTCTCAGGTATCAGCAAACTTTCCCTTCCAGGATGTTGCTGCAAAGATCAATGGAAAAACACTAAAGAACAGATAGGTGAATGTTGGAAGGACACTCTGTGGTATGTGTTACTTTTTTTAACCTTGTGAATTTCACCCTATCCTTTCAATGTATTAATGTTTTTCATAGTAAAATCTGCTTAAGGTGTCCATATTGACCTCTCTAAACATTTTTTTTAAAAAAACTGGCAAAAGCAAAAACAAAAGCAAAACAAAATCATTTTGCAAGCTACCCAGAGAGCTTCTTTTTAAGGGGCAACATATATTAATGTTAATTAATTAAATCAGTCACCACCACCACCACAATCACCTCGATACAACACCATTTTTTAATTCTCTTCTACAAAGTTTGTCAATGTGAAAGCTTAAAAGTGACCATGTCAGTACTCTGGGGTGTGCTATTAAGGCTTCAGAATGAATACATATGGAGGTACTAAACCATGGTGCAGTGAATTGAGCATTGGACTATGGAGATAATCACATAAGGCACAGGATGTCATTGTCCCATTCCTGTCCTGTCCTTCCCATCAGACCGCACTTGACCCGGCAAGGAAGCATGAGTGAGTCTGATCACACAAACCACTTTCACACTGCAACCGGCTGAAAAGTGTTTTCAGTTGTCAGTTGAAAGCTCTTTCAGTTGCCCTTTGCAGTCTTTTGTATTAATGGCTGAATACCATGATACAGTTAATACCATGATGGCTGAAAGTGCTTTTCAACCAGCTGCAGTGTGAAAGTGATTTCCACAATCACTTTCACTCATCATGGACAGGATAAGAATGGGGGAGTGATCCTGTCCCTATCCCGTCCCCCTTGTGATAATCTCCAATGACTCTGTAGAGGAGGGTTTGCAACTCAGCTCGGCCATGGAAACCCAATGGGTGACCTTGGGCAAGTCGCACTCTGTCAGCCTCAGAGGTTGGCAATGGCAAACACCCTATGAAGAAACTTGCCAAGAAAACCCTATGATAGGGTCACCATAAGTCAGAAATGACTTGAAGGAACACAACAACAAAGATGTATATTCCTAAGAGGGGCAGAATATATCTAGGACTTATGATTATCATCAAATAATCATTCATGTCTACCCTGTTTCCCCAAAAATAAGACATCCGCAGGAAATAAATCCTAGTAGAGGTTTTGCTGAAATACTAAATACTATATAAGGCCTCCCCCAAAAGTAAGAACTAACAAAATTTTTGTATATAATATATAGAGTATATAATAAATGTATTTATTTATTTATTTATTTATTGGTTCAACAATAAATGTTAATTATTCTTCATGGAAAAATAAGACATCCCCTGAAAATAAGACCTAGCACATCTTTGCGAGCAAAAATTAACATAAGACACTGTCTTATTTTTGGGGAAACACGGTAGTCACACTGTATTTCATTGCAAATGGTTTATTACACTTTAAAAAAATAATTATTATATTTGAGTCAGAAATTGGGGTTCATTACAACTCTTTATATGCAGCATTGCAGATTACAGAATAGTTATAGGAGATAAACCTCCTAAAACTCTGCATTATAATTCCAAAAACAGTTTGCCCAAGAGAGAGAGAGATTGAGAGAGAGAGGGAGATACTGGTAGTACATGGGACTTTGAAAGTTCATGTATTTTAGATCTTGGTTGTTTTAACTATGATTAGTTTAATACTGTTTAAGGGAAGGGAGGTGGGTATGTTTGGAGTATTTTAACTGTATATGTTTTTAACATGTTGTACCCCGCCCTGATTGCTTGCTCAGAGGGGCGGGTAAGAAATAAATATTATTATTATTATTATTATTATTATTATTGCTACTACTACTACTAGTATTTTATGGGCCTCCAAGGAACATGAGTGGACCTCTGTCTTTGGAAGCCTTGCTCTTTGAACCACTAGAAGGATAGAGAGGTACCACTATTTAAAAAGCTTTAGGTATAGGATGCCTTACATTATGGTAATTTTAAGATATTTCTGTTATTATTATTTTATAGATGGATTATATGATTTTATCATTCCACTGGGTCGTTTAAATTGTATTATTGGAGTAAACATGTAATTTATGAGCTTAGTAAATTTTTGCATTATTTAGTGTTCATGAGTACTAGACTTTCCTTGTTAGTCTTTCTTATAACTGGATTCTAAGTTCACCTTTCCCCAGTTTCTTTAAACATTATATATGAATGAGAAAGGTAAATGAGTAATGAAAACAAACAATTGTATGTGCTAGCGCCTCAGGTGAAGCCCCCATATCCTGCTTTTACAATAAATGGCTTTACTTTGTTGGGTGTATTATATGTTTTCTTCTTTGAACTCTGGTTGTGTGTGTGTCAGACAGAGAGAGAGAGAGAGAGAACTCTTGGCTACATGTGGCATAGGAGAGCATCAGGAATGAGAGCATACTTCACCCTAGAAATGGGGTATTTATAAAACTTCCTGATCCATTACATTTGCCATGCATTCTTGGGAACATTAAATCAGCAGGAAGGGATGGCATATCAATAGACCTACTTCAATCTACAAAGATGGGAATCTACTCTAGTTCTAACTAAAATTTGTCAATAAATATGGAAAACAAGACAATGGCCCACAGATTGAAAACACTCAATATAATCCCAATCCCCAAGAAAGGGAACACCAGGGTTTGTACTAACAAGGAACCCCTTTTGGGTATGTGGTCAGTTTCTTCCTTAACTCCAGCATGGAATCTTTCAACTTCAATCTTCTTTTGCCTTTGTAGTTGGAAAATTAACTTGGACTATGGTTATGTTACTACTCTTATTGATAATATTTGGTCACACTTTATGTTATATCCTTTGACTGCTTTTGCTACATCTCTCCTCTCTATTAATGCCACCCCATTTCTTCTTAGATTTTCATTTCCTGAGTACTTTAGACCACTTACCCCAAGTACTGCAATGTTTATACATTCCATTTCTTGTTTTACTATGTCTAGCTACACTTGATTAATGTTTCTCACATTCCATGTTTCTATAATGAGTTGTGCAGTTTCGGATTTTCCTTTCACCTCTATGTCAACAGCTGAATGTCCTTTTGACTCAAGTCCAGCTGTGTTTTTAGCCACAGTGCTACTTGTAGTTGTCCTCTGCTTTACCCTATACCTCATTCAGTGCCATTTGACTTTGGTGTTTTATCGTCTGGCACTGTCTCTCATTTCATTTTGGACTGTCTCATCATAGGGTTTTTGTGGTTAAAGACATTAAAATGGGTTTACTGTGCCTTCTTCTGCACAGTACTAAGAGGTGTTAGCTATGGTGCTACTGCTGTTGCCTCTGAGAGATCCTCTACTAGTGCCACTCTCCACTGCTCCTGCCACCCAACAAAGTTTTGACACATTTAGGCTGGCTTCTCAGCAAAAGCCTGTCTGACATGGGAGACCATACCAACAGCACTGCTACCATCAGCGTAGTCTCTTGTCTCACAGAAGCACACAATTCCATCACTGTGAAAAGGTAGTGCCATTGGTGGGTCAAGGACTTTACCTTTGTCGTGAATTTACCTGTTACCTTGAGTAACCTTAGTCGCCACCTGCCTTCCTCATATTTGTAATACCTTGGCTAGAATCTTGTTGGTCAGTCCCAACTATAGTAGACCTATTGAATCATTTTTATTTATTTATTTATTTATTTTGAAAAGTGAATAGTCACATGGGTAACACCAGATGAGTCAATGGGTTTACTCTTGACAGGACTAACAATAGGATTGAGGTCCCTACGTTGTAGGAAGCCATAAGGTAATGTATGTGCTCTCAAAAAATAGTAAACAAATGGAGCTTGGAAATTTGTTTTGCGAGAGCACAGCTCCTTGAATCCAAGCTGTCTGGGATGTTCTGGAAACATCACCACTAGTAAGGGTGGAAATGGGCACCTGGCTACACTCATAAGGCCAGATGCCCCCATCCAACATCAGAGGCAGAGACAGGGGATTTTCTCACCAGATGTGATGGCAGAGACAAGTATGGAGGGGTGTGGGGGCTAAAATTGAGCCAGATCCATCAGATCTGCATCTGATCTACCTGGTCCTGGCCAGAGAATATTTATTTTTATATTTATTTATTTATTTATTTATTTACAGTATTTATACCCTGCCGTTCAGCCCTAAAGGCTCTCAGAGTTGCTTAAAATTATTATTATTATTATTAATTAGATGGTTCCCTGTCCTCAGGCTTACAATCTAAAAAGACATGAAACAAAAGGGGAAGGGAATGGTGGTGGGGAAGGAAAACAGGACAACATGACAGGATGACATGAGGCTAGATGGAGCACAGGTCTTTTGGCCCATATATGCAGGTGCTAAGGCAGAATACAAGGACAACTTAATGAGTAACACCATCATTTTTTTTCCAACTTTCAAAATTATTTTTATTGCTAGAGAGTCAGTTGGGACCCAATATGGCACCATTAAATGGAGGGGGAGGGATATCACATGTTTCAAGTGTTAGTGTCTGCTGCCACCTTGTAGTCTGTTGTGGGTAACAGGAATGAGAAGAATATTTGAGAATAATCGAAAAGTGGTCAAAAGTTGTGATTCTGAATGTCAGAAAACTTTGACTGGAAGAATACAGGTCTGAAAAGAATATTTTCAGTTTTGCAGCATAAATTTTAATATATTTAAAAGTACAATGTATATATGCATGAGTTCTTTATGCAACTGAATACTAGGTTTGACTTAAGAAGAGGCTGAATGGGGTCTTTTATGTAGACTGGCTTTTAGCAGAACAAATTATTCTGACTTGGCAACCCTGTAATCTACTTAATTGTTCAGTAACTTCACATAATTAATTCTGCATATATATTTTTCACAAAATGTATGCATTCCTCTTTTTATCAGTGAATCTTAGTTTTTCCATTCACATTCATGCAAACAGTACAATAGTTGATTATGTAAAGTGCCTTTCATACTGCAAAAGCCTTACATAGGTATTATTCAAAATAAGTTGTTTAGGGGCAGCCTTGTTGGTCATGCAAATCATCATCATCATCATCATCATCATCATTGAAATAACAATGGTAATAACTTTTATTTGACCAACTAAAGGTGTAAAATACATCATGCAGATATTCTCTCCCCCCCCCCATTAAGTTTTTCAAATATATACAAGCGGAATAACAACAATATAAAATAGATGGGGAGGGAAACAAAATCTACCGATATAGAAAAAGAAAAGCAACTAGCAAAGATAAAAGTGGACTTCCAATCTTCTCTATAGCAGTTATTAAACTATATTGGCTTATAATATCCATCAATACCTCTCTCATACAGGAAAAAACATCAACCTCCTTTTCTATAAATTGCATGTATTAATCCTCCAAATTAAAACTTTTTTCAATCAAAGATATAAACCCTAGCAAAGAGTCAACTAAACATTAATACATATTTATTACTAAGTGTTTGTAACCTATATTATCTATTGCTATTAGTCTTTCCCTCAACTAAATCAAATGCGTATATTTCACTTACTTCTCAAATACAAATACTTCTATTATGGTCATTAAATTGCTCCCTCTTAATTTCCCTTTTACCACCTGTCTGATATAACAGCAGCTGTGTCTTCCAACCAATCCCAAAGAAAATAATTACATTCCTTTATTTTTAATATAAATCTCTACCTCATTTTAAGATGCTATTTTCCATTTTCTATTGCTCTCCTTAATTACTTTTTTAAACACCTTGCTTAAGTTCACAGCCCTTCTAGGTATTTAGACCTTCAAAACTCATGCTAATTAATGTTGGTAATGTTTGTAAATAGTTTCTTCAATCAACAGATTTTTTTTTGTCACTGGTTCCTTTACATTAAACCAATCACAAATAACAAAAGCTTTAGTGAAATCTTAAATCAACATCATATAACCAAACCAAACCAATGATACCTTAATTCCAGAAGATCCAGCCTTTCTTTCTATCCTATTTGAACTTTACCAAATCTCTTCAATTGGACAAGCTGGCATCTTTCATCCACTTACACAGTACCTGGTGCAAAAATATTGCTCCATTTTAATAAATGCTTGATCTGATCATACCTCTCTACCCCTCCTCCCCCATGTTCCCTCATCTTCTTCCTGATTTTTGCTGCTCCTGCTTTCTCCATCATTTCAGATGGCACCAGCATTCTCCTCCAGGATCACCTTCTGGATTCAACAGCCCTTTGATCTGACCACAGATCTCATCTATGGTCTTCTCTTCACATTCCAAGCTGGCTCCTCATTCCTCGTCCATTCCAGGACTCTAACTTGCAGGCATTTAAAGCTTCACAGGATTCTTTCATCAGGCAGAAATGTTTTTAAAAAACATGATCTGCTGTATCTTGATTTAGATGTTACATAAAGTGTAGATTTAGATCATCTAAAGCAGGGGTGGGCAAAGTGTGGCCTGTGGACTTTCCAAGCTCTCCTTGGAAAGGAGAGCTAGCATTCCAAAGTTGCCCAATCCTGGTCTTAAGGGAAAGTTGATAAAAAAAAACAAAAACACCTTGTTTCGCTGCAAATAAGATATCCTCAGAAAATAAGACCTAGTAGAGGTTTTGTTGAATTGCTAAATATAAGGCCTCCCCAAAAGTAAGACCTAGCAAAGTTTTTGTATATAAATATATATATACAATATAAAATAAGTGTTCAACAATAAGTGGGAAGTCTTCTTCATGGAAGAATAAACATCCCCTGAAAATAAGACCTAGCACATCTTTGGGAGCAAAAAATAATATAAGACACTGATGCTTTTTGCTGCTTCTTTTTCGTTCAGCAAAAAGGCACATTGGGGCCATGGCATGTGATTGCCGTGGCCCTAATCTGACTTCAGAAGGGGAGGCCTGTTTCACCTCTATGTTTGTTTTATCTGTAGGAAACCAACTTGAGTTCTTTACTAGGAAAATGATGGGATATAAACAAATATAATCATAGCATCATACAGTGGGTCCTCCACATTTGGACACCGGAGCCCCATGAAAGTGGAAAAACTGCAAATTTTTTAAAAAATTAAATATTTTATCTGAGAGAATACTTCTCTACGAATCTCTAGGACCTCCACAACAACTCTGTGGTTAACATCTGCTGGAAGACATCCATAGAATTGTGCTGGAGGACCTACAAATGACTAGAGAAATGTCCTCTATAGGAAACTCTGGGCACTCCAGTACAACTTTTGGCAGACATGAACATAGTGTCACATAGGAGGACTGAAAGATTCCTAAAGAGAATGTGTTAATCACATCTGTGAACAATCAGATCCACAAAACTCAAAGCTGCAAATATGGAGGGCTGTCTGTACCATTTAAAAATTGTTTAAATGGCCAAAATGGTCAAAGTAAATTATAAAAATGAATAAATTGAAATAAAAATTAATCACAAAATGTAACAAGGTAAAATAACAGTTGTGTTAACAGTTACTCAATCTCATTGGCGCCCTGGCGGAGCAGTGGTTAAATGCCTGTATTGCAGCCACTCACTCAAAACCATAAGGTTGTGAGTTCAATTCCAGCAAAAAGGGCTCAAGCTTGACTCAGGCTTGCATCCTTCCGAGGTCACTAAAATGCGTACCCAGATTGTTGGAGGCAAGTAGCTTACAGTTGTAAACTGCTTAGACACGATTTAGGCGGTATGAAGCCCTATATAAATAAAGCTGTTTGTTTTTGTTTTGTTTAACAATGTAAATAACAACATTCAAAATTCTTGTTAAATATTTCAACAAATTACAAGCAACAATGATTTTTTTTAACAAATTATTTTCAAGCTTTGGTGTGAATGAGTGATGCTTTCAGGGAAGGTACCAACTTGTTTCCCATACCTGAACACCTTCACACACCAGAACCATATGTGAGGGATCCACAGGAATAGGACTGCTGCATGTAACTACCAGACACATGGCAGGGGAAGATCCATAGCATGGATTGTCAAAGAGGCTGATGGCACTGGTTGGTACAAACTCAGATTCGGTACGTGAGGGGTTCATGCGAATCACCTTCATGAGTATCAATGTGATATGTATGCAGCAGGAAGTGGCCCAACTACAAAATGAAAGCCACTGCAGAATCACTATCCTCCAAACTGTGGCATACAGCGATGTTGCCATCATTCCATTGCATGTTGTGGAGCCTAGATCCAGTTCAGATTCTCAATTGATTTTCTAAGCATTTCAGTTATCCAGTTATTCATCTTCTTTTAGTCTTCTTCAATCCTAGGTAAATCTCCCAGTTTGCAACTTATTTTGTTTACTCAGAATTGCTCCTAATTTGGTCCATCACGACTGCTGCTGGGAAGACAGCATTTGCCTCCCACCCTTGCCTAAATTATTTGGAATAAAAAATAGCTTCTTAGAGCAACACATATAATTGAAAAGCTAAATCTTGCATAGTCTCACATATATAAAGTTGCAGGGAAATCCTTCAAGATGAGATTCCACAATAAAATGGGGAAAAACTGTTCAAACCATTATTGTTATTATTTTTATGATTATTAGTTAGGCTATGTAGAAGTAAGCTGGCATCTGATAAAAGAGAATTTCATTTGTAAATGAAACATTTTTTGAAAGCAGCCACTAGCAAAATCTTTCCTCAGATGTAATGCAGCTCCAGCAAAACTCTTTAAAGAAACTGACAGAGGGGATTTGAAGGCAAAAATGCCACACGAGAATTCAGTTGCTAACGATATTTAGTGTGAACTACAAACAGTCTTCTATCCACATTCCTTTTGGTTGTGAAAATGCCTGAAGGCAAAGTTATTACAAAGGAACTCCAAAATTGCCCCATAGTCCTGCAGCAGTGCCCTGTCTCTAAGATTATTCTGTACTGGATGTTTATTTACTATTAAATTTCATGAGTCCTGGGAGAACTTCAGAATGAGAATGGGAACAATCAGAAGAAACTTGCAGGACTTGAACAGGGAGCCTGATCAGGGAACGGCAACATGAAATACCCAGAGTACTGCTTAGAAGAGGGGATTGCAAATGATTTCTACTGGGACATTCATGCCAGAAACAAGAACAGAGGGCAAGTAGAGATCAAATGAACAAATAAACAAGATGTTATTTCCAAATACGTAAGAATACAGAACCATCTAAATAAAAGATCCCCCCTCCCCCTCGGCTTACAATACAGAAAAGAGTCTCCACTTTTATAAGTGAGGGTTAGAACAGGTGAGAGCCACCATGGTGTAGTAGTTTGAGTGTTGGGCTCTGGCTCTGGGAGATGAGGTTTTGAATCCTCGGCCATGGAAACGCACTTGTATCCCTTGGTGTGTCACACTCTCATAGGAGATTATCACATGGGGTAAGGAGGGATCACTTCCATCAGCACCCCATCCTGAAACCATCGTTATCATGTCCCCACTTATCCTGTCCTTCTCCCATCATTGTATTAATGGGAGTTTCTGTTAATAAACAGTGAAACAGTAAATTTTATGTGATTGCTCAATAAGGACAACTTCAGGATAATTACAGATGTCATCATAAAATCTTTGTGCAATCACACCATAAGGACAAGGTAAGGATGGGAGCGTTCTTTCCTTTACCCCATGTGATAATCTCCTATAGACTTAGAGGAAAGCAATGTCAATCCCCTCTGAAAAATCTTGCCAAGAAAGCCCAATAGATGATTCACCTAGGTTTGCCCTAAGTTCAAAACAACTTGAAGGCACATGGCCTTTAATTTCTGCCACAATTCTGTCCAATCATTTTGTGAGGAATGAGTCTATCATTGCCTTTCAGTACACTTAGCCAATGAGGAGCACTATAGTTATCCCTGATAGGCTTAAATCTATTTCTTGGAGTTATTGAGTGAGGAGGAAAGATCACTTGCTGGTCCTGCTCAAGTAGCAAAATATCTTAGGCCAACTCTGATTTGTGAAAAAGGGGGTCTTCTCATATCTGAATGAAATGGTAAGCCACTCTGTGTTTTTCTTCTCATAGAATCATAGAGTTGGAAAAGTCCACAGGGGTCATCCAGTCCAACCCCCTGCTCACAATCAAAGAACTCACAATCAAAGCACCCTCAACAGATGGCCATCCAGCTTCTGTTTAAAAACCTCCAAAGAAGGAGACTCCGACACTTTCTAAGGGAGTGTGTTCCACTGTCAAGCAGTTGTTACTGTCAGAAAGTTCTTCCTAATGTTGAGGTGGAATCTCCTTCCCTGTAGTTTGAATCCATTGCTCCTATCCTCTGGATCTGGAGGAAGCTCTCTCTCATAAAGAAAGCTTTAACTTTTAGCTTCCTAGAAAACATAGAAGATGGTTGCCACTGGAACATGCAATAAACAATGTTTTGCACTGCTCTACATAAAATTAATTCATTTTTAACAGTTCGTGTGCCTGCATGTACTATGTGCAGGATAGGACAAACAAATGTGCTGGGAAAAGACATATTGGTGATCTCCTAAGCAGAGTAATCAAATCCTCTTTGCATAGGGGCAAAACAGAAGCTGAACAACAACCAGTCCCATGCTCATACACCCCAAATATACAGAGTTGAGTACCAATAAACCTAGTCTGCTTGGTTAACATGAAAAAGTACTCCCACTTGTAATTTTTTCATAATCAGTAATGGTCTTATGGGAGAGAGAGATGGAAAACAAAAGACGGCTGCAGATCTGAGTGATGAAGAATGATTGTGATGGTGTGGAAATACAGACAAGTGGGAAGGCAACAAACTAACATGTAGTGAATCTAGGCATACAGAAATTGCTACTTCTAACAAATAAAACCTTTATCTGGACCTGGATCCCCTGTGCAAAGAGGATTCCTGGCAAGTTTGAATATACAAAAATGAACTGGTTCCTCTGTGGTTGGGTGTGACAAGAAGAAAAATCCTGTGGTCTTGAGACTTCACTTGTAATTTCATAAATCCCCTCTGACAATACTGTCAAGCCAAATGCTTGATTCTTTTTAAATCCATGCATTTGATTTCACTTTGCTATGTATAGCATGCCACATTGGTTGCATTTGTCTGTCATGAATTAATTTTATGATCAGCCTCATGTTCTCTCTCATTTTATAGCCTCTTGATTCCTTTTTCCACCACCCATTATTCAAAGAAGAATTTCACATGTCACTCACAGCAGCAGAGAAGGAAGGAGAATAGGCAGCAGAACACAACAAACATCTGGTTAGCACCCTGTAGCAGGGCAAGTCTAATATAGTGGGCCAGGCTTACACTTTAGAATAAGACAACCCCTCACTTTTGAGGTTTCAATCTGCTATCTGGCCATGCTTCCAGGCAGCTGGTTCCTAGTAGGCTTTGTCATTCCTCTTCCACTGTATCTTTGGGTGCACCCATACTATAGAAATAATACAGCTTGATACTGCTATAAGTGATGTCATGCCATCCTATGGAATCCTGGGATTTGTAGTTTTACAAGCACTTTAGCTTTCCATGACAAAAAGAGTGCTGGTGCCTCACAAAATTACAAATCCTAGGATTCTGTAGGATGGAGCTATGACAATTAACGTGATGTCAAGTGGAATTGTTTGTATAGCATAGATGCACCTGGTTGATTTTTCACACAATTTGGGATGTTTCAATTTTCTGCATGTTTATCCCACTGTATTCTATCCATGTCAATGGACATGATACAGTTGCTTTGGACTGAGAAGATCAGTTCACATGATAATTCTTTTCAAGCTCAAAACTCATTTACTGTTGTGCCAGATTTTAAAAAACAAATGAGAATTTCTTTATGGAAAGATGGTTAGTAACAATGACCAATAAGAATTTGGTTGGAGTATGTAGGAAGACAGTAGAAGGGAGGGAGGAGATAAAGGAAGAGATGAGAGAAGAGAGTGTAAGAGTTTGAGAAGGAATATGGGAAGGTTGAAGTGGTTGGAATATAAGAAGAGATATAAGGTGTTATAAAGAGGGAGTAGTGAGATACTCTTCATTTATTTTTTGTTGATAGCTGTTTTGTATTAATTAATAGTATGGTTTGTGTGTGTGTGTGTGTGTGTGTGTGTATAAAATTGAGCTGATTTATTTTATCAATAAATTTTTCAAAAAAATTTTTTTAAAGAAATTGTAATTCCTTTGTTAATCTTTACTGTAGCGTTATCTTTTTTAAAAAGCTGTCATGTGTTGATGCAGAGAGGGGAAAAATCAATTATCATTCAGATCAAACTCCTCTCTCCCATCGCTTCTCCCAGTTGTCCAGGAAAGTCTGCTTCTACAAGATATATGCAGAAATCCCATATGGAGTTGGTAATGTAGAATTGTGTGTGTGTGGTGTCTACAGGCACTGGTGGGCAGAAGGGAGTAGAATCCCCACAAAAAATACAGCAGGGTGGTATTGAGGGGTCCTGGCAGAACATCTTAGTCTTCCAGGACAACTTCTATCCATCTTCAAAGTAGCTATCGTGAAGAACAAGATATGCTTTGAGGGAAGATTACAATGCTTTAAAGTGCCACAGGACTCTCTTGGGTTGCTTCAGCTGCAGACAAACTGGAGCCTCTTTATTGCTTTAGAATCTGATGAAACTTCAGGAGATGGGATATAGAAAAAGACATTCAGTACAAAGTGGGTGGGTGGAGAAAAAGATATATAGGAAATATAAACGGATTTATACATCTCAGCATGCATACAGCAGTGTACCATACACTGTTTTTGCATATCTTAAGTTTTGTATATCAATTTAAGTGTCTTAAGTTTTGTATATAAACAGTTGAGTGGAACAATCTGTATATAGTTTGCGAATGGAGAAAAAAATAATTACACAAAAACTGTAGCATGAAGCAGGAGTGGTCAACAGCACTCTTTTGACAGAAGATGCATGGAGTAGATTACAAATGATTTGTTTATCACTAGACTGGTATTTGTTCCTGCCATAATTAATCTACATCTTCATATCTGTAATAAACTCTGAGAATGAAAAGGGTGCTGCATATTCTCTTATTATAATTTCACACTTTTATAATTTCAACGTTTAAAAACGGCTGTTCGGCCCCCATGTCCTCATTATTAGTTTGATAAGAGACCTATTTGGGTAGTTTATTATTCAGATTAAGCAAAGATATGAACAGGGGAAGTGTGTTAGCCATCTCTCCACCACCACCACCACCCCACACACATCATTGCTCTCTTTAGGTGGAAAGTGTCACTCTAGAAAGAAGAGCTTCATTTATGCATGGAGCATCTCCATGTGATTGAGGACTATGAAGTTCTTTGCTTCAGACCTTCATTTTTTACTATATAGAGGCTGGGTTTAGTGTACTTCCCTTCATGTGTTTAATTAATCTAGATAATATAATGCCCGAATAAGGTTATCACAGCTATATCTAAACTATGTGGACCTATACGTTTTATATCATTTGCTATGACTCTGGTGCTCAGTTTTGTACTACAATTTCCTTTGTACCTCAGAGTTAAAGTGGTTTAATTCTCAAGGCTTCTTTGTTCAGAATACCTTGGGACTGTCTCACTAAATTACATCTCAGCATTCCCTGGAACTTGCCTCTCTTCCTGGAAACTCAAAGAAGCATAGTAATAGAGACTTTAGCTAATAACAGCCATGACAATTAAAATGGTATGAAAGTGATATATGTGTGTGGAGTGCAAAGATACTGCATTTTGACCCAAAATATTTTGAAAAACTCTACAGTCCTTTTACTGCAGGCTGTTTTTTGCTTTCAGAAATTCAAGTATATTTAGATCTGCTTGCCAGAGGTGCAATACAAAGTGTTGGTCATTACCTTTAAAGCCCTACATGGCTTTACTTGAGGGAACGCCTCTCTCCTCTCCTCTCCACCTACTCTCCTCTCCGCCCTGCACTCTCAGAACATCAGAGAAAAATTTATTGGATTATAATCACACAAGACTGACTATGATAATCACACAAGACTGACTAAGGAGGAGGCTGTAGTCCATGTGCTTGGGTGAGATCTAATTTAATTTACACTTGAGCCAAGGCTAGCAGGCTAGCAGAAGCTGCATTTCCTTTAAGGAGGAGAAAGAAAAGGAGGAGGCTGTAGTCCATGTGCTTGGGTGAGATCTAATTTAATTTACACTTGAGCCATTGCATTCTGGGAGCCAGTGCTGGGAGGCTACTTAAGGCTACTCAAGGCTAGCAGAAGCTGCATTTTCTTTAAGGAGGAGAAAGAAAAGGAGGAGGCTGTAGTCCATGTGCTTGGGTGAGATCTAATTTAATTTACACTTGAGCCAAGGCTAGCAGGCTAGCAGAAGCTGCATTTCCTTTAAGGAGGAGAAAGAAAAGGAGGAGGCTGTAGTCCATGTGCTTGGGTGAGATCTAATTTAATTTACACTTGAGCCATTGCATTCTGGGAGCCAGTGCTGGGAGGCTACTTAAGGCTACTCAAGGCTAGCAGAAGCTGCATTTCCTTTAAGGAGGAGAAAGAAAAGGAGGAGGCTGTAGTCCATGTGCTTGGGTGAGATCTAATTTAATTTACACTTGAGCCAAGGCTAGCAGGCTAGCAGAAGCTGCATTTCCTTTAAGGAGGAGAAAGAAAAGGAGGAGGCTGTAGTCCATGTGCTTGGGTGAGATCTAATTTAATTTACACTTGAGCCATTGCATTCTGGGAGCCAGTGCTGGGAGGCTACTTAAGGCTACTCAAGGCTAGCAGAAGCTGCATTTCCTTTAAGGAGGAGAAAGAAAAGGAGGAGGCTGTAGTCCATGTGCTTGGGTGAGATCTAATTTAATTTACACTTGAGCCAAGGCTAGCAGGCTAGCAGAAGCTGCATTTCCTTTAAGGAGGAGAAAGAAAAGGAGGAGGCTGTAGTCCATGTGCTTGGGTGAGATCTAATTTAATTTACACTTGAGCCATTGCATTCTGGGAGCCAGTGCTGGGAGGCTACTTAAGGCTACTCAAGGCTAGCAGAAGCTGCATTTCCTTTAAGGAGGAGAAAGAAAAGGAGGAGGCTGTAGTCCATGTGCTTGGGTGAGATCTAATTTAATTTACACTTGAGCCAAGGCTAGCAGGCTAGCAGAAGCTGCATTTCCTTTAAGGAGGAGAAAGAAAAGGAGGAGGCTGTAGTCCATGTGCTTGGGTGAGATCTAATTTAATTTACACTTGAGCCATTGCATTCTGGGAGCCAGTGCTGGGAGGCTACTTAAGGCTACTCAAGGCTAGCAGAAGCTGCATTTCCTTTAAGGAGGAGAAAGAAAAGGAGGAGGCTGTAGTCCATGTGCTTGGGTGAGATCTAATTTAATTTACACTTGAGCCAAGGCTAGCAGGCTAGCAGAAGCTGCATTTCCTTTAAGGAGGAGAAAGAAAAGGAGGAGGCTGTAGTCCATGTGCTTGGGTGAGATCTAATTTAATTTACACTTGAGCCATTGCATTCTGGGAGCCAGTGCTGGGAGGCTACTTAAGGCTACTCAAGGCTAGCAGAAGCTGCATTTCCTTTAAGGAGGAGAAAGAAAAGGAGGAGGCTGTAGTCCATGTGCTTGGGTGAGATCTAATTTAATTTACACTTGAGCCAAGGCTAGCAGGCTAGCAGAAGCTGCATTTCCTTTAAGGAGGAGAAAGAAAAGGAGGAGGCTGTAGTCCATGTGCTTGGGTGAGATCTAATTTAATTTACACTTGAGCCATTGCATTCTGGGAGCCAGTGCTGGGAGGCTACTTAAGGCTACTCAAGGCTAGCAGAAGCGCGCGCCTAACGGCGCGCGAATTTTGATTTTTTTTTTTATCTAGTCAAGGAGGTGTTTAGAGAATAGAAGAGGAGCCGGCCTGAAGCATCAGAGGAAGTGAATCAGAGACTTGCCTTTGGAAGGAGCTTTTAGCCAGGAGCTCTCTACATAACTATAGGCCCCGTGACTTGAACTCAGTGACAGAGCTTGGGAATAAAGGCCAAGTCTAGCAAGGGAAGCCCACAGTCTTGTTTCAGTGCCTCCTTAAGACTTCTCAGTATGGACACTGAAGGCCCTGCTGCAGTCACCTGCAACACCTGTGGGATGTTTGTCTTCTTGCCTACAGAGGTGGCGAACTACACCTGCCACAAGTGCAAGTTGGTAGTCCTCTTGGAAGAGAAAGTACAGCAGCTAGAGGAGCAGATATCTGCACTCCAGCATCATAGAGAGCAGGAGAATCTCCTGAACAGAACAGGCCAGAATGTCTTTGGTGGGAAACAGACAGAGGAAGTTGTTGGGGTGGAGGAGGTCACTCCACATACAACAGAGGTAGAGGCTTGGAGGGAGGTCACACACAGAAGTAAGGAAACCAGGGAACGTTCTGTGAGCGGCTTGCAGCTACAGAATCGCTTTGAATCTCTCTCTGTTGTCAGAGATGATGAGGAAAAGCAGCAGGGACAGACATCAGGGACAGAGCAGGGGAGCCTGAGAGTATCACGAAAAGGAACAGCCACTGCTAAGCCTCGGAGGAGGCGCGTGGTCGTGGTGGGGGACTCCTTGCTGAGGGGTACGGAAGCAGTGGTTTGTGGGCCTGACAAGATGTCTCGGGAGGTGTGTTGTCTCCCTGGGGCAAAGATCCATCATGTGACGGAGAGGCTGACAAGACTTGTCAAGCCTACTGACCGTTATCCCCTTCTTTTGGTTCATGTGGGAACCAATGATACTGCAAGGCACAGCCTTCAGAATATCAAAAGGGATTATGAGGCTCTGGGAAGGAAGCTGAAAGAGATGGATGCACAGGTTGTCATCTCATCTCTACTCCCGGTAGAAGGGCATGGTCCAGGAAGGGAGAGGAAAATAGCAGAGGTGAATAACTGGCTCCGTAGATGGTGCCGCCAAGAACAGTTTGGATTCTTGGATCATGGGCTGCGGTTCCATGAGGAGGGACTTCTGGCAAGGGATGGGCTGCATCTCACGCCAGTTGGCAAAAACGTTTTTGCCAACAGTCTGAAGAATCTGATCAGGAGGGCTTTAAACTGAGTTATGTGGGGGAGGGAGACATTATACTGGAAGACAAAAGGGATGGAGAGAATAGTCCAAGTGGCATAGAGGGAACAAGGCAAACAGTGCAAGGACCCAATAGTAGGAGGCAAAAAAATGTGCAAAAGCAGCAAGTAAAGAGGACACATGGTCTTAAATGTCTCTACACTAATGCACAGAGTATGGGAAATAAGCAGGATGAACTTGAACTCCTAGCACAACAAGGGAAATATGATATAATAGGCATCACTGAAACCTGGTGGGATGAGTCTCATGATTGGAATGTAGAAATAGAGGGATATAACCTTTTTAAGAGAAACAGGCCAAGCAGGAAAGGAGGAGGAATAGCATTATATGTCAGGGATATTTACACCAGTGAAGAGATCCAGGAAGTCAATACTGGAAGCCAGGTGGAGAGCATCTGGATAAAAATTAAAGGAGAGGGAAATAACAGGGATGTTACTGTGGGAGTCTACTACAGACCCCCAACTCAGGCAGAGGAATTGGATGATGCCTTTCTAGAACAGATGACCACACAATCAGGAAGGAGAGATGTAGTAGTGATGGGTGACTTCAACTATCCGGATATTTGCTGGAAGTCAAACTCAGCCAAATCCTCAAAGTCTAGCAAATTCCTCACTTGCCTGGAAGACAATTTCATTGTCCAAAAGGTGGAAGAGGCAACAAGGGGATCAGCCATTTTAGATCTGATCTTAACCAACAGGGAAGACCTAGTTGATGGGGTGCAAGTGGTTGGATCCTTAGGTGGAAGTGACCATGTTCTCCTGGAGTTTGTTATGCAGTGGAAGGGAGAAGCTAGGCATAGTCAGACACGCACTCTAGACTTTAGGAGAGCTAATTTCAATAAACTTAGAGAAATACTGGGAGTGATCCCATGGTCAGGAATACTAAAAGAAAAGGGAGTTCAAGACGGATGGGAGTTTCTCAAAAGGGAGATATTGAAGGCACAATTTCAAACAGTTCCAATGAGGAAGAAAAATGGAAGATGTCTCAAGAAGCCAGGATGGATGACTAAGGAACTTTCAAATGAGCTAAGTTTTAAACGGAACATGTATAAGAAATGGAAAAATGGAGAAATCACGAAAGAGGAATTTAAACAAATAGCCAGCACATGTAGGGGTAAAGTCAGAAAAGCTAAAGCGCAGAATGAACTCAGGCTTGCTAGAGAGGTTAAGAACAATAAAAAGGGCTTTTTTGGATATGTCCGCAGCAAAAGGAAGAAGAAGGAAACAGTAGGGCCACTGCGTGCAGAAGATGGCAAAATGCTAACAGGGGACAGAGAAAAGGCAGAATTACTCAACACCTTCTTTGCTTCAGTCTTCTCAGAAAAGGCAAAAGGTGCTCAACCGAAGGATAATGGAGCAGAAGACAGAATAGGGGAATTTCAGCACAGAATAAGTAAAGAGATAGTACAGGAATACTTGGTTAACCTAAATGAATATAAATCTCCAGGACCAGATGAACTACATCCTAGAATATTAAAAGAACTAGCAAATGTAATATCAGAGCCATTGGCAATAATCTTTGAGAACTCCTGGAGAACAGGAGAAGTCCCAGCAGACTGGAGGAGGGCAAACGTTGTCCCCATCTTCAAAAAGGGAAAAAAAGAGGATCCCAACAATTATCGTCCAGTTAGTCTGACATCAATTCCAGGAAAGGTGCTAGAGCAGATCATTAAGCAGAGAGTCTGCGAACATTTAGAAGCCAATGCCATAATCACAAAAAGCCAACATGGGTTTCAGAAAAAGAAGTCATGCCAAACGAACCTGATCTCTTTTTTTGATAAAATTACCAGCTTGGTAGATGAAGGGAATGCTGTGGATATAGTATACCTTGATTTCAGTAAGGCCTTTGACAAGGTTCCCCATGACATTCTTGCAAACAAGCTTGCAAAATGTGGGATAGACAAGTTAACTGTTACATGGATTTGTAATTGGTTGAGTGGCCGAACTCAAAGGGTGCTCAACAATGGCTCCTTTTCATCCTGGAGAGAAGTGACCAGTGGGGTGCCACAGGGTTCTGTCCTGGGCCCAGTGCTATTCAACATCTTTATTAACGATTTGGATGACAGAATTGGGGGCATACTTATCAAATTTGCAGATGACACTAAACTGGGAGGAGTAGCTAATACCCCAGAGGATAGGATCAAAATTCAAAATGACCTGAATAGACTAGAAAGCTGGGCCAGTGCTAACAAAATGAAATTCAATACGGAGAAATGTAAGGTTCTGCACTTAGGGCGGAAAAATGAAATGCACAGATATAGGATGGGGGACACCTGGCTGAACGAGACCACATGTGAAAGGGATCTAGGAGTCCAAGTAGACCATAAGCTGAACATGAGTCAACAGTGTGATGCGGCAGCTAAAAAAGCCAATGCAATTTTAGGCTTCATCAATAGAAGTATAGTTTCTAGATCAAGGGAAGTTATAGTGCCACTCTATTCTGCTTTGGTCAGGCCCCACCTGGAATACTGTGTCCAGTTCTGGGCACCACAATTCAAAAAGGATGTGGAGAAACTGGAGCATGTCCAAAGGAGGGCAACTAAGATGGTGAAGGGTCTGGAAACCTTGCCCTATGAAGAACGCCTTAGGGAGCTGGGGATGTTTAGCCTGGAGAAGAGAAGGTTAAGAGGTGATATGATAGCCCTGTTTAAATATTTGAAGGGATGTCATATTGAGGAGGGAGCAAGCTTGTTTTCTGCTGCTGCAGAGACTAGAACGCGGAACAATGGATGCAAACTGCAGGAAAAGAGATTCCACCTCAACATTAGGAGGAACTTCCTGACAGTAAGGGCTGTTCGACAGTGGAACACACTCCCTCGGAGTGTGGTGGAGTCTCCTTCCTTAGGGGTCTTTAAGCAGAGGCTGGATGGCCATCTGTCAGGGATGCTTTGACTTGGAGTTCCTGCATGGCAGGGGGTTGGACTGGATGGCCCTTGTGGTCTCTTCCAACTCTATGATTCTATGATTCTATGATTCTATGACTTCCCAGAAGGCCTTCTCAGCAGTGGCTCTGAAATTATGGAATGACTTGCTGGAAGATATCCGTCTCACTTCCACTATTATTATTATTATTATTATTATTATTATTATTATTATTATCATTATCCTTTATTTATATAGTGCTGTAAATTTACACAGTGCTGTACATACAATCCTATAAATTAGAAGGTTCCCTTAGAGGCCTTTAAGAAGGCACTTAAGGTGGATCTCTTCCAGCGAGCCTATCCGCCAGACCTTTTATAAACGACTTCCGGCAACGGCTTGTTTGTGTGATTTCCTCTCTGATGTTGTAGTTCTATATCATAAGGCTAATTCCCCATGGATAGATAATGTGATTTTAAGGCACATAAAGTAGTAGTATAGAACAAGATGTTTTAATTTTTATATATTAATGTAGAATGTGATTTTATGACACACATTTTGGGACTGCTATTCAGGTGGGGAAAAAATCCCCATGTAGCTGCAAGCTTTCCTGTCATTTTCACTTGGGCTGTCATCCTTATTCTCCTTTATTTATCTTACATGCATCGTACATGGAGGATTTTTTTCTGCTCCCAAGGCATTTATGATAAGAACACGCCACTTCACCCTTGCCATCCAAAAATATAAGAGGACCAAGTCCATGCACCCACCATCCATCTCCCCAGGCCTTCCTTGTTGGTGCATCAGTGTTGCACAAGCACAACACTGATACCAGTATCTTCACACTGAGGCCAATTGGGAGTGGGGAGAGAAGGATCATCCAGGTTTTAAAACCACCTCATCCGAAAAAACAAAGCATCATGTCCTTCAGCACTAATTTCCCTGGGACTTGCCTCTCTCCCTGGAAACTCAAAGAAGCATAGCAATTCCCAGAGACTTTAGCTAGTGCCTTAAGATATGACAAATCTGTGAAAATGCATTCAGAGAAAGTATTGTGTGAACTGCTGATACACACTATGCAATGAGTTCAATCATGGCAGCGGCACCTATAGTAGTTGCTGTAATTTAGAGACACTTCCTTACAGAGAATACTTTTGTGCTTTCAAGTTGTGTCTGACTTATTGGGGCCCCAAAGTCAACTCCATCATGGGGTTTTCAGGAGCTGAGAGTCTGCGACCCATGCAAGGTCACCCAGTGGGTTTCGATGGCTGAGCGAGGAACTGAACCCTGGTCTCCAGAGTCTTAGTCCAACACTCAAACCACTACACCACACTAGCTCTCAGGGAAGGAAGGGGCATTTAGTGATGAAGCAGAGGGAGTCAGAAGCTGAATAAAACAGGAACTCCAGGAGAAACTGTTTCTTGATGTATCTGCTTAAAGAATTACATTGCCTAATTTGGTGTGATCTTCATGTAAGTGAATCTCTTAACTTATTACGGTAGCAACAGAAAGCCTGTCCTTGTTCCACCAGCCCATACTAGTTACTTTCTCTATAAAAAGTTCAGTGGCAAATATGCCAGTAGGGATTGGCACTCACCGACCCTAATCAAATGGATGATATGCACATTTATGCCAGTAATGTCCAATTAATGCATTCTAACTTCAGCCCATAGATAACATGCTTCTAAAAAGCTCACCATGCACAATAAATTCCTACTTCTATTGTAGAAAGAAAGACAGTTGAGCAAATGTCTTGTAGCAGAAATAATGTTTTTAAACCTAATAGTGTACATTTTAATATCTCAGCAGAAATGCAGTAGGTCAAATATTCATATAATGAGAAACCCATGAGTTTGAATGGGAAGTATTTCAAATTTCTTCACTTTCTTGGTCTTAATGTTTCTTCAATATGTTAACTAGAGGGAGTGTGCATGTGTGTGAGAGTTTATGTGTGTGTTTAAAAGCTTGAATTGGTAGTCTTGCTGTAAAGGTGATGATTTGCAAATGATGACTTCCAGTCTCAAATGTTCAGCATGTACAGCTGAATATCCATCAGGAGTCTTTCCAGGTGACGTGTAGCAAAGTAACAGTTATCACTCAAATTGCAGTTTGTCAGTCAGGAGAATTGTCAACACCAGAGGCAAAATAAATATATCCAGGACTGTTGGATAACTTTGCTTTGGAGTTTAGCTTCCAGTAGGTTATGCTTGAACTATGCACTAAAATAGCCCACACCCGTCTTGTGCCCTTCAGTTGTATTGGACTTTATTATCCCCAGCAAGCACAACCAGAATGAGTGGAGATGATGGGAATTGTAGTCATTGATAGATAAAACCCAGGAGACTGAATTTTTAAGTGATTAATTGTGTGTATTTCAGTTGATTGAATTAAATCAAGCATAAGTTTGCAAATGATAAAAACAATAGTTCTGAAAGAGTGAGAAACTGTGCTTGCTTGCTTTAACGAAAAAAGATTAGTACATAGCATAACAATGGAGAGAGCCAGCATTGCATAGTGGCTTGAGCCTCTCTGAATCTCAGTTCTGGGGAAAGAGTGGGATACTACTACTACTAACAACAACAACAACAAGTACTGGACTAGGACTTTGGAAGACTAGGGTTTTAATTCCCACTTAGAGTGGAAACTCACAGGGTGACCTTCAGCAAGTCACACTCTCTTAGCCTCTGAGCAAGGCATTGGCAAATTCCTCTGAACAAATCTTGCCAATAAATCCCTATGATAGGATTGCTAGAAGTCAGAAATGACTTGAAAGGATGCAACAACTATCCATATTGAAGCAGGCGTCATTTCATAAGAGTCATTCCCTCTTGTGTATAGGGGAAGAAGGAATATCTCTTCAGAAATTGTGCCTGACATCTACTAGTTTTGTATATATTTGTATTAAAAGCTGCTCTCAAAGCATTTGGGAGGAACAGAAAACATACTGATAAAGCTGCTTCATGCTAAAGAGACAGCATCCATTCAGATTCTAAGATCTCCCAACAAATATGGAAAACAATACAATGTCCCACTGATTGGAGACAATATGTTTTCCAACCCTCACAAAAGGAGACACTCTTTGCAGTAACCAATGGATTATTGTATTAACCTCCCATGCAAGCGAAGTGGTGCTCAAAATTTCACAACAAAGACTTTCACCATAGATGGAGTGAGAAATGCCAGCTGTCCAAGCTGGGTTCAGAAAAGGAAGAGGCACTAATGAACATATTGAAAACATACATTGGATAATGGAGCCCACCAAAAATTTCAGAAGAAAATATGCATCTATGCTTTATAGATGATAGGAAAGCCTTTGATTATATAGATCACAAAAAACTCTGGATCATTCTAAAATAAATAAGTGAAAGAGGTGTGCCACAAGGGGAGTATACAAGGGTAGTAGAAGCATTACCACCATGACCCCCTCAGAGCAGAGAAAGGCCTTTCTTCCAGCTGTTGCCACTCCCTGCCTTCCGTTCCATGGCTCTTTGTCCTTCTCCTTTCTAATAACCTTCTCATTTCCTCTCCTAATTCCTTTGTCTGCCAAAATCTTTGCCTGGCAGTAGAAAGACTGAGAAGGGCCTACCAGACTTACTTCCCTGGGAGGTCTGGTGGGCCCTGCTCAATCTTTCTACTGGCAGACAAAGATTATTCATTTATTTATTTAGGGAGGCATTTAGTTTTTTATTTGTTAAAGCAGATGGAGCTTTTACAGATGATGATTTCGATGTTATACTTATTTGAGATTGGGTATATTTTGATTGTTTGCATCTTTTTTTTTCTATTCAATTTTTTTAAAATGACTTTTGGAAATATAACTTCATAATATTATGATAATATAAATATTATTAACATTATTATTTAGATTCATTGTCCCTCATTTTAATATAATTAGTTAAACATTAGTTTTAGTTATTGAATTGTATGGCTTTGTTTCTTCGTTTATTTTCCCAGATTGGGTTTATTCTTTTACAATATATTTTTCCATTCTGTTATTGATTTTCAATTAGCTATTTAAGTTAGTATTTCCATTTCATACATTTCATATAATTTTAGTCTCCAGTCTTCTGGATCTGGTTCATCATTTGATTTCCATTTCTTTGCAATTATTAATCATGCCACTGTTATCATATACAACAATATCTTTCAGTTTTTAATTTTCCATTTGTTTATCCAAATTGTTTAACATGTTTCATAGATATATTTCAGGTTTCTTATGGTAGAAAATATTTAATGTTTGTATTATTAAATTGTGTACTTTTCCTCAATTTTTTATTAATTTGCATTGCCACCACATATGAAATAATGTTCCTTTATTTTGTTTGCATCTCCAGCAATTTTCACTCGAATTCTTGGTCATTTTTGCAATCTTTTCAGGTGTCATATACCATCTCAATTAGATTTTATAGAAATTTTCCTTCAATAGGTTACTGTTTGAAAATTTTAAATATTTTGTTTAAGCTTCTTCCCAATCTTCTAATAAAATTGTGATACTTATGTTTTGAGCCCATTTTATCATGTGGGGTCTAACTATTTCTTGTTCCATTTATAGTTTTAATAGAATTTGACAAATTCTCACAGTTATTTGTTTGTAATAACTCATCATTATTCTGTTTCAGATATCCCAAAAGCCATCAGCTTTAAGTTTGTTTAAATCTTTCAGTTAACTGTGAAATCTTTCAGTCTATGTGTAAACTATTTGCATTCTATTCCTTTTGATAACAGCTCTTCTCTTGATCTTATTTGTCATTGTCTGTTGGAGTTTTCAATGAGGTCTTTATATGGTATCCAGCATTTCCTTCTTAATATTTCTCTTCTTATAAAAGCTTCATGCGTTGAAACCCAAAGTGGAATTCTTTGAAATAGTTTGCTTTTATATTTTTGCTATGGCAATAAGAGCGGCTTTCTAATATAATGATCTGTGAACTCTTTATGGACTTTGTCTTTGTCATACCATAAGTATGTATGGAAGCCAAATAGAGGGTTGAATCCCTCTAGATTTAGTAATTTCCCATTTTGTAGTTTAATCCGATTTAGGCAGCTAGCTTGTCCATGCCATCATATTTCCAGTTCTTTTGTATGCTTGTGAAAGCTGGTCAGTGAAGAAAGTTGAGAAGAAGAGAATCAACTCATTTGAAATGCAGTGATGGAGGAGAGTTATGTAGTGATGGAGGAGAGTGCTATGGATACTGTGGAATGCCAAAAATCCAAACCAATGGGTTCTGGAGTAAATTGAATTCATCCTGAAGTCAAAATGACTACACTTTGGCTATCATACTTTGGATGTATCTTGAGATGTTATGACACATTAGAAAAGATGATAATGCTCAGCAAAGTGGAAGGTAGTAGGAGAAAGAGGAAGGCTGCATCACAGGTGGATGGAGTCAATCAAGGAAGCCACAGCCTGTTGATAAAGTCAATCAAGGAAACCACAGCCCTGTTAAGATCTTGCACAGTTTGCACAAGGCTGATGATGGCAGGGTGTGTTGGTGATCTCTTATTCATAGAATCATCATAACTCAAAATGTCTTGGAGGTGTCTTGTTCATAGGGTCACCATAACTTGAAGCCAACTTGAGAGCAATTAACAACAAGCAAAATGCAAAGAAATGCTGTTTATGTACATGCCACAGCTGCTATCCAACATATCTCTGAGGTGGTTTTGGGGGGCAAAAATATATTATTTATTTATTTATTTATATACCCCTGTAGATTTACTTCTATATAGCGCTGTAGATTTACAAAATATGTGTCTCCTTTCCTGAAATACTCATTTAAGGCAACTTTTGCGCAGTTTGAGTTGAGAATTTCATTACAAAAAACCCAAAAAAGCATAGCCTTTAAGAGATAATGGTGTTCATTGATCTACATATTAAACTGAGAAGTGTGATAAAAGTCAGCTTACTTATATACAAAGACCAAACAAAATTCTTCAGCATTCCTAACTTTTATCCACAGTAATCTTTGGAATGTTGCTCACTGGCCTTCTGCAAACTAAATGTCCATGGACATCACTATGAAATCTTAGCCAGAACACTGATTCCACAAATCAATTCACAATCTTGGCCTGTATTTCCAGAAGGATGTGACATCACTATGTAACTGCATGGTGATGTATCTGTGTCTTCTGGAATTCATGATCTCCATGTGTGTAGTTGTATTTTTCTATACCAGTTACACATGTAATGCTTTGCCATCAAGCCTCAGAATGCAGCATCATGCAAGCATGGTATTAACTCACCTGACTCCATTAATATGTTTATGACGTCAGTGCCAGGATGGCTGCCATTTCTGTAATACACCTTTAGTCTAGTCTCATTATCTTGGCCTCAGAGGGAGGCAGTAGCAAAAAACCCCTCTGAACAAATTTCACCAAGGCTTGTCTTAGGGTCTCCATAAATTTAAAACAACTTAAAGGCACATGACTCCAAAAAGAGAATAGCCTATATTTCCCTTTAAAAATGACTGCATCTGAATTAATTATTTTTTTAATGACATATACCTAAATATAGCTACACTTGATCAATAGTTTAACTTCTTTTGCTGGGGTGCAACTGTAATATCTTCTGCTTCTCTTACTCTCTGCACTACATAGTTCCATCTCAAGATGAGAAACATCTGATTTAATATAATTATTTGAAGGCTCCATTTCACACAACAATAAATGTTGTGCAAGCTAAATTATGTCATATGGGCTATGTTTTGTCTTTACTCCTTCTCCTTTTAACTGACTGTGAAGCAAAAGATTTTGCAACAGAAACATGTGTAGCAGTGCATTCATTTGTTGGTCTGTTTCTCTGAGAACTATGGCTTTTCAATGTTAGTCTCTTGAAAGAATAACCAGAAGATCATATCATATACTTAGCCCATATGACATAATTTATTGTGGTACAACAGTTTGCTATCTTTAGAGCTCCACATATCTGAAGTATAGTCAATAATATTGCAAATGTCCATTTCCCACACTGTTCCTTGAGAAGGTTGTCACTGTATTGCATGGTCTTATTCTTATTCTACACACCACAAGTTACTGTTAATAGAAGAACAGTATGATTATATTTGACCACCCAGTTCCACTAGAGCTGTCCCCATCAGTGAAAGACCCTATGCCCTTAGAAAGTATATTGTGTCTCCCTGATTTATTAGTGACCATGGCCCAGGAGGATCAGGGTCCATATGGAAGATAGGTGAGTATGCCCTCCCTCCAGAGAAGGGTTTTTTCCCCCAGAAAAGTAAAAAACAGAACTGACCCAAGCCAATGAAAATGATGAGGACTAAAAGAGACAAAATGGTCCTGCCAAGAAAGATGGCTAGATGGAAGCAAGAATACACAGAGAATAAGTAGTCCACCTGGGAGTTTATCACATGAAGGGAATTGGAAGTATAATCCAATGGCAATCTGAATGCAATCATGGGGTCTCGCATGATTGCGTGAAAGCTGATCACACACATTTTCGGGCAAAGGGAAGTCCTTCTGAACATAATCATGGGGTTTCACGTGATTGTGTGAGAAACTATCACACACAATTTTGGGCACTGGGAGGCAATTCCAGGCAGTTCTGAACGCAATGCAGTGTCAATACGCAATTAAGTAAATTAGCTGAACTAGCGAATTTACTCAATTCTGAACTGGCCTCACTTCCATTTCTTTCGAAATTGAGAGAAATTCTTCCCATGTGATAAACTCCCTGGAGACACCTCAGGTTAAGTAACTTCTGATTATATCATAAGAAGTTGGTGATTTGATGTCAGTGGGGCAGAGAAGCTGCTGAAAGTTTTATTTTGAACTTGAAAAGAGCTGCCCAAGGCATTGCACCTTACCCACCAAAACAGGTTCAGCACTTTGCACAGATCCTTTAAAGTTCAGAGTAAAACCCACAGAAGACACTGCCCCACTGGTATCAAAGTGATACCACCTGCCACTGATACCACCTGCCACTTGTTAGGAAGGATCAAATTAGGGGGATTTTAATTAGCTCAAATTTGGCAGGGGGCCCCTAACAAATACCCAACGAGACCAGGTCCCTTTGTGTCTACCAGTAAGACCAAGAATCCCTTGAGTGAGAACACAGAGACAGGTTTCTTCAATTCAATTCTAATATTTATTAAAATGGGGAATCACACATCCAGTGATGAAACATGCATTCATGCCAACACACGCACAATACTCCAAGAAGCAAAAGGGAGGAAAAGTGGGAAGAGTGGGAGATGGGCAAATCTACTGGAAATACTCACTTCAGAGGCTTTTCCAAGGTCCGGTAGAGATGTGGATGATGATGATGCACGGTCGCTGAAACATGGGGGTGGATGGCTGAGGGAGCTATAGTCAGAGATCAAACTGGGATAGAGTCCAGCAGCACTCCAAAAATAGCACACTTGCATTGAAAAATCTTAGGTTTATATAGGCTCAAACTGGCATCTAGCAATGGGCTTAATGCTCTAGCCAGGGTTTAGACAAAGGCGCTGATTGCCTGGGCTTTGTTAAGCTGAGGTGCGATGATTGCTTAAACAGTGGGTTTGGGTCTTGACACAATCAAGGAAGGCAGCAAGGTCAATAGGTGGACCATTTAATATGATCAGTGCCACATTAAGTGTGAGGCTTGGAGCAAACAAGCTGTATTGTTTTATTCTTGAAGGTGATAGCTCTCCCATTTGGGTGACTCCCAAACCTTCCCGCAGGGAGTTTCTAAGGTTGTTTTGCAAGGGCTGAGGCAGCTAATCTCTCCTGACCCACTGATCCAAAGGTAATGGTGTCAATTTGAGGTCATGAATGGGATTGCAGACACCATAATTTTAATATAAAATCATATGCATAGAATGCCAATGATACAGCAGCAAAAGGTAGCCTTTGGTTCTCACTGTTTCTGAAACAGGTTTAATTCAGCTGGCCTCTAAGTTTGGCTTGTTATCTGAGTTCATTTCTGATTTTCCTCCCTTCTGAACAGCCTAGTAGGACTTTTATTGTTTGTGACCTTAGCTCTGCTTCATAGACTGTAATGCCCTGTCTCTGTCTAATGCAATGAATAGTCTTCATGGATGAAACTTGAAAGAGTTTATTAGAAAGATCAGCACAGAAGCACATCCTTTGCTAGATCTGAATTAACAAGCTAAGTTTCACTTCTATAAGCACCACAGACTTTCCTACCCTCCTCCCATTCACATTCCTTCCTACAGAGTGCCAAGCAGCTATATGATCTTGGTTCACACACAACGGTCTCCCATAGCTGCTCATCCCTGCCTCACACACTATTGCTCCCGACATTGCAAGCTAAGATGGTCTAACTTAACATGGCAGAGAGAGCAATGATGGCCGACTCTGACATAGAGTTTGCCTTTGGAAATGTCTTATTGGTCTGTCTGTAGGCTTCTATGACTGACCTGGGCTGTGTTTTCTGGGGACTGCAACTACTTTGGATGTATTTCTCTTAAAACAGTGGCCATTGTCACACAGACGTCCCACCCAGAACCAAGGACCCTGAGTTCATTGACAGGAATGAAACAGAAATATACAGGAATGTTAGTCCCTGCTAGAGTAGACCCATTGAATAAATAGGAATCTCATAAAACAAACCACATGCAAGTCCTATGGGCCAAAACTGAGACTAGCATTGGGATTTAGACCAATGGGACTAGTATGTGTTTTGATTTAACAAGTTCCCACTGATTCATGGGCTGGATTGTGAATGCGTTTAACATTTGGATTTAGCCATATATATTCAACACTGATATATTGTATATTGTAAGATTGTTATTACTATTGACATAATAAATCATACTGCTTTATACTAAGACACAATAAAGTTGAAATCTGTCTATCATTTTCCGAACGTTCATTTCAGTGGCTTTAAACACATAATACGCCCCACCCCAATGACTTTGTTTTTGTTTTTTGTCTTCTACTACCATAGAATTTAGTGAAAGTTTTCTAATCATTTCCATGTAACTATTTGCATAAGAGCTAAACAATTATTGCTTTTGTCCCATCATCACCCAGACAAAAGCTTTAATTGGAGACAAAAGTTAAACAATTAGATGTTTACTAAAAAAAAAAAATGCTTGAATTAATGTTTTTGGAAATCATTTGATATGCTATAATTACTCATGCAAGATTAATACAAGTGTTTCTAAATAAAGAGAATAGCCATAAAGTATATTACCCAGTAAATGCATTCATTAGTATTTAATTACGAGAAACTCCTATCAATTATTTAGCATTACTACAAACTGTTCAGAGAATGGATACATTTTTTCTCCACTATTAATATTTTCAATTACTAACTTCATGTACTTGTAGTTTCCCCCCCTCATGGGTACTAATTTTCATGTACTATCTGCAATCCATTATTATATTTGGTGTTAGTCTTAAATAGTTTTGTCTTAGGGATCACTGGAGTGCAGATTAACTTTATTTTCTTCTGTTTATTTCCCAGTCGTATGGTTGAAACACAAGCTCCGGATATCTCTTAATCACTTACAATCAGTCATAGGAAAGCAAGCATATTTTCACTCCATAGGCCACTTTCCTCCAGAATTTTCTAAATTATGGACAAAGAATAATTTTCCAGCAATGGAAAAATGGCATTATGCTTATGAAGGTTGCTTTATGATCCCAATATTTCAGTGTTATAGGGTGGGGGTCATCCTCAGCTTCAAATATTCCCTAGAGGAAAGGGCACCATTGTCTTAAGTTTCATAAAGGTAGGTACAGTTATTGCCTCAGACTTAGAAATATAGTACCTGGAAAGCCCTTTAGCCGACCTTATTAATAAGGTTTTATCTTCACAGTAGGGGCCCCTAATCCAGGTATTGTGACACAGCCTCCAGTCCTAGATGGAGTCACACTCTCCACTAAGGACTATGTTCACAGTCTGAGGGTGCTCCTTGACTTGTCGCTCCAGATGACAAATCAGGTAAATGCAACAGTCAGGAGTGCTTGTTATCAGCTTCGGCTGATACTCCAGCTGTGTCCTTTCCTGGATTTGGAGGACCTGGCAACTGTGGTACACACTCTGGTAACCTCACAACTCGACTTCTGGAATGTGCAGTTTAGTCTGGAAACTTCAGATAGTGCCAGAATATGGCAGTCAGCTTGGTCACGGGAAAATCTAGAAGTGACCACATCACACCGGTCTTAAAATCACTTCACTGGCTGCTTATTGGTTTCCGGGCACAGTACAAGGTGTTGGTTATGACTTTAAAGCCCTACAGGGCTTGTGGCCAACCTATTTATGGGATTGCTTTCTTCATACCTGGCGCATTTAGATCCTCTGGGGAAAATTATTGTAACCTATAAAGACCAGATTAACTGCAACCTCTAAGAGGGCTTTAGTTTTTTGTGAGGCTTTCAGGCTATGTGGCCATGTTCTAAAAGAGTTCCTTTCTGACGTTTCACCAGCACCTGTGGCTGGCATCTTCTTCTGAAGATGCCAGCCAGAGATGCTGGCGAAACGTCAAAAAGGAACTCTTCTAGAACATGGCCACATAGCCCGAAAGCCCCACAAAAAACAATGGATTCCAGCCATGAAAGCTTTCGACTCCTTCCAGAAGGCCTTTTCTTCTGCCATTCCCAGACTATGGAATGGCCTGCCAGAGGAGATCTCTCTTATTACTATCTTAGACAGCTTTAAAAAGGCTGTCAAGATGGATCTCTTCTATCACACCTTCCCTGAATAGCAATCGTGGCCTCACACCCAATATGTTTACCCCATCACCTGCCCTGTGCCTAATCTCTCATTGTCTATTTTAATTGGATTATTCTATTTTTAGATTATTTAAATATTTCATTGTTTAATTCTGTATTAGAGGAGTTTTAGGGGAGGGAGGGAAGGGGATACTGTGATTTTGTGTGGAGTTTTATTAGGTAAACCACCTCGATTATCTTTGATAGAGAGGATGGATACAAATAAAAATTATTTATTATTTATTATTCATTGAGTTGGTAAAATTTATCCTACAGAAGGCATTAGTAAAATTGATTTATAAAAAAAATTACAACTTTTCACATTTTTGTTTTTTACTGGTTGATTGGGATTTTAGAACATTTACATTGCTTTCTGAGCATGCTGGAGAGGGCAAGGGTCCATTCACTCTTTGTTTATTGCACTTATATCCCACCTTTCTCCCAAAATGGGATCCACTATATAATTATAGTGCTATAAATCCACTTTAACTGCCGCAACAACATTCTATGGAATCCTGGGGTTTGTAGATCAGTGAAGAACTCAAGCATTCTGGCAGAGAATTCTAAATACACTTCCCTAAATTCCAATATTGATTAGATCTGGGGCAAACCCTTGATGATCAGCCAGGAAGGGGGATTTAGGAACATTTTCTGAAGGTGAGATAATGAAGGTGATTGCTTTATGACTGTTTCTTTAGCTTCCATTGAAAGAGGAAACAAAAAGAGCTGGGGAGGAGAGCTGTGAGGTGATAAGCAAACTGGTTTCCTTGGTTTTATCGACGTTTCTTCATGTGCTTCAACCAGGGTGACTTCTACATGTGTGTAACTTGAAGCATGCCCAATTTTAGTTATTAATTATGAAAGTGCATATTCAGTAGGAGGGGTGTAGGGTAGGCTAACAACACTACAGTTCAAGAAGGATAATAGCAAACTAGAATATGTCCAGAGAAGGGCAACCAAGATTATCAAAGGTCTGGAAGCCAAGCTTTAAGAAGAACAACCAAGGGACCTAGGTGCTGTGCAAACCGGGGCAGTCCACAGCCACTTCCGTATTTGCCAGATTGGGGCTGCTGCAACCACACACCACAGCCCCGATCTGACCTTTCAGTGGCGCAAAAAGGAGCTGCAAAAAGTGGCTCCTTTTTGCACCCTGGAAAGGGTGCCATAGCCATCAGCGCTGCAGCTTTATGGCTCTCCTTTGGCATTGCATCATGTAGACACAGCGCCAGAGGAGCTCCGTCATGCCATGTGCTTTGTGGTGCGGCACTCAGCATCACGCTGGCCTGAGGGCAGAGACAGAGCATGCATCATGTAGATGCCGTGCCCCATCTCTGCCCCCAGGCCTGCCAGTCCACATATCCCCTTAGGGAGGTGGGTATCTTTAGCTCAGAAAAGAGAAGATTGATATATGACATGATAGCCATCTTTAACAAGCATGTTTTCTGCCACTCCAAAGGCTAGAACATGAAGCAATGGAGTCAAATTATGGGAAAAGATATTCCACTGAAATATCAGGAAGAACTTTACTGTAAGAGCTGTTCTATAGTGGAATAAGTTGCCTCATAGGATTGTGGACTTTCCTTTGGAGATCTTTAAACAGAGATTGGATGGTTCTTGTGGCCTCTTCAGAGCAATTCCTTTTCACACACTGCTGTAGTATTGCAACTGGACTGGAGCCTTGTTTGCACTGGCCAGGATACTCCAGGGAGAGCCCAAAGTATCCTGGTTCCACAGCTGTCCCATTCTGCCTAAGACAAAATAAACAGAAAACTATGTTCCAACAGAAAACCCTTGAATTCACACACAAATCTGACATAGAGAATACCATCAGAATAAAAAAATAAAATACCATCAGAATAAAAAAATACAAATAATTAATCATACAAAAATCTATACATTAAAAATCTAAATTATATAACGTAAGTCCATAAAATAACAATGTCACAACCATAACCCTTAAAATATTGTAGCACAACCAAATTTATTTCAACTTTTCTTCTGTGATGCAAAAATATAGTTTTCTACAATAATGAAGCAATTGAAAAACAGCTGGAAAACAGTCAATACCCATTTGACATATGCTAGAAATTAGTAAGCAAAACATATATCAACCAATAAGTAAACAATAAAAATTTCCCAGAGTAATGCTCTTTTTCAGGAACAAGTTTCTCATATAAGGAAGACCAAATTTGATGTTGTCTTTCAAATATTAAGCATGTGTGGGTGTGTATGTGCGTGTGTGTCTGTGTGTAGGGCAGGGAACCAGTGCCCTAAATACAACTTAACACTACTACTAATATCTGTGTGCAAGAGGTTTTGAAACCACTTTGCACAACAAAAATTGCTTTTGGTTTCACAGTTATCAAAAGCTAACTCTGAAAATACCTAATTTTCAGATAACTCTGAAAATACCTAACCACTAATGTTGAGCTAATGCAACATAACTGGATACCAGCCTAAGTGTTGGCTTGTGTCATCTTTGTAATGGGGACGAAGGAGAAATAGAGTTTTGTCAGGTGAGTCAGGAAAGAAAGAGTGTTGTCAGATCTCACAATCTGACCTGTGCCTTTGTCTCCTTCTTGCTATCTCATGGGGAAAGATGTTAAATTTCGGGATCCAGATGCAAGGGGTCAACTTAATTTCCACATGGCATGCTTCCAGCTTTCTCACTTTATTGTTTGAACCACAACTCATCCTAGCAGGTTCTCCCAATATTGTTATGTTCCTCTTTCAGTGACGCTAGCACATAAAACAATACATCTGTTTTATTTTAAAAAAACAAAACAGGTATGAAATTTAGTGATTAATTAGTTAGAAGGCAATTCCGGATCGCTTTTTAAAATACTAAGTGCCTCTGGTCTCTGCTGCTTGTTTCAATAGGCACACCAATGAGCTCTCTGGCTCTAGCTTCCCTGTCACTGAGTGAAATTTTCAGGTGACATTTCATGTCCTGGGACATGGCTTCTCCAGTGGTTACCACATGCCTATTCTGACAAAGCTTGTAGTTTCTGCCGATGCTGCTGCTGAAAGTAGATGATCCTTCTTTGAGTCTGGAATTACCATCCCATGTCAAGAGTTGGCAGCTCACAAAGAAAGCAGAAAAGACAAGCTTCCTGACAAAGGAAATATAAACTGATTCCTTGAACCTGCTCCTTCAAGCTGCCTATTAATCTAGTCGAGATGCCTGTTCGGTCTCCCTCCATACTTTGAATGAGATGTGGCTCATTGCCACCCTTTGCAGTAATTTAGAGAAATGGTAAAATTAATGTATCATTTTATTAAAAACGCACTGCAACTTTTGTATTTAAGAGAGTCCAGTATCTGACCAAGTGGGAGATCCAAAAAGAAATATTTGTTTTTCACTAAAACAGAAAAAATGCTACTTCACTGTAGCTTTGGCTTCAGCTTCCCTGTGGCATGAGAACCCTTCCACCCCATCTCTTCATGGAGGAATTGAAAGCTCTTTGCCTATGTTTCTCAATCAGTATCTAGTTAAAATGCCTAAAAGTTCACCATTTTGGTCACTGACATTCTTGCAGTTATAAACAACAATATAGTCTAATAGGCAGATCAACGTCAACATTCCCCTAAAGAATCCCTTGGCCTTTGGAATTTCAGGAGATTTATATGACAAGAGTTTTATTAACTTTTGTATACTTTGTTAAACAATTAGCTTATGCATCCTCCCTTTTGGAGGAGCATCCTAATTATTATTAGTATTAGTATTAGTATTTCTACTCTGCCTCTCCAACAAGATCGAGGCAGCTTACATTAGTACAGTCTAATAGGCAGATCAACATCAACATTCAATTTGTGGGTGCTTGAATCTGTGCATTAAAAACATGAATACAGGGGGCTGACTGTATTCCATAATTACCTGTTTTACTGGCATCCTAGGGTAATATAGTATTCTCACCCATCTTGGGGGGGTTGCAACCAGTCAGTAGCATTTGTGTCTTCCACAAAATCTGGCCCCCCCTCCCTGCTGAATTTTTGCTGCTTTTATAGAGATTTTATAGAGAGACACAGTTCCCTCATCCATTCACAGACAAGTTTCACTGCTTCTCATTTCACCTTGTTCCAGAGGGTGAATGCTCTTGATTTGGCTTTCTGCCTGGGATTTGTTGCTCTTTATGTGGTAGCTATTACAGAAAATTTAAGTTTGAGAATCTTATGGTGGCTTTGTTTTTCGGCTGCATGTAGTGTTTTTCCTGTTATCCTTTTGTTTATTTCTAGCCAGACAGCAGGACTTCAGCTTGTTCTGCTAGTGTTCTTCTCTTTTACACAGACTATCTTTTTAACTATTGGTTTTAACATACCTTGGCTTGAATTCTATTGCTAGTTCCAAACAGAATTTGTTGTCATGTGTCTTCCAGTCATTTCTGACTTATGGCAACCCTAAGGCAAACCTATTATGGTTTTTTTTTTCTTGGCCCAATTTGTTCAGAGAGAGTTTGCCATTGCATTCCTATGAAGCTGAAAGAGTGGGACTTAACCAAAGTCACCCAATGAGTTTCTACAGCCAAGAAGGGATTCAAAAGTAGACCCAGTGAAGTAATGGGACATACCAATGTGTCTACTTTATTGTTGACGAACTACCAGGATTCAAGCCATGGCCATGTAAGTTCAGGATGAGATGATAAAATTGTAATTATTTATAGATTTCCCATCACACTGCTCTGGTGAATAGCAATGTCTGATGCTTTGCAAATGTCTTTAAGAGGACATAGCATAAGAAGTATCCCACATGGGAAAGAGGTGCCCCAAGGTACATCTAAACTGGAGCCCTAGGGTGCATCTATACTATAGAAATAATGTAGTTTGACACCATTTTATCTGCCAGGGCTACATCCTACAGAATAATGGGGTTTGTAATTTTGTGAAGCACAAAAGCTTTAGCAGAGAAGGTAAAAAATTTATAAAACTATACATCCCAGGATTCCGTAGGATGGAGCTACAGCACAGAAATCAAACTGCATGATTTTGATGGTGTAGATACATCCTAGTCAGTCTTTCTCATTTTAGAGTTATTTGAATACACAAAAAGAGAAGCATGCTATTCCTCCTCTGTAGAGGAACCCTGAGACATATGAAAAATGCCAGCAGAGGGGGTAAAATGGCCACACTACTCTCCACATGTGCTTACTGAACCCTAAAAGAAAAGCCCAGATTGAAACTGGGGAATATCTACAGGCTTGTTATCCAAAAAATTTAAGCAAAAATTTATATGTAGCTGCTGAAAAAGAGTTCTGAGACCCTAGCATACTCTGTGATGGGATCTGTAGTGGCAGGCAGGCAAATGACTTGTGTGCAGAAGGCACCAGACACTACCTTCCAGGAGGTCACAGATCTCTCAAATTCTTGTCCCAGTTTATAGATAGATAGATAGATAGATAGACCACAATTGCCTTATAAATGAAATTGGAAATGTCTCAGTATTTACAAGCTTTCTCAGAAAACTTATGGGGAAGGGGAAGCTTATTTCCTTGCTTGCAACATTGGCTCATGTGTATTGCTGATAGTGCTCTACACATGGATCTCCTTGTGTACCACCCAGGGAATACTAGTTTCCAGCCACTAGTCATAAATGAAAAACTACTTTGAAATTCAGTTTCTCCACTAACACAATAAGCACACAGAAGGTAAGAGAGGAGTTGGGATCCGGATGGGGGACAAGAAGAAGCAATTCTTCTTGGTTGGATATTCTGGTTATACTGTTCAAAAAAATAGATGAGGGACTGAAACTCCTTAGGGAACTTTATGTATGTGCAGCTGCAAACAGCTTGCTTTGTGGTGCACATAATTTAGCAAACATTTTTACAAGATTTTTACTGTGAAATAACATTCAATGGTTTTTACTCAGGCACCTAGGCCTGATCTAGACGGGCAAAAAAAAAGTGTTTTAAGGGCTAAAAAGCCCACCTTTAGGGTTAGGGAGGGCGTAGCGTCTAAACCCTCCCTAGGCCTAAAGCACATGGACGCCGCCATTTAAAGATGGAAGAGCGTCATCACATGCGCAGTGTTTAGATACGCTGCGCACGTTTTGACGCTTTTGCGTCGCAAGAGGGTGCCAATCGCGCCCTTCCTGCAGCGCAAAAAAAGAGCTCCAAAATGGAGCTCTTTTTTTGCGGTGGGTCTTTGCCGTGGCCTTTAAATGGCCGCGGCAAAGACCCAGGGAGAAAGGGGCCGCAGTGGCGACCCCTTCCTCCCTTCAGCCCCACCGAGGGAAGCAGGGTGCAGCGGGCGCCGAGAGCGCCTGCTGCACCCCGCTTGGAGGCTGCGGGGAACCAGCAGTTTGCCGGTTCCCCGCGGCCTCCAAAAGCGGAGGGATGAGGCCTCTGGGGCTGCCCGTGCGGCAGCCTTGGCCTCATCTCACCGCTTGAAGGGGCGAGTACAGACCGCCCCTTTTGGGTGGTCTAGAAAGCCCCCTAGTGTTCAGAGCAGCTGACCAGTCTGCACAATGAGCAGAATTTTATTTTACCTTCAGAGCTAAATGAGGCAAATAACTTATTTGTGGAGTTTTTTGGACTATGAAGCCATGTTCTAGAAGAGGTTATTCCTGATGTTTCACCAGCATCTGTGGCTGGCATCTTCAGAGAATGCTGGAATGGAAGAGAGTAGGGTATATATACTGTTGGTTGAGAGGAGGTGATTTGCATGTAAATTTGTGCATTGTTCTGTTGTTGAATGGCAAGGCCATAGAGAGTCTATTTAATTAATGATCCATTGTCTGCTGGGAAACCCCCCTCACCCTGAGTGGTTATCATTTGCACTTGCTGGGTCCTGATTTTGGTGTTTTTCTGGTAGCCAAACTTTGTTTATTTTAAGCGTTTCTTCTTTCCTGTTGCACTTGTCCAGGTGTTTATGGATTTCAATAGCTTCCCTGTGCATTCTGACTGATAATTTTTGGAATGGTCCAGAATTTCAGGTTTCTCAAACAGCATTTTATGCCGGATGGTTTACTACCCCACTTTCTTCCATCCCGGCATTCTCTGAAGATGCCAGCCACAGCTACTGGCGAAATGTCCGAATAAAACTCTTCTAGAACACAGCCTCATAGCCCCCCAAAACTAATTAAAAACTATGGATGCTGACCTTGAAATCCTTCAACTTCACAACATTTATTTTGTAAGATAGCCAGACATTACAAACTAGATTAATTTGTATTTACAATGAAGTAATTACAAACTTGAGCCAGTGTGGCATAGTGGTTTGAGCACTAGACTCTGACTCTGCAGACCAGGGTCCATATCCCAGTTCTCCACAGACACCCACTGGGTGATCTTGGCCAAGTCACACCCTCTCAGCCTTATAAGATGATAATGGCAAATCCCCCTGAAGAAACTTGCCAAGAAAAACCGATGGTAGATTCACCTTAGGGTCATTCTACATTAGAAACAACTTGAAGCCAAAACAACAACAACAACAATTACAACAAGTACAAATGTAATTTATTAATTTTTTTATTTATTACTTTAATTTTTAAGTATTTTCCCCCCAATCTCCATAAATGAAGTACCTCTTTTGGTCTCTTTCAGTCCCATGCTGGAATTGCTTTCTTCCTTTGGAGGAAGAAAAGCAAGGAACGAAGTGAAAATAAGTTCCCATTATTTTGTTCTATGAGCTGTTAAAGGGAGGGGTGTCTCTGTGTGTGTGTGTGTGAATTTTCTTGCCTACACTGAAAGGACAAGCAATTGGTTATTAAGCTAATCAGCCTTATGATCAACTGCATCAGCTTGATGAGTACTGTAAATTTAGCATCTATTGGTGCCTTCATCTTTCCTGTATTCATGGTATGAGTCATTTTTGGAATGAAAAGTAATGTTACAGGCAGACTTCGGGTACCAAGGGAGAAAGAGCACACAAAGTGAAGTGTTCAAGGCAGTAGACCACCAGGCTGATCACTGTGGCAACATCCATAAGGGTGAGAGGCTTTTATAGCTAACCAGGTGGTCAGAGTATTTCAGGAATAGCAATGTATCATATATATTTTTCCCCCAAAATGCATCCCTGATGAGTATCTGAAAAGACTACATGCAGCTAATTGGAAGCATAATTAACTGCCTCACATTTCCTAATGATTACTTTAAAATAAGTTCGGACTGCCTAATTATTTTTATTCCATCCAGTTGCTGCTGCCATTGTTGTATTTAAATGACACTAGTTAATATATAGGGAATGTTCAATCAACATGCTGAGCTTGTTTATGAATGATGTATATACACATCAAGAAACTTGTGCAAAACCAAGGCAAATCTAAAACAAACAACATATCCAGGAGTAGCCATGTTGGCCATATAACAAAGTACAATATCATCCAAAATCCACAAAACAGTGATACCTTTATTGGGCCAACCCAGGGTCTATGATAGGAGTGGTGGAGGCAGGAATCAGTGAGTTTTTCTCTTTCTTCCACATTAAAAATAAATAAATCTCAAATTCTTCTCATCAGATTTATGAAGAGATTGATGAATTTTGTCAAGTTCTTATCAAAAATGACCCAAAGAATATTCTCACCCAGTTCTATCTAGAGTGACTGCAGGCTGTGATACTCTCTTTTTCCACTTTCTTGAAGAAATCTGGATGTCAAAACTTCTACATCCCAATTCACCCTGGTGGAAAAGGCTTGGGGTGCAATGGGGAAGACATTTAGAAATCTGAATTTTCACATTATTCCTCCTTAATCAGTTTGAAGCTAATTAGTAACATCCATACAATAAAGCCCAAAGCCATTAAGAATGGAAACAGTCAGAGCAGCCCACTAGCCCACCCACCTTCACTGCATTGATAAAACTTTCCTTTTTTCCATTTTCACCCCCTTTTTGTGTAATAGCCTTCAAAAATCACAAGGACCCCCTTTTCATAGGGACCAGTGTACGAAGTATAAGCCATCATTTGAGGTGATGGAGAATGCTCCTTCCTCAATTTTAAACACTTACGGTATCTTTTTGTAGTGATCTCAAATAGAACCAAATCAACTGATGGCTTTATCCTTTTCACAGAAGTTGCAACAGAATTGACCTAAGCCCAATATACTTTTCTTTTCCTGCAAAAATACTTGTAAAAAAACCCTTTCTACAGTTTTGACTCAGTCCTTTCCAAAGATTTACATTCTATGCCTGGGCACAGCTGATTAGGACTAAAAGTCATTTTACATTGTATAGCATGTCTTTCAGTCCAATGCTAGCCATGCTAGCCAGCAGGCCATGGAAGTGAAATGAGAAATTATTTCTAAAACCATGCTGCCATGCCTTAACAAAATGCATGTGGTCATCTTACCACATGGAAAGGTTTGCTCCCACATGATTGCTTATCTTACTAAAGTTATGTCTATATTTCTCTCTACCACATATTCTCATGAGTAGTGATATCTATAGTCTTTAGTAGGACGTAAGGCCACCTTACCTTTTTTAAGTGGTTGGGTAATCATTTGTTTTTGTAATCCATGGCCGGGAGCATTTCAGTGACTGCCATTACAACCATGGGGCTCCCAGAATATCATTTGTCCTAGACTTATTGCAGCCCACGTGTTGGATTTAATGTTCTCTATGGATTTGTCTGTAAGTGTCTGGAGCTGGAGGATAATATCAATAATTCCTGATCACCAGATCAGTGTCTGATAGTTTTACAGGAGTTCTTACCAGCTCCTGGGATGGAGAAGCATTATGATTGTTCTGTCTCTGGAAATGTATGTTTCTGGGTGGACATGCCTGGGATTCTTGTTAAAAACCTGGCTGATCTCTAGAATTTGGAGATGATCTGAACAGTTGACATAATGGTCTCTTTCATACTACACACCTATAGCATCTCAAAACAATGTTAAGTGATATGGCTTTATCATATGGAGTCCTTAAAGCTGTAGTTTCATGCAGTATTTAGAACTTTCTGCCAGAGAGCTCTATGCCTCATTAAACTACTTATCCCAGGCATGATGGCTACAAAAAAGATGAATAATAACCTAGAGGTGAATAGTAACAATCCACTACAGGCTGATTCCAGAACCTATTTTTAATGATGGATACCCCACAAAGCTTTATCTTGTTCCTGATGTCATTCATGTGCATAGAGTTGCTGCACAAAACCAGTTGACAATTCCAACTGAAGTGTCATAGGTACTGATAATAGTAAGCTCTTCTCTTTTTCATCTAATCCAGGTGAGGTACTGGGTGTTCAAAAAGCATCTGTACTTGCAAAAGATCTGCATCTGTGAAACATCTTCAGATAACCTGCTGGAGAACTGAGATGGATGACTTCTGGAGAGAGGGCCAGTTCTGCTATGGTACCTAGATTTTGACATTTCCTCTCCAGCTACAGTTGCCAGGTGCCTGTGTTGTATGATCCTAACCATAACTGGTGTGCATTAACAATAATTACTCAGTTACATTTTTGGCCCTATTGCCACAATTGTAACTCACCCCACCTACTTTCCTGGGTACCAGCTGCATAGGGAGAAAGAGGTCCATTCTGCCAACAATCAGAGCATAGTTAAATGATGGTTCATTCCATCAGGGTGGATGTGGTCAGGCCAGCAGAATTTATCTTGTTAAGTATTTACTATTTAGTTAAGTATAAGGTGATACAGGATTCCAGCCCATGTTCCTGCCAAGCTTTTGAAGCTCAGTGCTTAAGATCAGAGATACATCACCTTTCTGTGTCAATTATATACGACAGCTTTCACTTGTTTTGTGCAAATCAGATTTGCTCCATTATTGATTGATTTTAAGCTGCCTTGGAGACTCTGACAGGGTCAAAGTACAGGACATAAAACATTATCCTGACAAATCCAACTGAAGTCCATCAATATCTTTTGATACTATGGACTACATTACCTTTCTTGGCCAGCTCTTCAATTTGGGTGAGTGGTGATGTGATGGTTTTATTCCTACCCATACAATTAGTTTTATGAAGTAGCATGAGGGGGACTGCTTGATTCAAAAACCCTTTTGATTCAAAAACTGTGGTGTCATGCAAGGGTCCATCTTGTTCGCCATCCTTTTTGCCATTTATATAAAATCACTGGGAGAGCTAATCAAAAGGATTTGGAATGAGATGTCAGAAATATACTGATGACATGCAACACTATGTTGCTCTGTAATCTGAATCAGGTGAAGATGTGCAGAAATAAATGGCTTGCCTGCAATAAAATTCAGTGCCCTGGAATTTCCAGATTTGCAGTGACCCTATGGCTTGTCCATACTATTAAATGTGATGGGGATACTATTTGCAGCACATTTGGGTTACACAGCCATACTTCCCCTCCCCAATTAAGAGGTTGTGTCAGTGTAAAATGGCAACCTTCTACAAATTATTTCCAGCCACATGACACATGTAGGTTTTTTTACCTGTCCATCAAGGATGCACGCATGTGGAGGAGCACAGATAAGGGCCAAGAGATATGTGGTTATGTGGATATGTACATTTATATACCAGCTCAAGCCCCCTGTTCCTGCTTCTACTCTTGGGGACTCATTGCTTCCTGTTCCTCTTGTGTCCCCAGTGCGAATCTGCCAACAACACTTATTACACATCTGGATTTTCCTGGAAGATTTGGATAAAAACACACTATTTTTTTTCCTCAGGTGATTCATGAAGCAAGCCCTCAAGTATCCCCTGCTGATTCCGCAAATTCACATGAACACCATATGTCTGGATCGCTGCCAATTCAAAGGGAATGAGGGATTTTCTTTAATAATGTAGACAAGCCCTTAATCAGTATCTGGATTCAGTAGGGGGCTAATCCGGACAAGATGGAGACCCTATGTGGGAACCTCTGTCTGTCTATCCTCAAAGCTGTTTCAGATGAGGTCACTCTTCCCTTGAAATAGCAGGGCATAGACTGGATGTATTCGATAATTTTGTCTTGTTTCTTGAAGCCCAGGTGGCTTATGTAGTTGTGGATGGTTCATCAACTATAAACCTTCCTAGACACAGTCCTTCATGCCATAATAACCTACTGTAATGTGCTATATGTGCAGCTGATCTTGAAGATGACTCAGAAACTTCAGCAAATCCATAATGTGACAGTCAGAATTGTTACTACTATAACCAGATGAAATCACATTACACTGATTCTGAAGATGTTCAAAATGCTTCAAAGCCCTATTGAACGAGGTGGAACTTGCAGTTCAGGCCATAAAAAACATGGGGTCCAATTCGCTGAAGAAGCATCTCTCTATGGATCAGCCAGCCCATGTCAAATATTTGTAACACTGCCCTAGTATCCACAAAAATGAATGGCAGTTTAAACATATTTTTAAAAATAAACTAACACAGTACCCATGGGTGTGAGCAGTGGGAGTAATTCCCTCAGGTTGTTCACTGTAGCTCTAGATCACTCATTTTCTATTGAGTTCCATCAGTTCAAGCCATGAGAGGATATATTTAGACTGATTGCAAATCTTGCTTTACAAAGGTTCATTCAAAACAATGTCTTCACTAATATTACTGTAAAACATGAGGACTGCAAGGTAATATATATTGTATTAAAGAAATTAATGAAACTATCAGCCCAGATTGTTGAAGGAAAATGTGTCTTCTGAACTTGATTCTTGGATAGGAATAAATGCCTCATTAATCTTAAACCATCATCCCAAGAACACTGTTTGTGTTAAATAGAATAATAAATGACTTTACATGAAATACATAACAGCAGATGCTGGAATATACCCATTCATTAGTAATCACGTAATCACGAAAGAGGAATTCAAACAAATAGCAAGCATGTGTAGGGGTAAAGTCAGAAAAGCTAAAGCGCAGAATGAACTCAGGCTGGCTAGAGAGGTTAAGAACAATAAAAAGGGCTTTTTTGGATATGTCCGCAGCAAAAGGAAGAAGAAGGAAACAGTAGGGCCATTGCATGCAGAAGATGGCAAAATGCTAACAGGGGACAGAGAAAAGGCAGAATTACTCAACACCTTCTTTGCTTCAGTCTTCTCAGAAAAGGCAAAGGGTGCTCAACCTAAGGATAATGGAGCAGAAGACAGAATAGGGGAATTTCAGTACAGAATAAGTAAAGAGATAGTACAGGAATACCTGGTTAACCTAAATGAATATAAGTCTCCAGGACCAGATGACCTACATCCTAGAGTATTAAAAGAACTGGCAAATTTAATATCGGAACCACTGGCAATAATTTTTGAGAACTCCTGGAGAACAGGAGAAGTCCCAGCAGACTGGAGGAGGGCAAACATTGTCCCCATCTTCAAAAAGGGAAAAAAAAAGGGATCCCAACAATTATCGTCCAGTTAGTCTGACATCAATTCCAGGAAACATTCTAGAGCAGATCATTAAGGAGAAAGTCTGTGAACATTTAGAGGCCAATGCCATAATCACAAAAAGTCAACATGGGTTTCAGAGAAACAAGTCATGCCAAACGAACCTGATCTCTTTTTTTGATAAAATTACCAGCTTGGTAGATGAAGGGAATGCTGTGGATGTAGTATACCTCGATTTCAGTAAGGCCTTTGACAAGGTTCCCCATGACATTCTTGCAAACAAGCTTGTAAAATGTGGGCTAGACAAGGTAACTGTTACATGGATTTGTAATTGGTTGACAGGCCGAACTCAAAGGATGCTCAGCAATGGTTCCTTTTCATCCTGGAGAGAAGTGACCAGTGGGGTGCCACAGGGTTCTGTCCTGGGCCCAGTGCTATTCAATATCTTTATTAATGATTTGGATGACAGAATTGGGGGCATACTTATCAAATTTGCAGATGACACTAAACTGGGAGGAGTAGCTAATAGCCCAGAGGACAGGATCAAAATTCAAAATGACCTGAATAGACTAGATAGCTGGGACGATGCTAACAAGATGAAATTCAATGCAGAGAAATGTAAGGTACTGCACTTAGGACGCAAAAATGAAATGCACAGATATAGGATGGGGGACACCTGGCTGAATGAGAGCACATGTGAAAGGGATCTAGGAGTCCAAGTAGACCATAAGCTGAACATGAGTCAACAGTGCGATGTGGCAGCTAAAAAAGCCAATGCAATTTTAGGCTGCATCAATAGAAGTATAGTTTCTAGATCAAGGGAAGTTATAGTGCCACTCTATTCTGCTTTGGTCAGGCCCCACCTGGAATACTGTGTCCAGTTCTGGGCACCACAATTCAAAAAAGATGTGGAGAAACTGGAGCATGTCCAAAGGAGGGCAACTAAGATGGTGAAGGGTCTGGAAACCATGCCCTATGAGGAACGCCTTGAGAAGAGAAGGTTAAGAGGTGATATGATAGCCCTGTTTAAATATTTGAAGGGATGTCATATTGAGGAGCGAGCAAGCTTGTTTTCTGCTGCTGCAGAGACTAGAACGCGGAACAATGGATGCAAACTGCAGGAAAAGAGATTCCACCTCAACATTAGGAAGAACTTCCTGACAGCAAGGGCTAATCGACAGTGGAACACACTCCCTCGGAGTGTGGTGGAGTCTCCTTCCTTAGGGGTGTTTAAGCAGAGGCTGGATGGCCATCTGTCAGGCATGCTTTGATTTGGAGTTCCTGCATGGCAGGGGGTTGGACTGGCTGGCCCTTGTGGTCTCTTCCAACTCTATGATTCTATGATTCTATGATTCTATGAGACATCTAGTACCTCCTTTGTGCAACAGCAGCAACAAAACCTGGGTGTGCAGCCCACTCAGCAGCTGTTGGTACACCCACAGCTATTTAATGGCCTTGTAGCTGGGCATTTCTGCACCCGGATATACATAGAAAGTGTCAGTCACCCACACCTCTGGAAGTCTTCTTTGAATGTCCAGCTTCATATTTGGTCCCATCCATCTTGCCCTCTGTTCTAACCAGTTTTCCCATCCCTGCTGAGGAAAAGAATCTTCCCAACATAATGATGACACCATGAGACTTCACGCTGATGTTCTCAGGGCAATGAGCACATGTGGCTTTGTGCCGTACATAGCATTTTGCAGCAAGATCGAATAACCTTTTCCTTCATATCTGTTGTGTTTCTTTTGGCCTTAAAATGTCTTTGTCTCAGATATAATAATAATGATCATCATCATCATCATCATCATCATCATCATCTTTATTTGTATACCGCCCTTCCTTCGATCAGGGCGGTGTACAGCATTTTTACAATTAAAAAACATTCCAACCAGTACAATAAAAACATTACAATAAAATAACAGATAAAAACATTATCGTCCCAATGCAGTGTACATGGCTTTCTTCTTGTCATTCTTATAAAGGTAAGAAGAAAGATGTTACATAAGGCCAGGGTGGGTGACCATATGAATGGTGAAAGGAGTTTGGGAATGTACAGTCAGACCTCTGCATTGGTGGGGGTTCAGTTTGCGATGAGGTCTTATACCCATCTCCCTATCTGTGTTACACATTCTCATGTAAGTGAATAACTGTTTGGGATTGGGAGGCTGTCTGTAGGCAAGAAAAGGCCTGCTGCCAAGAGCCTTTCAGAAGGCAGTGTTATTGTCCAAAATAGGTTGTAATTCAGTGAGGACACTTTTGAGTGTTCTCAGTTGGGAGATTTATGTGACCACTAATGTGGTTCTGTCATTTCCTGTCTCCTGTAGTAGATTAGTCCTGGGTAAAAGCTTTGCCTTATTGATTTGTTGTTGTTGTTGTTGTTTTTACTTCGTATGGTGGGTACTTTAGCTTGAGGAATGCTTGTTGCAATTCCATGAGTTTGGCATCCTTGTCTTGTGGGTCTGAGCAGATGCAATTGTATTGGACAGCTTGGCTGCAAACTATGGATCTGATAGGGTGTTCAAGATGGAAACTGGAGGCATGTAAGTACATGTAGTAGTCAGTGGGTCTGCAATAGTGCTCAGATGAACCAGAACTGGGTGCCTTTGCACACCTTTCTTCCAGACTTGTTTTGACAGCTTCTTGGTCTTCATGAGGTTGTTTGGATATGCTTTCCAAGCAAGCCTGGGCTTTCCAGCAACAGGAGTATTTCATCTGAGATCATGTGGCACTGGAATGGCACATTGATGAGGTCTATTCAGCTGAAGCTGCATTTATTGCCTCCTATCATGTTTTTAGGGTGGATAATGGCGGTTGGACAGGAGCCCTCCAGTCTTCCTGTTCAGTAGTATTTAACTTAGTTCCTCAAACATTTCAGCCCAAGGAAACAAGCTTGAAAAGCTTCCTTTTGTTTCTGTTGGAGAATCGTTACAAGCACATTTGATCTCTGTAAACAGAGAAATAATACATGTGGATGTATAACAAATTAATAACACATATGAATATAAATATATTGAGGTTACTAAACACACACTAAAGGATTTAGTTAAAATACAGGAGCAAGTGCTATAAAGGATTGTGCAATGGAAGGGAGCAAAATCCACCTCCTATCCCAGCTTACCTTGCATCACCTTGGACTCTTTCAGATGTGGGAAATTGGAAGTATAATCCAAGTGCAATCCAAATGCAATCATGGGGTTTCAAGTTATTGCGAATTAAAGTTTCTCATGCAATTTCGCGCAAAAGGGAAGTCATTCCGAACGCAATCATAGGTTTCACGTTATTGCGAATTAAAGCTTCTCACGCAATTTCAGGCAAGGAGGGGTCATTTTCGGGTAATGGGAGGTCATTCCAAACCCCTTCCGAATGCAATGGGGATTCACGTGAATTCGCTAAACAAGCGAATTCATGTGAATTTGCATTGGCTGCATTCAAAGTTGGGAGAAATTCCCCCCGTGTGAAAGAGTCCCTTGTTGCTTTAGGCCATTTCGCCCCCAGAACAGCTTTAGTCCTGGATTTTATCCAGCAGAGAAAAAAATCCTTAAAGCACTATAGCCTTATAGTCAAATTGGCAAGTGCATTTCTACTGAATAGGAATGGGAAAACAATTCACATTAACTTAAGATGTTTTACAAATATATCCAATTTGTGGTCTGAACTGTATCTTTAATGGAAGCAATGAGCATCAGATGTGTTGTTCCTGCCTCAAATTTTATATACAGAATGTACAATACACTTTATTCTATGGTAGTTTAACCTGTGTTGTTTTATAGTTATTGTTTCAATTTAAATTGTATTCATTTGTAATTATTGCTTCTAGAATGTACACCTCCTGCAGGTTTTTATTTATTTTAAGTAATCTGATTATTCTGTACAGCACTGTGCAAATTTACAGCACTATATAAATAAAGATTATGATGATGATGATGATGATGATGATGATAGTTACAAAGGATTTTAAATATGTAAATTAAGAAAAAAATATGTTTTAAAGTGATTATTAGGAAAACTGCACATCAAATATGTGCAAATGTCCACCAGGTTACCAAATAAGGGACAAGGCCTCTTCCCTTTAATGGTTGTCTAGAAGTAGGCATTTCAGTAGGTAATACCTGTTGAAATTCCATCTTCTACACCACCATTAAAGGGAGAGGAGCCCTGTTCCCTATTCCATTGGCAATCCTGTGCCATATCAGAAGGGGGGAAAAACTTTTCTAAGCTGATACTGTGGGATGAGAATGCTGATGAGATTCTATGAAATGAAGTAAAATTCGAATGAGGGATTTCAACCTCCCTCCTAATAAACATTTTTGTTTATTTGTATTCGGGTGGATGAGCATTTTAATTAATAAAGAATTGGAAGATAAATATCTATACCCCTTCTTCTCAGCAACAGGGTACAGTGGACCCTTCATATCCTTTGGGGTTTTGTTCCAGGACCTGCCCCCCCCCCCCGATACCAAAATCATTGAATGCTGAAGCCAAATTAAATGCAATGCCACAGAAATGGTGACCTTATATAAAATGACAAAAATCAAGCTTCGTTTTTCAATTTTCAGGTCTGTGTGTGTGTGTGTGTGTGTGTGTGTGTATTCAATCTGTGGATGGTTTTATATATATATATATAGCATTGGTGGATATGGGGGGCTGACTGTGCAGCTCCTTTCAAACAGGAAGGCTTGGTCTTAATCCATTTGTTGAACTGGGTTTTCATACAGCTAACAACTTCATTCCTGCATGAAAGGAAGAATAGGCTAATACTGAGTTAATGGCACTGCAGCCATGAACATGTCGTACATCAAAACAGTGCCTTAATTAGTGCATAATTATCTTTTAATGTATTTTGTTCCATGGGTAAATTGATACCTCACTAGAACTTTCTTTGAGACTGTAAATTAAACTATCAGCAATAACATTATATTTGTCCTAATTCCTGTATCCATGCTTATTTATCTAGCTTTTATTTGCCATACTTTAGTAAGTTTATAGAAATCTGGCAAGTAATCTGTGGAGTGAAATGATGTCAACTAATCCTTATTATTAGGAAATATAAACAAAGGTTCTTTGTCCTTTATTAACAGAAATAAGTACTGCCACCAGGATTATTTTTCTCCACAAAAGAAGGTTGTGTTAATTCTGGGGAAATCTCCTTACATATTAGCATAAGAAATTTTTTGTCTTTTTTAGAAGAGAGCATCTAAATAAACTGAACAATTATACTAACTACAACACCATCACAAAAGTGTAGAAGACATGCATATTTGACAACTCAAAGCAACTTCTTGCACTTTTTCTTCAATTCCATTTTGTTGAATGGAATGATAGCAACTTAATTTACAAATCTACTCTATGAAGCTATTGCTTCCTTGTGAAATGTACTTCAGAAGCCTGAGATGAAACTAGTTTTGGTGCATAACAACAGCAACAAACACTATCCCCATCTGTGACAGTGATCGCGCTAAAGACATTCATGCTGATCCTGTCATTAAACTGTAATGAAGTGGAATTGCATTGGAGATTATCAGACGGGGGGAGGGGACATCCTTTTCCCATACTTATAGTACGATCGTGAAGAGATTTTCATATGATGTCATATTTTCATATGATATCCTGTCAGTGTCCCATCATTAAACTGTGATTGACCACGATTGTGTGAAAGACTTTCACATGATATCACACTTATCCTGTCATTGTCCCATCATTGAAGTGGAATTGTCCCATCCTTGCCCTTAATGCAATTCCACTTCACTAACAGTTTAATGACAGGATGAGCACAAATGTGTGAATGTCTTTTGTGTGATCGCTGTCAAGGATGGGATAAAGACGGGCTTCACTCTCATTCCCCATCTGATAATCTGATAACGTGTTCTTCCATTAATACAAATTGAAGGGCAAGGACAGGGAATTCCACTTCACACAACACAACAGATCAATTGAAAACCATTGAGAGAATGCCTGTTAGTCCCAAGGAGAGAGTGATCTAAATCACATGTTAGTTTGATGGGGCGGGGGGAGAGAGTTTGCATGCAGGAATTCCCTATCTATCTAAGGCGGTGGAAAGAGAATGCAAAAATCTTCCAACAAGATTGTTGGAAGGTAATGCATGAGAGAGAGAGTTCATTCTCCACTCCACAATGACTCTAGTTTTATAAATGAATGGGACAGACGTATGATGAAATATACATGACTACTACGCATCTAGTTTTGTGATTCTCTGGAAGCAAGAGATATGTGTTGTATATCTGACTACATCATATGTTATCCTAAGTTTAGGACAGTAATGTTCTATCTACTTTGGTCGTATTCCTTTTCCCCCTTTCTTCTTCTTCTGAGAAATGTGAGAGAGGAGGGTTTTCTGGTGACCAGGCAAACAAAAGAGCTAATACTGATCACAGTAAATTGCAGCAAGCATGGAAAGTGGCAAATGGGAACAATACTTAAAACACTGCTGAATTTCCAAAGAGCAGCTGTTAGACATTTAAGCCCATCATTCTCTACTGAGCATGCATCAAATTTATTTTGTGCTGCTGTCATAAAAATGTATGAGAATGTAAATGCTTGAGTGACCCATTAATCTTTCAAGTAGTAAACATAAAATCATTTTAACCCCGGTGATGATATAACCATACTTTATTTTGAATGAAAGCTTTATCATGGATCTGAAGATGTTCTGTGTCTTTCTGGGGTGTATAAATAAGAAGAAATTAATATTAAAAACTGATAGCTATGAAAAGTGTACCATTACATAGATTTCAATATGAAGACATATTTAGCGAGCCAAAACTACACTCAGTTTCGGATGAGCACTGAAAATCTAATAACAACATACACAGTATGTATGCTCATCATTTATTGAATTCAACAAGCAGAATGTGGTTATTATCACTATTATCATTTGCTAACTGACTCAGTAACAAATTTGGTCTTTCCAAAACTCTCAATAAAATATTTTCCCTGTAATGTGCGCATTTACTAGCTCAGCACCAAGCTGTGTGCTGAAGGGAGAGGGTGAAGCTGCTTCACTCATTTGGATGAATGAATCGGACTGCTCTCCTGTATCTGCTATTACCTATATATATATATATATATATATATATATCTTATTGGATATCTGCCTCAATAAGGGCTTTCAAAATCACCTCAATCATATTTTATTGAGTATGTTCAGGAATAAGTCAAATGCTCAAAATATGAGGCTATTTGGCACAGGAAATTGCTAGGAGACTAATACATTTTTTTTAAGAAAAAAAAATCCCTATACACCTAGAGATATGCAAAGCACTTTTAGCACCTTTTGAGATGGAGAGAAAGAAGTTCTAGCATAAGCGTACATAGATTTAGGTGCTAAAAGATCCCTTTGCATACTGATACTCCAGACTAACACCTAGAATTTGACCTAGAGGTAGGTAGGGAATAGCTGTACCTAAGGTGCAGAGTTTGTGCTTTGCAGACCAATGATCCCAGTTTTATCCTCTGGCATCTCTGGGTAGGAATAGGGGGGAAAATCCTGTAGGAAGAACTAAGGAGGTGTTACCAGCTTTCTTTGGGGATTATTACACTGCCTTTTTCCATTCTTCTCTCCTGAAAACTTTTAAGCACAGTTTTTATTGCACACCTCTGCACCCAGGCTGGAGACATCCTGTACTTGATCATGGCATCCAGTATCCGATCCAGACTTCTCCAGAACTTTTTGAAAGAATGGGATTTTCCTGTTCTTTGCAAAGTATAGGAGAAGTTCAAATTGGGTATGAGATGCCATGATTGTGTACAGGATGCCTGGGCATGGAGGAAAAGATGGAAAAGGGCAGTGCAATAATCTCTGTAGAGAATACCAAGCTAGATGGCCCAAACTCAGCATTGAATAAGTGAGGCTTCTTCAAGCCTTGGGGTCATATAACTAAATTTCAGAGCTGGAAGGACCTACTACTCTGTTGACAAAGACAAAAGGCCAGGCTTCCACTATTTGTGCAACACTAGGCCAATCCAGAAGCTTTATTTTACCTTCCAGTTTACAGGGCCCAGAGTTGCTCAGACTGCAGCTCTTCTGTTTCTGAAAGAAGCCTATCATGCATGAACATACACCACACCCAGAAGCTCACTGAATTAAATCCCAGGCTCAGATTCAACCTAGTTCAGATCTCAGAAATCCAAATAAATAGTACTATGATATATCCATCTTCCTCTAGTTAGCACAAAACACAATGCCATCTTTCAGAGCTTTATCAGTGCCAGGGAGCTGTGGTAGATGAAGCAACACTCTTTCTAGTACAACCTTTCCCCTTTACAATTTGTCCTTTATGGGCTTTCTTGTAGAAGCCTATTCTGTGTATCCCATTCTGTGAGTCTATTTAATTCCATTTCAAATAAGTGGACACCAGCAAAACAGCAATTTTCACTATCTTAGGAAGACAGTATCCCTTGCATAGTGAGCCAGGGTGATGTAGTGGTTTGATCATTGGATTATGACTCTAGAGACCAAGATTCATATCCTCATTTAGCCATGGAAACCCACTCTATGACCTTGGGCAAGTCACACTCTCAGCCTCAGAGGAAGGCAAAGGCAAACCCCTGCTTTTAAAACTTGCCAAGAAAACCCCATGATAGTTTCGCCTTTTTCTGTTCTTGTGTGCCTTCAAGTCATTTCTGACTTGACCCTAAGGCAAACTTATCATGGAGTTTTCTTGGCAAGATTTGTCCAGAGGAGGTTTGCTACTGCATTCTCCTAAGGCTGAGAACATGTGACTTGTCCAGTCACCATATGTCAGAAATGACTTGAAGGCACACAACAACAACAATAATAAATATATTGCATTATTCATGTGATAGTTGTCATGGTTTTGTAAGTGTAAAACAGTTAAATGAAGTTATCCTGTGAACTATCATAGATCATTGAGTCATTGTGGAAGTTTCATGTATCTTCCATTTTTAAAATTTTTGATTGTTTAATGATATTTTATTGTAACATGGATGAGGAGGAGGAAATTAATGGGATGTACTTTAACTGTATGTTGTATTTCATATTGTGTTTTACATGATGTTGTAAGCCACCTCGATCCTGCCGGAGAGGGGGCATATAAATAAAATTTATTTTTATTATTTATTATGCACTTCTGACCCACACAAAGGAGAATGTGCCTCTTTCTGCTAGGTATATACCTATCGCCATTTTATACAAATTCCTATCTGTGTGGAGGAAGATGAGATCCTCTTCTTGTCACCTGACAGGATTATACAAAAACAAACAAAACAGCTTCATTTATATACCGCTTCATACCACCTAAGCAGTGTCTAAGCAGTTTACAACTGTAAGCTATTTGCCCCCAACAATCTGGGTACTCATTTTAGTGACCTCTAAAGGATGCAAGCCTGAGTCAAACTTGAGCCCTTTTGCTGGTATTGAACTCACAACCTTATGGTTTTGAGTGAGTGGCTGCAGGACAGGCCTTTAACTACTGCACCACCAGGGCTCAACCAGATGGCCAAGCTATGCTAGTCTGTGAGAGAGAGCTTACTTGGGAGTAGTTTGGTCGGCTATATTATCTGTGTCTTCAGCCCCCCACCACCACCACCACCACCACCATGTACCTCTGTGCAGCAACAGAGACCTTGGCAAGGAATCTGGATTGCAAATCAACATTGACAGGGAGTTAGTCAGGAATTCCCTAGTTGACCTGAACAAGTTCAGATCTGCAGGGTGAGAAGAACTGTATCCCAAGGTAGTGAAGGAACTTGCAAAAAAGAAGATCTAGGAAGCTACAGCAACATCAACCTAACCTCAATGCCAGGAGAAATATTAGAATGGATTATTCAGGAGGCTGTCTGCAAATATAATACAGTGATAGTAGGAGCCAGCATGGAAGAAATCCTGCCAAACTAATCTTATATTCTTTTTTGAACAGGTCACTAACTTAGTAATGGTAGGGATGCTGTAGATGTATTTATCTGAATTTCATCAAAGCATTTGATAATGTCCCCCATAATGTTTTGATTAGCAAACTGATTAAATGGGAACTAGATGGGAACACTGTCAAACGGATCCATAAATGATTGGAAAATCATGCTCAGAGTCATCATCAATGGCTGCCCTGCAAACTGGAAGGTGGTCTCAACTGGAATGCCTCAGAGTTTTATCCTAGGACCATTGCTATTCAACATTTTTATTAATGACTTAGAAGACAGGGTGACAGGATTTCTCAAGTTCTCAGATGACACAAAACTGGGAGGGGTGACTAATACATTGGAAGATGGGAATAAAATTCAAAAGGACCTAGATAAACTAGAAAATTGGACAGAAATTAATAAAATGTAATTCAGTAGAGACAAACACAAAATTATACATTTTGGCCACAAAAACCAAATGCAGAGGTGTATGATGAAGGATACATGGCCTGGCAGAACTATATACAAAAAGGACCTTGGGGCTATTTTCTTATCATAAATTGAATGTGATGCGGCAATGAGATGCTGCAGCACAGAAGGCAAATATTATTTTAGCCTGCATTAATAGAACCATAGTTTCCAAGTCAAGAGAAGTAATAGTCCCACCACATTCTGCGCTGGTCAGGCCTCATCTGGGCACTGCATTCAGTTCCAGGTGCCTAATTTTAAGAAGGATACAGACAAGTTGCAGCAGGTTCACAGAAGGGCAACAAAGATGATTAGTCATATGGAGAACAAAAGAAATGAGGAAAGGTTGGCATATGGAACTTGGCATATGCAGCTTGGTGAAGAAAAGACTGAGGGGTGACATGGTTGCACTCTTTAAATACTTCAAGGGCTGTTGCTCAAAGAAGAGGGAATTCCTGTTGCATACTGCCACAGAGTGTAGGACCAGATCTAAAGATTTTAAATTACAGGAGAGTAGATTTCAATTGAATAGAGTGGGCCCTTGTTATATGCTGGGGTTTGGTTCCAGGACCCTCCACGGATAACAAAATCTGTGTCTGGTCAAGTCCCATTAAATATAACAGCACAACAAAATGGTGTCCCATATATAAAATGGAAAATTGAGGTTTGCTATTTGGAATTTATTCTTTTTAGGAATATTTTCAAGCTGTTTATGCTCAAATCCATGGATAAAAAATCCGTGGATAAGGAGGGCCAAGTGTATTAGAATGAACTCCTTGACAGTAAGAGCACTTTGGGAATTGAACCAATTGCCTAGAGAGGTGGTGGGGTATCCTTTTCTGGATGTCTTCTAAAAGAACTTGGACAGCTACCTCCTGGGGATGCTGTAGCTGGAGATCCTGAATTAGGCAGAGGGTCGGACTCAATGGCCCATGAGGCCCCTTCCAACTCTATGATTCTATGACTCGATGGAGCTTATCACATGGGAGGAATTTCTCTCAATTTCAAATGGAGCCAATTCACAATTACGCGAATTCGCTAGTTTAGCAAATTTACGTGAAATCTGATTGTGTTCAGAATGCATTCAGAATTACTTCCCATTTCCCAAAAATGACCCGCCCCTCAATTGCCCAAAATTATGTGAGATACTCTAATATGCAATTACTTGACACCCCATGATTGCATTCGGAATGACTTCCCATTGCCCAAAATTGCATGAGATACACTCATTCGCAATAACGTGAAACCCCATGATTGTGTTCAGATTGCCATTGCATTATAGCCCCAAATTCCGTGGTATGATAAACTCCTATGGCTCTAAAAGGTCAGCTAAACCAAGAAGATACACAAAGAACTAGGGGTTGTAATTAGCTCTATTGAAGAGGGTAGTCAAAAGATCTACCAGTGCATCCTGGAACAAGAAATGTCTGCAGCACTTTGGAATGCTTCCATATTACAACCTGAATGAACTAGCATAAAAGAAATATGCTGAATCACTCACTCTCCCATCATAAAGTACTCTATAAAAGGTCTGTGTGCTGGACACACCATTTTTACAAGCAAGCAATTAGCAGAAAGGTGAACTTTAAAGCATGTCTTTCCCATTTCACCTTTGTGCATTACTATATTTTCAAGATGATATAAAGAACCTGACTCAGAATAAATCTTTAGCATTTTAAGGCTCCTATTTCATATGCATAATGTTAGTTATTGGATATAATTGAAGCTGTTCTGTACAGTCACTTTTATACAATGCCTTGGAACAAAAAGTCTCTTGAAGTGGAATATGGCTGCCACAGATGTGCCGTTGGGATTGCTCAGTCTTAGGGACTGACCTGAAGTTTAAAGTGTTTAGCAATTTTGTTGGTCTTCAGAGAACATAATAAAATATCAGGATGAGAAGTCAGAGTCATGGCTCTGTTTGTATGGCAATGAATCCGTACGCAGACTCACCAAGCACACACATCCTATGTTCCACCTCATGTGCTGGAACAGATCCAGAGTCAGGGCATTTTGCCTGACAAACAATTCTCTGTTCCTCTTAACATCTGCATGCATCTGACATCCAAATAATAATAATAATAATAATTAATAATAATAATAATAATAATTGTTATTATTATTATTTATACCCCACTCTTCAGCCAAGGTTATCATAGAATCATAGAATCATAGAGTTGGAAGAGACCACAAGGGCCATCCAGTCCAACCCCCTGCCATGCAGGAACTCCTAATCATAGCATCCCCGACAGATGGCCATCCAGCCTCTGCTTAAAGACCTCCAAGGATGGAGACTCCACTACACTTCGAGGGAGTGTGTTCCACCGTCGAACAGCTCTTACTGTCAGGAAGTTCCTCCTAATGTTGAGGTGGAATCTCTTTTCCTGCAGCTTGCATCCATTGTTCCGCGTTCTAGTCTCTGCAGCAGCAGAAAACAAGCTTGCTCCCTCTTCAATATGACATCCCTTCAAATATTTGAACAGGGCTATCATATCACCTCTTAACCTTCTCTTCTCCAGGCTAAACATCCCCAGCTCTTTAAGTCGTTCCTCATAGGGCCTGGTTTCCAGACCCTTCACCATCTTAGTTGCCCTCCTTTGGACCCGCTCCAGTTTCTCCACATCCTTTTTGAATTGTGGTGCCCAGAACTGGACACAGTATTCCAGGTGGGGCCTGACCAAAGCAGAATAGAGTGGCACTATTACTTCCCTTGATCTAGACGCTACGCTTCTATTGATGCAGCCTAAAATAGCATTGGCCTTTTTAGCTGCCGCATCGCACTGTTGACTTATGGTCTACTTGGACTCCTAGATCCCTTTCACACGTAGTTTCATTCAGCCAGATGTCCCCCATCCTATATCTGTGCATTTCATTTTTGCGTCCTAAGTGCAGTACCTTACATTTCTCCGCATTGAATTTCATTTTGTTAGAGTTGGCCCAGCTTTCTAGTCTATTCAGGTCATTTTGAATTTTGATCCTGTCCTCTGGGCTATTAGCTACTCCTCCCAGTTTAGTGTCATCTGCAAATTTGATAAGTATGCCCCCAATTCTGTCATCCAAATCATTAATAAAGATATTGAATAGCACTGGGCCCAGGACAGAACCCTGTGGGACCCCACTGGTCACTTCACTCCAGGATGAAAAGGAACCATTGTTGAGCATCCTTTGAGTTCGGCCTGTCAACCAATTACAAATCCATGTAACAGTTACCTTGTCTAGCCCACATTTTACAAGCTTGCTTGCAAGAATGTCATGGGGAACCTTGTCAAAGGCCTTACTGAAATCAAGATATACTATATCCACAGCATTCCCTTCATCTACCAAACTGGTAATTTTATCAAAAAAAGAGATCAGATTTGTCTGGCAAGACTTGTTTCTCTGAAACCCATGTTGGCTTTTTGTGATTATGGCATTCCCTGCTAAATGTTCACAGACTCTCTGCTTAATGATCTGCTCTAGAATCTTTCCTGGAATTGATGTCAGACTAACTGGACGATAATTGTTGGGATCTTCTTTTTTTCCCTTTTTGAAGATGGGGACAACGTTTGCCCTCCTCCAGTCTGCTGGGACTTCTCCTGTTCTCCAGGAGTTCTCAAAAATTATTGCTAATGGCTCTGATATTACATTTGCCAGTTCTTTTAATACCCTTGGATGTAGTTCATCTGGTCCTGGAGACTTATATTCATTTAGGTTAACCAAGTATTCCTGTACTATCTCTTTACTTATTCTGTGCTGAAATTCCCCTATTCTGTCTTCTTCCCCATTATCCTTAGATTGAGCACCCTTTGCCTTTTCTGAGAAGACTGAAGCAAAGAAGGTATTGAGTAATTCTGCCTTTTCTCTGTCCCCTGTTAGCATTTTGCCATCTTCTCCACGCAGTGGCCCCACTGTTTCCTTCTTCTTCCTTTTGCTGCGGACATACCCAAAAAAGCCCTTTTTATTGTTCTTAACGTCTCTAGCAAGCCTGAGTTCATTCTGCGCTTTAGCTTTTCTGACTTTATCCCTACACATGCTTGCTATTTGTTTGAATTCCTCTTTCGTGATTTCCCCACTTTTCCATTTCTTATACATGTTCCGTTTAAAACTTAGCTCAGTTGAAAGTTCCTTAGTCATCCATCCTGGCTTCTTGAGATATCTTCCATTTTTCTTCCTCATTGGAACTGTTTGAAATTGCGCCTTCAGTATCTCCTTTTTGAGAAACTCCCATCCGTCTTGAACTCCCTTCTCTTTTAGTTTTCCTGACCATGGGATCACCCCCAGTATTTCTCTAAGTTTATTGAAGTCAGCTCTCCTAAAGTCTAGAGTGCGTGTCTGACTATGCCTAGCTTCTCCTTTCCGCTGTATAACAAACTCCAGGAGAACATGGTCACTTCCACCTAAGGATCCAACCACTTGCACTCCATTGACTAGGTCATCCCTGTTGGTTAAGATCAGATCTAAAATAGCTGATCCCCTTGTTGCCTCTTCCACCTTTTGGACAATGAAATTGTCTTCCAGGCAAGTGAGGAATTTGCTAGACCTTGAGGATTTGGCTGAGTTTGACTTCCAGCAAATATCCGGATAGTTGAAGTCCCCCATCACTACTACATCTCTCCTTTCTGAGTGTGTGGTCATCTGTTCTAGAAAGGCATCATCCAATTCCTCCTTCTGACTTGGAGGTCTGTAGTAGACTCCCACAGTAACATCCCTGTTGTTTCCCTCTCCTTTAATTTTTATCCAGATGCTCTCCACCTGGCTTCCAGTACTGATGTCCTGGATCTCTTCACTGGTGTAAATATCCCTGACATATAATGCTATTCCTCCTCCTTTCCTGTTTGGCCTGTTTCTCTTAAAAAGGTTATATCCCTCTATTTCTACATTCCAATCATGAGACTCATCCCACCAGGTTTCAGTGATGCCTATTATATCATATTTGCTTTGTTGTGCTAGGAGTTCCAGTTCATCCTGTTTATTTCCCATACTCTGTGCATTAGTGTAGAGACATCTAAGAACATGTGTTCCCTTTACTTGCTGCCTGTGCAAATTTTTTTGCTTTCCACTATTGGGTCCTTGCACTGTTTGCCTTGTTCCCTCCATGTCATTTTCTCCAGCCCTTTTGCCTTCCAGAATAATGTCTCCCTCCCCCATATAACTCAGTTTAAAGCCCTCCTGATCAGATTTTTGAGACTATTGGCAAAAACGTTTTTGCCAACTGGCGTGAGATGCAGCCCATCCTTTGCCAGAAGTCCCTACTCATGGAACTGCAGCCCATGATCCAAGAGTCCAAACTGTTCTTGGCGGCACCATCTATGGAGCCAGTTATTCACCTCTGCTATTTTCCTCTCCCGAGCGGCTTACAATTTGTTAATTAGACATTTCCCTGGCCTCAGGCTTACAATCCAAAAAGACACGTCAAAAAAGGAGAAGGGAGAGGTGGTGGGGAAGGGGGAAAGTCCAGCAGATCTTCTCTCCCTCAGAGGCCTGGACCAAGGCAGATGGACTGGAGGGAGGGATCTTCTTCTTTTTAGGCAAGGTCTGTTGGAGCTGGCTTGCCTTTCTCTCTCTCAAGATGGTGGAAGGAGGGAGAGAGAGAGTTGAACCAAATGAAAGGGTATCACACACACACACACACATTAAAACAACACTTAAAAAATTAAAATACAGGTAGTCCAATTAAAAAAAGTAAAACATTTACAAAACTACAACATACAAAATTAAAAACATACAAGGTTAAAAATAAATCTAAACCAAACCCCATCCCCCAATAAAACCAGGCCTGCATGATTTTAAAAAGCTTGCTTGAATAAAAATAAAAATGTCTTTGCTTGGTGGCAAAAGGCCAGCAGGAAGGGAGGAGCCATTGAGAAGACTCTCTCTTGTGTCCTCACCAAACGAGCCTGTGAAGGTGGCGGCACTGAGAGAAAGCCTTCTCCAAAGGATCTTAGTGCTCTAGGTGGTTCGTATTGGGAGAGACACTGTATCTCAAATATTCTGGACCTAAGCCATGTAGGGATTTATAGTTAATGATCAGCATGTTGAATTGTGCTCGGAAATGAACCAGTAGCCACTGAAGCTGTTTCAATACAGAAGTTATATGCTCCCTATAACTGGCTCAAGTCAGTGTTCTAGTCATGGCCCTTTGGACCCGCTTAAGTTTCCGAACAGTTTCCAAAGGCAGCCCCATGTAGAGTGCATTACAGCAGCCCAAATGGGATGTAACCAAAGCATGTGTCACTGTAACCAGATCTGATGTCTCAACGAATGGGTGCAGCTGGTGAACTAGTTTTAATTGTGCAAATGCACTCCTAGCCACTGGGCATCCAGGTTCAGAGATGAGTCCAGGAGCACACCCAAGATGCAAGCTTGGGATTTCAGGGGGAGTATAACCCCATCCAGCTAAGGCACAGACCCAAATCCTCGATGTGCCTTACAGCTGAGCAGGAAAATCTCTGTCTTGTCTGGATTAAGCATCAATGTGTTTGCCCTCATCAAGTCCATTACTGACAGCAGACACTAGGTTCAGCATAGAGATGGCTTCCTTGGAGTCAGATAGAAAGGAGAAATAGAGTTGGGTGTCATCTGCATATTGATGACACCCCACCCCAAAACTCTGGATGACCTCTCTCAGCAGTTTCATGTAGATGTTAAACAACATGGGTGGGAGGTGGGACAAAAGAGAACCCTGTGAGATCTCACAGGCCAATGGCAAACAGGAGTTCCCCAACACCACTTCTGAGTCCACTCCTCCAAAAAAGACCAGAACCATTGCATAGAAGTGCCCCCAGTTCCCATCCCAGAAAGGCAGTTCAGAAGGATACCATGGTTGATGATACTGAAAGCTGCTGAGAGATCTAGCAGGACCAACAGGGACACACTCACCCTGTCCAGTTCCCTGCAGATGTCACCCACCAAGATGACAAAAGCTGTCTCTGTGCCATTGCCAGGCCTGAAGGCAGAGTTAAATGGATCCGTTTCATCCAGAAGCTGGAGCTGGGAGGCCACCACTCACTCCAGAACCTTGCCCAAGAATGGAATGTTAGAGGCTGGCCGATAGTAATCTAGAATGGGTGGATCCAGGGAGGTCTTTTTCAGTAACGGTTTCACCAAAGGCTCCTTTAGGCAGGATGGAAATTTGCCTTGCTGCAGTGAAGCATTCACCATTCCCTTTAGTCACTTGGCCATTCCCCCTCTAGTTGATTTCAGAAGCCAAGAAGGACAAGGACCCAGTATGCATGTAGTGGCCCTCACTTCTCCGAAGATCCTATCCATATTCTCAGGCTGCACAAAATAAACTTATCCAATAATATGGGACAAGCAGGTGCTATGATTACATCCACTGGACCTGTCTCAACTACAGCATCCAAGCCAGTGTGAATCTGAGCAATTTTGTCTGCAAAGTGTCTTGCAAATTCTTCACAATGAGCTGTCGAGTGGTCCTTGTTTCCTTCTTGGGGGCCAGAATGTAAGAGGCCCCTGACAACTCGAAACAGCTCTGCTGGATGACACTGTGCAGATGTAATGGTGGCAGAAAAGTATAGTTTCTGCCACGGCATAGGCTTTTCAGTGGGTTCTAGCCCATATTTATTCAGATTCACTGTGAGTCTTCTGCCAACGTTGCTCTAGTCTCCATCCCACTTATTTCTTCATCATCAGTTCCCTGGTAAACCAAGGGGCACATCTGGCTCCACTTTGTGTGAGGGGTTGCTTAGGGGCAATCATGTCTACTGCCCTGACCATTTCTCTATTCCAGAGATCAGCCAGGGCTTTGACACGTTCACTTGCAAAGGAAGCAGGATCTTATCTATCTTGTGTCATTTGTAAAGATCTTCAAGACTATCTCTAAGAACTGCAAGTGCATAAAATTCAAAGTACAGTGTTATCCATTGAGATAAATATATGTCTTAAGAGGTGTGCCTCCTTATTAGTATTATGAGAGAGGGGATTATCTTTATTTTAAATTAGTTCATAAAAGTGACCAAAGAAATTATCACTTGGGGTAAGAAGGGATCACTCCTGCCCTTACCCCATCCTTATTGCGTCTGTGCTTATTCAGTCTTTGTCCCATCAGTGGCCCCATCATTGTATTAACGTGTGTTTCTGTTAATACAAACTGATGGGACCATGCCACCTCAAGGACAGGAGAAGGATGGGATCAGAGCGACATCATCTGAAAATCTTATCACAATTGCTTAATAAGAACATATCACAGACACAATAATGACAACATTGTGTGATCGCATGGGAAGAATGGGACAGGGGCAGGACAAGGACATCCTGCCCCCAGTGTGATAATCTCCTAAAGCACAACTTCATCAAGTCCTCTCTTCTATTGCAGTGAGCATTTTGGACCACACTCAAATAAAGGTTAATAATAATATGGATTTGATCCCCTTCCCCACCACCATTCCCTTTTCCTTCTGTGTGGTGTCTCTTTAGATTGTAAGCATGAAGGCAGGGAACCGTCTAATTAAATGATTGTATGTACAGTGCTGTGTAAATGTACAACGCTATATAAATAAAGGTTAATCATCATCATCATTATCATCATCATCATCATCTAAACCAGAAGGAAGAAAGCATGGCAGTAAAAGTTATCATATTTAGAAATGTTTTGCTAATAATATATTTAATTAGCAAAAACAGTTCCAATTTTCCAGATATCAGAAAGTATTTTTTTGAAAAAAAGCCTGGGGGAGAAAGTCTTCCATTGACAGTATTTCATTATGGGCAGGCAAGTTCATGGGAGCTGAAGTGCCACCCATGCAAAATTGGGGCTGGAACTGGAGAGAGCACTAAGGAAAATCCACTGGAGGTTCAGTACAGAGGCAGAAACAGTTCAATCCAGGGACAAACAGAAAAATAAGCAGGTAGACAGGTAGAAATACTGGCACACCCACACGGAATTTGACAGACAAAGTGAGGAGGAACAAAGAAGAAAAATTGGGACACCTTTGCATTGGATGCTCTGGTGGTTTCATTATATGTTAGACACTGCCTTTCCCATTATTTATCTTCACCAGATGAAACAGGTGATCAAAACTAGTGGAGGAGGAGAACATAATCATCAGTGGTTGCAATTCTCCTTTGATGACTGTCAGGAAATTTCTTACAATACACTGAAGTGACAGAGCACTATTTGGGGTCATTATGAAGGGTTACAGCAGTTGCTGGCCACGGGTCATCAGAAAAGCCCCGAAGGTAGCATTGGTGGCTTCTTACACAGCTGTGCTTACTACACAGACCAAATCACAGGCCTGACATAAAAGCATGTATTTCCAGGTCACTTTCAACAGAAATAATTGTGTCCTTGGATGAGGGCTGTGTTCGAGCCATGACATGAACCAGGAGAGCCATGTGGCTCCACATCACAACACTGCACAGCCCACCAAATCACCCTCAGTGACCAGGTCATTCTATGTGTCTCTCTCAGCTAAAATTTGCCCTAATCTTGTACCTTCAGACATTTTCCTCTCATGGCCTTTCATGGGCCCGAGATGATGATAAAACATCATTTTAATCACAGAACCAGAAGAAGAGAAAGGCTTCCCTGCTGAACCTGAGAAAAGACCCCTACAGTAAATTTGATTATGGCTTTGGCACCTGGAAAGCCAGACACGTTCAACTGATCATTTAGCAAAGGTTAATGCTGGCCGTCACTGGAACGAGCTGATGAAGTAATGATTAATATACTCAGTGTTTGCAAGTGCCGCTCCCTGCAGAAAATACAAATAAAGCAAAGGAATTTTTCAGGCTGATTACATTTGAATTTCACAGTTGATGAAGCAAAGCCAAAATCTTTTTCTGACCCACATGCTGGTTAAAGGCTCATGACATTTCATAAGTTGGCTAGTGCAGTGCAGTACAATGACCAGGAAACTGAGCTAAGCAGTGGTTCAAGGCTCACCTCTCTTACAATTTCTATAGATAACCTTAAGCATGTTATTATGGAGTTTATCAGATGACGGAAATTGGAAATATAATCCAATGGCAATCCAAACACAAGCATGGGGTTTTGCATTATTGCGTATTAAAGTATCTCATGCAATTTTGGGCAAAAGGGAAGTCATTCCGAACACAATTATGGCTTTTACATTATTTCGTATTAAAGCATCTCACACAATTTCAGGCAATGGGCAGTCATTTTCAGGTAATGGGAAGTCATCCTGAACACATTCCAAACTCAATTGGAATTCACGTAAATTTGCTAAACTAGTGAATTCACATGAATTCGAATTGGCTCCAATTGGCTCCATTTGAAATATAGAGAAATTCCTCCCGTCTGATAAACTCCTATGTCTCATCGACTACTCCCAGAGCCAGTGTGATACTGAGCCAGGACTGTGGAGGTATAGCTTCTGGGTGATCTTGGGCCAGTCAATCTCTCATACACAGCCTAAACTACCTCACAGGGTTTTTGTGAGATAAAGTAAGGAGGGATACACTGCCTTGAACTCATGGCAAGAAACACATGCTATAAAAGAAAGGAATGGAGAGAGGAAGGCAGGAGATCACTCTCATGTGTTACATATATGTGAAACCTTATTAGGTGGAGGGTGGTCTCCATTCTCTTAACCATCATCCAAGTTTTATGCTGTTGGGTGTTTAGGAACTAGTAACACTAAGAGGGCTCCCACCTCTGATAGATACCAGTTTGGTTCTCTATCCTTTGAGTGCCTCTTATTAGCCTTTGTCGACATCCCAACAGTGTCAACCCCACTCCAGATGAGCACAGCTAGTTCACAGTTACCCGTATTTTGGAAATCATATGCTTGCACTACTGCAATGACTAATCTATGTCCCCACGCCAACACTAAACACAAATAAAGGAATACATTTGTTAAGGCCTGTCTGCTAGGCCCAATCCTGAACTGTTTAATACTGTGATATGTAATGAGGGAAGGGTGGGAAAGAAAAACTATGTCCTCCGAGCATCTGAAACAACTACAAGATTCCAACTTCAGGCTGTCTGGAGCCCTAAGCTGAAGCCTTCTTGTTAGAGGCTGGGGATCCACCACAACATTTTTGTTGCAAGTTCCCACTTGTTTAGAAAGAGTTTTATAAGGCTTCCTTTAAGACGCAAATTGAAGCAAATATTCTTTGCAAATTAGCCACTGTTTAGTTTACAACAATACCAAACCCTTTTCCAGCAAATGGCTGCCTTGCCTTTTAAAATGAAGTAGATTCCATCATGAATTAATGTACAAGAAAGGCGGGTTTATAACTGCTAACGTAGCATCATGTCTTACAACAATTTTTTTTAAAATTCTTTTAAAAGTGTGCAGTAAATTTAAGTGCTTTTTAACAGCTGCCTTCAAAGGCCATCACCCTATATCAGATATTCAGTAAATCCTCTGATAAGACAGTGAGTGGTTACATCATGCCAAAGACTGTTTTAATTGTTCGATTTCGAAATAAAATGCCAGGTGTTAATTGATTTTTTTTTCATGATAGCTTTTAGCAGTGTAGTTAATAAAGTTTTGGTCCTTCAAGCCAAATACTTGAAGCATTAATATTCAGAAACTACAATGAACCTGGGGTTGAGGTTAAGCCTTCATCTTTAAATGTTGTATTAGTGGCCATCTATGTGCCCACTTGCATACCCAGTCATATAACTGCCAACATTTGTCTGCTGAAAATTGAAGCAGTTGTTTTTAATTTCATCAGCTTTTTACCACTGGGTTGACAACAAGCTACATCCAAAGGATTTGATGGCTGACACACCCCACTGAAGAATTTTGAAAAGCTTAATTAAAATATTTGCATATCAACAGTTGCCAGCCACCGAGAAACCCTATGTTTATTTGAAACATGGTATGCCAATGAATGGCATAATACTAGGGTGCAATCCTAAAATGAGGCCCACTCAGGGCTATGGGATAGCAGGTTTTGGCTGAAGCCCTGCTACCATTTAGTACTAGTGATACACTAGAGCCAGAGATTTCAGATTTGAAGCAATGGGAGTTTCTAATTAGCAGGTACCAAGCTACTTTCCTTAATCTTCTTTGTTCCCTCTGAGCTTAGCTGAAATCCTCTGAGTAGCTGAAGGGCCAAGATGAAAGTGAGTTTCTCCAGCAATATGTTGTAGTATTATGCCTCCGAGTCATTTTTGACTTATGGTGATCCCAAGGCGAACCTTTCATAGGGTTTTCTTGGGTTGTTTCTTCAGAAGGGGCTTGTGGTTGCCATCTTCTGAGGCTGAAAGTGTGTGATTTGCCCAAAGTCACTCAGTGGGTTTTTATGCTCAAGCAGGGAATGAAACCCTGATCTCTGGAGTCATACTCCAACATTCAAACCACTACACTATGCTGGCTCTCCAGTGACAAGGCATCATGGGGGGGGGGGGGGGAGATTGCAGGGGATTAATTTTTTCCCCCATGGGCCAAACCAGAACTCCCAAAATAATGTCACATCACAACTGGTTGCCAGGGTGCTGCTGGCACTAAACTACTGTCTGCAGGCTTTTGTCTTCACTATGGAACCATAGTCAGGTGAAGGATCACCTAGGAAAGTCCATTTGTAAGAAACAAGTGTGTTCAGAGGGGTTGTGGAGTGTGCCAGTGTCTTGGGGGCTGTCAAAGGGGGTTCTGTGGTCTCATGGAGCCCATTGCTGTATTTCTTCTAGCCCTGTTGAATGTTTATTTAGCCCTGACATAGATACAGATGTGGACTGGCATAGCTGTGCATGTTGCAGGACTCTCTTTGGGGAGTGTGGCTATGGGGACTGGCCTAGACCTTTACCACCGTCCCATCAACTCACCCGCAGCAATTGCAGCTATTGTATAACTATGTCATTGCTTATCTATTCTGGGTCCAATTGCCTTCAGATCAGCGACTGACAAATGAATTTGATATGAAGACGGCTGCTGAGGTGGCTTGATATGGGCATGGGGAACAGAAGCAATGCCTCCTACTCCTTCCCCCCCCCCCTTTCCAAGAGAATTTGAAACCCGTGACTGTGCCCATCAGGTCAGATTTCTGGGTTGCACAGGGGCTGCAGTGGAGAAGGGAGATCTGCCCTTTTTGGATCTGCAGATGAAAGCAATTTGTTCAGTGGACATCACCACTGGATCTTGGCCTATATATATATACTTTAATACATTTAATATATATTTTTAATTTTTAACTTTTATATCATTCATCATCACAAGATGCCAAAACATTATACACGAGTGGATTTTACTTTTATTTTTTAAGATACAGTATACTTGCTAGAATGCTTAGGGCCGTAGGGTTGTAATCTCTAGTCTCTTAATTTGAAATTGGGGGATTTCCATCAACTTCATTCCCCCCCCTCCCCATCACTGCACCTTTACAAGCACTGTGCAAGCAGAGAAGTCATGCTTGCAGCAGTTCTTAAACGTCCAAAAGCCCTGACAAGTTGTTGTTAATCTATCAGATCTTCCCATACCTACAGATGCTGCTAAAAGCTGGAACTTAAAGTACAAATCTTAACAATGTGTGTGGACGTGTATGATGGCCACTTAGTGGGATTTAACATAGGGAGAGCTTCATAAGCTACAATGGCAGAGAAACTTTGCCCATCCATTTCCCTTTATTAACTTTGACTGTCTCTCCAGCTTTACAACTCACTTATCACTCCCAAGGATCAACTTAGATAGTGTACTATAATACAATTTGTTCTCTTGGTGAATGCATTTCTCTCGGTGAAGCACAGGAATGAATGAACATGGAACTCTATTAGGCTGCATCAAAAGCACTGAGCATCACGAGGAAACAAGCTAAGGACAAAATGAAACCATTTCTTCGGGACCAATACAATGACTTAGTCAGGTGCCAAAGATTAATCCAGACAACCTACACTGAAAGGCACTAAAAGTCCAACAGCTGCTGCCAACATGTTAGCAATAGGAGGAGTTTGTAGTGAGAGTGAGGGTGGTGCTGGTGGTTGAAGGGTTTTTATGCACATTCAAAATACAATTCTAAATTCTATGTTACAGGGTTCAAATACCAGGTCAGCTTCCCACCCCTCCATTTCAAAGGGGAGAGGAAAATTGTTAAATACATTGTAACCATTGAGACCTGGCTGCAACAAATTGTTGCAGTGGGAATATCCCAGTCTTCCAGTAAGCTTTGTGCTTTTTCAAAATATTCCCTTGAAGCCAGAGGGTCAAACTGAGAACAATTTTCTGGTCTTCCATGTCAGCACTCAGTATTCTGTGACTATTGAGCATATATAGTCTCTATTGGGCTTTTGGGGGGTGTGGGTAGTCTTTCTCCCTGTAAATATTGTTTTCTCACAGGAGAACTGTGGTTTTTCTCCTAAACATTTTTTTCTCTTATATAAAACTTAACGGTCCTCCAAGTCTTTTCATCCCCATATTTCCTTTAGCCTACGAATGATGCTTTTCTGGCTTCATGCAATCATAACATAGTGAATCTGAGATTAGTAGACTGGACTAGGAGGAAGATTACATCTTCCATTGAGAAAATCATGGTGAAAGTTGATGTGCACAACCAGGACACAATTATATCTATGAAGTTTGAACACCACCTCACCCTCCATGCCCATTTCTAAGGGATAGAGAAAATGTATAAAATTAACTATCAAATTATATTTGTGTCTCCACACTGCATGGTTATAGCAGTCTGGGTGACCTTGGGCAAGTCACACACTCTCAGCCTTAGAAGAGGGTAATGCCAACTCCTCTCTGAAGAAACTTACCAAGAAAACCCCATGAAAGATTTGTCTTAGTGTCACTGTAAGTTGGAACCAACTTGAAGGCATACAGCAACTATAACTGTCATAGCCCCAGCCTGTAGGTCTATCTTATGGGATCCTGGGAGTTGCATCAAAAACTTCTAGTTTTGTGCCACAGTTTTGTAGCTCAGGGGAGTGGATTGCAGCTCTCTAAAATCAAATTACACACCACACAATTCCTTAGGATGAAACCATAGCAGTTAAAATGGTGCTGAACACACACCCCTATTCATTTCTTGAGCTTCAAGAAGTCATCGTGGCAGTTAGCATGTATACTTGTGACATAGTTCCCTGGATATTGAAACACCTGATCTACCATCACAACCATTTTCTGGTGTGGAAAGGTACAAAATACATTGACATGCAAGGACTGAAATAACTGCTCTCCAGTATTGTACTTTGCTGATGTCATGACAAATTCTCATGCCCAAATTCTTTGCTAGGCTTTTATTATAATGGTACATACCACTAATGACTGCCATACATTATAGAGCAAACAAAAGTGGGAAACATAATTAGAAATTAAAATATAAGATTTGTATATTCACAGAGATGCATTTATTCAGGATGTTTACATTGTGCATTGAGATGGAAAGAGATTCACTTAAAAGGACAGATGATTTCCCAAAATGTAAATCAGTAGGAAGCCTGAGCTGCTTAAATGCTACTGAATCCAATGGGTATGAAGAACTGATGCACAGATTTGTAGCCTTTCTTTTCCAAACATCCATAGCTTACCTTTCTCGGGGACTAAAGTCTCAATTAAAGACCCTTTGCAAATTTCTCAACTAGTCATGTCACTGAGACCTTCTTCTTGAAGAGAATCCACCAGTTTACTATGTTAGAAAATAAATGTAAGGATATATTGTGGGATTTGCATTCCATTACCTTGGTTTGCATGCCATAAAACATTTATTATACCCTTGGGGTACAAGCTTAATAATGACTGGGTGAAATGCACTAATGTGGTATTGGCCTTGCTATAGAACAAAAGATTAATGTTCTTTGATCTCTCCCAGTTAATAGTTGTGCTCACCAATTTGTCCCTTCAAAAGACATTACAGTCATTGAGACAAACCCTGTTAAGAATAAAGAAAGTGAAAAATATTGAAATCGAGCCATAAAATGAAGCCCTATTAAACTATGTATATGGGGAGTCTGTATTAAAACCAATCACCAGTTCCAGCTACATTAGACCTACAGAATCAATTATTGACTAGTAATTCAAGACTTAGAGAAACCCCATTGGTTTAATTGGTGTGCTCTAGCTGAACTAGAACTTGGGTTTAGGCCCTAGTCCCAAAATAAACACAGGATGAGAGTGTCCTTGGGGTGTCAGATCTTTTTTCCCAGCCATACATCAACGAAACATCCCAATTTTGTTTTATGTTTTGGGGACTTTTTGGCTCAGAATGTCATATATATTCCCTAAGAAGCATGAGGGAAGCAATTTTATCAAAAATTTGTCTCCCTTCCCAGCCATTTTAGGTTCAGGAAAATCCTCCCCAAAGCCTAAAATGTTTTAGAGGTGATTTACCAAAAGTGCTGCCACTAACATTTTGAAAAAATATATATATGAAAAGAAAATTTAAAAGTGGGGTGGTGAGAGTCCTGAGACCCTCAAAACCAGCCATGGAGATTGCATGTGATCCACAGGATACACCTTCCCCATCCCTATATGATGGCAAGAAAATGGTTCCTGCAAGGGAAAGGCTAAAGTGCCTGGAGCTGCTTAGGTCTGTGTACGTGCGTGGAAGGTGCAAGATAAAGCCAACCATGGATGTGTTAGAGATAGCTAATAGTAACATGCTAGAGGGCAATATAATTATGTATGATATGAAGACAAGGAAGTGCTTCTAATATGTCACAGAACTAGAACTCAGGATTCTACAACAAGACAGATTGCTGATAGGTATAGCAGAAAGGTACACATCACACACACAAAAACACAAGCAAACAGATGGTTTTTCCCCACTCTTTCTGCCTCATAGTATGATGTAGAATAGACATGATACTTTAGAAAGTTTTCATTCAAGCTACAGGGTATGAGTTATCTCCACTGCATTTTATTCCATACAGGGCTTGGAAAATTGTTTTTGCATACAACATCTAAAAACCAGCATGGCCACTGTTAGGAGTAAAAAAAAAACACAACAAAACTCTTCCAGGGTCTAATTGAATAAAGCTGATGGTAATGAAATAGCAGCACTGATGTCTACGGTGTAGACAGAAGAAGAATGGCAAAAACGGCACAAACACAGGTTAGAGCCCATCTTATGCTGTGCTGGTAATGTTGGCCAAAAAACAACAACAAAAGAAAAGCCCTTCACTACTCCATTACCACTTTATTTGCTCAATGGGGGGCCAACAGCTGAATGAATTATTTAACTTCACTAAAGAAGATCTACATCTGAGCTGGTGTTTTCAGGAAGGAAGTATGAAAATATGAGGCCAATAGTGGTGACCAAAAAAATATGTTTCTTATCTTATTCACAAATTGGGAAATCACTAAGTCCAGAGGATACCCATCCAAACCTCAAAGGTGGCGTCTCCGGTTTCCATCCATATATATATATATATATATATATATATACCAAATGTTTCAAAGAATAACAATTTTTAAAAAGGGGGAGGGAGATCCTGGAAATTATAGGGCTATGTGAGTAAATTGGTGAGAAGTGTGATTAACAATAAAATTATCAAGCATATAGAAGAATAAGTACTGCTGAGAGTGAATGAGAGGGCTTCTTTAAAGATATGCCCCATCTCACTAATGTTTAGAGTTCTTTGAGTATGTCAATAAACTAGTGGAAAGGAATGACCCAATACACTTTGTTTCTTTGCACTTCCAAAAGGTTCTTGACAAAAGTGACTCCCAATGACCATCGATCAAACTTAACAGTCATGGGATAAGCAGAGTGTCCTCTAATGAATAGGCAACTGACTGCAGAACAGAATTAAGACAATAAAAAATAAACAGTCAGTTCTCACAATGGAGGGATATAAAAAGGGCTTTTTAACTTGTGCATATATCATCTGTAGTTAGACTTGTGCAGTATCGTACCCAAGTTACAAATATTTAGGGTAGTGAAAAAGAAAAGGGATTATGAAGAACTCTAAAAGGAAATCTCCAAACTAGGGGAAAGCATTAAAATGAGAAACATGCTTTAATGTATGTAGGTATGAACAGTGCCATCTCAAACCCTGGTGTCACGTGGTGCAGGTGGGCTCTCCAGAGGGGTGAGAAAGTTGCTAGGGGGCTTTTGGGGGGGAGGTGCAGCCAAGGGGGCTGCCAAAAGGGCATTCTCGGCCCTCTCATCTGCTGTGCTGGCACCAGCCTCCTTATGAAGACACTAGAGCTGCTGTGGTGAAGGCAGAAGGGTACCACTCAGCCCTCTCCTTCACTGCTGTGGTGCCAGCCTCCTCATGTGGAGGTCAGCTTGCCACAGAGAAGGCAGGAGTGGACCACTCAGCCCTCCTCACCCATAGCAGGATGAGGTCCTGACCAGATGTCACCCATCTTCTGGGGTGTCACCCAGTGCAAACTGTACCCCTGCATCTCCATAGTGATGCCCTTGGGTGTGAAATAAAGCACACTGAAGAAGGGAAAATCCTAACTTTGAGTATATGCTGATGAGCTGGCAGTGTCTGATCAAGTAGTGATCTGGTGGTAATGGTGGTAGTGGTAGATAGCACAATGAAAATATAAATCCACTGTGTGGCTGCTGTGAAAGGAGCCGATTCTTCACCAGGGAAAAGGAATAAAAAATGAAACTGCCAGTAATAGCATTCTTTCATATACATGTATGCTGTGGTCACACTTGGAACATCTTGTCCACTTCTGGTCACTGTACTTCGGAAAGGTTATTGTTGGCTGGGAAGGATGAAAGGAGGCCAAATGATCAAGGGATTATAGCAACTCCCCTTTGAATAAGGGTTAGAATAACTGAGGCTCTTCAGCTTAGAAGAAATGTACGTCATGGAGATTCAATGGAGGTGTACAAAATTGTGCATGTGTGCAGAAAATGGGTAGAAATTTTCCAGAGTGACAGGAACTAACTTTGGCTTTTCTCCCTCTCTCACATTACTAGAACCCAAAGTGATCCACCAAACCCAAAGGTTGGAGGCTCAGGGCAGGTTTTTAAGAAGTACTTTTGTACACAGTGCTGTGCAATTAACTACCACAAGATGCCATGGTGGCCACCAACCTGGATAACTTTAACAGGGGATTAGATAAGTTCATGAAGCGTAAGGCTGTCAATGGCTAATCATCATGATGACTGTATGCTCCATCTGGTATTAGAGGCCATATGTTTCTGAGTAACTTGCTGGGGAGCATGAGCAGGTATGTGCAGTTGTATTCAGATCCAGCCATGGTTTTTTCTCAGACATCTGTTTGGGAACAGGATGCTGGACTAGATAGGTCTTTCATCTGATCCTGCACTGTACTTATTCTTTTATATTATGTGCTTTCAGGAAATTAGATTCTTACATAGTGTGAGTCTTGAAGATCATAGCTTCAAACCATCGGCACACCTTTGTGTGCAATTTGCATCATGTTTTGCATATAAAACTCCTCATATCCACTCCAAGGTAGATGCCATCATTCTGACAGAATCAGTGGCGAATGCAATCCAGCAGAGTATCTACTCCTGCTTTTATCAATACTTCTCAGCTTTTGCAGCCTGAGGATACTGACAAGCTGCTTAGAGGGATGAAACCATCCACCTGCTGCTGGGATCCTTGCCCATTCTTGGCTTTTGTAATCATCTAGGACTGGGCTTTCTTTGGGACTATCTACTGTGGAGAATGTTTCATTCAGGAATGATGTGATCCCAATGCTTTTGAAAGAAGTAATGATAAAGCTACTTCTGAAAAAAAAAATCTAAATTTAGGTCATATAGTTCTAGGAGGGAAATTATCACTTGCTATCTCATTTCCCATTCATAGGCAGGGTCCTGGGGTTGGCATGTTTTCCAGGCAATCTTGGAGTGCACCAACAATTTAGTTCCATTCCAGTCATGATTCTGATATGAGTTTGACACAGTAAACCACCTTGCTGGATGACTTTAACCAGGGAGTCAACAGAGCTTCTTCTGGACTGCTCAGCAGCTTTTGATATCATCAGTTGTGGTATGCTTTTAGGACTGTCTCTCTGAGATTGAACTTGCAGTGTATGATGTTCTAATAGTTCCCATTCTGTTTGAAGAACAGGGTCTAGAAATTCATCCTGAAAGACTGCCTTTCCACATCTTGGTCATTAGCTTCACAATTCTATTTTGTCCCTGTACTTTTTCTAAGCTACATGAAACTGCTGTGCAAAGTCATACAGAGGTGTGGGCTGGCATGTACTGAAATGTCATCAATATGTGGGTGATGTGCAGGTTTGCTTCTCTTTCCCATCTTTTAATCACAAAGGATTTAATGAAATCCCTGCACAGATGTTCAGGGAAGGTTGAAGATGAAGAATGAGCAAGTTGAAATTTAAATTTAATTCCCAAGAGGGAAGTGCTGTGGGTTTGAAAATCTGTTACCAAAAGAGTTGTATAGAACTAGACTTAGATGGCATTGTACTCCCCATAAAGGACAAGGAGCATAGATTGAGAGTGTGCCTGGATTCAGTGCTACCTGTTGAAACACAGATGTCATTAAGTGACCAGCAGCACTTTGGTTCGTCAACCTTGTCCAAAGAAGAATGATATTGTTTTAGATACAGTATTGACTAAGGATGGCTACTGAATAGATGACAACATGTTAGGCAGGGAGAGGAATCAAGTCACCCTCCGGATGTTGTATCGTACTTACCAGCATTCCTCACCATTGGCTATGCTGACTAGGGTGGGAGGCAATAGCAATCCAATATCTGAAGGGTCATGCAATCCAAGCAAATAAAGTTCTTCAAACTCTATTTTTAATGGGCTGTTCCTTCTAACCATTGCTCCAAACTGGCTATATTTTCTTGCTTTTTTTATTTTTTTACAATCAGATTGTGGAATATTCTCTCATCCCCAAATAATAATAATAATAATAATAATAATAATAATAATATCTAAATATGGGGAGGAGGTGATGAGAATAAGGATGAGAATAATAGAGATGAGATGAGGAATAGGGTAAAAGAAACTGATATGGTAATGCTATTTATTCTTGTCTATTCAGAAAGACACCCTATTAAGAACATACTGCTTTGAAATGTTGAAACTCTGACATGACCCGGTCATGGTTTCAAAGTTTTCTTGGAGAGAGGTGGAAAAGAAAAAAAGGAAGGAAATGGAAGATGGTGAATGGAGCTAGGAGAAATAGTGGTAGACCTAAAAAGAGGATAAGATGGAAAGAGAGGGGGATATGAAAGAAGGGAGAGGACAGTTGTGATCCAGAGAATGGGAAATAAGAAGAAGAATGGCGTGGAATGGGGGAAAGAAGATATTTACCTAGGAAATGAGGGTAAGAAGAAGGGGAACAACAAAGAGAGATTCTTGGGAACAGGGAAGGTACTGGTAAGGTGAAAAGGAAAGAAAACAGGAACATGGGAAAAGGAAAGAGTGTTTAGCCAGACATGGGAAGAAAGAGCGAGGGAGCATAAAATCAAGAATCAAAAAAGAAAGGAATTAATTGGTTGAATTAAGGTAAGAAGAACAATATTTCTGCCATGCTTTTTGCTAATAATGGTTCAATCCACATGTTCCTCAGGCCACAAAAGGAAATTGTGCTGAAGTTTTTTATTTAGGGATGAATGGGGAGGATGAGAATAGGTTGGAATACCACAAAGCAGCAATCCTATAGTATCATATTCAGCTAATCCTGTGGCAGTTTAGTATTTCACTATGCTGACCATTATCTCCCACTGAGCCCTGGTACTGGCCATGGTTCAAGATATGTTGGGGTGGGCAGAGGGAGAGGAGGAGACAGCCAGGTGAGCCTCCTAGAGAGCCTGCAGTAGCTACTCCAAAGCAGTCTGCAACAGTAGGGGGCAAAAGCACAGTAATGAACACACACACAGAGAGACCAGCTTTTCAAGGCAATGCCATCACTCTTAGAGCCGAAGTAAACAGCCCAGAAGGAGTGCCACTCAAGCTGTGATTGTTCCAGGACCGTGGCAGCTGGATAGTCTGCTCCTAAAGTAGGCCTTGCATCCCAGAACAAGCCACTAGCAGGAGTGGATTAAATCTGATCCTTTTGCTGGTGGCTTCAGACCTCCTTAGGCGACATCCAAGTAATCCCCACAGCTTACCCTGAGGACCAGAAATGAAGGTCCAGATCCAGAGATGTGGAAACTCATGTATAAGGCATAGCCAAAGACAGCCTCTCATCTCATGCTATTTCAAGATTTGCTCTTGAAAGCACCTGAACACTTTGACCTGTCACCAAAACCTTTGCTTCTTCTGGACTGTCTGGAAGTGTTTTGATCCCTCAAGTCCTCCAGTCTGCCAATATTCTCCAAACAGCTTTGTTAACATTCTTGAGCATACCACTTTTTTTTTTTAATAGCAGCCACTTTAGATTTATGAGGTGCAGCAAGGCTTGATGACATAACTGTTTTGCCATTTGTTTCCCTGACAAATCCCCCCTTCCATTCCTTCAGCCTTCTGATCTTCTTGCAAAGTCTTCCTTTCCATCCCCCCACCCCCTCGCACATCAGCACGGCTGCCTCTGCTGCCGCCCATCTTTTGCTGGCTCTCATTCAGAGCTGTAATGGAACACTGGGCAGCCACGACATGAGAGCTTTCCCCGCCCTGCATATTGCTGACCACAGATGCCAGCTCAGCACATCTTGATAACTCATAACCCTTTGCCATAGGTTTTTATAGTGTGCCTGGTCTACTGTAAATCACTAGCTCTCTGTCACCAACCCAGCTCCAGTGTTGATTGATAGCATCAGGAATTAAACTACTGTCACACTGTGTGGAGGGAAGATAACCATTTATGGCACCCGTATACTAAAAACAAAACAAAAATAGACTCTCTTGGAAACAATGAATTATGTACCAGTCTCAGAGGTCAAATTATTATCTTGAATTTCTTTATTTAAGCAAAGCAAAAGAATATTTCTCCACCCTCAAAATCCATGATTTAAAAGTGAATGGCAAGTTATACTGTCTTCCTTCTTACCACAAGTGTTTGTTTTGGATGGCTCAATACTAAAGGTCACTTTGGCTGTAAAATGTTCTCACAATCTTATCTGAACTCTGGTTTGGCCAAGAGAAGTGAACCCTTTGCTTTAACAGATGGTGTCATGCTCTCTATTTTCAAATTTGTTTCCTTCTAACAAAATATCTTCACTAGAATGAAAGAGAGTATGTAGGTTCAGGACATCATTGTATGTTACTGGTTTGAATATTAGCTTGATCCCTGTGTTTTCACTGAGGGATGGAGAGAAACAAATGTAGAATGCATTAAAATGTGACCTCTTGCTTCAGTATTCAAATATGGGAATGAAATTTGGTCTTGTTACTGCATTCAATAGTCAGTTCTACCCTTTTGAACCCTGGTTTGCCCTAATTTAAATGGTGATAGGAAAGTTGGAAGCACACTTTAGTGCTCTACACCAATGAAACCTGCAGACATTATCACTTGTGACCATTTCTTCAGGCTTAAGCTAGCTAGAAAATTCTTCTGTGAGAACTTGCACTGTGACAGAGGACTTGTACAGGTAAAATTTACCAATATATTGGACTCTTCCACCCTGGTTTTCTACTGTGTGAATGAGCCTCAGTGGAAATCAGGATCACTTTATCTTCTTCCCCTCTTGCACTTTTCAGAATTCCAAAGTAGAGAGCAGAAGCATCTGTTTTTAATTTTTACCCACCCAGAGTTTCTCTTATGTCTGAATGTGGGGCACTATGATTTAGTTCGATTATAATTTCAAAATAAGGCAGAATTTTCAACTTTTGCCTTCTTCTCACTAAGCCATAGTTTAAACAAGCCACAGTTCTCAGTGTTCAAATATCATGGTGTTAGCATACTCTACCATAATTTCATAAGTAAAAATTCTAGCACTGAGAATGTTTCGAGAGGTCACAATGACCCAGGGAGACTAAAAATTTACAAATGTAAGGAATCACACTTACATAAGAATATGCAATAAACCTAGATGGTACTTAAGTAAATGCTAAATAGGTTCACTGATCATTCTGTCCTGCCCTCAGGCTCTTCTCATTTCCTCTCACAATGGAGACAAAAGAAGTCCCATTCCAAGTAAGTCAGAGACCTTACCTTCCACTTCATCTTATGTTCTGTTCCTATTCATCTTTCCTATCTGACTATCCAGGGATTGTCTTAAACCCACTCAGTATTTTGTCACTCTGGTGTTAAAACTGTCAATCATTCCAGATCCCTTTTGTTAATTCAATGAGAAAACCATCAAAGCCTTTGTACACAGAATCATAGAATCATAGAGTTGGAAGAGACCACAAGGGCCATCCAGTCCAACCCCCTGCCATGCAGGAACTCCTAATCATAGCATCCCCGACAGATGGCCATCCAGCCTCTGCTTAAAGACCTCCAAGGATGGAGACTCCACTACACTTCGAGGGAGTGTGTTCCACCGTCGAACAGCCCTTACTGTCAGGAAGTTCCTCCTAATGTTGAGGTGGAATCTCTTTTCCTGCAGCTTGCATCCATTGTTCCGCGTTCTAGTCTCTGCAGCAGCAGAAAACAAGCTTGCTCCCTCTTCAATATGACATCCCTTCAAATATTTGAACAGGGCTATCATATCACCTCTTAACCTTCTCTTCTCCAGGCTAAACATCCCCAGCTCTTTAAGTCGTTCCTCATAGGGCCTGGTTTCCAGACCCTTCACCATCTTAGTTGCCCTCCTTTGGACCCGCTCCAGTTTCTCCACATCCTTTTTGAATTGTGGTGCCCAGAACTGGACACAGTATTCCAGGTGGGGCCTGACCAAAGCAGAATAGAGCGGCACTATTACTTCCCTTGATCTAGACGCTACGCTTCTATTGATGCAGCCTAAAATAGCATCGGCCTTTTTAGCTGCCTCATCGCACTGTTGACTCATGTTCAACTTATGGTCTACTTGGACTCCTAGATCCCTTTCACATGTAGTTTCATTCAGCCAGATGTCCCCCATCCTATATCTGTGCATTTCATTTTTGCGTCCTAAGTGCAGTACCTTACATTTCTCCGCATTGAATTTCATTTTGTTAGAGTTGGCCCAGCTTTCTAGTCTATTCAGGTCATTCTGAATTTCAATCCTATCTTCTGGAGTATTGGCTACTCCTCCTAATTTGGTGTCATCTGCAAATTTGATAAGTATGCCCCCAATTCTGTCATCCAAGTCATTAATAAAGATATTGAATAGCACTGGGCCAAGTACAGAACCCTGTGGGACCCCACTGGTCACTTCTCTCCAGGTTGAAAAGGAGCCATTGTTGAGCACCCTTTGAGTTTGGCCAGTCAACCAATTACAGATCCATGTAACAGTTACCTTGTCTAGCCCACATTTTACAAGCTTGCTTGCAAGAATGTCATGGGGAACCTTGTCAAAGGCCTTACTGAAATCAAGATATACTATATCCACAGCATTCCCTTCATCTACCAAACTGGTAATTTTATCAAAAAAAGAGATCAGATTTGTCTGGCAAGACTTGTTTCTCTGAAACCCGTGTTGGCTTTTTGTGATTATGGCATTCCCTGCTAAATGTTCACAGACTCTCTGCTTAATGATCTGCTTTAGAATCTTTCCTGGAATTGATGTCAGACTAACTGGACGATAATTGTTGGGATCTTCTTTTTTTCCCTTTTTGAAGATGGGGACAACGTTTGCCCTCCTCCAGTCTGCTGGGACTTCTCCTGTTCTCCAGGAGTTCTCAAAAATTATTGCTAATGGCTCTGATATTACATTTGCCAGTTCTTTTAATACCCTTGGATGTAGTTCATCTGGTCCTGGAGACTTATATTCATTTAGCTTAACCAAGTATTCCTGTACTATCTCTTTACTTATTCTGTGCTGAAATTCCCCTATTCTGTCTTCTTCCCCATTATCCTTAGGTTGAGCACCCTTTGCCTTTTCTGAGAAGACTGAAGCAAAGAAGGTATTGAATAATTCTGCCTTTTCGCTGTCCCCTGTTAGCATTTTGCCATCTTCTGCATGCAGTGGCCCTACTGTTTCCTTCTTCTTCCTTTTGCTTCGGACATACCCAAAAAAACCCTTTTTATTGTTCTTAACCTCTCTAGCAAGCCTGAGTTCATTCTGCGCTTTAGCTTTTCTGACTTTATCCCTACACATGCTTGCTATTTGTTTGAATTCCTCTTTCATGATTTCCCCACTTTTCCATTTCTTATACATGTTCCGTTTAAAACTTAGCTCAGTTGAAAGTTCCTTAGTCATCCATCCTGGCTTCTTGAGACATCTTCCATTTTTCTTCCTCATTGGAACTGTTTGAAATTGCTCCTTCAGTATCTCCTTTTTGAGAAACTCCCATCCGTCTTGAACTCCCTTCTCTTTTAGTTTTCCTGACCATGGGATCACCCCCAGTATTTCTCTAAGTTTATTGAAGTCAGCTCTCCTAAAGTCTAGAGTGCGTGTCTGACTATGCCTGGCTTCTCCTTTCCGCTGTATAACAAACTCCAGGAGAACATGGTCACTTCCACCTAAGGATCCAACCACTTGCACTCCATTGACTAGGTCATCCCTGTTGGTTAAGATCAGATCTAAAATGGCTGATCCCCTTGTTGCCTCTTCCACCTTTTGGACAATGAAATTGTCTTCCAGGCAAGTGAGAAATTTGCTAGACTTTGAGGATTTGGCTGAGTTTGACTTCCAGCAAATATCCGGATAGTTGAAGTCCCCCATCACTACTACATCTCTCCTTTCTGAGTGTGTGGTCATCTGTCCTAGAAAGGCATCATCCAATTCCTCCGTCTGACTTGGAGGTCTGTAGTAGACTCCCACAGTAACATCCCTGTTGTTTCCCTCTCCTTTAATTTTTATCCAGATGCTCTCCACCTGGCTTCCAGTACTGATGTCCTGGATCTCTTCACTGGTGTAAATATCCCTGACATATAATGCTATTCCTCCTCCTTTCCTGCTTGGCCTGTTTCTCTTAAAAAGGTTATATCCCTCTATTTCTACATTCCAATCATGAGACTCATCCCACCAGGTTTCAGTGATGCCTATTATATCATATTTGCTTTATTGTGCTAGGAGTTCCAGTTCATCCTGTTTATTTCCCATACTCTGTGCATTAGTGTAGAGACATCTAAGAACATGTGTTCCCTTATCTTGCTGCCTGTGCAAAATTTTTTGCTTTCCACTGTTGGGTCCTTGCACTGTTTGCCTTGTTCCCTCTATGTCATTTTGACTATATTCTCCAGCCCTTTTGCCTTCCAGTATAATGTCTCCCTCCCCCATATAACTCAGTTTAAAGCCCTCCTGATCAGATTTTTGAGACTATTGGCAAAAATGTTTTTGCCAACTGGCGTGAGATGCAGCCCATCCTTTGCCAGAAGTCCCTCCTCATGGAACCGCAGCCCATGATCCAAGAGTCCAAACTGTTCTTGGCGGCACCATCTACGGAGCCAGTTATTCACCTCTGCTATTTTCCTCTCCCTTCCTGGACCATGCCCTTCTACCGGGAGAAGAGATGAGATGACAACCTGTGCATCCATCTCTTTCAGCTTCCTACCCAGATCCTCATAATCCCTTATGATCTTCTGAAAGCTGTGCCTTGCAGTATCATTGGTTCCCACATGAACCAAAAGAAACATCAAGCACCCTTCAAGGGTATGAAATAGGACATAAAAATCTGATTCAGCTCTAGCCATGTGTGTAGCCCTCAGAGACTGTCTGAGCCACTCTCCATTTTCTGTGGCCCTATCTTCAAGAATGAAAATTATCAACCTCTCTAATTCCTGGTTCCTCTCTATCCAGCCTTACACACCTCTCTTTCTGACAGCCTTGTTTGTTCCTTAAAGCTGGTTCTACTTACATAAAGCTGGTTCTACACATAAAGCTGGTTCTACTACCTTGTTTGTTCCTTAAAGCTCTACACATTTCTAAACAAAACTCTTCTATTTACTGAAACTGTAGTGCTCTCTGCAGTCAGTACTGGTATTTGTTGTTGTCGTGCCTTCGAGTTTATTTCAACCTATGGCCACCCTAAGCTTAATCGTGGCTAATAATCTGCAGTGATGCAGTTTCAAGAGACTGCAGTAGACAGGTAGCCACTAAAGTTGTCATTCCAAATAAGTAACAAATGACTACAAAAGATGGCCCAGAAGACTACAAAAGAGGGCCCAACAACAGATAGGGAAGTGCAGGAAGTCCATTAGAATCAAGACAGACTTTTGCTTTCGCAAAATAAAATTGTGACTATGGTAGAAATTGGGCTTTTAAAAAAATAATAGTAATAACTGTTCTTAAACTGAAGACAAAAAAGTAGCTTTTTGGGACTCCAAACTGACACAATAAAGGTTTTGTGTCATACAATATGCACACTACTTTCTCTTATCCCACTGCTTTCTTATGTTTCATGTCAAACAGGTTTTTCAAGAGCAGTACAAAAAACAGCTGACCCATCATCCCATTATTAGGAGTGGGAACCATTGGTCCATGGCTAGTTGTTGTTCCATGTGGAGGGATGTGAATATGGTTATGCACTACAGCCATCCTACCCACCCCCGAACAGCAATTAGGATTTATTTTTCATAATCTGCCATTGATATCGATGGAATCATGGGAGGAGATTATGGCAGAGGGAGTAAAAGTGCAGCTACTCCTCCCCTGTATTCTGCATAGAATCATAGAACCATAGAATCATAGAGTTGGAAGAGACCACAAGGGTCATCCAGTCCAACCCTCTGCCATGCAAGAACTCTTGATCAAAGCATACCTGACAGATGGCCATCCAGCCTCTGCTTAAAGACCTCCAAGGATGGAGACTATACCACTCTCCGAGGGAGTGTGTTCCACTGTTGAAAAGCTGTTACTGCAACTCTTCTGTAGCCCATCCAGCAGATCATTGAGCTTGAAAAAAAAAAGCCCCATCAACAAACTCTTAATAATATGCAGTCTTTAAACTAGCCCTGTAGAAGAAAGAAATATCTCAGTGTCTCATCAGACAAAAAGCTGAAGTCTGCCTCTTTAGGGTGCCTGAGGGAATCCTGAGCCTGCGAGTTAAATCCTAGGAACAGGGTGACCAGGAAACCATTAGAACTCAGTTGTCATAACTCATTCTCTGAAGCCAGTTAATTCACACACAGATATACAGAAATTTGCAGCTCCTGATGAAGGGGATTTCTCCTAGGAGCTAAGGAATGAGGGGGGGGGGGGTGGGAGTTCTCCCCAGCAGGACATGGCAGATGCTGAGGACATGTACCATCCTTTGCAGATCAGCAAAGAGGCAAAGAGTATGCTTCTGGAGACACTGATTAATTAGGCACCCTCTGTTTTGAGATAGCTGCCTATAAATTTCCCAGCAGGTCTCCAAAGTCTCTATTGCTTGCAACCATTTTATCTAGGTGACTTGCAGTACAGTGGGCCTTCCTTATCCAAAGATAGCCCGTATTGTCACCAACGGCAGCATGGACGCAGCCATGCTCCCATTGGGGACAAAAATCCCCCCTCCGTACTTCCCCTCTCCTCCTCCTTCCTTTCTCCCCTCCCTCCTCCATTCCTCACTCCCCCTCCTACTTTTCTATCTTCTTCCCTATCTCCTTCCCTACATTCTTACCTCCTTCCTTGCTTCCTCCAAGGCTTCTGCCATGGCTTGGGCTTTGGGCTCCAAAAGCCAAGCTTTGGCCCTGGCTCCCTCCAACCAAGGGGGTTCCGAGGGAGCCAGCTCCAGAGCATAGGCTTGGCTTTCATGGCCCAGAGTCTCTGTCCTGGGTGCTGAGCCTGCGGACAGAGCTCCAAGAACTGTCCTTAAATATTGCACAATTTTCAATGACATGCTTGTAGAATAAGAAAAAAAAACACAGTTAAATTTGTTCTCCATTTGTTTCTATCCTCTAACATGGAGTTTGTAACACCCAAAATCCTGAATATACAATGTCCTCTCCATGCTTCATGATGTGATGTTCCAGTAGGCAGTTGCTTGAAATTAATTGCAACTAATTAAACAGGATACAGTAAGAAGGACAATTGGACAATAGTGCCCTGGAGATTGCTTCATTCCCAAAGGCATTAGCAGCTGGCTTTTGCACTGGTCCAAGCCCACAGGAAGGTGCTATATATCATAATGTCATTTTACATTGTTATTTCTCTGAAAGCAGCAATTTAAAAGTCTCCAGTGAACCTTGAGCAACTTCACGCTAAAAAGAAAAATGTTGCTATTCAAGATCTGTGAAGTACAGATCCAAAGGAATTGGATGGTGAGAATGGTAGCATTAAATTTGTGCCATTATTTGCATTTAGTGTATAATGTTGCAGTAAAAGGCTAACAAAGCATTTAGTCTGCTGTGGGGCTCATTGATTTTTTGCTATCTTTGTTCAAACTAGGTCAGAATTTCTAAAAGAGGTTCTAACTTTGCCCGTATAATACATGTCTCTCAATAGAGATGGGCATCGTAAAGAGCCATTAACATACTTTGGAATCCTTCCCTACATGCCAGCTTGTCTGGGGCACCTATTCAAACTGTAGTAATGGCATCATAGAATCTATGCTCATCTTGATTTCCACTTTCTTGGTCATTCAGCTGGCTAGAACAGGCCAACATCACAACATAGAGGAAGGGGGGGGGTCATTTTTGAGAAACGTACCAGACATGTGGCATAAGGTTTAATTTCATGCTGGAATGGAGGCCAGGCATTTTAAGAATTATGAAAATGAATATTATAACCAGGGCAAGTATGATGATGAATGTTTGATATTCTACCTTGCAACAAAAGGATAATGACTGAGACGGCTAAAATTAGCTTTTGATCTAAGGAGCTATACAGGCCGCCCTTTTCCTGGCTGGATCGGAGCCATGGCAACCTCATGCTCCGGCCTTTGGAGCATGCCTTTGGACTGGCTCCTTTTTGTGGCTCCTTTTTGTGCCCTCCAACAGTGTGGGGCTGTATTGCACCCCTTCAGCACTGCATTATCTGGATGCAGCATCAGATGTGTGTCATAATGATGCACACCATCTGAAGTGGCACGCAGCATCATGACACCCTGGGTGTCATTAGGACGCTGCACCCTGACTCTGCCCACAGGCTGGCCTTTTAGGTTGCCCTGTATAGGGCCTAAGTCCCCGAGCAACAAATCTCAGTTGTCTCATAAGTTCACCTCTTGCTTAGTAAACCTTACTTTTCAAACCTGACAAATAGACTTTATGACTACTACAGCTTTGAGAGCTTGCCTACATTGCTCCTAACAGACAGCTACATGAGGGACTAAATCTAAGCTTCGTTATTAGTGTCCATGCCCCAATAACAGAATAGTGAGTTTTTCCATGCAAAATTGCTTGTCTGTTATTGCCAGGTTTGCTGGGATTTGGCATCCTAAAGAAGAACAGGATCAGGACATGACGATCAAAAGGGAGCAACTTGTCAACTGAGGCAAGGGAGCACAGGGGCAGTTGATACCTACCAAAGTCAGAATTCTCCCAAATGCAGTTAATGTGTAGATAGATCAACAACAAGTACTGTAGTCCAGGCAGGCAAATACCTTCATGCAACTGCCTAATGATAGCAATGGCTGTCATGCCTCTGCATTGGTGTGTGTGAGAGAGAGAATAAAGAAGTAAGTAAGAAGGAAGGGCCAGTTGATATGATATGTGGCAATTGCATTAGCTGCTCATAAATTGGTGTTCAAAAGGTGATTTTGTTGCAGTAGACACTAACCATATGAATTTAAGACATGAAGATGCAGAGCATAAAGCAGTGGCACCCCAGCTTCCGGTGTCACCTGGTGCAGGGGGGCTTCTGTGGTGGGGCCAAAAGGGTGCATTCTCTCCCTCCCTGCCTAGCGCTGCTTTACTTGAGAGTAAAATGGCTTGTGGCAGGGAGTGGGGGGGGTGCTCAGTGAAGTGTCACCCCTCTTATGGGGTGTCACCCAGTGTGGCCTGCACCACCACACACACCCTAGTGAAACCACTGAATACAAGCCAATACTAAGGTAGCCGTGAGTGTTTGTGGATCCCTGGACCATGACCTAACATCTGTCTGGAAGTATGGCATGTTCATTTATTTCTTCTCTCTCTCCCTCCCTCTGGGAAGACTCTCTATTAAGGCCTAAAAGAAAGCAATTCTACACTTAAGGTATAACCACTAAATAGCATAGGAATTCCACGTTATTTACTTACTTATTTATTTAGAGTATTTATACCTGACTCTTCAGCCACAAAGGCTCTCAAAGCAGTTCATGGGTTGCTAATTTGACAGATCCTTGCCCTCAGGCTTACAATCTGAAAATACATGGAACAAAAAGAGAAGGGATTGGAAATGGGAAGGGAATCAAGTCCAACAGATATTGCCAGTTCTTCTCTCCTTCCAAGGCCAGGGTGGTAGCAGTTAAGAGAGAGTAATGTGTTCTTGCATTGCATTTTTAATTTTCAAACATATATTAAGACATATATGCAGTAAAGATAAATGCCATTGCTACACATCTCTGAAACAGCTCTCAAATCTAACAACTAATTCTCAATCGGATTTTTAATCTGTTGTATCAGAAGACTGCAGAGTCAGAAACAATACATAGGACCTTATCAGACGTTGGAAATTGGAAGTATAATCTAATGGCAATCTGAACGCAATCATGGGGTTTCACGTTATTGCAAATTAAAGTATCTCACGTAATTTCAGGCAAAAGGGAAGTCATTCTGAAAGCAATCATGGGATTTCACATTATTGCGAATTAAAGCGTCTCACACAATTTCGGGCCATGGGGGGGGGGTCATTTTCGGGTAATGGGAAGTCATTCTGAATGCATTCCGAATGCAATTGGAATTCATGTAAATTTGCTAAACTAGCGAATTCAGATGAATTCAAATTGGCTCCAATTGGCTCCATTCACAATAAAGAGAAATTCCTCCCGTCTGATAAGGTCCATATAGAACAAAAAACATATACATAATACACCAGGTACACATGTCCCAGCTCTCTGTGTTTCCTAAGAAGAATCTTTTGTGAGTAGTACCTTCTCCTGGTAAATGACTCCTCATGTTTTTGTGTTTTAGATTGTATCCTCTCTAACATTGCACAAAAGAAGAGGAAGAAAAGTTTTGTACATTTGTTACTCTCTGGTTTCCATATCTGTGCCACACTCCCACTGCCTTCCTCCACCTGGTATCCTGCAGATGTTCTGGATTATGCTTGCCATCGCCTCAGCCAGCACAGCAAATGGATAGAGATGGTGGGAGTTGTAATCCAAAACATCCAGAGGGCATCAGACTGGAGAAGGATCGCTCTTGGCCTGTGGTACAATGCTGTCTTTTGCTTTACTATTGGCTGCATGACAGGTTCATTTACTGCCATGTGCAACAGGCTGTCCTGTCCTGGCTTATGAGTATGATTTGTTAATATACTGACCATAACAGTTGCCTTTCAAAAAGAAAAGAAAAACTTAAGAATGTTTATCCCCACAAAAGAGATGGCTATACTTAGTAGAGACCCGCTGGATCTCAAAAAAATGTATTCAGAAAGTTTAATATAATTAATAGACAGTTATATGGAAAGAAAGTATGCATTGGCATTTAGTATTTAGATAACCAGTGAAGAATTAATTTGATCTGAATGTAATTACAAAAATTAAAAACAGAAAGGGTGTTGTACTAGAAAAACAAAATTGTCCTCTAGCATGTTTTCAATGAGCTTTAAAAGCTGCAGCTATGTGTCATGGCTGGATGGTCTGCCTTTCTTCCATTCCACACTCAGAAATTAAACTTTCCCCAAGTAGATATAATGGTTCCTATTGGTGAAGCCACACTTCAGAATTAATGCAGTTTGACATCACTTTATCTGCTACGAATCTATCATGTGGAATCCTAGGATTTGTAGCTTGCTGGGCCACCAGAGTTTTCTGACAGATCAGACTGAATGAATACCTTACCAGACTACAAATCCCAGGATCCTACAGCATAGAATCATGACAGTTAGAGTGGTGTCAATTTGCTTTAATTCTGCAGTCTGGCTACATGCTAAGTCACCTATACTGATGTTAGTCCATTCTGAACCAATTACACTCACCATGGGATGGTACTATAAGGGCCAGGCACACCTGACTGTTGCAAGCCCCTTGCTCTAGACCAGAAATACACAAATCTATGGCCCAGGGGCTAAGGTAGTCTCCAAGGGGTGCCCTTCCATACAGATCTTTGGTTCCTCCTTGCTGTTAAAAACTTTCTGCCTGAGAATTGCTGAAGGAACACAGAAGGCTCTCTATTCCATCCTTTGAGATCACTGGATGGCAGTGGCAGCTGGTGCCTTCAATGTCAGTGGGATGATTAATTGGCGGGGCCATGAATATCTGCTATAAAGTTCAGAGTAAAACCCAGAGTAGATTCACTGTCCTACTGAAAGCAGAACCACTGGTTGCCACAGTCAAGCATATCGTTCAGATAATCCTCATCAGCCCCCACCTGCTGCGGACTCTCTCCAGTGCCCAAGGCAGTCTCATATGTAGCTATTCACATGGCTGAAAAGGCTGTCCCCCTGTTCCAACAGCAGGCTTGCCCAGGTCCCAAGGGCAGGCAATTCAACAGCTGAAGAGCAGCTGCTAAGGGTGTTTCTGGCAAAGCTCTTGAGCAGCTGCTTTGCTTCATTCATGGAGTTTTGCTGATGGGGGGGGGGGGGGCAGAAGCAAGCATTGTCACCTTCCATTTGCAACCTTCTCAAGTTTTCCTGCTGCTTCTTCCATCTCTTTCCTTACCACAGAAAATCCATTTCAGAATGAAGAGACTGAAGAGCTGGACCATTGTTTTTGACTCTTTATGAATGTGTTAATATTAATGCTGAATTTGGTTATTTTGCTTCCTAGCTTTGGGGGAGAAAGAGGGAAGGGGCCATTTCGATGATCTAGTCCAACCCTCTGCCATGAACAAGTTGAGAGTTAAAGCATTTCTGAGAGATGCCCATCCAGCTTCTGTTCAAAAATTCTTTTTTTAGTCACCCACTTTGAGTCACTTTCAGCCCCTGAAAACCCCATGATAGGTTTCTCTTAGGGGTTTCCATAAGTTGGAAACAACTTGAAGGTGCACAACAACAACAATAGAATAGAATTATTAAAAGGCAGCAGCATGTAAAAAGGAAAAAAAGGAGGAAAATACAATAAAATATAAAGTACAATAATATGAAATAAATGACCAATGTGAAAATGGATATGAACTCACTTATTAAATAACAATATGAAACTAGACTAGTACAAGAAGTTGGCAGTAACTGAAACAACCTAAAACCTAAATAGGAAGAAATAGACAAATGTATTATATTTATTGTATGATTTTTCTTTATTTCTCATTTATATTTACATTAAATTTGTATTACTTTTGTTAAATCTATGGACACTATTGGACTTACATTACTTTATTATTTTCATTGCCATTGTTGATCTAGTGGGGCAGTTGTGTTCATAGAATCATAGAATCATAGAATCATAGAGTTGGAAGAGACCACAAGGGCCATCCAGTCCAACCCCCTGCCATGCAGGAACTCCAAGTCAAAGCATCCCTGACAGATGGCCATCCAGCCTCTGCTTAAAGACCCCTAAGGAAGGAGACTCCACTACACTCCGAGGGAGTGTGTTCCACTGTCGAACAGCCCTTACTGTCAGGAAGTTCCTCCTAATGTTGAGGTGGAATCTCTTTTCCTGCAGTTTGCATCCATTGTTTCGCGTTCTAGTCTCTGCAGCAGCAGAAAACAAGCTTGCTCCCTCCTCAATATGACATCCCTTCAAATATTTAAACAGGGCTATCATATCACCTCTTAACCTTCTCTTCTCCAGGCTAAACATCCCCAGCTCCCTAAGGCGTTCCTCATAGGGCATGGTTTCCAGACCCTTCACCATCTTAGTTGCCCTCCTTTGGACATGCTCCAGTTTCTCCACATCTTTTTTGAATTGTGGTGCCCAGAACTGGACACAGTATTCCAGGTGGGGCCTGACCAAAGCAGAATAGAGTGGCACTATAACTTCCCTTGATCTAGAAACTATACTTCTATTGATGCAGCCTAAAATTGCATTGGCTTTTTTAGCTGCCGCATCACACTGTTGACTCATGTTCAGCTTATGGTCTACTTGGACTCCTAGATCCCTTTCACATGTGGTCTCATTCAGCCAGGTGTCCCCCATCCTATATCTGTGCATTTCATTTTTCCGCCCTAAGTGCAGAACCTTACATTTCTAGCTTCTCCCTTCCACTGTATTACAAACTCCAGGAGAACATGGTCACTTCCACCTAAGGATCCAACCACTTGCACCCCATCAACTAGGTCTTCCCTGTTGGTTAAGATCAGATCTAAAATGGCTGATCCCCTTGTTGCCTCTTCCACCTTTTGGACAATGAAATTGTCTTCCAGGCAAGTGAGGAATTTGCTAGACTTTGAGGATTTGGCTGAGTTTGACTTCCAGCAAATATCAGGATAGTTGAAGTCACCCATCACTACTACATCTCTCTTTTCTGAGTATGTGATTATCTGTTCTAGAAAGGCATCATCCAATTCCTCTGCCTGAGTCGGGGGTCTGTAGTAGACTCCCACAGTAACATCCCTGTTATTTCCCTCTCCTTTAATTTTTATCCAGATGCTCTCCACCTCGCTTCCAGTATTGACTTCCTGCATCTCTTCACTGGTGTAAATATCCCTGACATATAATGCTATTCCTCCTCCTTTCCTGCTTGGCCTGTTTCTCTTAAAAAGGTTATACCCTTCTATTTCTACATTCCAATCATGAGACTCATCCCACCAGGTTTCAGTGATGCCTATTATATCATATTTCCCTTGTTGTGCTAGGAGTTCAAGTTCATCCTGCTTATTTCCCATACTCTGTGCATTAGTGGAGAGGCATTTAAGACCATGTGTCCTCTTTACTTGCTGCTTTTGCACATTTTTTTGCCTCCTACTGTTGGGTCCTTGCACTGTTTGCCTTGTTCCCTCTATGCCACTTGGACTATTCTCTCCATCCCTTTTGCCTTCCAGTATAATGTCTCCCTTCCCCACATAACTCAGTTTAAAGCCCTCCTGATCAGATTCTTCAGACTGTTGGCAAAAACGTTTTTGCCAACTGGTGTGAGATGCAGTCCATCCCTTGCCAGAAGTCCCTCCTCATGGAACCGCAGCCCATGATCCAAGAATCCAAACTGTTCTTGGCGGCACCATCTACGGAGCCAGTTATTCACCTCTGCTATTTTCCTCTCCCTTCCTGGACCATGCCCTTCTACCGGGAGTAGAGATGAGATGACAACCTGTGCATCCATCTTTTTCAGCTTCCTTCCCAGAGCCTCATAATCCCTTTTGATATTCTGAAGGCTGTGCCTTGCAGTGTCATTGGTACCCACATGAACCAAAACAAAGGGGTATTGATCAGTAGGCTTGACAAGTCTTGTCAGCCTCTCCGTCACATGATGGATCTTTGCCCCGGGGAGACAACACACCTCCCGAGACATCTTGTCAGGCCCACAAACCACTGCTTCTGTACCCCTCAGCAAGGCGTCCCCCACCACGACCACGCGCCTCCTCTGAGGCTTAGCAGTGGCTGTTCCTTTTCGTGATACTCTCAGGCTCTCCTGCTCTGTCCCTGATGTCTGTCCCTGCTGCTTTTCCTCATCATCTCTGACAACAGAGAGAGATTCAAAGCGATTCTGTAGCTGCAAGCCGCTCACAGAACGTTCCCTGGTTTCCTTACTTCTGTGTGTGACCTTCCTCCAAGCATCTACCTCTGTTGTATGTGGAGTGACCTCCTCCACCGCAACAACTTCCTCTCTCTCTTTCCCACCCAAGACATTCTGGTCTGACCTGTTCAGGAGATTCTCCTGCTCTCTATGATGCTGGAGTGCAGATATCTGCTCCTCTAGCTGCTGTACTTTCTCTTCCAAGAGGACTACCAACTTGCACTTGTGGCAGGTGTAGTTCGCCACCTCTGTAGGCAAGAAGACAAACATCCCACAGGTATTGCAGGTGACTGCAGCAGGGCCTTCAGTGTCCATACTGGGAAGTCTTAAAGAGGCACTGAAACAAGACTGTGGGCTTCCCTTGCTAGACTTGGCCTTTATTCCCAAGCTCTGTCACTGAGTTCAAGTCACAGGGCCTATAGTTATGTAGAGAGCTCCTGCCTACTAGCTCCTTCCAAAGGCAAGTCTCTGATTCACTTCCTCTGATGCTTCAGGCCGGTTCCTCTTATATTCTCTAAACACCTCCTTGACTAGATAAAAAAAATCAAAATTCGTGCGCCGTTAGGCGCGCGCTTCTGCTAGCCTTGAGTAGCCTTAAGTAGCCTCCCAGCACTGGCTCCCAGAATGCAATGGCTCAAGTGTAAATTAAATTAGATCTCACCCAAGCACATGGACTAGAACCTCCTCCTTTTCTTTCTCCTCCTTAAAGGAAATGAAGCTTCTGCTAGCCTTGAGTAGCCTTAAGTAGCCTCCCAGCACTGGCTCCCAGAATGCAATGGCTCAAGTGTAAATTAAATTAGATCTCACCCAAGCACATGGACTAGAACCTCCTCCTTTTCTTTCTCCTCCTTAAAGGAAATGAAGCTTCTGCTAGCCTTGAGTAGCCTTAAGTAGCCTCCCAGCACTGGCTCCCAGAATGCAATGGCTCAAGTGTAAATTAGATTAGATCTCACCCAAGCACATGGACTAGAACCTCCTCCTTTTCTTTCTCCTCCTTAAAGGAAATGCAGCTTCTGCTAACCTTGAGTAGCCTTAAGTAGCCTCCCAGCACTGGCTCCCAGAATGCAATGGCTCAAGTGTAAATTAGATTAGATCTCACCCAAGCACTTGGACTAGAACCTCCTCCTTTTCTTTCTCCTCCTTAAAGGAAATGAAGCTTCTGCTAGCCTTGAGTAGCCTTAAGTAGCCTCCCAGCACTGGCTCCCAGAATGCAATGGCTCAAGTGTAAATTAAATTAGATCTCACCCAAGCACATGGACTAGAACCTCCTCCTTTTCTTTCTCCTCCTTAAAGGAAATGAAGCTTCTGCTAGCCTTGAGTAGCCTTAAGTAGCCTCCCAGCACTGGCTCCCAGAATGCAATGGCTCAAGTGTAAATTAAATTAGATCTCACCCAAGCACATGGACTAGAACCTCCTCCTTTTCTTTCTCCTCCTTAAAGGAAATGCAGCTTCTGCTAACCTTGAGTAGCCTTAAGTAGCCTCCCAGCACTGGCTCCCAGAATGCAATGGCTCAAGTGTAAATTAAATTAGATCTCACCCAAGCACATGGACTAGAACCTCCTCCTTTTCTTTCTCCTCCTTAAACGAAATGAAGCTTCTGCTAGCCTTGAGTAGCCTTAAGTAGCCTCCCAGCACTGGCTCCCAGAATGCAATGGCTCAAGTGTAAATTAAATTAGATCTCACCCAAGCACATGGACTAGAACCTCCTCCTTTTCTTTCTCCTCCTTAAAGGAAATGAAGCTTCTGCTAGCCTTGAGTAGCCTTAAGTAGCCTCCCAGCACTGGCTCCCAGAATGCAATGGCTCAAGTGTAAATTAGATTAGATCTCACCCAAGCACATGGACTAGAACCTCCTCCTTTTCTTTCTCCTCCTTAAAGGAAATGAAGCTTCTGCTAGCCTTGAGTAGCCTTAAGTAGCCTCCCAGCACTGGCTCCCAGAATGCAATGGCTCAAGTGTAAATTAGATTAGATCTCACCCAAGCACATGGACTAGAACCTCCTCCTTTTCTTTCTCCTCCTTAAAGGAAATGAAGCTTCTGCTAGTCTTGAGTAGCCTTAAGTAGCCTCCCAGCACTGGCTCCCAGAATGCAATGGCTCAAGTGTAAATTAAATTAGATCTCACCCAAGCACATGGACTAGAACCTCCTCCTTTTCTTTCTCCTCCTTAAAGGAAATGAAGCTTCTGCTAGCCTTGAGTAGCCTTAAGTAGCCTCCCAGCACTGGCTCCCAGAATGCAATGGCTCAAGTGTAAATTAGATTAGATCTCACCCAAGCACATGGACTAGAACCTCCTCCTTTTCTTTCTCCTCCTTAAAGGAAATGAAGCTTCTGCTAGTCTTGAGTAGCCTTAAGTAGCCTCCCAGCACTGGCTCCCAGAATGCAATGGCTCAAGTGTAAATTAAATTAGATCTCACCCAAGCACATGGACTAGAACCTCCTCCTTTTCTTTCTCCTCCTTAAAGGAAATGAAGCTTCTGCTAGCCTTGAGTAGCCTTAAGTAGCCTCCCAGCACTGGCTCCCAGAATGCAATGGCTCAAGTGTAAATTAAATTAGATCTCACCCAAGCACATGGACTAGAACCTCCTCCTTTTCTTTCTCCTCCTTAAAGGAAAGGTGTTCTTTCCTTAAAGGAAAGGTGTTCTTTTAAGCACTTCTTGGATTTTTGTCAGATAAATTCTACCTTTGCTTTTGAAATGCCAGGCAGTTGTTGTGGCCAGGAGTATCTCTATTTCAGCTGTTGCAGTGGTTGTACGCCTTAAGGGAAAAGATGAATCTGGCAACAGTGAAATATTCTTTGGTCACCTGGGGATTATATTACTGTAACAGACTCTACCCTTTAACTATGTTCAGAAACTATCACTGATTCAGAATTCAAAAGCCAGATTTCTCCCCAGAGAAGGCTTTTTTGACAAATTTACACCAGGTTAAATTTAAAGTTATGGTGCTTACCAATAATGAGGGATAGTCTACATATAAGTGTACTATGGACATCAGATGTGGGCAAAACATTATCTAAATGCGTCAAAAATGTTGTAGAAGCACTAGAGACGTAATCATCCATGGGGCTTGTAAATTGTAACTGGCGCTTCTAAAGTCTAATTGAGCCTTCCCACTAAGTTCCCATCATGGAATCATTCATGGGGAAGTCATTTTCTGAATAACGGGATATCCCATTATTCTGAAAATTACATCTCCTGGCTTCCCCGTGAATGATTCCATGATGGGAACATAGAGAGAAGCCTCAATTACACTTTAGAAGAGCCATGGATGATCACATCCCTGGCATTTCTGCAGGGTTTCTGCCACGTCTGGATGACATTTGGATGACGTTTCGCCCTGCGTCTGATAAGGTCCTATGAGACCTGATACACATTTTCAGGTTCACATTCACATTGACAGGTTGTCACTTTCCTGTGCAAATTCGCATCTGTTCACCCTATATCTGCTGAAAATGTGCAGGTATTCAAATGCATGTGAAGCAAATGGACAGCCATACTTAATGGACAGCCATCCTTGCAATAATGTACATTTCTGAAGATTTCCACAGTTGCACTGGTAAAAACTATGAAGCCTTTGTTAGCAGAGTTTAAGGAGCCCCCCACAAAACAGACACATTCATGTGAATTGCAGATCACATTCTTTTCAACTAGAATGATGAGTACTGTATTTTAAAAGTGGATGTTGTTATTGCTATGTGTCTGACTTATGGTGACCCTCAGGCAACCCTATCACAGGATTCACTCATTTTAAATGTGTAGACTAATCCAAAGTTATATATGGGTTAAATTCAAGACCCACAGGCTCTCCAACAAATCTATCCATAGGGTGAAATCATCTTTGGAGACTTTAGTTATATGTCCCAGTGACAAAAGAGGTTGAGCTGGTGGAAATGCTTGACAAGGCCTTTTCTGACAAATTCATTCCCAAAGAAGATAAAATTAGCCCCATCATTGATGTTGTAATATGTAGGCAGTAAAAACATTCTTATTCTGCTTGACTTTTAGTGGTTTTTAATATATGGCTTTTTAACACCTGACTTTTAAAATATTTAACTCTGCTTTTGTTTGTAAGGTCTTAGTTTTCATTTTTATTATTAAATGCTGTTTCGTGTTTTCTGAACAGGGACCAAAGATTTTTAAAAATGCTTCTACCAATGATGAATGAATGAAGAAGAAATTGAGAGAGAGTTCTTTGCAGCATTATTCAAACAAAATCAGTTTAACTTTTGCACATTCTGTTGTGTTACAATGTGGAATTGATTTATTTCTTCCCACCCCTCTTCCATCCATTATTGTTCTTGTAATAGAATAAAATAATAGAATCATCATCATATTTATATTCCAATTTTTCCCTATTTTTGGATTCGAAGCAACTTAGAACAGATTTTTTTTAAATTCACAAAAAAAAAAAAAATTAAAAGTTGATTAAATTATCCCACATTAAAACTAATTAAAAACATATACCACATTTTTTAAAAGCAGCAGAACAAAAATAACTGATAAAAAGTCCAACATATTGTTTTGGTTAGTCCTCAAGGGCCCATAGAAACAGAGAGGTTTTTACTTGTCTGAGGAATGAAAGCAGGGAGAATGCCTAAGTTCTCTTGGAAGGTGCATGGATAACTTCTATTGTGAAGGTGTAGCAGTCTGTCACTTCTTCTTCATGTTACCAGAATGGGGCCTCTTTTCATTTATCTGCGCAAAACCTTGCTTTGATTCTGTGTCTTGTATATTTGCCAGCCTAAACATCAGTAAAAGATAATATGTAGCTGGGAAAGCACAGGGAGAAATCTAAACAGTTAGAAGGGAAAGCAGCTTACCCAGACAAAGGAGATTATCTCAGGGTTCTTAAATAGTGGGATAGAAGCGGGACTGAAACTGTAAGTGTGAGATCTTATTGCATCACATCATAGATAGGCAGTAAGTATACTGTACATCTATGCTTTTGCCACTGCTTTTAATGAATGGGAAAATCCTGTGAATAGTTATCAGTCTTGCAGTTAACCTGTTACTGAAGTATGTGAAGTGGTGAAGGGTCTGGAAACCATGCCCTATGAGGAATGACTTAGGGAGCTGGGGATGTTTAGCCTGGAGAAGAGGAGGTTAAGAGGTGATATGATAGCCCTGTTTAAATACTTGAAGGGATGCCACATAGAAGAGGGAGCAAGCTTGTTTTCTGCTGCTCCAGAGAACAGGACCCGGAACAATGGATGTAAGCTCCAGGAAAAGAGATTCCACCTCAACATTAGGAAGAACTTCCTGACAGTAAGAGCTGTTGGACAGTGGAACACACTCCCTCAGAGAGTGGTGGAGTCTCCTTCCTTGGAAGTCTTTAAACAGAGGCTGGATGGCCATCTGTCAGGTATGCTTTGATTGAGAGTTCCTGCACGGCAGGGGGTTGGACTGGATGGCCCTTGTGGTCTCTTCCAACTCTGTGATTCTATGATTCTATGATTCTATGTATCATAGGTCATTCAAAGATAATTAAGAGAAAAGGAGATTTAAACTGGTTTCACTGAACCTCTCCCCATTCCCAATGAATGCAAGATTTCTTACTGCTGATGAGGCAATCCATCTTGGGTAGGAGATTTAAAAGGGTTTCACTACAATGCCCCATTCCCAATTAAAGCAAGACTTCTTAGTGCTGAGGAGGCAACCGTTTCATCTGGGGCAAGAAAAATAGGATTTAAAGGGATTTTACTGCACACATACCACTGCCATTGAAGGCAGAACTACTTTACTTACTTAATCTTGGATAGCTGATGAGTAAATTGAGCTGTACTCATCAGCAACCTGTTGTCAATTCAAAGCTGTGTGAAAAGAATTGTTGCTGTTTCTAGTGTTTAAAAGCCACAACAGCATCGAGAAGGAAATTTTGTGTGATAATCTCCTGAGAGAGGAAGGAGGAAACTAAACACTAAAGAGTTTATCAGACGAGAGGTATTTCTCTTTATTTCGAATGGAGCCAATTCGAATTCACGTAAATTTGCTAGTTTAGCGAATTTACGTGAATTCTAATTGCATTCGGAATGCATTCAGAATGACTTCCCATTGTCTGAAAATGACTCCCCGTTGCCCAAAATTGTGTGAGATACGCTAATACGCAATAACATAAAACCCATGATTGTGTTCGGAATGACTTCCCTTTTATCCAAAAATGCATGATATTCACTCATACGCAATAACGTGAAACCCCATGATTGCGTTCGGATTGCCATTGGGTTATACTTCCAATTTCCGTTGTCTGATAAACTCCTTAGAAAAGATAGCAGTTTACCCAGACAGACATAACATGCGGCTGAAACAGCAGTAAGGAGGAATCTAAAGATGGCAGACCTTGAAGTGGTGTCAGGCTCATGGCTAATCCATGTGCAAACAACCACCTGATTGATAGCCTTAGAGGGGTACAGTCTAGGGATGGTAGATCATGTACAAATCTATAAAAACATCTAAGAAATTGGCACATATTCAGACCTTCAGGCCTGAGGTGCTATGTTCCTGGACAGCTATAGAAGGAGTCCACTCCTCTGCTATCTCTCCAGGGCTCCCAGCAGCTGAATGGAGGTGTTTGCTTGGTATGATTTATGCTTATTCCTCTGTATAACTTAAAGGGTGTGTAATAAATCACAAGGTTTTTGCAACCACAACAGATATTTTGTATTGCTTCCAAATCACAGAAAAGAATCTCCTTGCCTTTGGCAAAGCAGAAGTTCCAGATCCTGAGGACACTCACTAAGAAGGACATTTCCCATGTTTCCACCAGATGTACATGTGAAGATATTGAGACAGAGAGAAGGGCAGATCTCAAAACACAGGAAAGTCCATAAGGGAGAATACAGTGCTTCACATAATCTGGACCTGAACTATACAGTGCTTCACATAACCTGGACCTGAATCATTTCAAACCAGCACTTTGAACTGGGCCCAGAAACAAACTGTCAGCTAATGGAGCTACTACAACATTACCGTGATCAGTCGGAATATAACTAAATTCTGTGTCATCATGGCTAGATCTCATGTCACAAGGAATGGGTGCAGCTGGTGCACATGCCTTAATTGTAAATGCACTCCTCCCCACTGCCAAAACCCAAGCTTCAAGGCTCAGGGTTGAATCAAGGAGCACATCCAAGGTGTGAGTCTGTCTTCAAGGGGAGTGCAACCTCACCCAGCAGAGCCTGAATCTCTATTCTCTGATCTGCCTTTCAACTGACCAAAAGCGCCTTCATTTTGTATGGATATAGCCGGGTTTTGTGGAGTGTCCATGTGACAGTTATCACATGAACACTTTCCACTATCTTCAGCTATAGTGCTCTGTATAGTGCATGTGTATATAGCTTGCTTGTGTGTATGTGTGTATATGTGTATATGTATATGTATGTGTACACACACATGCGCGTGCAAACTCACACCAACTCTGAGCTTCTGTGCCACTTTATCCCAGACTTGTTTTGATAGCTCCATGGTCTTCATGATGCAATCTGTTTAGAAAAGCTCTTCAACAAACTCTGAATCCTTCCCAAAAGGGGTATATTTAATCTGAAATGGTGGGTCACTGGAATTGTACCAAGATGCAAGGCCTCCAAGATACATTTTGCAAGGCAGAACAAGACTGCTTCCAGGGCCCCTGGTGGGGCTCCTCTCAAAATTTAGGTCTTTTCAATAAAGATAATGGTATGATATGAAATTTTAAAGTTCTAGTTTTTCCTTCTTTGTAGCAATATATGGCTATGATAAAATATAAACAAAGTAGACAGTTTTTGGCATATAATTATGAAAGCATGATTGGACATGATGGCTAATCTCAGGTTATCTGAGTATGATCACTGGTAAACATTTGTAAACCCTTTACTCCCTGTGCATCATAATAACAAGATAACAATATACTTAATACAAAGCAACAATAAGTCCAATGAACTAATGAAATGAAAGGGGGGTTTGCTTTTTTATCTGCAAAATTTCTAATAGCATTATGAAATTCAATTTATTTGCCAATCCTTGATTCAATACTCATTCCTGATACTCAACAAATTGGGGTTGAGACATGGTAGATCTTAAAAGATTTTTAATATGCCGTAATTGCTAAAAGATCTTTCTGCTGATGCTACTGTATTTGGGAATTGTCAAAATATTCTCAGGTTAATACAAACATATGGAAATATGTCACATAGTTTGTAGTCAGTTAATAAATTTAGCAATTCTAAAAGTTTCAATTCAATTTCCAAAATTTGTTTTATGTTCTGATGGTAAATGTTGCATTTCTATTGCAAAATCTTCATCATTAAGATAGTTCACTTTCAAACATTGTGGGATATCTCCATAAGAAATTAAAATTTTCAGCCAACTGCTTAACAGTGTTAAAATACCCAGTTATTCCCGCAATAACATTATAAATCAAAACATAAAACACAGATTTTCTGAAGTAGGCCTCTTCTGACAAATCATTTCTTTTTTGAGGGAGGAGGCTATCACAAATTTACAGGCTGCTCCTTGGCTTTCTGAGCCAATGTGTTAGCTGAAATCACCATTTCATCATAGGCCCTGCCCAGATAAAATCCATTTGGTGAGTTGTGTGACTTCCGGAGAGAGCTGGTTGCAACATGGCAAGTTATGTGTCTCAAGTGGTAATACTGACAATTAAATCCATTTTACTTTCACAGCAGAATGTGATACAATCAAAGGGGGTGAATGCTGTTGGAAGGAATTGTAAATAGATAATATGCTCTTAAATTAAATTTTCTCTTCCCCTCCCCCAAGACCTTTAAAATAAAATAATGATTTTATCATGTTAACCAGCCAACTACTTTCTCAGTGGCTTTGAAAATTTCACTTCCACAGTCTCTAACAAATTATAAAAGCCATCTATTATTGTGGTACAATTACAAAATCAATTAGTAAAATTGTTTCTGGATTTGGCCACTTCGGGCTTCATGATGATAAGCAATATTTCTGCATATCTTCCCACGGAAAAAGAAAACATAGAAAGCTAGCATATCAAGAGGAAACATCTGCCCTGGCATTTTTGTCTGCATGCAGTGGTTATTTGTTTGTGGAAGAAGAATTTGAACCTTCAGTCCTTATCACCACCTGTAGTCTGAAGTGTAAATTTACAGCACTATATACATAAAGGAATAATAATAATAATAATAATAATAATAATAATAATAATAATACAGTCAGCCATTATTATACACAGGCTTGCCATCTGTGGACTGGAACATCTGTGGATGGCCCTACTCCATTATAGCCAATGATGGTGCAGGTTGTGCAACTGTGCCAATGAGGCCATGCATGTGGTGTGCTGCCATTGCAAACAATGGTTGTTGAAGTCCCATAGTTTTTGGCGTCAGTGGCATCATTGGGGGGGGGGGGGGAATGTATCCAAAATGGAAACTCTCTGGATATGAAGGGCTGATTGTAGGATTCTCCTGAATGAATAAAGCAAAAAGATATCAGTGCTTAACTCTGGAACTTTTGGAAACTAGACAGAGCAAACAAACAGACCTTGTAACACCCCCCTCTCCCTCCTCCCATCCCATCAATTTACAGTGATATTCTACCAATTCTCCCTTTATTTATTCCCTAACCCTGGGATAATGTTTCTTCTTTCCATCATCAAACAGCTTCCAAGGAGAATGACAGGAGCACACAATATTACATCTTAATATTCACATAATAATCTAAATAAAGTGTGCTGAGTCTCCAGGTACTATACTTTGCCCACTTTAATGGCATACTTCATTTTATGTATGTGAAACAAATTTACAGTAAATGAAAAAGCTTTTATGTGGCACCAATTAAGAGAGAGTGCACTCATCAGAACCTTAGCGTTTAGTATAAGTGAAAGATACCTTACACATAAAAATCTATCCAGAAGTCCCTCCTTCCCCTTCGTTTTGACAACTAACTGCTTGGGATGACACAACCAGGTTGTTGGTACAACTGCATGGCAAAACCTTTTCCCTAATCCCTTCAGAGTGTAAACCTTCCATCTCTTAAGCAGCATGCATTCAAAGATGACCTGAGAAGGTTAAATGGGGAAAGACCCATATGTTTTTCCATCAGGCATGACAGTACACAATTTTATCTCAATAATCTCATGTTAACTGTCATGGTTCCAAACCATGGAATCATGGGGTTTGTAGTCCAGTGTTGTACGAGAGGAACTCTCTGTCTGAGAGATCTAAATTCTCATTATTTAACTACATACTCCAGGATTCCATTGGATGGGACCATGGAAGGTAAAGTGGAATCATAGCAGTTATGTATTCAAGTCTTTGACTCCAAGTCTCAAGTCAAGTCCCAAGTCGCTACATTCAAGTCCTTGCAAGAGACTTTCAAGACAAGTTTCAAGTCAAGTCTCAAGTCTGGGAGCCAAAAATAACAAAAATAAAAGGAGGCAAGGCGTACCTCTCAGAGGCGAACAGCAAACACATGAGGCAATGGGTTTGGGGCAGGGTTTGAGGTCTATTCAGCAGCTTTTGAAAAGTTTTAGAAGGATCCTTCCCTCCCCTCCAAGAAACGTACCCCATGAGCTAGAGGGGAATCTTACCTGTTGCTCAAAGTGAATGATGCTAGCAAGTCCATCATTAAAAACATGCAAGTCTCAAGTCAAGTCAGTGCATCATTTATTACCAAGTCAAGTCACTGCAGTGACAGAAGTCCAACTTGAGTCCGAGTCAATCGGCGCAAGTCTGCATCACTGAATCACAAGATCCTGGAATAAAAACTCATGCTACTTAGGAAATTGCAGTTGCTGGTCATATAAAAATTGACTTCTTCTACTTATATGGTGTGGTCTTCATCAGCTGCTAAAGCAGCTGAAAGAAGCTAGGAGAGGGAAAGTTCCAGCATAGTCATACTTGCTATGGAGTTTATCACACAGGGAAAATTGGAAGTTTAAACAGTCAGAACCCACAGTTATCCAGGGTATTATGCACAATTGCAAAACTGATTTTCAGACGACACTGCACACAAACCACTTGGAATCCAAACAGAAAGTGACATGAATCGAGGAATAGTCATTTTCAGGAAAATACCGTGTTTTCATTTCCATTTCATTCACGGATTTGCTTTCTTTGCACAATTACTTTAGTGTGAAAGCTAATTGTGGGACTCTCTTCATTTTTGTGCTTGTTGACATATTTCCCATGGTTCTTTGCTGCTTTGTTGTGTCGAGAGGAACAAGAGGGATGCAGCCTTTAATACTTCAGCCAGGCTCTTAAAGGAACAACAGGCAGAGAGAGAGAGAGAGAAAGCTTGCACCACTCATCTCCTCCTCCTCCAACCTTCCCCATTAGCCTCTGAACAGCTGGTGAAGGAAGGCAGGGAGAACAAGAGAGAGGACATTTTGGAATTCCTCCTGGACAGGAGGAAGAAATGGAGGATCTGTCCTAGAAAAGGAGGGCATCTGGTCACTCCAGCATGCAGCCCCTGCTGGCCTCATACAGGTTTATGGAGCACCCTGTTTAGGAGCTGCATTTTGCAGCAAAGGGCTGGAGAGCTCTGGGAGCAGGGTGACCTGTATGTGTGTTTATGTGAGTGGTTTGTGTTGTTTTATGGAAGTTTTCAAATGGAAACCTCAGCCTTATGTCCTCTGAAACAGCTTCTGGGGCAAAGAATGAGTGTTTTCCTCCCCGTTTTACCTTCTCTCTCGAGTGTGTGTATGTTTGTGTGTGTATGCCCTTGGAAATGACAGTTCCATGCATCACTTCTGATGATGCAACTACTGCTTCTGGGTACATGCACAAAAAGCTATTTCTGAACCATCAACGGGATTTGTCCGCATTTGTGTGAAAACCAAATGCACTTTCTATCCACTTTCTCACTTTACTAATGTGCTTTTAACACATTGTTGTGCTTTGTGTGTGATAATCATGTGTGCACTTGCATGCTTTTCTGGTATGTGGGAACTTTAAACATTTTTGGGATGGAAGCACATAGATCCCCATGTGATAAACTTCCAAGAGTACTTATGTAGGAGGTGCAATGGTATACTAAAATGCCACATGGATGGTGGCAAAAGTATGGCAAACATGAGCATACAGTGCTGTCCAATGGAGCTTAATACTTAAGAGGATAAGGGAAAACACTGATGTCATTTGCCTTTGTGTGTGTGCATGTGCCTTCAAGTCACCTCTCAATTTATAGCAACCCCATGAATTTTTCTTAGGCAACAATACTCAGAGGTGATTTTGCCATTTTATCCTTCTGAAATATAGCCTACAGAACTTGATATTCCTTGGTGGTCTCCGTTAACAAGTATTAACCAGGGCTGGCCAAGATCAGATGAAATCTAGTGCCTTTAGCATGTTTATGCCAGGCTAAATTTGTTTAATTTATATTTCCAACTACCAGGTCTAGTGATGCTTTAGTACAATTATATGGTGACCAGTGGCTTCCATATCAATGGGGTGGTGAATCTGCTCCAGGCATTAGTCTGAACTTTGAGTAATTTATCCAAGGTGTTGAGCTTATTTGAGTTTATCAGACTATGGAAATTGGAAGTATAATCTAATGGCAATATGAACGCAATCATGGGGTTTCACGTTATTGCGTATTAAAGTATCTCATGCAATTTTGGGCAAAAGAGAAGTCATTCCGAATGCAATCATGGATTTTACGTTATTTCATATTAAAGCATCTCACGCAATTTCGGGCAGTCAGAATGACTTCCCATTTCCCAAAAATGACCCCCCCCCCCCATTGCCCAAAATTACGTGAGATACTGTTATGCGTAATTATGCTGTTTTAGAAACCTAGAAGAGATGGGAAATGTGGGGCAGATCAATTGCTTCCAATCAGATACTGATTTCCCAATCCCTAAGGAGAAAGTGCAGGGCCTGGGTAAGAAAGCAGAGGGCTAGAGAGGACCCACACATTTGTAGCTTTGACTGTTGCAGATTTGATTATTCACTGATCTCATTAATGTGTTCTCTCTAAGAATCTCTAGATTCTTCAACATGACTCTATATGGTCAACTTCTGCCAGAAGTCACACTGGAGGACCTGGAAAGAACACTTCTCTAGGCATTTGTAGGTCCTCCAGTGCAATTCTGTGATCAACTCAGCAGATTTTAACAATAGAGCTGATCTGGAGGACCTAGTTATTGCTAGAGAAGTAATCTTACAGGTTTTAAAAAGGGGGCTTTTTTATTTCCGGTTTTTCCACTTTCATGGGGATCCTGTACCCCTAATCCCAGCAAATGTGGAGGGCCCACTGTATTTCAGTCAGAATCATCAATTTTTCAACTGTCAAAATAATAACTTGTAAAATACAGTTGACCCTCAGTATCCATGGATTCAACCATCCACAGATTCAACCATCCATGGCTTGAAAATTATATATATATTCCAAGAAGTAAACCTTGATTTTGCCATTTTATTTAAGGGACACCATTTTACTACACCATGGTACATAATGGGACTGACACATCCATGGATTTTGGTATCCATGAGGAAGCTTGAAGCCAAACTCCAGGGTATAACAAGGACCTGCTACATGTCTTCTAAAAATAAAATCAAACACTACATAGATATTAGATTCCAAATATTAATTCATCAAATCTTTAACTATCTGCCTTACACCCAGGTTCCCTTCCTTCCTCCAGACATCTTGGAAAGTTACTTTTTAGAAGTAATTTCTGGATACTCATTACAATGTTTTAACATTAGGTGTTACAACTGGGGAGTAACTTTTCACATTGTTTGTTATGCAAGTAAGCTTGTTAATTACAAGTAACTTCCTTACTTGTAACGCTTTGTTCCCAAACTGTTCACCTATCTATCACTTAAGGGGGTAATAGTATACAACAAGCACAAACCGGTCCTCACATCATGGGCTCAAAATATCAACCAATTTACTTAATCTTCCTAGGAGTAAATGAATCGGCACGGTATCTCCATCAGCTGCTGTTGGGGACAGCTAGGTCTCTTCTCATCTGCAGTCCATTGTTGACACAAACTCTTCTCAATGGCTGCTCAACCTGAGGTGTGGGTCAGAGCAGCTGGAAGAAGCCAAACTCTTGATGACAGCCTAAATATCTCTCTGTATCTATGAAATCAAATCCTTGAAAAAAATCTCTACCCCATTCAGGGTGAGCAGTGGGACATTCATGCACCAATAACTGTGATTTCTAAGAAATTAGCTCTACCACATGTGCTTAAAATACACTGGATTTATTTCCATTATCTTGACATGTCTTTCTCCTCACACTGGAACCTGAAATAATGCTCCTGTTGGATGTAGAATCTAATGCACATTCATATACGATTCATGTAACCATGTACACCCTTTCAAGAAAGAATTTGGCCACATGGCCTGGTTCTTGCATTGAAGTGCATTGATAGAAATGGCTCTCATTCTCTCTCCACTTTAATTTGTATTGCAGATATCCAGCTAGTGAAACAGAAACACATATTATAATGAACACGCGTTTCAGGGGGAGATTGTGTAACAGTAAGTCTCAGGAGAGAAAAATAAGCCATTAATGAATTAGTACATTTGTGAAACAGTTGGAGTAATGTTAGGACGAAGCTGATAAATGTTGTCTCTATAAATCACTTGGTTCTGTCTTTCTTTGTCTCATTTTAGACTGCTGGAGATCTGCAAAGGCTGTAGACAATATTTGCACCCACTTAGTCAATAATTGGCAGCACAATGTGCCACTGCATTCATCCCTGCTGTTGTCATTCAGAAGGCCTGGTTAATAGGGTTGCCAATATGATTCAGTACTTGTTTAAAGAATGTAGTGTTCAAAGTCGTGAAACCTCCCCTTTTTAAACAGAAAGGATTCATATTGAGTCAGCATTCTAGTAAATATTTTTCACTGCAGTACAGCAAAGCAATACACAAGAGCCAGAATCTAAGAGCCATACATATATTAGAACAACCAGACAAGAAGTTATGTGCACAGGTCTTATAGCAACATAATGTTTTCTTGCCCCAGAATTGTCCACTCCACTCTACACCAGAGGGTGTGTTAAGGGGAATCTCTCTGTGTATACAGATGCTGCGAAGTTGGCTGCACAAACATTTGCACTCTGTGTTATGGAGTCACTATGACCAATAAATAGGATTTATCCAGCTTTTCCTTACAATGTTTGATAAGGCCATCTTTCTCTTTAAATGGATTCCAAGTTGCTTGTGCAGTATATGGCATATAATTCAAAGGCCTGAATCCAAAGTAATACCTTTATAAATGGGTCAAAAAGAATTTTGAATTTTTAGCAGCCAGGTTGGTCACTGGAAAAACCAGAAGTGACCACATAAACTTTATTTTAAAATCGCTGTATTGGCTGCCTATTAGTTTCCGGGTGCAGTACAAAGTGTTGGTAATGACCTTTAAAGCCCTACATGGCTTGGGTCCAAGCTATCTACGAGATTGCCTCCTTCCATATAATCCACCCTGCACACTCAGGTCCTCTGGGAAGAATTTGCTACAGCCTATAAAGACCAGGTTGGCTGTGGTTACCCAGAGGACCTTTTCTTCAACTGCTCCCAAATTATGGAATGGCCTACCAGAGGAGATCCGCCATATTACCAGCTTGGACAGCTTTAAAAAGGCTGTCAAGACTCATCTCTTCCGGCAGGCCTTTCCTAAACCTGGCCACCAATTGGATCGACCATCTCACTGAGTACTCTGTAGCCCTGTTCACCTGTCTCTGATTATTTTAATGGAATGTTTTAACAGCTAAATGTGTTTAACTGATGTTTTGGGGAGGAAGGTATTAATTGGGATATTATTGTTGTATTGTATGGACTTTTTATCATAAGCTACCTCGATTGTCTTCTGAAAGAGAGGCGGGGGGGGAATAAAGTATTATTATTATTATTATTATTATTAATATTATTATTATTATTATATTAACATGTTGAGTGTGGGAGAAAGCAATGTTCATTCAGACATAGGAAGTTTTGGGTTTCAGTTCCTATGTATTCATTCATAGGTTATTTGTTCTGTATTCTGTATTCATTCCCAGGTTCTTCTAGTAAGGATAGACCAATCTGTCAGTTTTTCTTTCTCCAACATTCAAGGGTTTTTTTTGTGTTTTTTTTTTAAAAAACCTCTATTTTTTTCATCCCACTGGTGAAGAAATCTGTGAATTTGAGTTAGTTCTTAACAGAGGACCATGTTTGCTTCTGTGTCACATAGCTCTTAAGATTCGTGTGACTTAGACTACTGGCATTCCTTTTCAACCAAAAACCTCAAACTGCAATGAAGGGTTGCCCAATAACTGAAGATGTATATTTTCTGGAAATTTCCACCATCATCCACACATGATGATTATGAGCCACTTTGAATTCTTTTGCATACATTTTCCAGCTGCCAGACCTCTTAAATACTAACTTTGAAGAGGGACACTATTCACGTGGATCAGTAAGAATCAGGCTCAGAGAGCCAATGGCCAGGCCCATGCTTTGTATACAGAAGGTCTTAGTTTCAGTTCCTGGTGTTCCCAATTCAAAGGATCCCAAATTCCACACAGCTTGGGGATGGGGGGACTCTGCCTTGAGAGGCTTTGCAAGTTGAAGTACACAATATAGACGGGATGGACTAATGGGCCAAGTCAGTGTAAAGTTCAAACCACATTCCTGCCTCTTTATATTGTGGTTGTGAGCTGCCTTGAATCCTTATCCATGAGAAAAGTAGGATATAAATTCAATAAATAAAATAAATAACTTCCTGCCTACGTTGAGCCAAAAGGTGGACCTAAGCAATGAAATACGCCTGGCTTTCAGGAATTTTCAACCACCTCTCAACGCAATACCTGCCTTGCCTGGGAGTTTTCCCAGCTTCTGCGGAAGAGTCTGCCTTTTGTACATGCAACTCACTTTTGCTGCTGCTAACTTCCTAAGTTATAATAAAGTCCTCTCGAGGCATATGCTCAGTATGCAAGAGGTTCCCAGCCTGGCTGGAACTGGACAGCAGGGGGCGTTTGGGTTCCATGCAACTCACGCTCCCTTGTGGCTTCCAAATTTCAGAATACTTGTGGCTCAATACTATGACCATGTGGCTGTGCATCAGACATAATTTTGCCCACAATATTTTTATTTTTTTTTAAAAAAGTGCAAACCAACACTTGTCTAATCAGAAGTTATCCCCACTGGGTTCAAAGGGACTTACACTCAGGTATGACCTATGTAGGGTTGCAGTTTAAATCAATAAACGGTAAGGCATATATTCCTACTTACACAGGAGGGATCAACTTTGTGCCAGGCACCTACTTTAAATACTACCCGCTCAGCAGCATGATAGGCAGAAGGCACACAAAGCACAATCAGGAAGTTTTCAGCAGGAACCGGTTCAATGGAGTGGTTACTTCACTGCCCTGGGAGCACATGGGAAGGACATAGATTTAAATCTTTAGTCCACCATGGGTTTGGGCCTATCGCTATTTTTCAGCCTAACCTACTCTCGGGTTGTGATGATAAAATGAAAAAGTGGGCAGAAACATATGCGCTGCTTGGAATTCCGCAAAGAGTGAGTTATTTATTGTGATTACATTTTCTGATCTATGTATTTGTTATACTGTGGTGTATATGGTTCTTTTTCTCACTTCATAGTCACAGCAACCCCGTGAGGCAGGCGAGGCAAAGAAAAAGTGACTGATCACCCAATAGTTGTATGCTTCATAGGGAACTTGAACCTGGATGTCTCAAATCCCAGTCCAGCCACACCAGCAATGGATAAAAAAGAATCCTCTAAGAAGTGGCTTGGTTTAAGATTCCCAATGAGATGAATGTATTCCAGGAGCTTCACTGGCACAGCTCCCACTGCTTTTCAGCAGAAGACACCTTCTCGCTGGCTTGAGCAAAAAGTATTTTTGCTTTCTCTTTCTGTGAATGCAGATGGAGACAGGGAGGGAGAAATATGCAATAGTGACAGGATTTTTAATGGCACCTCACCTTAAATGCATTTTAAAATATGTAAATCAATAAAAAAATTATTTGTAATAGCTGTGCTAAGAGTACTGGTTAGCCTTGCCGTGGAATGAATTGCAGGCTCCGAGCTCGATTACCATACATCGTGGGAGCTGTAGTTAGGATTAATCTGTCAAAAGGGATGGTTTAGTGTTGATGAATATGACATGTGACCATTAATGATGTTGATTTTATCTCCTGAGATTAGCAAGATTTACTTCAGATGGATAATAATGTCATTTGCTTGATGCGGTAGATCTGTTTACGAGCTGATTAAATTGTGAGGCCTTGCTTCATTTCATGCTATTTGCTTTACAGCTTCATCACGGCAATCACAAAAGCTGTGGAAATGTCCCACATCCCATGTCACAATAAATCATTGTTTAAGATTGCAGCTATGTATTTTAGCAGTTCGGTTTTCCATGGGCTGCACATTCCTTAATGAATATGTAATTGGGAAGACATTAAAAAAGGATTTTGGGGGAGCGGGCTGCTTTAGAAAGGTGGCAGTATTAGATGTGCAGGGTAAAGGGTGGGGAGTAGGAATCAGTCCTCTATTTTTTAATTGAGATTAAGGAAGCATTTGAGTAATTAGCTGTAACAAATTGCCTTATTATTTAGACAGCAAAATAAACAGGGCTTTTTTTTTTTTTGGTTTTGTTTTATTCTGTGCGTGGCAAGAGTTATTATCATAAATCTATGCAAAAGAGGCAGCCAGACTACCATAAAGGAGTCTTGTAAGCAAAGTAGATTTTTGTCTATTTATCTTTTACATTTCAAGGGCAGGTATCAGAGGTACACTTTAAAGAACACATTGTTCATGCACATATGTGCATGCACACACAAACACATAGGTACATGACACTGTTACCAAACTATGAAGGTTGTAAGTAGTAAAATTGATACCCAGTCACTGTGTCAGCATCAGTTACAGTCAATAACATCAAAGCATCAGAATTTTATTCTTGCTGGATCAGACTAAAGGTTCATTCTTGTTCTCAATGTGTAGGTGCCGTTTCAATCCTATAAGCAGGACAAGACAAAAAAATGAAGTCCATCTCTTGCTGTTTTGCCCTAATTTGTTGACAGAAGCAAAGTAACTTTTTATACTATAGTTTCCAGAGGACCCCAGGCAGTTAGCCATAGGCTATGCTTGGTAGGGAATTCTGAGAATTGTAACCCAAAAATAAAAAATAAAAAAAATTCAAAGCTCTCAAAGACATATTGCCTCTCTTGGTATATTTTGATATAATAGCTGGTTGATTTTCCATGCATTTTCCCAACTAGTTAAAGGTTCTTTGGCCAGCTAAGCTCCTTTGGTCAGTCAAGATCTCACCCATATATGTGCCAGTACAAAAATGCATGCCATTCTCCATATAGAAGCTGACCAGACAGGCAACTGAATACAGGGGGCCCTTGTTATCCTCTGGGGTTTGGTTCCAGGACCCTCCGTGGATAACAAAATCCATGTATTCTCAAGTCCCATTAAATATAATGGCACAACAAAATGGTGTCCCATATATAAAATGGAAAAATCAAGGTTTGCTATTTGGAATTTATACTTTTGGGGAATATTTTCAAGCCATATATGCTCAAATCCACGTATAAAAAATCCGTGGATAAAGAGGGCCAACTGTATTACTTCAGCACTGGCAGTGGAAGAACACCTTTCAACCCCTGCCTGAGGACAGCTTGAAAAGCGAAGGACATCTCTATTCTCCCATGGAAAATCTGAAAGCGATTGGGACAATAGCCATAGTCTTGCTGCCACCCCCTTGTGCATGCCCCACTACACATGCTCCAATGTCTAAGGCAGCTTCTTCTCTTTAGCTAGTGGCAGGACACTGGTGTCATACTTGACTTTTGCTTTCATGTGAAATTCTATCTATTACTCACAATTCTTAGACATACACTTACCTGTGTTTCAATGTCATCATCAGGGTGTCTTCCCTACCCCCTTCTCCTGGCATCCAGTGACAGGAAGCACAGAAGGGGAGATGCAAGTTGTGAGGTCAGCACGAGGTAGATAACTGTGCCTAACATTCTAATATTCATTGGTTGTTGTTTTTTATTGCTGTTGTTCACATGCAGAAATTTTGTATGCCAAAGATGAGCACAGCTCTCAGTCTCACCATGTTCAATCTGCTTTATCTGATGGAGAACAACGTGAATGGTCACCCAGGGCATCAAGCAGAGAAGGATGCCAAGCTGGGCTTGCCAAGCTATGCTCAGTGGCTGTGTTTTGTGAAAGGCATTGCGTTATAAACCACTGTGTCTACAAAAGCGGGTTGTGTGAAAAGTGTGTGAAAAGATATAACAATGACAGGTGTGTTAGGCTGAGATTCCTTCCCCTTTTAATAAATTTGAACAATTTTTAAGGCAACATTTTATATAATTTTAAGACAACATTGTTGCTGCCCAACAGGCTTCTTTCTTAGGTGAAAATGGTGCAAGAGGCTGAAACTCTCTTCTCTCTTAAGATGGACATTTTCAAACACAGGTATCCTTCTGGGAGGAAAAAAAAAGATAAGAAATTAAGGCAAAAGCCTGTTTCCAAGCATGTGCATTATACATATTTCACTCCTCAAGAAGATGTGATTGGATGGACTTTCATGCTGACTGCCTAGTCTATGGGAAACTGTGACTTGCTGCTGTGTGATGGTGTGAAATGGCCATAACAGATATCTATATTTCCCTCTAACATGACTTGTCTATGGGATCAAGGAGGAAGAGGGGAGTACAAGAGCAGGCAACAGCCAATATTGTTTCATATATTCAAAAGACAAGAGAGGAGGGAGAAGAGAAGATGTTGATACAGATCCATGGAAGAGTTCAAACTGCTTCATTCAAAGCAGTGGTTCAATTAAGGACAAGGCTTGCGGATGCCCAGGTGCAAATCTCTACTTAGTCATGAGTGAATCTGGAAAAGTCAGTGTCAGTGTCAGCACAACCCAACTCACAGAATTGCTCTGAGGATAAACTGTGGAGAAGAGAAGGGCAAGACCCACATACATGTCTTCCATGTCAGTGGTGCAGTGAATCTGCTCTGAGTTTTATTCTGAACTTTAAAGGAGGTATCCAAGGTTCTCGACCTAATTCAACCCCAGGGTGGAAGACCTAGGAAAGTTCCTTTAAAAGTCTATATTTAAGCCTGAAGTGGACTTACCACCCCACTGGCAAGGAACTGCAAGCCACCATTCACTCTAACCTGAGCTCCATGGCGGGAGGAGAGGCTGAAATAAAATTAATTGATATCATTGTCTGTCACTTACAATCTAGTTTGCTCTCCTTTTCATTGTGACAGAAAATGGTACTTGCTGTAGACAGGAAGCAAGCAAGCAAGCAGACATCTTTCTATAACTCAGAGTTTCTTGGGATGATAGAGAAGGGCAGACAAGGCAAAGAGCTGAAGGAGCTACATTAACATATACACAGACCAGTCAGACACCAAGTACCTATTATGTGGGAGTCACACTGCACAGGTATCTAAATAACACATCAACAGTTTGTTGTTGTTGTTGTTGTTGTTGTTGTTGTTGTTGTTAACTGCTGTCAAGTTGACCCCAACACATGGTGACACTGTGGATGAGATATTTCCAAAGCTCCTGTCCTCCACTGCTCCATTCAGATCCTGTAGGATCAGGCCTATGACTTCTTTGATGGAGTCTATCCAACTAGCATGTGGGCTTCCTCTCTTTCTACTGTCCTCTACCTTTTCTAGCATCATTGTCTTTTCCAATTATTCATGCCTTCTCATGATGTGGCCAAAGTAAGTCATCTTGGCTTCCAGGGAGATTTTTGGCTTGATCTTCTGTCTTCTTGGCTGTGAATCAATGTGTAAATCCACACTTTTGTAAATGCCTTTGATTCATTGAATCTACTGTAATGGTAGAGCCAGTACATGGTTGTGGTTTGAGGGATGGACTAAGATTTCAAGAGAGAAGGGTTCAAATCTTCACTCAGCCATGGGACATTACACTTTCTCAACTGTAGGAGTAGACAAGTGAAAATATCCCCCAAATAAATAGAATCTCCACAGGTCAGAGTCAACTTGAAGTTGCATAATGATAACTTTAGATGTGCCTTGGAGATCTGGCCTGAAAGACAGAACTAGCTAGATTTCCACATGTGATGTATTAGATATTTCCACTTGTGATGGGAGTGTCAAAGTATTTCAGAATTTTGGGAAAAGGTATTTCTAATAATAAGTCAAATCACATACCAGGCAGTTTCTGTTGACTCAAAAGTAGGATTTCTCTTCATATTTTGTGACAACTGTGAAGCCTTAAAGGTAAAATAAGAGCCTGTCTCAATTGAAGCCTGCTTTTTTAAAAAAATATTGAGAAATAGCACTTATGGAAAAGCTGATATCTACAAATAAGATGATAGAAATGCCCAACTAGAATTAAGCTTCTTTTCATCATGGTTTCCTTTTATTAATTTCTTCAATGATGGTGTGGAGTTTACAGTCACATCTGGACCTATGGAGAAATACTTTTGTTGAATGGTAAATCTGTTAATTTCTCCCGCTGTGAACCTATGAAATAAAGATTTCAAATGAACATTGGTGATCTTATTTTGATGAGAATAACGTGTGAGGACTGATTAGTTTCTTATTTGTTCTGTTTAAAATATGGTTACAATATATCCTTATGTCATATTGTTAATAATAATATTTTTTTAAAAAAACCACTAGGAAATAATATAGCCATTAGCTGAGAGTTTGTTTTGACATTGGCTACTGGGCAATTGAGAGCCAGGATGGTGTAGTGGGAGATCAGGATTCGAATCACTGCTCTTCCATGGAAAGCCACTGGGTGACCTTTGGTAAGTCACACTCACACAGTCTCAGAGGAAGGCAAAGGCAAACCCACTCTGAACAAATTCTGCCAAGAAAACCACAGGATAGGATAACCTTAAGGTCACCATAAGTCAGAAATGACTTGAAAGCACAGAACAATAACTGGAAAATCTCTAGGCCCTGTTTAAGGCTTTCCCATCTCCTCTGTTTATCTTTTTCTCTTCTTCTTTTTTTAAGTTTCTACTTCAGAAATTTGAGACCAATGAACTAGAATCTGTGGGGAGAGTTTGCGCTTTTATCTTTTGAATCTTTGGTCGAGCTCACAAAGATGTTTTGAAATCTTCTTCACAGCCAGTTGACTTATAAATGGCTTTTTTTTTTTTTTTTTTTTTTTTTGTAACATAAAACCTGCCCAGTGGGTGATTCTTGGGAAGCCATGGGGTTAGATTGGGAGGTAGCTTGCAATGAGCCAGGGTCTCTGCACCCTAGGAGAATGCTTTCTCAAATGAATGGGGCTGTTCACAAAGGAGGTACATTTTAAAACCTAATTGCCTAAAAAGCTTCATTTTGTATTTTAAGCTCCTCCTTGAGCACAAGCTCTCCTTGGGGACACCGCCAGAAGCTTGGACTGCATTCATCCTTTGATTTCCTTAAACCTTTGTGTATTTACGCTTAATAACCAACATTAGTGACATTAAAATTCTACTCACTGCAAGCGGCAAATAATCCATTCTTGCCTCCTTTTTTCTTTGATAACTGACCTTTAATATAGATCCATGCTTAAACTCTCCAAACAGTCATTTGCACACTCTCGCGGTAACATTCATCACTATTTTCAGATAATTGCCCGGACACATCAGTCAAGAGCTGGATCCCATATGAAAGAAAAGCAGAGATCCAAAGTGAAAGATTAGGGCTTGAGTAATTTTTAAGTGAATTTCAACTAAGGACAAACATTCCCTTGATATTTCATTGTAGCGAGCATTTAGAATGGACGGATATAATTAGAAGTATGTAACTACTAGGGATTCACTGACCATTTGTGGTAAATGGTCATACACATAATATACACCATTACTTTTTATTTCTGTCCAAAGCTACTATTTCCCTTATTGGTGGTGCTCATCATCATTGAAACATCAATGATGGTAGTAACATCATTGTGTTTTAAGTAACATCATTGCTTTATTTTTCCCCTTTGCCTGATGCTGTTTTCTGCTTCCTTAAATGAGTCAGATGTGTGACCCCACACAGGTTAGGGATCACATAGTAAGGCAGATGACTTCACAGTGGGATAATATTAGTGACTTTATGGAAATCCTGGACTCAGTGGAAGACTGGATGTGGGTGAACAAATTAAGGATCAACTCAGACAACATTGATGCTTTGTTGCTGACTAAGGAGATTATCGCACACAAAATCCGCATCAGAGTAGATGCGGGTTGTAACTGTCTGGAATTGATCTTATCACACTGTTTGGGCAGTGGGCAGCCCATATCCAACCCAGGTTTCTCCAGCAGCTTTTAATGAATGGGATTTTCCTTTGACTGCCATGGCTTAATGCTGGAGAATTCTGAGAATTGTAGTTTGGTGGGGCATCAGAGCAATCTGACAGAGAAGGCTAAATGCCTCACAAAGCTACAGACCTCCAAATTCCCTAGCACTGAGCATGGCAGCTAAAGTGGTGTCAACCTGGGTTATTTCTACAGTGCAAAAACAATCCCAGTCCTCAAAACCTAGACTCAAACATGGAGGTCATTCTGTAATGTTAGGATGATGGGTGACACTATAGAAATAGCTTTGTATGGCTCTGTCGGTAGGCTTAATAAAGAAAAATCCTGGATTCATAAAAGCCAGTGTATTGTATTAGAAAGAATGTCAGTTGGACTGTGGAATTCTGAGCTCCAATTCCAGCTCAGCTATAAAACTCACAAGTAATCATAGACAGGTCATACTCTTGACTTAATGTACCTCATAGGGATGTTAGAAGGATAAAAATGGAGAAATGTCATCTGTGCTGCCCAGAAGAGAAAGGTTAGTTGTTTTTTTAAAAGGGTGAGTAAATATTTTTATTTTGCCAAAGTGCTTCTTCATAGCAGATCAGCAAGAAATTGAATTCACTGGGACTGGTTGTATTTCAGGAAACATTTTTTGCACTTGTATTTTGGGATTTGAATGTGCTTGATTACATGGATATTTATTACTGCCACACATTACAGCAATATGTAAGGAGGATAAATTTTTTTGCCCTATTTTATGATGTTTAACTTCTATTTACAGTAATCAATATGAGCTAATGATTAAAAGAAAATACCAGTAAGCGATCAATTGTTGGCATTCTAGCATGCTCAATAGATTACTTATGCCCAGTCTGCTAATTGCAATGTGTTACTCAAGCAGCGCAATTATAATATGCAGCAGTAATGTAGAGTTTTTTAAACAAACAAGTTTAGCATTATGGATTCTCTGCTAAAGTGGATGTTTTGTTGGGAACTAAAGTAGTTTCTAAAATACAAACGAAAATCATTCTGGTCTGAATTTCTTATGTGCAATAAAAGGCATCAACCAAGGTAAGGCCGGTTCCTTCTATAGAAGAATGAAGGGCATAATCTACTAAGAAATTCCCCAAGTTCCCTTTGTGCAGACTTCACTGAAACAAAAAGTAGCACAGTGGTCAAAATCTCATTTACGGATCCATTACTAAAAGTCCATTTTGCTTTCTGAAACACAGCATAACCTTATGAAGGCAGTCCCTTGTTGTTGTTGTTTACCTTTGAGTTGACCCAGAGATATGATGACTTCATGGATGGGACATCTCCAAGACACCCTGTCCTTAACAACTCTGCTTAGGTCCTGCAGATTGAGGCCCATGACTTCCCTGATTCGGTGTGCCGTCTATGACAGCCTCAGTTTCATCGTCTTGGCTTCCAGTGAGAGTTCAGGCTTAATCTGTTCTAGGACCCATTTGTTTATCCCTAATTGTTGTTAAATCTCAATCTACTGCCTCTTTCCTCAGTCTACTGTAACCTCCCTGGTAGTTACACCAAAACAATCTCCTTCTGCTCCTTGGACAATTTGAGTTAGAACCGGCTCCGTTCTTGGAGGCAGAAGAGCAGGTGGCCATCAAATGCAGGGTGAGGTGCCCATAAACTAAGTAGACTACTGCATTACACTTTTATATGCTACTATTCCACTTTAACTGCTCTGGCTGCCTCCTTTTGCATTCTGGGATTTGCAGTTTAAGGAGGGGCATTTAGAATTCTCATAGACCTCACTGAACTGCAAGCCTCAGAATGCAACAGGAGGCAGCCAGAGCAGTAAAAGTGGAATAGCAGCACTATAAGAGTGTAGTGTGATAATGTGGTAAGAAACTTGCTCAAAGACACTGGTAATTTCACAAGGGTATCTGGAGTGGCTTTTAACCCACCATCTGCCCACATGAAAGGGCTCCAAAATAAGTGAGAACTAAGATGGCAAGTAGGCAGATGCTTGGATAATTTATTTCTTTGGACTGCAACTTCCATAATCGCCTATTGAGCATGTCCCTTTGGCATGCTGTCTGGATGATTCTGGGAATTATACCCCCTAAATTATATTTTTCAAGGTCAAGGGGCAAGCACATATGCTACCCAGAGGCCATTGCAGAAAGAATGGGATTTTAAAAAGTGATCAGTACAAAAGTTTCTATCCACACGGTTTGGCTTTCTGGCAAGTTTTCAAACCATGCAAGCAATGTGTCTTATTGGAAGAGCCATTGCTTACAAGACTAAAAACACTAGATCATGTGGGTAACAGTCCTTGCACATATCTAGCTCAGCATGAGAACCAGATCAGAGGCTGCTACAGTGATACCAAAGAATGATGATATGGCGTGAGTTTCAGTCAGTTGGCTGAGTTCACATTCATTTCATTTGTGTAGCAAAAGATTTTCTGGAAAGCCTCCTCCACAACAATTCATATTAAAATGTTTATTGTCTCCCCCCCCCCCCCCCATTAATACTTACTTGTCTTAGTTATTTGTGTCAGCCTGATAACTCAAAAGAAAAAGAAATAAGACAGCTCTTGTCTCATTTGACCAAAAAAAATTTTTTTTTGACTGGTGGTTTGGAGAAAAGTCTTCCTCACCACAGGCAACCAGACTTCACCACATGTAAACAGATTTTCAAGCAATCTTTCTCCCTGGGCCTTCTCTCTTCTGGATGAAACTGACTCTGAATTGGCTGCCGTGAATTTTTTACCCCTTGGAGAAGAATGGGAGAAAACAATATTGTGCATTCAGGATCCCTGACAGATTCAATATTTGAGTCAGGGAAAACCCTGAAAGGATGAGATGGATAGTTCTTTGGTTCGACAGCACTCCATCAAGTGAGTAGCATAGTCTGCAAAAAGGACCAAGCCACAGGAGAAAAAAAGACCTGCCATTTTAAGGAAAAAGAGGAAAGAGAAATGTCTTTTTTATACTTCATTTTTCATAAAAGAGAGACAAAACAGGGTTTTTACAATCTGTGTGTACATGCATGCGCCAGAACTTAGCATCTTTCTTTGTCAGTTGGCCATGTCATGAACTGCACTTCAAAAACCTGAATAAAAACTATTTGCTCCCAAGGTCTGAGGTTTGTACAGAAACATTTCTATCACTCATCCCTTTTCCTAGATTCAGTTTTTACCCTTATTTTTTAAAACAAAAGCAAAGAAACAGCCTATACACGAAAGCAGGGTTGGGTGACACTGGAGGTCCATTTTGGACTCTTCTGCCCCATCCCGGGTATTCCATGGGGCACAATGGTGCCACCAACATCTGACAGTAACTGCTAAATTTGCTGTCAAAAGTTGGTGGCAACTACTTGCCACTCTCTGTGGTGCTCTTCCAGTGTGGTGTAGTGAAGAAGGGGAGGGAAAGAGATGGCAAGTCTATCCATTTAATGATTAAGAGAAGCAGTGAGAGCCCTATGCCAACAGGAACAGAACAATAGCTTCCTGCTCCTCCTGAGGTTAGAGTAGGCCCAACCTTTGAAACTGAAATACGATACTCATTCCTCAGCTACTCAGAGCTTGCTAGAATTTTCAAAAGGATAAGCACTGATTCCAGACCAGTTCACTGGAGGACTCACAGTTCTGTCCTGATTGTATCAGGCCAGTGATGCCCAAACTGTGTTGTGGGATGGGGGAAAGGCAACCCTTGGGAAAATGGAACAAACAACTGAGCATAAGAGAATGTTGCCTTTTTTGTGGAAAGAGATTTAACAAATTGACCTTCGGAGATGAAGCCAATAGTCTCGGTTTTCTTTGAAAAAACAAAACAGAGAGTACACAGAATATGCCATTTTCCAGAAGATTGTGTGACATCATTACCATTTTTGTCAAACAACTAGTTGACACCTGAATTGACAAATAGGTTGGCCCCTGTTCACTGGTACCTTCCTGGATTTCCTACTATAAACTACACACTTTCCAAGAATCAGGGAGAAAAAGCCAGCCCCTTTGTGTTCTCTTATCTTTGTGTGTTTCTTGGGTCATTATATCTAGTTGTTCCATGATAAAATCAAACTCAAAACTAGAAGTTGCGCGGGACATACCACTATTATCAACTCTTATTTTCCCGGTGATGTCTAGTAAAAGCATGGCATGAAAGCATTGTAATACATTCACATTTCCCCACCTTCTGTAAGCATCAGCATTGGATGTTGTCTTCTAGATGTTACTGAAGAGATGGATAGGGGACATGTAGATTAGCAAAAAACATTTACTCTTGCAACAATTAAGTCCCTTTCAGCTGTTTTTACTGAATATACAATGAACACATGGAGCAGGTGAGCATCATGATGGCATCTTCCATCTCCACTCCCTGCATCACTTGTTCATGTAGAATTTCAACCAAAGGTAGGATGGCAGAAAAGCAGTGGCTCCTCTTATCATTAGTTAGGATGTAGGTAGGTAAAATGTATGTGTATGCTAAAAGCAATTACTAAAGTTCTTTAGTTTGTAACTTGATTGTTGCCTGATTTTCCCTTTTTTTTTTTTTTTAACTTAAGTCAGTCTTAGCCAGGGAGGTACGAAAAATTGAAACACATTACTTCTGTTAAACTCTGTTGAGGGAGGCCATTTCATAAGAAATCCAGTCTTCATTTTTTTCCCCAAAAGTGGCTAACATCCTGGTATATAGTCCTTTTTCTCACATGACTACTACCTGTAGTACTCAGCATTGCTTGCAGGGATCAAAAAATATTCTGAGAATATTCTCATTCTCAGAGAATATTTTCTCAATAATAGTCTTATATCACACTAATAGTTTTCTTACTAACTGCTTTGTTAGCTTGGCTTCCTTGACTGAGTGGATCCACTTGTAATGCGGTCTTTGTCCTTTGCTACTGGCTTCCACTTTATGTATCATTATTGTTTTCATTACTTCCCTAATAGCATATTGTGCTCCACTTTTAGATTATTCCTAAATGCCACAGAGGTTTTAGAAATTTATAGAAAATTCCATAATGTTATGGAATTATTGCTGCCCCCTAAAAATGCACACTTCCCATCTGTGCTGCAGTTCCATCATCACCCTCCCCACCACCATCACATTTGCTGTCCCCTTCATGTTGCTGCTCCTTTCCTCAACTACCTTCCTTGTCTCTCCCCTTCCTTGAAAATTGAAGGGAGAAGAAGAAAAAACTTTATTGCCTGCATCAAAGATCTTTACAAAGATTTCCACTTTCCGCCTCTGGTGTTGCCTGAATCCAGACAAAAATGACTTGAAAAATCAGTGCTGCAGAGCTCTAGTAGTGTAAACCAACACTTTGGTTGAAATTCTGCATGATCAAGTGTAGCATAATAAGAGTCTGGAATGTGGAATCTTGCTACAGCTCCTGTCAAAGGATTCACTTTTATGATGTGATATCCCTCTCCCCATATATATAACCAGATACAAACTGAAGATATCCTATCCTCTGGATATCTCAGCAGATGATGTCATTGCTGTGCATTTTGCTTTGTGGACATAGTCCAAAGTTTCTGTGATTTCCCCCCTGCTCTCCCTTAGGAAAGGAGTGGCTATGGTGGATGGGCTTTCTCAGTGAAATAGTGAGTCCTACGGGTGCTCTGGATATTGCACAGGGAGGAAGAGAACACCAACCTCCACAATGACCAAAGAATACAGTTGTTGTTGTTGTTGTTGTTGTTGTTGTTGTTGTGTGTATTCAAGTCATTTCTGAGTTATGGCGACCCTAAAGTGAACCCATAAAGGGGTTGACATGTTTCTTCCAAGGGGTATGCCATTGCCATCTTCTGAGGCTGAGAGACTGTGACTTGCCCAAGATCACCCAGTGGGGTTTACATGGCCAAACCAAAATTCGAACCCTGGTCTCCAGAGTTGTAGTCCAACACTCAAGCCGCCACACTACACTGGCTCTCAAAGAATACATATGCACGTGTATTACAAGTGTTAAAAGGGAAATTATTTTAAAAAGGTTTATTTTCAGGAATGTTACAGTTTTAAAGACAACACACATCAAGCAAATCATCAGTGTCAATTAATCAACATATAAAGCCTTTAATAAACCAAAAACAGCTTGCCCTGCATCTACAAGGGGGGTATCCAAAAGTTTTAATGATCACTCTTTTTTAAAAATTGACAGAAAGTTTGTTTCGATTTGTAGTTAACTTATCTCTATGTAGTCACTATCTAGATTTATACATTTTTCCCATCGTATTTTGACCTTCCGAATACCTGATATTGTAGAAGCCTGCAGATTGAGCCTGATGAGGATTTTACACTTTAGTCACTTCTGGCAGAGCCAGTCACAAAAATAAAGGATGCAATGAGCTGATTTTTCTCAGCAACGTGCACTTAGGGACCAATGATGACACTGACAAAATTTCATCAATATGCCATAATAACTTCCGGGTGATAATTATTTCTTTACGATACCCCCTCATAAGGTGCAATCTGCAGACTTCTACAATATCAGGTATTCGGAGGGTCAAGATACGCTGGGAAAAATGTATAAATCTAGATAGTGACTATATAAAGATAAGTTAACAACTACAAATCAAAGCAAATTTTCTGTCAATTTTTTAAAAATGAGATCATTAAAACTTTTGGATACCCCTGTAAAAGCAAAGAAAAGAGGATGAGGCAAGCCTTCTGTGGCAGTGAATTTCAAAGCTCGGGTGCCAGTGTGTGTCCTTGGTTCCCTTTTCTGTTCCACAAACATGAATGCCATCTTAGCAGTCCACCAAAGGTGCTGAATTTCTGACCTGCTGCATGAGCTCAAAAGTGTGACTTAATTCAGGCACAGTCCTCCAGGACCTCCTCCTACAGAAACCCCACTGAAATTAATGGGGTGATCTTGCACAGTGTGCACTGACTTGGATAGTTTCCAGCCACTTCAGAGCAGCTTTAATACAGTTCCCTATCAACTCTGTGCAACCATTTTAATGCAGTCAAGTTGTGTTGTGCAAAAGCAGTATTTTTCTTTCTGAAGGCCCCCCACCCCTCCATACAATTTAGCCATTCGTTCCCTTTGTCTCCCACTCCTCTGGTCCACAAATTTAACAAACAGCGGCAAGAAGAAATAGCAGAAAAATATGCTTATGAAAAGAAAAGTCCACTGTCTTGTCTGCTAAAATACAGCTTGGATAATGCTAGATAAATGACTAGAGCATTTTTAAGAGACAATAAAACAATAAATTTTAATGTCATTGTGCAGTCTTTGTTTTCCATCCAGGGAGCAGCATGGCTTCCTCTTTTCATTTATTTCAGGATCTCTGGGAGGTGTATAATGTGATACTGTGCCTTGCACTCCCATTCAGTGGGGACACAGTATAAGTAGCGGTGGGTGGCAATATTGGCAGTCAAGGACTGGTGTGTAAGGAAGGAAATAAGTCCTTTAGGATCACATGGGCTACGGAGTAACCTGTCCCTGATCCTATTTACTCCCATTTGAGAGTGATGGCTTTCCCTTTATCAGCCATGCCCTGAGTTGCACCCCATGTGCTTTGTCTTACAGAAGTCAGTAACGGTCACAGAGAACAAAGGAGCTTGTCACTTGGCCTGTTATTCCACTGTTAGTGCCACCTTTGCCCTGGTGGCACAGGGTTAAATGCCTGTACTGCTGCCACTCACCCACAAACCACAAGGTTGTGAGTTCAATCCCAAACAGGGGCTCAGGGTCGACTTAGCCTAGCATCCTTCAGAGTTGCTAAAATGAGTATCCAGCTTGTTGGGGGCAATTAGCTTACCGTTGTAAGCCACTTAGAGACTGCTTAGGCTGTATGGAATGATATATAAATGAAGCTGCTATTGCTGTTGCTGTTGCCCAGATTACAATATGGCCCTCCTGGTGCTGTATTGTGCTGTACTATTGTTGGTTTGTTAGAGAAATAAATTCTGTTTCCACTTGAAATAATCCATTAATGACCTTCTATCCCACTATGGTTTAATGAATGGATATGAATGTCTCGTTCCGCTTCATTGTGATATTGGCCATATATGCAGTGTGATGGTGGTTCCATTGCACCTCCCTTGGATACTCCCTGGGATCTCCAGCAAGGAAAACCCAGACTTCTGGTAGTTGGGCTTGGAGAAAACTGGGATTCCTATGAATTCCCATGAGAATCACTGTACATTTGTTTTCCAATCTCCAGCATGTTGTTACCTTATTTAAAATTATTATTTTTAATAAAGGGAGTACCAGAATAACACAGTTCTGATGTAGTCCTATTAAGGTTCAACCCAGAGAATCCATGGGGTTCAGAAAGTATTTAAAAAGTAAATATACAAAAAAAAAATATACATGTTGGACTAAGACTCTGCAGACCAGGGTCTGAATCCCTGCTTGGCCATTGAAACCTACTGGGTGATCTTGGGCAAGTCACATATTCTCAACTTGACAGGCTCAGAAAGTCAGAAATGACTTGAAGACAAACAACAACAACAACAACAGATTTAAAAGCAATAAGCGTAGAAAAAATGGTAGAAATTATGTATGTTCCCAGTAAGCGTTGTTTTACCTGGCAAGTGTTGTTTTACAGGAATAAGCGTAGAAGAAAATGGTAGAAAAAATGATGTATCTTCATTTTCCCAGTCCAGGTGGAGAGTGGGAATGGTTCCATAATAATGTTATCATTGTGCAATTGCACAATTACAGCTTTCCTGTACTGTATATAACAACCACAGGGAGGCAGAGCAAACAAGGTGGTGTAAATGGGATTGTTGTATTTCAAGTACGAGAAAGTAAATATGGACAACATAACATAACTGAAGCGCAAATGTAGCGATGGTATATGTGAAAGGGCTCACTGCCATTGTGAGTCCAGGAGAAGCCATTTTCAGGGGAAACAACCTGAAACAACTGATAGTGTAGTAAGCACCCAAGACTCTGCATAGCACCATTGGTCGTTGCATATCCTCAGTCCCTGAGCATCCACTCTGGTTCTCCTTTTGCTTTAGAACCAAACTAAACAATATTCCAGAGAAAAATAAATAAGATCTCAATATTTATACATAGACATACTCATATATATATATATATATATATATATATAATAGAAGCTACAAGAGAACTGGGAAGGTGCTTCTTCCCATCCTGCCAAAATTACCTGCAAGATGCACCTTTGTCCCAAAAGAAAAGACAGATGGGGAAGAATTCATGTTTTCCCCTGGCGGCAATTGTAGGTGGGCTGCCTGGATAGGAAATTGCGGGCATGAAAATGAAAGAAAAAAGTTTACTTTCCTCCTACCCCTGGCCAGACAGCTCTTCCCTCTCCATGGTTTGTTGTTGTGTTCCTTCAGGTCATTTCTTATGATGATCCTAAGCCAAACCTTTTGCAGGGTTTTCTTGACAAGATTTGTTCGGAATCCTACAGACTCGTATCCTGAATCCTACAGAGTCGTAGTCCAGCACCCAAACTACTATTCCACACTGGCTCTTCTCTGATTATATGGATTTTTAAAAAATGTATATCCTACTTTATCCCCAGCAAGGAAGCCAAGGCAGCATACAACAGAAGTTAAAACAAAATATAGCTAAAACAATATGTGATACAAAAGTGTAAACCTTTAAACTAACAATCCAATTAAAATGTCAAAAATAGTTTTAAAAAACACATTCAAAGCATAATAAAGATTAAAAGAAAAAATACAGCACACCCCACTAAAAGATCCTTCTGCCACCAGCAATTAAAAGCTGAAGGCCTGTTAAATGACAGTAGCCACAAATACTGGGACTCTGTACATACATCTCCTATTTGGTGTCTGGTCTGACCCTTTATCTGTATGTCTCCATCCTGTTTATTTGCGCAGATGTGTGTGGGACTCAGTTAACTGAGCAAATCACAGCCAAATTGTGATAGGAACCCACAAACAAGCTTTTAAATATATTGCAAGGATGTTTTATTCAAATGGATTGATATTTGATAGACTAACTGTTACGCAAACACATATTAAAACAATGTTTCTATTAATCTCAGAGAATCTGAATGTCCACGATTAGTTTCTTCCCTCCTTCTTTGCTTTGCCTGCATAATTTTGAGTTAGAGGATCCCACACCACATACACACCCAAACAGCCACCGTGACTTTCTAAATGACAGTTTATATTGATGATAAATTACCCAACAGTGCTCTAAGTGCCTGGATACTTACTCACATAAGAAAAATACATATGAATCACTTCACACACCACTCAAAGGCAGCTATTGTAAGAGTGAAATGTAAGACTTGTACCAAAAAAAAAAAAAAACAAAAAAAAAACTGCACAGCTTCCTGTCTCAGAATATTATTACCCAGATTTTGAGAAGGGCCAGGATCCAAGCGTTCACAGTCTGTAGGCAAGATTTGGAGAAGAGCAATTCCAGTTATGAAACACGGCAAATGGTTTCTACCTGAGTTATCGAGAAACAGAGAGAGGGCAAACACAACTCCAGAAGATGCGTAGAGAAACGGTGGTGCATTGTATATTGCATGTGTTTGTTTATATCTTGCCTTTTCTCTCTTCTGGCTTCTCCCCTCAAAGCTATCCTTGGTGTCCTTCTGCTCATATTTGTTTTCTTGTGAAGGACATAGAGCCAGCTTCATAACATTGTGGGTTATTACTGACTTTTATTTTTTTTATTTTTTTTTTAAATACTGGCTGGATCCTGTTGTAGGATCGGCCTGATTCTGGACACCATAAAATATTCAGAAGTCTCCAGGTCCTGGCCAGCACTGATAATGGCACTGATATGTGCCAGTGCATGTATACCTCAGCAAATGTTGCATACTGGAGGTGACAAAAGAAAGGATGGAGAAATGTATCTATTTGTTTCTTGCATCTCTCCCAATATGTGATCCAAAGCAAATTACATTTGGGTTACCAATTGCATCTCCATTTCCAAAAGAAACTCAAAACTTTAGAAAAGAATAGTGCACCAAATCTGCAATCTGAAAGAAGTCTATTGTCTGCTTCAGCACTAGATCTAGTTACCCTGGAGGCCTCCGACTCAGAGGGTCCAGTGTTGTTGCACACTTGTTTTTGTGGAGTTTGTCTGTGTGTGTGTGTGTGTGTGTGTGTGTGTGTGTGTGTACAGTTGGCCCTCCACATTTGTGGCTTTGAGTTTTGCGGCTTTATTTGCGGTTTGGGTTAATACGTTCTAGGTCTTCCAGTGCAACTCGACCAGAGGTTGACCGTAGAGTTGTGCTGGAGAGCCTAGACGTTCCTGGAGAAAATACATTTGTAGGTCCTACAGAATGATTCTGATATCAGCTTCTGGCAGATGTTGACCATACAGTTGTACTGAAGGACCTGGAGATACCTGGAGAGATATTCTCTTAGGTTAAAAGAATAGCGTTTTTTAATTTGCGATTTTTCCACATTCACAGAGGTCCCTCATGTGGATGGACCACTGTGTGTGTGTATATGTACAGCCTTTTCCAATGAGTTGTCTGGCTCTAAGTTACCTGAGGGCCAGAGGCTATGCCCCAGAAGTACCACACGCTCCTGTGGGACTGTGTGCAGACTGTACCATGCGCATTGAGAACAACAGTACTTTCTTACTGTTGGAAGAGGGACTCTCATGGTACAGAAAGACCCAAAGGGTGTTTCCTGATCATTCCGATGGATCAGTTATGTCCTTTTAAACACGATTTTGTGCAAGCCAAATCTCTGGCTTCAGGTTAACATTTTTTATTGCAAGAAAATGGGCTTTTCCATGAGCGAACAGGCAAATAGTTGAAAAACGAATGCACAAATAAGCATTGAACACTCACCTGGCTGGCAAAGCCACTAGCTGGAGACAGAGGAAGTTGTCTTATGCGGAACAAATTATTGTTGCTTCAGTACCGGTGTGACATCACAAGTTGTTTTAACTGTTGTCTTGTCGAATCCGCTTTTACACTGTTTAAATCATTTGGATTTTGTTTTGTTTTCAATCTGGGAATACTTGAAATGGTTTGTATTGTACCCGGCTCTGAGATGCCACAATAAACAGCGGAACCGAAACATTTTCATAAATGCATACATAAATATAGGCTGTTTGAGAGAAGTCACCCAGTAACAACTGCAGTCTGAAAGGAGGAGATCTGAAAATGGTGTCGTGGGCAAATCAAGTCATTTTTTTGGAAGTGCCCCATTTGCCAGAAATGTGACTGTTCTTTCCCAAGGCATGAGTTCCTCCATTTGTAAAAGTGATGGGCCCAAAAACTGAAGCCCAAACCCAAGGCAGGGTCTCCTGGGCATACCCAAGAAAAGGAAGGGGAACCAAGGAGAATCATAGGACCTTCCTAGGCCTGGACCCACTGAAACTGGGTCCATCCTAGGCCTGGACCCACTGAAACCTTTGGAAGGCTTGGGCAAGAAGGATGGGAGACCCTTCATCCACAGAGGCATTGCCTTTACCTTTGGGCAGAAGACCTTCCTTGAGGCCTAGCCAGGTGTGGATGGTTGTTGAGTGCCTTCAAGTCTTTTCTGACTTATGGTGACCCTAAGGCAAACCTATCAGTGGGGTTTCTTGGTAAGATTGGTTCATAGGGGCTTTGCCCTTGCCTTCCTCTGAGGCTGTGATTTGCCCAAGGCCACCCGATGGGTTTCAATGGCAGAGCCGGAATTCGAACCCTGGTCTCCAGACATCTCTACAAGTCGCTGGACTTTTTCTCTCTTAAATTCCGTGTCACCTTTCGCTCCCTTCGGGCCCCCAGGACCGAAACCACAAATATTGCAAACAAATCTGGTCTCGTTTCGAGTGATAAACTCGTTTCTCTTTCTGAATTTCAGGTCTTCGCAATCATGGAAAGGGTTTTCTCTTCCATTTGTGCTCCTTACAATATTATCCGAAACCCACAGAAACAGTAATACATCTATACGAAGAAGCCAGTGGAGCTCCGAAAGCTTGCAACCTGTGTTGGGTGTTGCTGTATTTTTCCTACCCCTGGATCTGTTCCCTGTTTGCACTTGTGGGTCCACCTCTGTTTGAAGGGGAAAGAAAGGAGCATGTCTCGATCCTTTGCAATGGGAAGCACCTTTTGTGCCTCTGAGTTTGGGAGGAAATGTGGAAGGAATCAGCCTCTCAGCCTGGGTGGGCCCCTTTGACAAATGCATTGCTCCAGGTTTAATCTCCCTGGGCTTGGCTTGATTGTTTTAATTAAAAGATCTGAAGCTCAACAGCGTTCATTGAACTCTGGATTGGCTGGCTCTTTGTGTGTGATGATGATGATGATAGTAATAGTAATACTAATACTAATAATAATGATAGAAAGGGCTTCCAAAACTCCTTCCCCAACTCTAACCTTCCTCTCTCCTTGGAGTGGGACTACAGAGGTGGTTTCGATGATGATGATGATGATGATGATGATGATGATGACAGTAGTAGTAGTAATAGTAGTAGTAGTAGTAGTAGTAATAGTAATAATAATAATAATAAAGGGGGGGCTTCCAAACCTCCTTCCCCAACTCTGACCTTCCTTTCCTCTTGGAGTGAGACAACTAAGGTGGTTTCGATGATGATGATGATGATGATGATGATAATTAAATAATAATAATAATAATAATAATAATAATAATAAAGGGGGGCCTTCCAAACCTCCTTCCCCAACTCTGACCTTCCTCTCTTCTTGGAGTTAGACTACTAAGGTGGTTTCGATGATGATGATGATGATGATGATGATAGTAATAATTAATAATAATAATAATAATAATAAATAAAAAATTGAAGCTTCCAAAACTCCTTCCCCAACTCTGACCTTCCTCTCTTCTTGGAGTGAGACTACAAAGGTGGTTTTGATGATGATGATGATGATGATGATGATGATGATAATGATGATGATGATAGTAATAAATAATAATAATAATAATAATAATAATGGGGGGGCTTCCAAAACTCCATCCCCAACTCTGATCTTCCTCTTTCCTTGGAGTGAGACTACAAAGGTGGTTTCGATGATGATGATGATGATGATGATGATGATGATATTGGGGGGGGGGCTTCCAAAACTCCTTCCCCAACTCTGACCTTCTTCTCCTCTTGGAGTGAAAGGTTTCTATAATAAGGTGGTTTCGATGATGATGATGATGATGATGATGAAAGTAATAATAATAATAATAATAATAATAGGGGGCCTTCCAAAACTCCTTCCCCAACTCTGACCTCCTCTTCTCTTGTCTCCATCCCTTTCTACTACTGCCTTACTTCTGTTCCGATTAGGTCCAACTTTGCCTCTCTGTTTCCAACCGGAGTTTTGAAGGAGTCGGAAAATGTGATTGATTGATTGATTGATTGATATTTAAAAGGATTTTTTAAAATCTGTTTAGGAAGGAGGGAGCATCGTTCTGCGCCTCTCAGGAAATCACAAGAGGAAAAAGGAGCCCAAGACAGAAAGAAAGAAGCAGAGAAAAGAAGGCGCAGAAAGATCCGGCCTGCGTCCACATTGCAGAATTAATGCGGCTTGATACGGCTTGAACTGCCCCTGGCTCAAGGCTCTGGAATTCTGGGAAGGGCAGTTTGTTGGGGCACCGAAGGTGCCCCAACAAACTGCCCTTCCCAGAATTCCAGAGCCTTGAGCCAGGGGCAGTTCAAGCCGTATCAAGCCGCATTAATTCCGCAGTGTGGATGCAGAATTATTATCCTATCCACCATTTGTTGGGTGCCTCCTTGAGCTGGTCTCAGTCTGCTTCTTGCCCTTCTTTCAAGGGAAGGATTTCTCTCCCTTCTCCTCCTTCTCCTTCTTTTTCTCCTTCTTCTTTTTCTTCCTCCGGCTTGCGATCTTTCCAGGTTTCGGGGGGCGTCTTTCCGCTGCTCTCTTCTCAGTTATTCTTTTTTTTCCCCCCGACGTGACATTGAAGGGAGATGACAGCATTGTCTGGTTGTCTTTCATTCATCTGGAGATGGAGGCAAAGGAGGGAGGGGGAGCTGGTTTTTTTGGGGGGGGGGAGATGGAGAGAGACACGCCAGGATTTCGGGGGGGGGGGGGTGTTTCTTCCACACAGACCCCCGACTGAAATGGATTGAACCTTTCCTTCCTTCTTTCCTTCTTTCTTTCTTTCCTTCCTTCTCTCCCTTCCTCTCGCCTGCCTTCCTTCTTTCCTTCCTTCCTTCCCTCCCTCCCTCCCTTCCTTTCTTCATTCTTTCCCTCCTTCCTTCCTTCCTTTCTTCCTTTCTTCATTCTTTCCCTCCTTCCTTCCTTCCTTTCTTCCTTTCTTCCTTCTTTCCCTCCTTCCTTCCTTCCTTTCTTCCTTTCTTCCTTCTTTCCCTCCTTCCTTCCTTCCCTCCCTCCCTCCTTCTTTCCCTCCTTCCTTCATTCCTTCCTTCCTTTTCTCCCTCCCTCCCGCCTGCCTTCCTTCCCTCCCTCCCTCCCTCCTTCTTTCCCTCCTTCCTTCCTTCCTTCCCTCCCTCCCTCCTTCTTTCCCTCCTTCCTTCATTCCTTCCTTCCTTCCCTCCCTCCCTCCTTCTTTCCTTCCTTCCTTCCTTCTTTCTTTCCTTCTCTCCCTCCCTCCCTCCCTCCCTCCCTCCTTCCTTCCTTTTCTCTTTCTTTCTTTCTTTCTTTCAACACAAGGGAAGACAAAACAGCTGGCGTTGTCTTCGAAGGCACAAAGAAAGCGCCACATTCCAGCAAACTGGCTTAAACGCACACACACAAGAGTCTCTCTTTTGGGATCCACTCCTTTTTCAGCCAAAAAAAAAGACACTTTGGACGAGCCCCTGGGAATCCTGGAGGCTATTTTGGCTGAGAGCAAACCGTTTCCGAGAGCAAACCGTGTTCTGTTGAATCAATGGGCTGCGAACCCGAGAAAGAGAGAGAGGAGGAACTCTGAGGCGGCCTCCGCACTGGAGGAACAATCCGGTGTGAGACCGCTTTAAGGGCCACAGCTCAACGCTGTGGGATTGGATAGAATTGCACTACTGTATAGCATCGAGCTATACAATATATATAGCATTATACCTTAAGGTATACGTTGCATTGCATTGAGCTATTCTGTGAATTGTAGTTTGTCGGCTATGGCACTTAAAGCGGTGTCAAACCGGATTTTTTTTTTTCTTCTCCAGTGTGGATGCGAAAAGGGGGGGCTGGCTCCCTTTCAGAACCAGTTTCCTCTTTATCCATCAGAAAGGAAGAGCCCTGCAGAAATATAACATCATCATCACCATCCATTATTAATTACTATTATTATTATTAAATAAGAGTGAAATAGAAATTAATCCAAATCTGATCATTTAAAGCGAAGACGGGAAGCGGAGCGACCAAAGATCGGGTCTAGCCATCCAAAAAGTTAAAAATAAAATAAAATAAAAATAAAAATAAAGTCCCCACGTTAAGACAGCCAACCGAAGATTGCATAGCATCCCATAGCATTGAGCTATCCAATGTACAGTATATAGATTATATACCTTGAGCTATACGTTAGATAGCCTTGAGCTATTGCACAGCATTGTCTGGGAATTGTAGTTTGCTGTGGATGGCTTTCCAGGGCCCCTGTCTATGCGATGCTACAAACTAAGGGACTGGAAAAGGAAGGGGTCAGCCCTCTGAGGAAGTCTAGGAAAACTCATGCTCTCCATTTCCAGAGTCCCTATCTAATGCTAGAAACATTGCTAGAAAGGAAGTTTTCAAGGGGCTAGCATTGGAGGAAAGAGGCTCAGATCTAGGAAAACCCATGCTACCTGAATCTGCAAACTAGATCCCTTTCAATGCTGCTTTTTCCAGACTAAACAGAGATCCTAGGTTTTTGAATCAGACCTCCTTGGCCTTCCCAAGTGTTTGGGGTTTTTTCCAGCTGCAGCAAAAGGATAGAAAAGGGGGACCTTTTCCCTGGAGGTTTCTTCCTTCTTTCCCTGGAAAATAATAATAATAAACTAGTCCCAAGGGTTTCCACAAAGCAATCCTTGGCTTACAAGATAGACAAGAAACTATTTCTTTTGCATAACCATCATAACCCATCATCATTGCTTTTCCCATCATAACCATCCCTACACTTTGCAAAAAAAGGGGCAGATTTCCTGCTGACCAAAACTAAAATAAAACCCAGAGAGAGAGAAATTCAGATGCTTTTCTCTCTACCTCCCATCCTCTTCATATTTTTTTTTTTCATTTCACATCCTCCCTCAAGAGAAAACTCCAAAATTCATTTACTTTTTTTGCAACATTTTTCCTTGGTGGTAAATTAATATTAATATTAATAATAATAATATAAACAATGCAGCCTGTGGCTATTAGAATCCGGCCCGGTTTTATTTCTCTGAACGGAAAGTACACGGAAATGTTTTAAATAAGGATGGACTGTACACACTCATGTAGAAGTCTAGAAATCGCAGTCCGAAATTGACCCCCCCCCCAAAACCTGAGTCGACTTATCCAAGGGTCAATGTATGTAATGTTCTTTAATTCGTATTTTTTTAAAAAAAGGAACCTTGTGAAAGAGAAGAACAGAATCTGTCCTGGAAGGACTGACCCTTCTCTATTCTCTCATCCGTTCAGCCTTTAGTTTGTCTCTGCTGGGATTTTTGCAAGTTCTTTTGTCATTTGTTTCCCTTTGCTTCACCTTTTCAGATCCTTTGCGAATATCCTTATGGACCCAACCCTGAGAAATGAATGAGATCAAAGAGGAAGAGGAAGAGGAAGGAAAGCTCAATGGGACCCAAGGGTTGGAGAATGAATGGCTGGAGATGGAGAATGAACCTTCTGGAGGGAAAAAGAAATAGGTTTTGGAAAGTCCCCCCCTCCTCCTTCCCAACCTTTCCTCCCACTTGTTGCCTTTTGGCACCAAAGGCCAGGCGATCCTAAACGAGATCCAAGATCCAGACAGATCCAAGAGTTGATCTCCAGCGGAAGGACCCAGAAAAAAAAAGCCCTCCTGCGGGACGAAAGCGGTCCAGTATTGAGTTCCCGCCAGCCGTCGCCCAGTGCTGCCTGCCGCCTCCTCCGCACTGCAGAAATAATCCGGGTTGGGCCCGCTTTAACTGCCCTGTCTCAATTATGCTGTGCGATTCTGGACATTGCAGTTTGTTGGGGGCTCCAGAGTACAGGCATCATTTAGATGTCCATCTGTAACAGTCCCTAGAAAGTGATTTCAAAAGAAAAGTATATATATATATATATATATATATTTGAATATGTCGAATATATTGAGCTTTGAAACAAGAGTGGTATAAAGGGCACAGTACTAGCAATACATTGCTATAAGATTCTGGGAGTTGTAGTTTGTGCTACAAACCAAAGGACAGTCGAACATCATTTCCGTAGCATTGACCCGTGGCAGTTAAAGCGGTGTCGGCACCCGGTTATTGCTGCAGTGCGGCTGCAAGGCTTCCTGGCAGTCCCTTCCCAGTCAAAGGACTCATAGAGGTCTATGGAGAGGAAAGTCCCATTGAGCTGAGTGGGAAGCGTTTATAGTTCCCCTAATCTGGACCCAAAAAGGGTGAGGAAGAAGAAGAAAAAAAGACGAGGCCGGATCCAGGTTTCAACATGTTTTTCGCAGGAGATTTATTAGGAATCCCAAAAGAAAAGAAAAGAAAGTGATGAAGAGGTCTCTTTTTCCAGGATCCATCTCTTCTTCTGCTCAACTTGGAAAAGGATGTTCAGAGTGGAAGATCTGGGCTTCAAAACCAAAAACAAGACACCTTTCTCTTTCTTTCTTTCTTTCTTTCTTTCTTTCTCTCTGGAACAAATGGCAGTTTTCTCGTTCCTCTCCAAGGATGGATATATATATATATATTTTTTTCCTCACCCCACCAAAAAGCAAGAGGTGTTGTGTGTTGGCTTTGCTCGTTGGGCTATAGGAGATTGGGAGACTTAGGGGGGGTCCGTTTAAGGCACACCTTCTCAGCCTCAGAGGAAGCCAGGATGAGCAAATCTAGCAAAAAACAGAAATAAAAAAAATAGGGTCGCCGTAAATCGGGAGCGACTTGAAGGCACAAAGCAACAATCATGAAGAATGTTTGTTTGTTTGTTTGTTTTAAGAAAACATTTTACTGTATTTATAAATATTTTTAACTGTATTAACCCGCCCGGATTCCTAGTGACTGGGCAGAGTATGAATAAATCCATCATCATCATCATCATCATCATCAATAATAATAATAATAATAATAAATAAAATAATGGTTGTTGTGAACTGCCCTCCAGCCGACTTCCACTGAGGCGACCCTATGGATGGCAAACCTCCCAATCTCCCTGTTAGCAGCGATTTTGCAAACTCCAAAATTATATAATCCCCAAATCCAAGTTCTACAAGAAGAGCATTGCCTCCCTGCAATATTTTTTTTTTTCAAACCTTCTGTCCCCAAATTTGTAGCATTGCAGAGAGACATTGACACTGGAGAGAGACACACAGCTCTTACATTTCTTACATTCCCAGCTGAATTTTATTTTATTTTTTACCTTTCTGCGATGCAATTCTTTGCAATTTGGGGTCTGGAGGGACATAAAAATAATTTTTATTATTATTTCTGGGACGATCGTGCCCTCTTTTTGCCTCCTCCTAACCTCTCCCTACCCTCCTATCTCTCCAGAATCCATTTCTCTTTCATTGTGAACAATTGGTGAAATCTCTCTTTTTTATTTTTGGTTTGAAAACCCAGTGGAAATACCTAGAAGAGAACCCCAGACAGACAAGAGCAACATCTACTAGCCAAAGAAAGAGGAGGGCAACCCTATACTCTGGCCCTCTGACCAGCCCCATCTAAACTCCCTTTCAGGGCGATTTCTTGGGCATGAAGCCTTTGGGGGGCATCGCTAAGATCTCCTCTGGCCTCCCTCTCTTTCTATTTCCCTTCGCTGGAGGCAACCTATTTCTCAGGCTGTATGATTTCTAAATGCAACCTATATGATTTCTGAATGCAAACTAATTCTCAGGCTATATGATTTCTGAAGGTAACCTATATGATTTCTGAATGCAAACTATTTCTCAGGCTATATGATTTCTGAAGGCAACCTGTTTATCAGGCTATAGGATTTCTGAATACAGCGTATATGATTTCTGAATGGAACCTATTTCTCAGGCTATAGGATTTCTGAATGCTACCTATTTCACAGGCTATAGGATTTCTGAATGCAGCCTATATAATTTCTGAATGTAACCTGTTTCTCAGGCTATATGATTTCAGAATGCAACCTATATGGTTTCTGAATGCAACCTATTTCTCAGACTATAGGATTTCTGAATGCAGCCTATATGATTTCTGAATGCTACCTGTTTCTCAGGCTATAGGATTTCTGAATGCTACCTGTTTCTCGGGCTATAGGATTTCTGAATGCAGCCTCTATGGTTTCTGAATGCAACCTGTTTCTCAGACTATAGGATTTCTGAATGCAACCTATATGATTTCTGAATGCAACCTGTTTCTCAGGCTATAGGATTTCTGAATGCAAACTATTTCTCAGACTAGATGATTTCTGAATGCAACCTATTTCTCAGGCTATAGGATCTCTGAATGCAGCCTCTATGGTTTCTGAATGCAACCTGTTTCTCAGGCTATAGGATTTCTCAGTCGAGGGGGCTCCTGTAGGATGCCCTGAAACATCCCACCAACAGCATGGAGCAAAAGCCCATTGACTGAGAAATCATCTCGCCTGAGTTCACTTACGGCGCTTTATAAATAAAGCTAATAATAATAATAATAATAATAATATAGCCTTGCATTCAACGAAGGGAAGGAAAGAGGGGCAGATACATCGGGGTAGGCAGACCTTGGGAAGAAAGGGTTGAAATCCGAGAGAAAGATAAGGAGTCCTTCACCGGCTTCTTCCTAATAATAATAATAATAAATGGATCTCTGTCTGGTTTGGTCTTGGTTGCTTTCCTCCTCCTCTTTCCTTCCCAGCTGCTTTTTGGGTTTCCCTGGTTTACAATTATAAAGGGCCAAGAGGGGAAACAGAGGGCAAAAGAGGGGGGCTTTCTTATGTTTCTCAACCATTTCCAGCTCTGGCTTCCTCCTCATCCCTAACTAAACCCCACAGCATTCCTCCCAAGGGCTTGGATTCCCCACCTAAGAGGGGCTTGACACCCTCCGAAGAAACCGATCTCGTCTCGGAAGGAAAGAGAAAGGCATCAAACAAGCTTTTTGAACCCTTCCAGGAAGATCCGGAGTGAAAACTGCTCCGGAATCGCGCCCTCAATCCGAAGCGGCTGTTTCGCTTGAAACCCTCCAGAGCTAAGAACCATCCGCACCGCACAAATCATCCGGTGTGACACCGCTTTGACCGCCCCGGCTCCATTTGTCGGAGCCCCAGAGCCCACTTCGAAGTAGATTTGTCAGTCTTTTCAATGGAAAAAAAAAAGTCAACTCTTTTCTAAAAAGACATCTGATATATTATTTTTTGAAAAGTATGGAATTCTGGGAGTTATAGTTTGTTCAGAACAAACGACAATCCCCAGAATATCAGGGCAGTTAAAGCGGTGTCAACCCGGATGAGGGCTGCAAAGAGACCCAAGTCCCGCTTCGGTCAAACCCGCCCCCGATGAGAGATTATTTTCTCTGTTTCTTTCTCCTTGGATCGAAAAGGGATCTCTCTTTTCTCTCTTTTCAGGGGATCGAGTCCGAAATAAAGAAAAAGGATCAAGTCCTAGAGTTTTAGAAAGAGAAAGAAAAAGAAAAAGTCTTCCCAGGGGTTTATAGCAAAGATTGACCCAAAGTCGGGCTCCTGTTTGTCGGATTGTGTCCCTGGATCTTTCTTCTTTCTTTTTCAATTTGAATTTTTCCAGTTTTTTCCCCCCAAACCCAATCTCTTTACAACTTTTCTCTGCAAAGAAGAAAAAAACAACTACCAGCCCCAAACCAAAGATTGAGATGTTTTTCATCTGGGTTTCCTAATTTAAAATAAATTAAAATAGCAGTCAGGACAATAACAAGAATATTATTAGCTCCAGGTAATAAGAGAAGGAGAAAAAAACCCCCAAAACTTTATAGTAATAGGATCATGGTTATTATGGTGATGGCATTTAATCCCAGGCGAATATTTAACCCACAATCTTAATCCAGCCCCACATTTAGTTACTTTGGCAACAGCCCGAAAGTGATCTCCAAAAGAAAAGTGAAATCTGATTATTATTATTTTTTTAGTACATCAAATATATCACACTTTAATCTTGGAAAGCAAATACATGGTCTGTGGTTTTTAAATACATTGTCTCTTGCTAAATGTTGGGTTTAAAAAACTGGACAAAATAAAATTAAAAATCAAATAAGTCGCATTCCTTGGGAAGAACAAAAAAGGAGGCAAATGGAGGTTTTTTGGGGGGAGCAGAATTGTTCTTGGGGGGATTCCTTTTTTCCCCCTTTCTTTCTTTCTTCCAGGAGAAAAAAATAAAACCCTCAACTTTTTTTTTTGTCTGCAGAAATTAAAAATAAAACCACCGCAATTGGAAATCCCGAGTTTGCAAAATCGCCAGCGAAGAAGTGGTGCCGCTTTTTGTTTTGTTCCAAAAAACAAACAAACCAACAAACCAACAAACCAACAAACAACAAACAAAACACATGCATTGAGGTTTTGGGGTGTTTTCCCCCCAATGAGACATTATAAAGGAAAAACGTCCAATATACAATCGGAGCGATTGGAAAAGTCACACGAAAGAGAAGACCTCTATTTAGTTTAATAATTTTTAAAAATGTAATTTTTTTTCCTTTTTTTGTTTTGTTTTCCTTTTTATTGATTTATTTATATTTCTACAACGGGTGTTTTTTCCACTTTTAATTTTTAAAATCCCCCCTCCCCCCCCCCCCCCTGTCTCTCTCTTTCCTTGAAGTCTATGGAGCTGAAGTTTAGTTTTTAAAGTAACGCACTTCTTTTGTGTCGGTTTGTGTCCATGCCCCCCCCCCCAAAAAAAAGCTTTTGGAAAGCTATAACATAAATAAATACAGTGCCCACGGATCCAGTCCTCGAGATGAACACTCTCTCTTTTATATATATATATATATATTTATATATTTATATATAGATAGATAAGATAGCAATAAACGAAAAGGAATGAAAAACAACAACCCAGGAGTCCACTTGCCAATTTTTTGTTGTTGTTGTTGTTGTTGTGGTTGTTGTTGGGGGGAAAAAGTCGGAGCAGGGTCTCTTCTTGAAATGCCGCCCCACACAAAAAAAAGCAACAACCCCAAAACCAAGGAGTCCACTTGCCCATTTTTGTTCGGAAAAAGTCGGAAAAGGATCGCTGGCTTGGCCTTTTCTTGAGTGGCTCGACACGTTGCCCGCCCCACACAAAAAAAGGGGAAAACCCACAAAAAAAGAAGCCCCCCATTGTTTTGGTTTTTTTTTTTTTTTTTTTTTTTTTTGGAATCTCTCTCTTTCTCTTTCCCTTTCTCTTTTTCTCTTTCCTTAGATATGTCTTGAAACAGAGGCTGGATGGCCATCTGTCACAGGGGATGCTTTGATGGGGAGTTCCTGCATGGCCGAAAAGGGGTTGGACTAGATGGACTTTGGGGTCTCTTCTAACTCTAGGATTCTAGGATTTTCCACTGTGGCTGGCATCTTCAGAGATTGATGCCAGAATGATCTTTTGATGCTGGCAAAACCTCAGGAAGAAACTCTTCTAGAACATGGCCACAGAGCCCGAAAAAAAAAAACCCACAAAAAGATGCCCTTTTTCTTATGTGTGTGTCAGTTTCAAAGCTAGAAGGAATTGAAACAGAGGCTGGGTGCTTGGATGGGGAGTTCCTGCATGGCAGAACGGGGTCGGACTGGATGACCCTATAACTCTAGGAGTCTAGGATTTCCCACTTTTAATTTGTGTCTTCCCCCCAACTCCCCTCTGCCTTTCCCTCGACGGGTCTTATCTCTGAAGTTTGTTTTAAAGGAACGCCCTTTATTTCGGTGTGTGTCGGTTTGAAAGCGGATTCCTTCCTTAGAGGTCTGGAAACAGAAGCTGGATCGGTCTATCTTTCAAAAGGTTTGGGTCGTGCTCTCAAAGTCGGGGGAGGAGGCTCCGATGGGGAGTTCCTGCATGGCAGAAGGGGGTCGGACTGGATGATCCTTTTTTGGGGGGGGGGGCTCTTCCAACTCTAGGATTCTAGGATTTCCCACTTTTCATTTCCCAACTCCCCTATCCCTTTCCCTTTATTTCTGTGTGTGTGTCGGTTTGATTCCTTCCTTAGAGATCTGGGGGGGGGGGGGGGTGGAAATAAAAGGACTTGGGGGCATGGGAAGGTTTGGGCCGTGCTCTCAAAGTCGGAGGAGGAGGCTCCGATGGGGAGTTCCTGCATGTCAGAATGGGGCTGGACTAGATGGTCTTCGGGGGATCTCTTTCCAGGATTCTCAGATCGGATGCTCTTTCCACCCCACCCCCCAGCCTTAAAGGAAGAATAATAACAACAAGAACAATACTAATAGTAGTAAGTAGTAAGTAGTAGTAAAAAGGAAAAGCAAAGCAAGGCAGCCCCCCCCCCGGACTCACTGGTATCCGAGGGCGGAGGCTGTCGTCAGTCTCTGTCCATAGAGAGCGTAAGGGGAGTAATAGGGTCCGGGGGGAGCGGCGGCGGGGACCGGGACGGGGGCTCCGGGGGTCGGGAGGGGGCTCTTGGAATAAGGGTGGTAGCGGCTGCTGAGTCCCAAAGCGTGGTGAGGGCTGCGGAGGCTCAAAGGGCCGCCGGGGCTGTTGGGGCCGGTGCCCGCCGTCGAGGATGAAGACGACGAAGAGGAAGAGGAGGGCAAGTGCATGTGGCACGCCATGGCCGCGGCCGCAGCCGCCGCGGCCGCCAAGGAGCTGGACCCGGGGTAAGCCCCCGTCGAGAGCATGGCCTTGTCCGGAGGGAAGGAGGAGGCGGTGTGAGTCCTCAGGTGGCCCAGCAGCTCTTCCGACGTGGCGAAGCGCTTGTCGCAGGGCCCGTTGGCCGAGACCCAGTTGCAGATGTGGGGCTGGTGAGGCTCGGCGGCGTTGGGGGGCAAGAGGAAGCCGTAGGGGTAAAGCGAAGGAGGGCCGGCTAAGGAAGGCGGGTGGTGGACGGCCGTCGGGGGGCTGGGGTAAACCAAAGGGTAGGCGCCGGCTTTGAGGGCCTGGTCGTGGGCGCAGGCGGCGGCGGCGGCCAAGTGGCTGGCGCAGTGGTAGCTCAGGCAGTAAGGGTCTCGGCACAGGCTGGCCGTCACCACCGACGGCGGGGAAGCCCCGGCCAAAGGGCTGGAGCCGGCCCCGCCGCCTTTGCCGCCCCCGACGGCTTTGGAAGGGTCCAAGGCCACCCCGTGGGGGAGGAACTGGGGAGGGTAAGCCCCGTAAGCCCCCGGGTAGCTCATCCCCGACGCCGACGCCGAGGCGGATGCGGGAGGGAGAGGGAAAACCGTCTGGCCGGGCTTGTAAGGGGAGACCGGGGCCACCAGGTTGGAGGCCAGCACCGAGGAGGAGGAGGAAGGCGCCGAGGAGGAGGGCTCCGACGACACCGACGACGACGAGGAGGAGGAGGAGGACGGGCCTTTCTCGTGGCTCCCCTCCGACGTAATCCCTCCGCCGCCGCAAGACGGAGCCAAGCGGGACCCGAGGAGGGAAGGCTCCGGGATGCTTTTCCCGTCGGGGCCGCCTTCTTTCTTCTCTCCTTCAACCCCGACGCTGCTTTTGTCCCCCAGCAATCCCGGGGAGCAAGCCGACGACGACGATCCCGGGCTGCCTGTCCTTGGCGTGAACGGCTGGCAGGTGGCGCTCGGCACCCGAAAGCCCGACTTGTCCCCCGAGGAGCCTCCGCCGCCGCCTCCGCCGCCTCCTCCGCCGCCGCCTCCTCCCGCCGTCGAGGCCCCCGAGCTCTCCTTCTTCTCCGGCTTGGAGTAAGGCTTGAAGCTGGACTTGTCCTCCGCCCCGATGTCGCTCAGCTTCAGAGGGCCCGGCTTGGTGGAAGGGGAGTCCTTTTCGCCTCCGTTGCCGCCTCCGTTGCTGGACGTGACCGAGGAGAGCTTGGAGGAAGGCGAAGGGTCCGGCTTCCCGATCTGGGAGCACGTCTGGGCCAGCAGCGCCAGGGGGCTCTTCTTGGCATCCAGCTGCAGGAGAGGAGGGAGGGAGGGAGGGAGGAGGGAAAAGGCAGCTTTTCAGTCGGCTCCCCGTCTAGGCTGGAGCAATAACCCTCTTTGGTCCCGCATCCACACTGGGGAAATAACCCGGTTCGGCACCGCTTTAATTGCCTTGGCTCAAGGCTCTGGATTTCTGGGAGTTGGAGTTTGTTGTGGGGTCCAGAGCGGAGCTCCGCTCCGCTCTGGGCCCCACAACAAACTCCAACTCCCAGAAATCCAGAGCCTTGAGCCAAGGCAATTAAAGCGGTGCCAAACCGGGTTATTTTCCCAGGCTCTTTGGCTATGGAGTTCTGGGAGTTGGAGGTTGCTGTGGGGAGCCTTGCTGCCCCATTGCAGTCTGGGGGGCCCAGGGGAGCTTCTTTAAGCTGGGCTTTGCTTTTCCCAGGCGATCAAACCCCCCCCCCTGCCGCCGCCCTCTTTTACTCTCAAGCGAAGGCAGTCTGAAACACACAGATCGGGAAAAAAGGAAACCCAGAGAGCTCTTGGCATACAAAGAGAGAAATCGGAGCAAACAAAAAACCCCAGAGCGCCTGGATCCGGCTTACAAAACCGAAAGGAAGGGTGGGGCGGATTTATTGCGGGGGGGGGGGGGGAAGGAAGGAAGGAAGAAAGGGAAGAAGGGAGGGAGGGAGGAAAGGAGAAAGGAAGGGACGAAGGGACGAAGGAAGGGAGGAAGGAAGGAAGGGAAGAAGGGAGGGAGGGAGGGAGGGAGGAAAGAAGGAAGGAAGGGAAGAGGGAAGGAAGGAAAGAAGGAAGGAAGGAAGGAAGGAAGGGAAGAAGGGAGGGAGGAAAGAAGGAAGGAAGGGAAGAAAGAAGGGAGGAAGGGAGGGAGGGAAGAAGAAATGAAGGAAGGGAAGAGGGAAGGAAGGAAGGAAAGAAGGAAGGAAGGAAGGAAGGAAGGGAAGAAGAAAGGAAGTAAGGGAGGGAGGAAAGAAGAAAGGAAGGAAGGGACGAAAGAAGGGAGGAAGGAAGGAAGGGAAGAAGAAAGGAAGGAAGGAAGGGAAGAAAGAAAGAAAGAAAGAAAGGAGGGAGGGAAGAAGGAAGGAGGGAAGGAAGGAAGGAATCAATGGAAGGGAAGAGAGATCATAGAAGCGAGTCCCACGGAAACCCAAGCCCCCGAGTCGCGAATCAAGAGCGGGATGAGGACTCGAGTGCAGACCTATTGAAAAGGGGATTTAATGCCCCCCCCGATCTTCCAAAGGGACGGAGGAGGGGATCTCTCTCTCTCTCTCTCTCATACACACACACACACATATAGATTCCCCCCCCCCCAAAAAAAAGAAAGCCCTATCTGCTCCTCCCTTCCTTACCTCGATGGGGCTGACCGGGGTGGAAGGCAGAGGCTGGAGGTACTCCGGGTGCAGGATGTGTCCCGTGCGGGCGGTGAGCATTTTCAGGATCTTGATGGGAAGGCGCTGGGCTTGGCGGAAAGGGTCCGAGGGGGGCAGCGAGTGGAAGAAAGGCTTGGCTCCTCCGGAGGAGACCACGACCAGGCTCAGGCTGCTGTTAGGGCTAGAGCTGGAGCTGCTGCTGCTGTTTCCCAGCTCTCTTGCGCCGCCTCCTCCTCCTCCTCCTCCTCCTCCTTCGGGCTGCTGACTACTTCTTCTTACGCCAGAAAGCGAGGGGGATGTAATCATGACCCAAAGCCTGGCATGGGAACGGGATCTGGCCGGGTCTTGACGAAGAAGAAGAACAGCAATAAGATGTGTGATTATGTATAACCCGCCTTTCCCGAAAGGATCAAGGCGGGTCGCAAAGGGGAAAAAAAAAATATTTAAAAAAGAGTACGGGGAAAAGGGTCAACTCTCCCCAGAGTCTCTCTCTCTCTCAGAGTCCTGAAAGCCTTGGCTGGTTAATCCTAAAGGCTTCCCAGCCTCGGTCGCCCCTCCGCCTCGGCCTCCCGGGCTGCTCCTTCTGCGGCTGGAGCTTCGTCGCAGTTGTTGTGTCTCTCCCGATCGCCGCCGCCGCAGCAGCAGCCGCGGAATTAGCTCGGAGATTAAAGCCTTTGCCGCCTTCCAATCAAATGGGACCCCGAGGTGATTGGAGGGTCAAGGGGATGTGACGTCACCCAGCCCCCCCCGCTCCCTTTCTTTTCTCCCCCCCCCCCCCTCAATCTTCTTCTAAGTCTCTTTGAAGAACAGCCTCAGCCTTTCTCTGTTTCTGTGTTTCTGGTTCCAGAACAATTTTGTGTTTCGCGTTCGCCCCTCAGCACTATTTGTCTTTTGGGGGGGGGGGTGTTGTTCTTCTTCTCTTTTTCTATTGGGTTTTGGAGAAACGGTGCGGGAGGGAGAGGTGAAAGGAGGGGGGCAAAGTTTCTTCCCTCAGCTTTCTTTCTTTCTTTCCCCTCAAGGGTGTCCATTAAGAGCCTGAAGGGAGGTGTTGGTTTAGAAATGCACACCACACACCAATAATGTATTTTAATAACAATGATAACGATAATGTGTTTTTAATAAGAATACATATTTTCAATAATAATAAGAATGATTATTATGATAAATTGAAAATAAATATAAATAAGTAAGTGAAAATAAAAAAATAGGAAAATAAAAATAAATAATAATAATAATAAATAAAAATAAATAAGGAAAAAGTTAGAAGAAAATAAAATAAAAATCATAAATAAATAAATAAAAATAAATATGAATAAGTATGTAAAATAATAAATAAATGTGAATAAATATGAATAGGTAAGTAAAAATAAGAAAATAAAAATAATAAAGAAATATAAAGAAATATGAATAAGTAAGTAAAAATAAGAAAATAAGAAAATAAAAATAATAAGTAGATATGAATAAATATGAATAAGTAAGTAAAAATAAGAAAATAAAAATAGTAGATGAATAAATATAAAGAAATATGAATAAGTAAAAATAAGAAAATAAAAACAATAAATAACTGTGAATAAATATGAATAAGTGAGTAAAAATAAGAAAACTAAGAAAATAAAAATAATAATAAATAAGTATAAATAAATAGGTAAAATAAGTAAAAATAAGAAAATAAAAATAATAAGTAAATATGAATAAATATGAATAAGTGAGTAAAAATAAGAAACTAAGAAAATAATAATAATAATAAATAAATAAGTATAAAGAAATAGGTAAAAATAAGTAAAAATAAGAAACTAAGAAAATAAAAATAAATAAATATAAATAAATACAAAAAAGTCAGTAAAATTAAGAAACTAAGAAAATAAAAAATAATAAATAAATAAGTATAAAGAAATAGGTAAAATAAGTAAAAATAAGAAAATAAGAAAATAAAAATAAATAAATACAAACAAGTCAGTAAAAATAAAATAAGAAAATAAAAATAATAAAAATAAATAATGAGTAAAAATAATAATAAAAAAATAAACCACAATAAAATAAATAGAAACAATAAATAATGAATGAAAATAGTAAAAAAAAAATGAATGATAAAAATAATATATATATATATATATATATATATATTTAGTACGGGTATAATAATAATAATAATAATAATAATGTATTAATCCCCACAAAACCATGGGTGCTATTATTGTTGTTGTTGTTGTTGTTGTTGTTGTTGCTTCCCTCCCCCCTTCTCCTTCTCTCCTTTCCAAAAGCAAAGGACGAAAAAAGAGCCTTCCAAAAGTAAAAAAAAGGGGGGTGGGTGGGTGGGCAGGGATTGGGGGAGGAGGGGGTCACGTGACCCAGAATCCCCGCCCACTCCTCCTCCCCCTCCCCTCCCTCATCTTTTTGGGGGCGGGGCCAGGAGCCCTTTCTCCTTCTCTCTCTCTCTCTCTCTCTCCTTCTCTTTCCCGGCGGAGTTGTCAATGCTCCCCGACCGACCGCAATCCATCAGTTATTTGTCAGCCCCTGTCAATCCTCCCTTGATTTATGTCAGGGTTTGTTGCTGATTACAAGCCGAAGGGAGACTTTGAAAGGAGAGGAAAGGAAAAGGAAGGGAAGGGAAGGGAAGGGAGGGACTGCCAGAACCAAGAGAGACAGGCAGGCAGGCAGGCCATTTGGATGCCGACAGGAACCAGCCACGGCCGCGTCCACACTGGGGGGGAAATAACCCGGTTTGGTCCCGCTTGAATTTAGGGTCTGATCGATTGCTAGGAAGGAAACCCGGCAATAAACCCTGCGGCAAGGACGAAGGCGATAAAACGATTCAAAGAGGGCCAGACGTGTTGGGGTGTTGTCTTCGAAGGCCGCAAACAAATCTATCATCTATCTATCTATCTATCTATCATCTATCTATCATAATAAATGTCTATCTATCTATCTATCTATCATCATAATGTCTATCTATCTATCTATCTATCTATATCTATCTATCTATCATAAATGTCTATCTATCTATCATAATGTCTATCTATGTATCATAATATCTATCTATCTATGTATCATAATGTTTATCTATCTATCTATCTATGTATCATAATGTCTATCTATCTATCTATCTATCATAAATGTCTATCTATCATAATGTCTATCTATCTATCTATCTGTGTATCATAATGTCTATCTATCTATCTATCTATCATAATGTCTATCTATCTATCTATCTATCATAATGTCTATCTATCTATCTATCTATCTCTATGTATCATAATGTCTGTCTATCTATCTATCTATCTAACTATCTATGTATCATAATGTCTATCTATCTATAATAATTATCTATCTATCTATCTATCTATCATAATGTCTATCTATCTATCTATCTATCTATGTATCATAATGTCTATCTATCTATCTATGTATCATAATGTCTATCTATCTATCTATCTCTATGTATCATAATGTCTGTCTATCTATCTATCTATCTATCTAACTATCTATGTATCATAATGTCTATCTATCTATAATAATTATCTATCTATCTATCTATCATAATGTCTATCTATCTATCTATCTATCTATGTATCATAATGTCTATCTATCTATCTATCTATGTATCATAATGTCTATCTATCTATCTATCTCTATGTATCATAATGTCTGTCTATCTATCTATCTATCTAACTATCTATGTATCATAATGTCTATCTATCTATAATAATTATCTATCTATCTATCTATCATAATGTCTATCTATCTATCTATCTATCTAGGGGGACTATATAAAGGTCATTATATATATATTATATATAATGACCTTTATATTATATATATAATATGACCTTTCTATAAGATCGGAGGACCACACGATCAGATGCGGAAACAAACAAACAAAAAGACAGTCCCCCTAGACAGACAGATAGATAGATAGATAGATAGATAGAGACATTATGATACATAGATAGATAGACATTTCTGAACTGGAATCCACCCCCGAGCCCCCCCCCCCCGAGTTATTGTGCTTATTTATCCTTGATATCCCGCCTTCCACCCGACACAGGAGCTCCGGGCGGCTTACAAAATCTTAAAACAGTCCGAGTGAAGACACTAAAATCAGTGGCATTTTGGGACGCAGAAGCGATCTAGGGCCCTGATCCCATCCGATCCCCCCCAAAAAGATCCTCTCTCTGGCCGCTTCTTGTTGTTGTTTCCAGCACAAACGATGGGTTTGCCTTTCAAAAGGAGGAAAAGCGGTAAAAAAGAACAAATAGAGAGAGACCTTGCAGAGACTCACTGAAAGAAAGAAGTCGGCAGCAGGAACTTTCCTAAGACCTCAGCCTACTTCCTCAGATGCATTTGGTTGGATTCTTAGGATCCGAATCGAGGATGGTCTAATAAGCAACATCTGGTTTTCTTGTGAGCTGGAGTATAAATGCAATCCAATACGGATTGAAAAGATTCAGGCTAGGTTGATGATGATCATCTCCATAGTCCAAGCAAAGAACTCCTCTGGGGTTCTTAAGAGAGGAAACTTTAGCCCCCTTTATTTGGGAATAAGGCCCTGATATATATATATATTAAGGGGTGTAAGGGATACTTAGTTTTCAAGGCATCTCAAGGCATGGGAAGCCCAAAACTGGAAATATAGTTCGGCCGCAAAGGGAGCTGCTAGCGCTTTGGGATCCAGGTTGGAATTTCTTTTGGAAAACTAGAAATCCCTTTTCCTTCGTGGGTCGGGAATTTAAAAAAATAAAATAAAATCTTGCCAGGGGGGCCTTCTGCTCCTTCCTGAGTTTTTTCTCATCCAAGGTAGGATCTCGGAAGAAGAGGAGGAGGAGGAATTTACACCGAGGTGTAAATCGGGAAGGAAAGAAAACGTTGGACGCTTTTGAGGAGTGACTTTCCGGCGGATCCTTTCCTTTCGCTGTCAAGGAGTAATAGTGATAAATGGAAGACTGTGAAAGGGAGAAAGAAAGAAAGAAAGAAAGAAAGAGGAAAGGGAGGAAGAGAAAGCCAGAAAGCCAGTCCAGGCCAGTTCATTTCTTCTGCCTCGGCGGCGAAGGGCTTTGGAGCAGCTGTTTCCCCGACAAAACCCGGAGAGACTTACTCTGTGTTTACTCCTTGTATTTGTCCTGCCTCCCCGGGTGAAAAGGACGGAAAGATTAATGGTCTGGAGGGAGAGTTGGAGGTGGGAAAAAAGAAGGATTCTTTCTTTCTTTCTCTTTCTTTCTTTCTCCTTCCTCTTTCTTTCTTTCTTTCTTTCTCTTTCTTTCTTTCTTTTCTTTCCCCTTCCTCTCTTTCTTTCTCAGAGCCTTGTCAGTTCTCCTAAATCTGGGAAAGAAGGCCTTGTGGCTCTGCTAAATCGTGTGTGTTGAAAAGGGATAGAGTGGGTCGGGAGAGGTCTAGGGATCCACAATTCTTTGCAATTAACGGCAAGGAGATCCCTCGATCGGGGAGCCTTTGAGGTGAGGTTACAAGCAGGAGCAAACTTGCAAGCCCTTGTTTTTATGATTATCAGAGAATGCTGGCATTGAAGAGAGTGGTGTATATATATATATATATAAATACACACACTGTGTGACCCTGGATGCCACCCGAAGTCCCAGCTGCCCCCGATCAGGAGGCGCTGAGCGACGTCCGCACGGGAGAAATAATCCGCTCTGAGGCCGCTTGAACAGCCCTGGCTCAAAGCGACCGATTCCTGGGACCCGGGGATGGTTGTGGCACCAGAGCCCAGAGCCCAGAATGGCCCTGCAATGCGCGATGGCCGTTCCAGCGGGGCTCAGAGCGGATTATTCCTCCCGTGCGGACGCGGCTCGAACGCGATTGTCGCTCCGAGGCCTTTCTGATAGGTTTCCCCTTCCTTCTGTTATCCTTCTGTGGGTGAAGCAACCTTTGGTCGATAGTGTGGTCATGTTCTAGAAGATATACCCCATAGATAGATAGATAGATAATTTTTCTAGAAGAGAACCTTTTGGTCTCTTTTTTCCCCTTACAGACAGACAGACAGACAGATAGATAGATGATTGTTCTTGAAGAGAACTTTTTTCTTTTCCCCCTTCCAAAAAGATAGATAGATGATTGTTCTAGAAGAGAACCTTTTGGGGTCTTTTCCCCCTTCCAAAAAGACAGATAGATAGACAGATAGATGATTGTTCTAGAAGAGAACCTTTTGGCCTCTTTTTTTCCCCTTTCAAAAAGATAGATAGATAGATAGATAGATAGACAGACAGATAGATAGACAGACAGACAGACAGATAGATAGATAGATAGATGATTGTTCTAGAAGAGAACCTTTTGGCCTCTTTTTCCCCCTTCCAAAAAGATAGATTGACAGATAGATAGATAGATAGATAGATGATTGTTCTAGAAGAGAACCTTTTGGTCTCTTCCCCCCCCTTCCAAAAGGATAGATAGATAGATAGATGATTGTTCTAGAAGAGAACCTTTTGGTGTCTTTTTTTATAGATAGATAGATAGATGATTGTTCTAGAAGAGAACCTTTTGGTCTCTTTTTTCCCCCCCCCTTCCAAAAAGATAGATAGATAGATGATTATTCTAGAAGAGAACCTTGTGGTCTCTTTTTTTCCCCCCTTCCAAAGGGAAGGGGAGGCCATTCCTTGGCTATTATTTTTTATTTATTTGGGTGTGTGTGTGTGTGTGTGTGGATTAATTAGCCAGTGCCAGTCTGTCCTTGGGCTTTCCCTACCATCTCCTGGCACAAAGATGCCCAAGTCGCTTTTCCTTGCCCACAATGGCCAGGGTTTATGAAGAAGCAAAGGAAGGAGAAAGAGGAGGAGAGGAGGAGGAGAGGAAGGGAGTGGGGCTGTGTCCGATCTTGGAAGAAGAGAAGGAGGAGATGGAGGAGATGGAGGAGGAAGAGGGGGCGATGGTAGAAAAGTTTTGCCTTGAACTCTCCTTCCC